>VIBL01000019.1:2400000-3600000 GCA_008271625.1 Lutraria rhynchaena | reverse complement strand
AGCTGATATTGTGTTATTATTTTCACCTGTTTGTAATTGATCTGTTCTGGTGTTTAATTAATGTATTTTTAAACAGATTTATTGTTTCTGTGGTGATATTCGTATTGTACTTTTTTTCTTTCTTACTTTTATCATATGCTGTATGTTTCATATTTGCGCATGTTTTCCTTATTCCGAATATGTTCTTCTGTGCAATTTTCCATGGACACTAAAACGATGGTTGCATTTATGATGCCATTAAATTTCTTTTTAACTCTGAAGATATCCAAGAAAAGGATTTCTAGAAAAAAAAACTTGTATGTAAAATCCCACTCAAAATATAGCATGCCAGTATCCCAAAAGCCTCCCACTCATATCTGCATATCATATTGAAACATACAATATGGGGGGAACAAAACATTATCCCTTTTAGGGGTGCCATCTTGGAACAGTCTGCAGCAAAGCTACTGTGGCTTTAGACAGGTTTGACACGTCCAAATTCACACTTACCCTAAAAAAAAACATTGCTCTTTGGGAGTAATTAGAACTAATTCTTGTAAATACTGCTCTCTTTGTTAATATATCAATATCCCATCGTGCTGTAATTTGATTTTCTTACGTGCTGCAACTGTCTCTAAAACCGTTTGTCAGTGATTTATATACTAGACTTGCTCCATACTGAAATACCTTTTTGTCTATGTTCTCTTTGTTTCTATGTGCCTGATGTTTTTGCCACAAAAAATAAATGAATCAAAAATTACTTTTCAATACTAATATGTTTTAGATAATGATTTCTAGTTGATTTTTGAAACTTATACCCACTTACCTGATACCTACTAAGACTCTGAATGTTGTACTGTAAAGCCGTATTCAGGACCAAAGTATTGAGTTTGTCTCATTTTTGGGTTAATAGAGAAAATAGGGAAGACCAGTCAAAAAATAAGTAGTTTTTATTATTTGGTGTTATTACTGAAGCAGTTGCTTAGTGGAGTTTTATTATACAGTATAAAGAAACAGTAATGTTGCTTTAGGAGATATCAGTTGTTTCTTTGGTATATAATGATGTCTTGGACGATTTTAAAATACATATAGTTGTGATCTTCTATAGACATGAAATTGTGTACTTGCGATGTTTTCAGTATATCATATAGCTTGTGGACAACATACAATCACCAGAAGAAGTATCTTGCTTGATTGTTTTCTATTTTATTGAGTTTATTATTTCATCAGTTGGACATCAATTTATTTTTTCAGGGTCGACGGCCATCTGGTGGGCAGAAAACTGTTAGAGAACTTTTACACAGAAATGGTCAAGAACCCAATGAAATGCATGATGGTATGGAGAAAAGCGTGGACCAAAAACACATAGGGGCTAGTGTTAAAGAAGAAATGAGAAACTTGGAGAAGAGAGAGGAGAAAGTATTTAATGAAGTAAAAGTTCCAAGCTTATCCCAGGCATTACCTGCATCTGCGTCACAAGTTGATCCCAAGTCTTTGAATTCTCAGACATTGTTACCAACCCTCAGTCAAGGTCATCCTATGTTCTACCCACAGTTGATACCAGTAGGTGGCGCTATACGTGGTTTACCTCCTGTAGGAATGCCGTTTATGATTCCTCATAATTTTGGCTTCCAGGCTATGCCGGGCCCCATGCCACAAATTCCAGGAGTGAGTACCGCCACAGTAGTCAAAGATGAGAAACCACTTCATGCATTAAATAAACTTGTATCAGACCAGAGTGTTGGAGCAACTGCAAACAAAAGTGCAATAATCCCCCAATCTAACAAACTTGTCTCATCTAACAACCCCGCACCACCATCAGCTCATTGTTCGCAAACCAGTTCTAAGGGTTCTATACCCTCTCAAGCAGGTTGCCAAGGGCAACGACCTATCACTCCTGCACATTCTCATTCATCTAAACGGCAATATCCATATCCGGACCGAAATCATTCATCATATAGTTCTAGAGACAGTAGTTTGGAACCTGTCAATGACCTTGATCTCAAACGGCAAAAGACACAAACACCTCAGGAAAAGAAACACGAGTCAGCTAGTGAATACGAAATGCCAGTTTTGGACTTAAGCATGAAGACATTACGTGCGCAGGAAGCTCGGCATCAGAGGGGCGAATCCCTGTTGTTTAATACAAGCTTCAATAAGGAGAACAGAGGGCTTGCTAAACAAGAAGCAGATGAAACACCGCAGGATTTATCATTGAAATCAAAAACTGTTCCAGAAAATAAGGATCAAGTTCCTGCTTTCCATAAAAGTGTTCCATTAAACATACCATTTCCTCATCTTACTTCGACTCATAATTCTGGTGTAAAGGAAGAACCAGCAGTGAAAAAAGAGGTAAGATATTGGACGTATTGTCAAACTTGTATGATAATGGAATTCGTTTGCTATTAATTGGCTGCAGTATTTTATATACTGATACACTGAAAAGGAAAAATGTAAGTTGTAAGTTTAGTTAGTGTTCATATATATCTGTATATTATACTCTTAAATATACTTTGTTGGATTTAATGCAGCTTGTATTGATTATTTGATGCGATATAACTCCCTTATTCAGGTACAGTCAAATCTGAGTTGTCAACTACGTGTGAATAAATGTCCCTTTTATGCTCACATATCTAACGTATCACAACAAGTAAACATTTGAATTGATGCTAACTTCTGCTTACAGACTATATTTCTTCTCTGAATCAGTGGTTTTTGTTTACCATTTTGATTTATATCTATCACCATTTTTATTTTAATCAGAAAAATTTCATTTCGTGTCTTTTATGTCTCACTCCAATATGTGTGTGTTTTTTTTTTCAGTTTGAAGTTCAGTCATCAGAGAGTTTCAAGTCCATACTGCCAAGTTCTGGTGCAATCACTGCCATTAGTGGTCTTCCGATAGACATTGGTAGTTTTGTCCACCCTGCATTTCCTCAGCAGATGTTAATGCAAGGAATATTTCCTACTCCGCTACAGTTACAACAGATGATTCAAGGTCAGGTGGCGGCTGGATTGCCGATGGTTCGTCCAGAACTTTTACCATCTCCGTTAATGTTTCCGCCAAACATGTCTGCTGTTGCTCCAACAGTGTTCTCTAGTGTGCTGCCATCTGTTGCTAAGACATCAACAAACAATGCATCTGCTATAAAGCGTTGAGAATCATAGTCATGTTTTAATTTTGAGTATAATATGATGCAGCGGTTATGAAAAGTCTGATTGGGATGAAAGTGCTGGATACTTCTGTGGATTGTTTGGGGAAAATATGTGTCCTGCATCTTGGAAGTTTATCCTTGCTTCAGAATATATCTTAGAGGTATTCTGTAATGACGTCTGGTTCATGAGGTGCATTGATATTCATTAGAATTTTTGTGAATATTTTATGATAGAATTCATGAATAATTTTATGTATTTTTGTTCTGTGTAGTCAGCTTCAATGCTGCTAAGTCTAATATTATCAGATGTCGTTGTTGTGGTGAATGATGCTCACCATACTGTAAAATTGCTTTTTGAACAGCATTGAACCAGAAAATTGAATTTTGTTCTGTATGTGTTCCGAGCTTATAAATAAAACATCTATTTTATTGTAGAAAGATCTAATTTGTTTAAATCTGTCCAAACTTATGTATTCAAAGTTACCTTTCTTTGAGCAGCTAAAACTTGTTGAAATATGTTTAATGATTCTTGGCAATAAATGATATATATTTCATTACTATTACGGTACAACACCATCTTGATTCCTGAGTTGCAGTTGAATCACCATTTATTTTATTTTGTGATTTTCCCTTTCATTGTACAAAATATTGTAAAACCAATATTTTGGCAAATATATGAAAGTTTGAATGGAATTGAATATAATTTTACCTAATTTTGCTTATTTTAGTTAATTTTGCATTTGTGTAATGTAAAGACATCTTATAATTGTTTTTAAGGTTTTGATTTATGTAACTGTTTTGCTACCAGTCAAGTAACGTCTTGTTTTTTTTCATGAGCTAAACACAAATAATAAAAAGCGTCTTTAAACTATTTCATTCTTGGTCCCTTGAATTGTATTGGGTCATTATGGTTCACACTTAAAGTAGTAGTTACCTCCCTTTGTAAATCTGGATTGTTCAAGCATGTTTTGTGAAAATTAAACATTCATGACAGACTTACAGTATATTGTAATTTTGTTTTAACGAGAATATATTTGTCATTGACTCAGGGTGTTTTATGATATTTTGAAATTATTTGTTTTGTGGTGATCATTTCATAACATAAAAAAATACAAGATGTTTTATTTGTATCTGATTTATCATATTAATGATATGAAATATTTTGTATCATGGTTATTATGATTGAAAATTATGATATTTTATTGTAAAATATTGGTGAGGATAATTAATGAAGCAGCCAATTGTACAATTTTGAACTTTATTAAGCTGATCTTTAACTAAACATTGAGCTATATGTTAGGTATCACAATCAGACAAATTCATTATAAAACTGTTTGAAATTGTTATAATGTAGTCCTTCATTGCAATGATTATGCTTTTATGTAGATCCTTTTCTATCAAGTGTTTAAATCTTAAATTTTAAATCATTTTTCATAAACATTTTGGTAAAATCTGAATTGGTTTGCACAAAATGTAATTATGTTTTTATTTATTTTTTTTTTGTATCAAAATTGACGCAAGAGTATTTGTGAAAAAAAGCTGATTTGGTATGACTTGAATATTCTCTTGAATATGTGTATTTTTCATATAAACTTGAAACAACAGTAACAGGGTTTTACTGTAATGTTCATGTAATTTCTTAACCAATTAATCAGTCAAAGAACTAACCACAGAACTAATTACTGTTTAATGAAATAAGTAATTGAATAATTTTGTTAAGTGTCATACTGTATTGGAATTACAGTATACTAGCAATAACATAGGGGAATTAAGACCTCTTAGTTTTGTATTTCAGAATATAATTTCAAGTGATCGGAGATAATCAGACAATTTGTGTATCTAGTCATACAAAATGTTGTAAGTGTTCTATATTGAAATTCTAGTGTCATATTGTTTATTTTTTTGTGTTATTTATATGAATTTTGCTCTGTACTCATTTTGTTACATGCATTTATATATGTTTTGAAACACAAACAAAACGTTTAAGCCGTTGGGATTGGTTTTAATATCTGCTTACATTTTTTTGTTTATTAGATTTTTTGGTTCGTATATGTATATGTAGAAATCCAGTAGTAATGCAATTAATACAGTGCAACCCCTTCAAAGCAACACCCTTATGGAGACACAAAATTATGCCACTGTTGAGAGGTTGCCACTCTTTAGAGGTTAAATTAATAGTCAAAATGTACAGTGGGAGAAAATCATGCTGTCAGTGAAGGGAGGTTGTCGCTCATGAGAGGACCACTCTGGAGAGGTTGCACTGTATTCATTTTTATGCAAATGTAGCTAATATGAATGTCTTTATTGTTCATAAAAGTAGCCTTACCTGTTTATATTGTTTTTTTCTTATAGCCATAAAGATATCTAAACTGGTTCCCATTTATAGACTCTGCCTGTACTGAGAACACTGGTACAAGCTTACATCTTCTGGACACTGATTGGTCAATGTCCAAGGGTCTGAGGGATCTCTCAAGACTTGTGTTCAGAACACCTCCCTTTTTTGGTTAATGCATGTTTAGGGCAGAATGTCAAAAAAATCAAAACTTGACTGAAATTGTGTAATTATTTTTACATCATCGTTTAGCAAGCACCTGGTCTAGTATTTATTTGATACCCTTGCCTGTTTTCAAAACAAAAACAACAGTATTTGTAAAATCATATACTTATGGTCGATATTGTAGAAATGTAATATTTTTCATTTATAACTTACTGATTTTTTGAATAAGTGTGCTATTTATGTTGAACAAGCTTGAAAACAGCATCATTCACTAAACACCAACTTTGAGTTTAATGTTAACATGATTTTATTCTTACTTATATAATTATTCTATTCAAATGTGTGTTTTTTTATGAAAGTGTCAAGTAACAAAATTTGATATAAGGTTTGAATACATGAAAAAAAAACGGAAGAAAATGCAACTATGCAAATATTTTATTGAAATTGATATCACTTAGATTGATCAAATTATGCTATACATTGAATTTGAAAAAAGATTTTTTTGCCACATTGATATGTAAGGTCTTTATTGTTACAATAGGAAGAGCGTCCATTGACTGACTACTGATCATCTCTTTGTTTCTGCAATGAATGCCATCTCAGTAACTTCTAGCATCCACTACTTTTTATTTTAAATAAATAATGCAATTTTTATCTAAGGCATTCAGGCATAAAAAAATCTCTGCATTCCTTTAACTGGTATATGAAAATCCCCGATGTTTCACAAATGAACAGCAGCTAATGACATGACTCAAACAAATTGACCAATCAGAGAGCTGGATGATTTAGACCATACCTGTGTCTTTGGTGCACTGCAACATGGAATTGGAACCAGGTGAAAAGATATCTGAAATATCGTGAAAAAAATGGTAAAGGGAACTAACTCCTGGTTGACATCAGGAAATAATCATAGTAATGAAATTTCCTAATTGAAAGTTTTTCTTCAATGTGTCACATTGTTTCTTAGAATGTTTTTTTGGACACATTTGATATAATTTAATTTTGAAAGTTTAAGGTGTGTGGCCGTATTTCAATTTTTCTTCAAAAAATGTTGGTGTTAATTTTGGAAGGGTCATTTATTAAGGAAAATTTGGTATATCTTTATTTTGTCCACATCTTACCCTTATTAAAATTCAGTTGAAAATTACTTGACATATTGTAAGTATTGTAGTTATACTTGCTTCTCGGCTTACAACAAGTCCAAATGACGATCATAACATAATTGCTAATTTATTGTGTATTATTTTTGACTTACTGTGTGTATCTTACCATCTACATTTATAGTCTTACAATGAGTATTTTTGTCATTGAATATAAAGGCATTATAGGTATATTTTATTGAGAAGACTAAATTGTGTAAAATAGAACTTGCTTATATCTTTTTCTACACCCTGTTCTTACACACATTGAATCCAAAGCTGTTTATTGTAACTGGAGAAAAATCTTTTGAAATTTTTAAGATATTTGTGTTCAACATTTATGTACTATTTCTTACGTGCTTACTAGTTTCCTAATGATATTATTTTATTGAATAGAACTTAAGTGTCATGGTAAATTTCTAGTGATAAATTTGGTTTATCCTTGCTTAATTTAAATGCTTTATTAGAATATTTACTGTAAAGCATTTTTTTTTCAATGTATTGTAGAATAAAACGCTGCTGCCTGTAGCTGGTCATGCTACTGTCATGTTGAAATGCCAATAATTAAGTCCTTGATTGTATTAATGTTTTGCAATTATTTGCTTCTGTTTCTATAAAGTTTCTTTATAATTATGATGTTTTTGTTGGTATCCTTGTAAGACATACTTGTATTTCTAATTTGCATTCTGTTTAGTACATAATACAATATATATTCTATCCAAAGTATATACATTGCACATATTTTATGGTTATATAAAATTAATGGAAATATTTGATATTTTGTGTTTGTGTCTTTTTTATTAGGAAAAAAAACTCGTGCGAAATTTAGTGCAATGGTACTGCGCTCAGTCTAAACTTCCGAAATACTTCTCAAGTAGCATATTCATTTTGGCCACCACGGGTCCTATGAAAACCATGAAGATGACCACGTTTATTTGAACACACTGGCGCAAACGGGAACAGTTTGGACTACTTTCACAAATTAAGCCCTATCAAACACTTATTTCGGTTTGAAAGTGATAAAAAAGTGCTCATATATACTGATAAATCGCAAAGAAACCTTATCGCATACAAAGTCAGATTGAGTAAGGAAAACTACATTATGGGTCATCAATGTCGGAAAAACACAAGGATCACTTTGTATTTCAGTTGAACAAGAACAGAAAGTCCTCAAATGAAGGTTTTCTATTTAATACATTTATAATTCACATATGGCATTTGATGAACTGTGAGTAATAATCTTGCTATTTCAAACACCTCTCACTACGTATATTTATTTGGCAATCTATTATCTAACAAACACTATTTGATTCCACTAATCATATCGGCTGCTTTCTCCGCAAGCATCACAACTGGAGCATTAATATTTCCACTGATGATTGTGGGAAAAGCTGAGGCATCAGCAACACGAAGATGACTAATACCTCGGACTCGTAACTCTGGATCTAACACGACATTTGGATCATCATAGGTTCCCATTTTACTTGTACAACACGGATGATAAACAGTTGCCGCTAGGTGGCGCAAAATACATTCCCAATAAGAATCTGACCTAAACTCGTGCTTTGAACAGAACGACATCTTCATCTGATTCAAGTCAACTCCAAGAGATTTCATTGTTGGAGTTTGCACATATTTCTCCCAGATTCTAATACCCCCAATAAAGTCTTTAACATCTTCAACTTCCGTCATATAACGAGGGTCTATCAATGGATGATCGAAAGGATCAGCGCTCTTTAATCTTAAGGTTCCTTTGCTGTTTGGACGCGTCAAGGATATTACAATTGTAAAGCAGTCCTTTTTATTTCGCCTCATTATTTCATTCTCAATATCGCCTTTCACGCTCAACATTGAAGGGTCCACCGCCATGTTTCCAAACATGAATTGGATGTCTGTCTTTCCTGAACCAGAATTCTTATCCAGGGAGAGGAATGCACTAGCGCCAGTGCCCGTGCTTACAAGTGGTCCGGTGCCGAAGAATTCTCGTTGCAAACGAGGCCACATCCCAATTAAATGGCCATGTTCTGTACCGAGGGACTGGTTTATGTTACTGTACATCAGCACGACGAGATGATCTTGTAGATTGTCTCCTACCGGTAAATCAGCGACTACAGGAATACCCATATCATTCAAATGATTTTGAGGTCCGATACCTGACAGCATTAGAAGTTGCGGTGTATTTATCGCCCCGGCTGATATAATTATCTCCTTTCTAGCTTTCACAAAATGTTTTCTACCATTCCTAATGAAATAAATCCCAGTTGCTATTCTATCTTCAAGTTGTATTTTTGTGACAAATGAATTAATGACAATATCCAGATTATATTGCTTACCACGACGCCCTAGATATGCTAAAGATGTTGACTCTCGAAATCCATCACGTGTAAGTATAGACATGGGACTGAAACCTTCTTGTGTCTCCCCATTATAATCTGAATCATTATATCCCAATTCTCTGGCAGCTTCAAGGAAATAATTTTGGAAACGAGCGTGGTTATTTTCACCAACAGCTAAAGGACCACCGGTGTTATGATATTTTGATGATTTCAGGCGATTGATTTGTATATCTTCAGATTTGAGAAAGTATGGCAGCACATCCTGGTATCCCCAGCCTTTGCAACCCAAGGACTCCCATTCGTCGTAGTCCATTCTATTTCCCCTTGTATATTGCATTCCGTTAATCATTCCCGAACCACCTAGGACCCGACCACGTGGCCAGTACGATCGTTGTCCTTTCATTCCATAGCATGAATGAGTCTGTGGTTCTGTTTGGTATGACCAGTCAACACTCGACTTTTGCAGAAAAGGCCATTCCCCTAGAGAATGTATTGCTGGATTTTCATCATAAAATCCACCGGCTTCCAACAGCAACACGCGTTTTGATTTATCTTCAGCAAGTCTACCAGCCACAACACAACCACCCGTTCCTCCACCGACAATGATGTAATCATATTCGTCATCTACCGTGTCCGCAAGAATCACTCTGTGGCTCTTAATTCTTTCAGAATATGGACGGATATAATTCTGTTGGATCAAAAGCGATATGGCCATTGCAACAACAATCACCATGGCATGTTGCGATGAAAAAGACGCCATGACCACCTGGGAAGTATATGACGTAAGTATATGATTTGTTTGCAATTTGTCTACACTTTTCACGTTATCTTCAACTCTCTTGCATGTAACAAAGTGCGATTTTCACTTATTATAGATAAGTCCGGCGATTTCAATAAGGAAACAACTGGGAATTTAAGTTATGGTGATTACTTTCTTTCCAAAGATAACCGAATGTTCCAACACTATCTAAAACTAAACTCTTTTCCTGCGAACACAAGGCAGGCTTTCCAGCGTTCTTAGCTTTTCTTAGTGTTTCTAGTTTTTTCCTACTTTTTTAAACCGCCTAGTATTAGTGTTTTATCCATTACGTATTTTTAGAAATGTGTTAAAGAATTTAGATTGCAATGGAAGTCAATTAAGATGTTTAGCAGACGGTCTGTAGCTGACAGTGCGGCCTGGTGTCACTGGTGCATGGTCCAGCCAAAAGCAAATGACGAGGAAAGGACAGAAAAGTAACCGAGAAACAGAAGCATAGTTACAGTTGGCTTAACACTCTGCATATATTTGTCGTAATGACATAGGAAGAAGGTTGCAACGGTAGCATACTTCCTGCAAACAATTCTTAGTTTTCTATGTCTAACATCCCTAGTTTTTTTTCTAGTGTGCTCCTAGTTCGATGTAAATAATTTTCCTTGCTTCTTCTAGTTTTTTAATGTACTGCTGGAAAGTCTGCACAAGGTCACTTCTGAGATAAGTGCAAATATACAGAGCTTTGGTACGAACTAATTCACAAAATGCTTAGTAAGATTTTCGTATACATTTTGCGTACGTATAAATACAATCTTTGTAAATCATTTTTACAGTCCTTGGAGCATGACCTTCACGCGCTTTTGAAGCAAGCCAAATAAAAAACAGCTTACCGTTTCCATAAATAGTATTACTGCAAACTCATTTATGAGGAAACTAATATTGTCTGCGTCACATTTTATGGCCCATTTTAAATGGTTTGAAGCTACAAAATTGCACTCTACATGCATATCAGATAACAAGTTTAACGCCGTGTCGACTGTACGTACATTGATATGGGTATTATTGTGACTTGGCTGAAATAAGATAACGGTCTAGATATAGAGATTACGAATTTAAACAGATTAAGAAGAAACTTAGTTATATTTAACTTAAACCATATTTAGTTGAACACGGACAATGTTACGGATTCACTATCGTTCGAGAATGGGTCGAAATTCTGGTAATGCCATAAAATTAGGGAACGCGCAAGGGTCCAGTACAATACATGAGAGACGATAGAAATTCATGAGGACGTAATATGACTTCGACTATGAAGCTATCCAGAAATGAACAGCTGTCAAATTAATGGGAAACCTTACAATATGTCAACACAATATGTGTTAGTACATGTAATTTAGTTAGTCAAGAAATACGAGCAATAAAAAAGAACACCTACATAATTGTTAATATATTTTCATAAAAGTGTTTTTGTAATTTTCTTGTAATGATGTATTTTTAAATACGAGGAATAAAACAACAAATGTGAACAACAGAAAGCAAACATGATTACGAATCAAGGTACAACGAAGAGAACATCGTTGTTATGCTTTTGGCAACACACCAATGAGCAAAGATACCGCATGTATGATATTTATCAGATATTCAGGGCCGCATCTTTCAATGATAGCCCATTGCTACATTATCGAATTTATGGTAATAATTGAATGAATGAAGAATTGAGCCCAAACAAGATAAATGTGCCTGAATTAATATGTTTGGAGTTGCAAAAAACGATACTGAAAGAGGGCTCGGTTATGGTACTTAGGTGCTTAGATGCTAAAATGTGTAGAAAAATTTAACTTTTGCATTTGTGTATGTTTTGTATGTTGATGTGATTAGTAATTTTATGATATTTTACAGCAGATAAAGTTCGGCGTACTAGCAGACATATGTGGTAATTAAATTTCGGAAAGTTGAATGGAATTGTTGCATTGATTATGAGACTAATTTGAAAAAGTTATATATATATATACATAAGAACACAGGCACAGAAGAACAAACATCAATACACTGAGGACGGCTTTATTGTACATTTCTTAAATGCCATAATAGTCATTATATAAAATGTTTTATTTTGGTTGCATCATGCATATTGATATCATGTATATTTTTTCGTCAATAAAAAAATAAAGTGATTTGATATGAGTTCGTTTTATATTTTTATTCACAAATACTTCAATTTCAAATTCAATCGTATAAGATTTTGACACTTGCTTAAGCCTTTCAATGTCACTGTACAAAACAATGCTATATATCTACTTGTGTAATTTACTATTATTAATTAACAACTTAAAGGCACAATACAGATAAGTGTAATTATTAATACCTTAACTGTCTCGATTTATGATCCTTATCAAATAAACAAAGCAGGGGCGGCTCATCACTTCTAAAGTTAAGAGGTAAAAGTTTCTATACTTGGTACAAGAAAACTGTATTTATGCGATAGACCTAAAAGTTCGGTATGGACATAACGGAACAATGATTTAAAGCCGATCATGGGAGTACCAAGACAGTATATATACTGGGATACTGGACAAGAATTTTACCCTTTGTCTCATAATACCGCATTTCCCCGCATCTGAAGCAGACGACTTTTAAAAACATGGTGGCAAAAGAAGCCATTGCTTGTAGTGAATAATGGCCCATTTTGCCACAATGTTTTCTATTCTGTCAGAGAGAAATAGCTAAATTTTCTGAAATAAACTGATGTTTTGTATATTTGCTTTGAATTAGGTAGAGTCAGAAATATGCTTATGAAGCAATGGGTTGAAGAGACTACAATTCAGAACAAGGCATTCGAAGCAGTAACAGTACAAATAATTACAGAGAGGCTAAATAAAATACCGTGGTTTCACTAATTTTCGTTGAGGATTTAATTTCGTGGATTTCGTGGGTCGGCTGATATATATGAATATATATATATGAAAGACACAAACAAAGATTTTTCATCACTGGAAGGAAGAATTTTAGTTGTCAATTATTCAAACATGGCTTAAACAAAAAATAAGTTACACAGAGGTAAAACAGTTTCTTTGTACTTAACCGGTCTAGATATACAGAACTACTCAAAAATTTAATTACATTTTATTTCATTTGATGCCTCTAATCATGTCAGCAGCTTTCTCCGCAAGCATCACAACTGGGGCATTGATATTTCCACTGGTGATTGTAGGAAACGCCGAGGCATCAGCAACACGAAGTCCGGTGATGCCTCGGACTCGTAACTCTGGATCTAACACAGCGCTTGGATCACCATAAGCTCCCATTCTACTAGTACAGCACGGATGATAAAGAGTTGCCGCTAGGTGGCGTAAAAAGCATTCCCAATAAGAATCTGATCTGAACTCGTGTTTTGAACAGAACGACATCTTCATCTGATTCAAGTCAACTCCAAGAGATTTCATTGTTGGAGTTTGCACAAACTTCTCCCAGATTCTAATACCGCCGATGAAATCTTCAACATCGTCAACTTCCTTTAAATAACAAGGATCCAATAAAGGATGTTCAAAAGAGTCAGTGCTCTTCAATCTTAGAGTTCCTTTGCTCTTTGGGCGAGTGTTTGCTAAAACAACAGTGAAACGGTCCTGTCCTATCCCCCTCTTTATTTCATCCACTATATAGTTTTTCGTGTTCTCAGGTGTATGTACTGAACTTGAAAGTATAAACTGAATGTCTGTCTTTCCAGATCCAGCACTTTTATTCAAAGATAGGAATATGTTACCCACACTTCCGGTACTAACAAGTGGTCCAGATGTGAACAATGCCCGCTGAAAACGAGGCCAAATGCCCGTCAACTGTTCTTTTGGCATGGACTGATTAATATTACTGTACATGCTAACAAATTGATGATCTTGTAGATTATTTCCTACTGGTAAATCAGCTACAACTGAAATGTTCATGTCTGTCAGATGATCTCTAGGGCCTATTCCAGAAAGCATGAGAAGTTGCGGGGTATTTATCGCCCCTGCCGTTAAAATGATCTCTTTTGTAGCTCTTACAAAATATTTTCGTCCATTTCTTATTAAATAAACACCATCTGCCAATTTATCTTCAAAGTTTATTTTTGTTACAAACGAATTTACGACAATATCAAGGTTGTTTTGCTTTCCTCGACGTCCAAGGTACGCCAATGATGTAGACTCGCGAAAACCATCACGAGCTAGTAAGTAACAAGGACTGAAACCTTCTTGTTTTTCTCCATTATAATCCGATTCAGAATATCCTAGTTCACTTGCTGCATTGAGAAAAATATCATATAATGGTGTGTGAGCGTTTTCACCTATAGATACAGGACCACCAATGCTGTGATATTTCGATGATTTCAAGCGATTAACTCGCATATCTTCCGATTTGAGAAAGTATGACAGAACATCATTGTATCCCCAACCACTGCAGCCCATGGACTCCCATTCGTCAAAATCAAATCGGTTGCCCCGTGTATACTGCATTGCGTTTATCATTCCTGTACCACCAAGAACTCGACCACGCGGCCAGTATATTCTTCGTTCGTTCATTCCAAGACTCGAATAGGACTGGGGAATCGTAACATAAGCCCAGTCCACTTCTGTCTTTTGAAGTGAAAACCATTCCCGGATGGAATGTACTGATGGGTATTGGTCATAAAAGCCACCGGCCTCCAATAACAACACACGGTTTGATTTGTCTTCTGCCAGTCTAGCGGCGACCACGGATCCCGCCGTTCCACCACCAACAATGATATAATCATATTCGTCATCTATTGTATCAGCTAGAATCTCTCTGTGACTTGACAGTCTTTCTGAATATGAGTAGGTGCAATTCCTCACAAATACTAACGATACGGCTATCATCAGAACCAGCACGGTGACCAAAGAGAGTGGACGATACGACATGTCGTGCTAGAACGTATAAATTATAACATTAACTAACAAAATGTACATAATACATAACAATGGTACTCAATATGGTACTGAATATGTAAATCGGCGGTATCAAATATTTGCTGCGGATGAAAAATTTGAATGATCTTATATGATGATGACATATTGTATGTTCATCGATGTCCCATGATGGGAGGTATCATGTATAAATGATGACTACGTGCATCAATTGACCAATGTCAACATTGATTCTTCTTGAATGTTTAATATTTGTGTTCTGTTTTATGTAATATGACTATTGATACAAAGCTATATTGATTGCTTTGTTGAATATATTTGGGAATAGGACGGGTGAGTGTAAAACATTCGTTTTTTATGCTTTATGTAGGGATTTGAGTTTGGGACATTTAGTGGAGCTTATGTCGTTTTTATGGAAGGTGTTTGGTCGTGTAGTTGAATTTATGGCAATGTAGTAATTGTGGTGAGGTGGTATATTTTTGTATGTGTTTCGAGGGAGTCCGTTTTTTATTCTACACATGTATTCTTTGAGTCAGTTGTCGGACATTAGTAAAAAATTTTGGAGTGAAACTTGCCTTCTGTCGCAAGTGTATATAGGCTTAATAATAAATTCTTAACATCTAACAAAAAATAAACGATAAAATATCACCGCTATAATTATTAATTGTAAAATGTAATTAAATTTCGTTAATTAGGAATTCATTGCAGTTACAATGACCCATTGTAAGCGGCGCACCATAAATCATATTCCGTTTTGTTTTCAAATGATTATTAATGCAAAAAAACATTGTGAAACCTTCGAATTAAGATAGACGAGTCGTAGTTTACATTTGTTTAGATTTGAAAATGCATACGTGGAGGTCAAAATACGCACATGCACCTTACATACACAGATAATAATAAAAAAAACTACAATGTTATACGAATTGCCCGGATAAGAACCTTGAACATGGTTGATATCCTTCACTTTGTCCGTACATAGACTCGCGTACATTTAATAAAAAAGTATGACTTCGCACATCAAGTTGTTGAAAGCAACATTATGTACAACTTGGAAGTGTTTGGCCGGAGTACAATGCCTTTTTGAACATTAATTTGGTTATACATGTATATGCTTACGGTTAACGACGTAAACAGATTCCATTCTTAATAACCGTCACCAAACAGTTCCCCACATATTTAGGCTTCTATTGTCAACTTTCCTACTTCGTGTTAGAATCAGATGCTAGGATGCAAATAGGAACGGTTGCCACAGTTTTATTTAAAGTAACACCGAGAAAACTGCGCATTCTCCCGGGTCACCAACTAGCAACATTTCGAACCATGCCACAGAAGGGATCTATGTCCTGCTGGACCGGGTATTTTCCTACAGCACACAGTAAGAAATAAACCCATTTCTACAAATGTATTTAAAACAAATACATGTATAAACAAAATACACGCGTTTCAATTGAACAAATGTAACTCACCATAATATGAAACAAGTAAATATCGAATTAATTAATAAACTTTCTGTGTGAGTGAAAAACGTTTGTCCTTACCATCAAAGAACGGTATACTTGTTTATCTAATAAAATTAGTACACGCACATAGTATTTACATCAATGACATGTTGAACTAATGAGATGTGAATTATAACATCTAACACAAGATTGAGAATCGTTATCAAATTGCTCTTCAAGTCAAAAGTTTCGGTAAGGCGGTATCAGTAAGACGGTGAAAATAAAATGACTGAATAAAACTTTGCACTTGGCCATCCTTAAAAAATGTTGGTTTGCAGTTACGCGACCGTTTCATTAAAAACTCTCTCGAACATGCACATTTATTGCGATTTTGACCAAAAAATTGTTTCGTTTTTATTCTAGCTACTCCTTTTCAGTACAAGCATAAAAAGTCACTGGGTACATTCAGTTCTACTGACGTTGAAACTTTATAATTGGAGATTAGTTTGGTAACTTCGTCCTATTCATTTTACGATTTAAATTCATACAACTACATTATTGTATTGTTTTATTGACGTTTCCTCCTAATGAGGAGAAACCAAAAAGTTTCCTGAAGCGCAGGCGTGGTATGAGCCCTGGTGAGATAGTGAGTAAATATTAATTCATTACATGATATATGTATCAATTTCAGACGGTGATTGTAATTGTTTAGTATCATTAATGCTTTGTCGTCAATTCAAGTGTGTTTTATGATATATTGTACGCATCGGATGCAATATTTTAGGGAAAATTGAACGATAATAATTATTCATACAATACGCCATCGATGTTTTCAATTACAGTCCTTTGGAAAAAAAATATAGGAGGTTCTGGTGAGGTAAATAATCATAAATTGTCCTTTTTAAGGGCCGGAAGACGAAATGATAGAAAATGATATATAAGCTTTTGTATCACTGGAACATGCAATCCATACGATTCCCAGTTTTCATCGTCGGTGTCATTACGTATCAGATCATCAAAATCGGCATGATCCATTAAACAGAGAGGATCTAGAATAAAGAATAATTAGAAAGAGTTCTTGTCAGTCGTTAAGTTTCATTTCCTTGCTCTTTATACGAGTTAATACTGATTGTACGACTTGTGCTTTGTCGTAACATTGACGCACATCTAAATGAAGGCGTGTCACGTAGATACGATTTATCCACCCTCTCGTGTTAAATCTTGCGTAATTCAATTTCTCAACTTGACACTTAGATGTCCTATTCGTTCTCTACCAGTGGTTAGTGCGTTGGACTAGTAACCAGAAGATCTGGGTTCGAATCCCGGTCGCGGCAGATATACCCTTCTGTCAAAATTTGACAAAAATATCAATTTTCCTCCATATGAGGAGAATTTGCCAGCTCTTTGTGGATAGGTAAGTTAGTACAGCCTATGGAAACTGGCCAGGTGAACTGGTCGCCGTATATAACTGAAAAAATATTGAAAAAACAACGTTAAACCTGGTGAAAAAAAAACTTAAATACCTCATACAGATGTAGGGAAAAACACATGCAAATTAATCAGGAGTCCGGGCACGAAGACAAGTCACGTGATGTAACAAAAAATAAATGATGAATTCACACTTCGTGCTATATTTACAATAAATGGTTGACAATGAATCACGTTTATTGCTACCAAGATAAAATATTTTATCTAATTCATTAAAAATGTGTTGGCACAAGCATGGTACGTTAAGTAAACAACCCAGGTTCGGACATGCCAGACAATACCTCAGCGTGTGAGGTTGAAGCACAAAATTTAATCATTTAAGAAAAATATAATTTGTGATTAACGTTTAAATTCGACTTCCTGAGAATGTAATGAAAATTGCTTGGGCGCCACAAAAATTTGAGGGATCAACGGGCACAGCATTTTTCGGATTCAATTTTCAGTCCATCCTATTTTGATCGTCGTTCCTGCCACTCTCCCGCTTGCAGCTTGGATTTTAAAACAATAACCACATCCATTTACACCGCATTATACACATTTTTGTGTAAAAACACCATGACACATTACACATTTGAAGCTTCACGTTTGAAAATTACGCATAGACGATCAGCACGTCACCGCTTCGATGGAAATGTTGAAATCAACACAAATGCGCTCATTCGACAATTTCAGCGAGAACATCACCATTTCGAGTCCATGCAATTTAACCTGTATCGTTTAAATCTTTGTAACGTAGTTTTACCATCATTTGAATCTGAACTATGAAATCATTGACTGACGGAATTTTCAAACATTTTCCTTCGACTGTGCCTATTTCCTATCCACGTAATCTGATTTTATAATTGACGATTTAAACATGACGACAACTGTTTACACATGTTATTGTTTCATATGCCCCTATAAAAGGACATAATACGTGCATTGGATTAAAAACTGAATATAAAAAACAGTCAAAATTAAGATCTACACATTTAAAGATCACTTTTAGCGCATTGGAGATACAAGAAGAGACAAAATCAATTTGAAGACTATCTAATTATAAGACCACTTAAATCCGGACTGGTTTTCTATATTTAATTTATGTTTTACCATGGCAATGAGACTACAGCAATAAGGAAATCATTTTTCGTCGGTCCCGGAGGTGGTTGTGACATCGAAGTTTTACGGCATATTTTCTTGTAGCTTGGTTTGCAGCTCGATTTATTTTATGTGGTTATTAATGGTCGTAAATTATTTCATTTTTTTGGCGAGCATACATATATCACTGCACAAGCGGAAGTCTTACTTCTTACTGGCGAGTTTATCTGCATACGATCAACATGAAGGTTCTCATCCTCTGTTCATTAGTGCTGGCGACTTTATGCTCGGTGGCAGAATGCCAAATTGGTGGCAAAGTGCCTATGCCGATTGGAACTCCTAAACTGGCCGCGCTGGTTAGTTTTGCTGCGAAAGAGATTGGATGGGAGTACAGAGTTGTGTCTGTACAAGCGGCAACTCAACAGGTTCGTATCCAACTGTTTACTTGGTGTTTCTATTATCACGCGGTTATTATGTTACAATGTATTGATTAGATGATGGGCGCTAATCAACACGTGCGTTTTTTGTACTGTTTTATTATTTCATTATTTTTATTAGAATTTTCTGTTTGCGTGATGCAAATTGCCCTTCTCCAAACCTGGCGTTCGTTGTAAAAGATTGTGACATTTGTTAATGTTTTACAGGGTATAAAATACATCAAGTATCCTCGACAATACAAGCCGAAAATTGATTTGTGCATTTAAGATATGGCACGCATGTTTGTTAACTAAATGCTTGAATGATTAATGGCATATATTTCATACATTCAACAGCATCCTACAATAAGTGTAAAAATATTGTTTTCAGCTCGTTTCAGGCATAATTTATCGAATTACGTTCACAGCATTGAAGTTGGGATACCCGGTAAGTATATTCTTTATGACTAAATTTCTCTTGTTGCAGTTTGGAAATATTTTTTGAGAAAAACATTGAGATATATGAACGCACCCTATTGTAAAGCACGATGACATTACTAAGAATTGTTCTTGTCTATATAATTGAGTGAAAACTTGGTCAATGAACATACGGTAAGGCCGAGATGATTCTTACATAAACCTTTGCCTTTTCTACCTGATTATTTATCCAATTAAAGACAAATATCATAGGACGATAGCAAACATGAACGCACTCCGCTACCAGATCACTCTTTTAACAAAGATACATTTACCAAATGGTTTAGATTATTTAAATTGATATTTTATTCATCTTATAGACAAAGAAAAGAATTTGCAATGTAGCCATATATGAGATACCATGGCTGAATTACAAGGAACTTGAGGGGTATTTGTGCAAGTTTCCCAACAAACGCCATCTTCTCAATCCCGATCAGCTGGACTAGCATAATGATGATATTCAGGCTTAAGTGTTTTTTATCAAGAAATTCAATTCTTCACCAGGATACATGTTAAGTTGTAACAAAACGTCGCGAAAATATTTTTGTCTGGTTAGTCATTCCTGTCAATACATACATGAATAATAAAATAAAAAAGAAATTTTCTTTGGCTTATGTCTTAACGTCATTTTATAGTTTAGTAAAACACAAGATTTGGACTCATTATTCTCGCTCAATTAACGTTTCCTGTTTTAGTCACGATAAATGCGGTTTTAATACAATGTAATTTCTAGTATCTAATAAGTACTCGTACAAATGTCGGCACGAGGTGTTATACATTCAGAATTTCATAAACAAATAACTTCAGCAGAATACAACATATTCGGAAGGAACTTCACAAATGCTGGAAGCAATTTAGACCATTCCGAAGCAAGAATGATATTAAATGTACATTTAATAAATCTACGGCCCTACCACGAAGATGCTTAAATCTCCGTATCGCAGGAGTATATATGAAACATGTCATGTAAAAGTTTTACGTTTGTCTATAGTATTTAGACACTCTGCACTATTGGGTGCCCCTTATCATGTCAGCGGCCTTTTCTGCAAGCATTATCACAGGAGCGTTAGTGTTTCCCCTAATGATGGTTGGAAACGCCGATGCATCCACAACCCGAAGTCCGTTAATACCACGCACACGTAATTCTGGATCTAACACAGCCCTGGGATCATCGGTTGATCCCATTTTACATGTACCACAGACATGAAAAACAGTTGACGCTAGATGGCGCAAAATACATTCCCAATATTTATCAGATCGGAACTCGTGCTTTGAACAGAACGACATTTTCATCTGATTTATGTCAACTCCAAGAGATTTCATCGTCGGGGTTTGCACATATTTCTCCCAGATTCTAATACCGCCAATAAGATCTTTAACATCCTCATCTTCAGTTAAATACCGAGGATCAATCAAAGGATGATCAAAAGGATCAGTGCTCTTCAGTCTTATAGTTCCTCTGCTTTTTGATTTAGTATTAGCCAATACAACAGTAAAACCGTCCTTTCCCAGTTGACACGTCATTTCATTAAAGATATCGTCTTTCAAATTCAATACCAGAGGAGGTACAAGTAAGTTAGTAAGCATGAACTGAATATCGGGTTTTCCCGCACCATTAGTTTTATTTAGAGACAGAAATGCATTTACGCCAGTACCAGTATCAACAAAAGGTCCAGAGCCGAATAATTCACGTTGTAGACGAGGCCACATCCCAGACAGCCTTTCTGGTTGAAAACCTAGTGACTGGTTTATGTTACTGTACAAAAAAACGAGCAAGTGGTCTTGCAGGTTATTTCCAACGGGCAAATCTGATACCACAGGAATCTTCAAATCATTAAGATGACCATGCGGGCCAATACCAGACAGCATAAGAAGTTGTGGTGTATTTATTGCACCTGCCGATAGAATTATCTCCTTTCTTGCTTTGACGAAATATTTTTTACCATCTTTTATGTAATAAACACCAGATGCTTTATTATCTTCAAGCTTTACTTTTGTTACAAATGCGTTTATGAGAATGTCAAGGTTATTTTGCTTTCCACGACGTCCGAGATATGCTATAGATGTAGATTCGCGGAATCCGTTGCGAACAAATATCGCACTTGGACCGAAACCTTCTTGAATCTCTCCATCATAATCCGTGATATTATATCCCAGTTCTTGTCCAGCTTGGACAAATGAATCATATAACGGAGTGTGCGTATTTTTACCTACAGAGATTGGACCTCCTGTACTGTGATATTTTGATCCTTTAAGGTTCTTAATTTGTATATCTTCCGATTTGAGAAAGTATGGTAGAACATTCTGGTAACCCCAGCCTTTACAACCCATGGACTCCCATTCGTCGTAATCTAATCTGTTACCCCGAGTATGTAACATTGCGTTGATCATTCCAGAACCACCTAGAACGCGACCACGTGCCAAGCTAACTCTTTGATCTTTCATTCCAAAACCTGCTTCGGTCTGTGGTTCTGTTTGGTATGACCAGTCAACACTCGACTTTTGCAGGAAAGCCCATTCTCCTAAAGAATGCATTGTTGGATTTTCATCATAAAACCCACCCGCTTCCAACAACAACACGCGGTTTGATTTATCTTCAGCAAGTCTACCTGCTACAACACAACCACCCGTTCCTCCACCGACAATAATATAGTCATATTCATCATCTACCGTGTCCGCAAGAATCTCTCTGTGGCTCTTAATTCTTTCAGAATATGGACGGATGTAATTCCTCACGAGTAAAAAGGACACGGCTGCAAACACAACCAAAACAGCAACACTTAGCGACGTCATGGCAGCCAGCCTGAAATATATAATATACATTTAAATGGTTAAATTCCAATCGTGGTTGGTCTGAAATGCTTGTAATATTCGTGATAATCGAAACATTTTATGAAAAGTTAATCAGAAACATCCCGTGAAACCAAAGACTGCAGATGTGAATTATTGCATTGATGAGAAATTGACATCAGGCACATCACTCAAAGTTCCATTGATGGTTTTAGTGCATAGAGTGATGTATACCAGTGATGACTTCATTCAACTATGGGGCGTGAAATCGCGGACCTATGCAAAGGAATGATTGACACTTAGCCGAATGTTTAGGTATTAGGAAGTCTGAGGTTTGTTTCGCGTCATGAAATCAAGACAAAGAAGCGTCGTGAAACAACTCCTTCACGTTTACATTTGATTTATCTATCCATGAAGTGTTTCAATTGTTTATCTATTTATGTACTTCATAAACTTAAAAAAATTGGCAAACGAGCTCAGTCATAGCTTATATTATTACCACAGCAAAAGAATGAGTCCATTAAATTATTTGAATTTAATGTAGCAATATGGCATGATGTATTGTTTCCCGACCTTTGACAAGATAATTACATTGATGACAACGCATCTTGCGTATTCAAACTATTAATCCGCTCATTTTAATACAACACGAACATTCAAGGACAGTTTTTCAAATCTGCTCAAGCTAAACAAACTCACCAGTTTATCCATCAAATCACAAGCACATTATTAACATCAGTCTACCTGGTATAACTGGTTAGTATGATATTTATCTAGACTGGTTTACATAATTTTTCACCGTGTTATTCATGTACTCTTCAACTGATAACGTGGTGAGTAAAGACTGATAAACCATCTGTAATCACGTAAATGAACAAACGCACCATCGTGGAAGAATGCAGTTAATTATTAAATATTAAGCATTATCATCTAGTCCGGTACACGCCGAAAAGTTGTTGGACCTGCTTGAAATTTGCCTGACATGTCCGACGGTCCGGAAACTTTCAGGAAGCCTGGCATTGAGAATACTGAATGAAAAGTTACACCATCTTATCAGAATTAAGTTGAGAGTATCCAGATTAAGACATTGAGATTTTTTAACTTCAGACCCAGGTGTCGAAGTCGCAGGATCAACTGTGTTGTTCTTCTGTCCAAGCCACCTACCGTTAGAAGTAGATTGAAAAAATGTCATTTAGTTACCACATGCAAGGTAAGACATTTAAACAGTGTGTGTTATACGCACATCCTTTATACTGTAAAATACAATTACATTTTAATTGATATATTACACGATTGTGTTTAGCGGTGCTGCATCAAAAAAAAATGGAATGATGAATTTTGATACGTGTGCTCAGCTGAACATCGTGCTTCATAATGCAGGGGCGGATAAAAGATTTATGACTGAGGGCGTAAAGTCAAGATGTTTATGTAGAATATGGACACAATCAGCACATAACTGACGTTTTTATATGTGCCAGATTGTAGAGAGGGCACACGCCGGATCCGCCCCTCCCCCCCCCCCGCTAAATCCGCGCTTGTAATGTACATCATGTGTATCATGATATAACAAATTGTGGTCGTTTATTCATAGGAATGTATTACCAGCAATGTTTTACATCTAATTGTATATTGTATAGTGCTTGCAGACGCGATCTGAATACGAAATTAGTGTTTTTTAGTCGTGGTGAATGATAGAGTTACTCGTTATGTTATTGCATGAATTTCTTCTCATATGTTTGTATTGACATGAAAAAATCTAATTATGATATCCTGCTGTATGGCTGGTACATAACTTGTAACTTTATGTAAATCATTTTATATAAACTTTAATGCACCATTGCATTTTATATGACAAAATACCATGTTACGAATGTTGAACCAAGACTTGTATTATATTAGAACATATGTACATGATAATATATGGACGTGGATTGGTAAATAATATCAACGATCAGACCTTCAAACTTTCATCATATTTGGTCTTTTGAGATTCAGTCACATCTGAATATCGTAAGCATAAGCATGTGCATGTGATCATATAGCATGACGCACATAATTACAACATGATCAACACATGATTAACAAATATATCTGATGCTGCAATTCACATACCGAAGCAAAGCATATCACCATCCGTTTATGCGACATATCACACATCCTCAAAGTCTTTCACAAATGGAATACAAAGCAAACACGAATCATGCATCAAATGATAAAAGTGATGAAGGAAAACCGTACCTTGTTAAATTAGATGCGACAATGTAATAATAATAATAATAATAATAATAATAATAAATTCATTAGAGCTATAACCGTCACATAAAATTATTCCGAAATATGGTGATTTCAAGTTCATTTCTTTCATTTAAGAACATTTTTTTTAAAAAAAAACAGCATACACTGTAGTAGGCAGTGATCACGTGAAACATGTTACGCAATATTCACCGACTTTCGCTGCTGTGTCTATTTGCTAAAACGTGAACGCTAAAAAGTGCCTTTAATCATATCAACAGCTTTCTCCGCAACCATTATCACAGGATCATTTATATTTCCTCGTATGATTGTTGGAAACACAGAAGCATCCGCAACCCGAAGTCCTTTGATACCTCGAACCCGTAACTCTGGATCCAAAACTGCGCTTGGATCATCAATGGATCCCATCTTACATGTACCTCACGGATGATATTCAGTGAGCGCAAGATGGCGAACAAAACATTCCCAATATGCATCAGATCGGAACTCGTGCTTTGAACAGAACGACATTTTCATCTGATTTATGTCAACTCCAAGAGATTTCATAGTCGGGGTTTGTACATATTTCTCCCAGATTCTAATACCGCCAAGAAGATCTTTAACATCCTCATCTTCAGTTAAATACCGAGGATCAATCAAAGGATGATCAAAAGGATCAGTGCTCGTCAGTCTTATTGTTCCTCTGCTTTTTGATTTAGTATTAGCCAATACAACAGTAAAGCAGTCTCTTCCATTCCGACTTGTAATTTCATTCACAATCTCATCTTTGATATTAAACTGCTCAGGGCTGAACGCCAAACTTGCAATTATAAATTGAGTATTAGTTTTCCCAGAACCAGTACTTTTATCCAAAGGCAAAAATGCGTTATCATCAGAGGCAGTGGTTACAAGTGGTCCAGAGCCAAATAATTCGCGTTGCAAACGTGGCCACATCCCAGACATCTGTTCTGTATTAATACCTAGTGATTGGTTTATATTACTGTACATGAGAACAACAAGATGGTCCTGTAGATTATCTCCAACAGGTAAATCCTGAACGACTGGAATAGTCATACCGTCCAAATGATCTCGCGGGCCGATTCCAGACAACATGAGAATCTGAGGGGTATTTATTACCCCAGCTGATAAAACTATCTCCTTTCTAGCTTTTACGAAATATTTTCTACCATTCCTGATGTAAAACACTCCAGTTGCCCTTTTATATTCAAACTTTATTTTTGCTACAAATGCGTTTATAACTATGTCAAGATTGGTTTGTTTACCCCGACGTCCAAGGTACGCCAACGATGTGGACTCCCTGAAACCATTACGCACTAGGGTAGACACGTGACCAAAACCCTCTTGTGTCTCCCCATTGTAGTCAGTTAAATCATAACCTAGGTCTTTTGCAGCTTGAAGAAATACGTTACTCAAAGAACTTTTAGTTGTTTCACCTACAGCTAAAGGTCCGCCTATGCTGTGATATTTAGATGATTTCAAGTTGTCTATTTGAATATCTTCAGATTTGAGAAAATAAGGCAACACGTCACGGTACCCCCAGCCTTTACAACCCATGGACTCCCATTCGTCGTAATCCGTTCTATTACCACGTACATATTGCATAGCGTTTATCATTCCAGATCCACCAAGAACACATCCGCGAGGCCAAAACGACCTTTGTTCATACATTCCATAACTAGACTGTGTCTGTGATTCAGTAACGTAAGACCAATCCACGTCTGATGATCGGAGTAGAAACCATTCAGCTAAAGAATGTAGAGTCGGATTTTCGTCGTAAAACCCACCCGCTTCTAAAAGCAACACGCGTTTTGATTTATCTTCAGCAAGTCTACCTGCTACAACACACCCACCCGTTCCTCCACCGACAATAATATAATCATATTCGTCATCTACCGTGTCTGCAAGAATCTCTCTGTGACTCGAAAGTCTTTGAGAATATGGACGAATGTATTTTTGACCAATCAGATGGGATACAATCGCCACTAGCGCCATTACCAATATGTACTGGACTGTAAGGAAAGCCATGGTAGTCTGAAATATGAGACATTTTGTCAATTAGGATACATTCTACAAATTATTCAACAAACAATTATCTCACCCGGTATTGTCTTCATTGTGAGGTATTTTTACCGTAACAGTGTGACTGACGTTAATAAAGAGAGCTCACTTGATACTGTATTTTAGTATCTGTCCTCCATTTATGTATGTACCTACGTGTTGGGTGAAGATTACTGGGATTTAGAGAGGCTATATTATAATAGGAATAGGTGATTTATCAATGTATTTGGTAATATGAAACAGTGGTGAGATGGTTCTAAAATTTATTTGTCACATAATTAATTTTTTTCATGAATTCAAATTACGCTAAAACAGCATTCATCACTGAAACAACACAGTTCTGACTGATACACACTAATACGAAAATATTGTATAGTGTATACTTATTAGATTAAACAAGGCTTGCCTACCATTGTTTCCTTCAGGTAAATTATGTCTTAATAGAATAAGCCTAACATTTACTCTAAAACTAAAATTGTTTGTGACATCTTAACAGAAATTCAAGTAAAAAAGTAACATAAATTTGATGCTGATTCATGACAAAAGATAGGGTAAAATACAACTGAGTAGAAAGAAGAATGACACAATATTTTTGGACTTAGATATCAATCAGATTATACAATGTATGTTATTTTTTTATTTTATTTGATATCAGAAAAAGATTTCAACAGAATAAAACTTAAGCTGACACACTGAATCTTTTTCTTTTGACTATGATATTTAAAATACATTTATCTTTATTGCTTAGTTAGAAAGATTTCCCACTGATTACATAATGTGCATCTTTTTATTTGATATCGAAATTAACACGGAATCTAAACATCAAATATCAATTAATCATTGATCATTAATTATGTTTACTAATATATGTGAATGATTCAATTTGACTGTTATAAAACCTAATCATTTGAATAATATAATTATATAAACAAGAATAAAATCGTGTTAACATTTAATTCAACCTACCTACCTACCTAAAATGAGTGATGTAACATTTCTACAATATCGACTGTAAGTATTCGATTCATGAAGATTTAACAAATAGTATTGTTGTTTTAGCATTCAATGCAAAAGAAAAAGTTGCTCATTGTGTGAAATATATTCATAAAATGATGTAAAATCACTTACCGAGGAAATTTGCTACACTCTCTGAAATGTCTTAATTCAAATCATTAAGTATTCTTTAAAAACTTCCTCTTTCAATACAATCTCTACCCGCACTTGTCGTTATTATCCCTCACATATATACCTGTTAACGTCTTAAAAGTGGTTCAAAAACATGTAACCGAATCTCATTTAGCTTCTATCTAATACACATATCACGATTTTGTTTGTCTCTATATGTGCATTTTTTGTCATATTCTTTCACGTTTTTTTTGCATTTTTTCCTTTAAAGCGATTAGACTTTGTGACCTAATTACCGAAAGTAAACGAACACTCTTCATAATGAAATAGTGCGCTCCATAAATAAAATAGTGTTTGTGATTTGCTGGTAAATTATAATACATTTTGTCTCAAATGTATTGTCCTAAATAAATTGTTTCTCTTAGTCTTAAAGTTTGCACGATTTCGTGGCTTTCTTTCCTGTTATAATAGCTAAGAAGTTAAGAGAGATGTAAAACTCAGGATAGAGACTGTTATAATGTTTTAAGAGATTGCGTACTATGTTGCAGTGCACCCAAAGTACAGGTACGGCCCAAATAATCCGGCGCTCTGATTGGTCAACTTATATGACATTTGCTTCTTTCCATTCCTGAAACATCGGGGATTTCCGTGCACCTGTTAAATGTACACGGAGATATTACAGATTTGCACACTTTATTTTAAGTAATAGACACATGTAGTCGATTCTAAGTGTTACCAGGAGGGCATTTTTCACAGAAACAAAAAGATGACCAATATGTATTCAATGGGCACCCTTTCCATTACAACAGAAAAGAATTTTTCTTAAATATCAAAGTCCAAAAAAACTTCTTAAATTGACTCGTATATTATACATTGATCAATCTGATTGGCATCAGTTTCTATGCACATTTGCGTCACTGGGATTTGACTAAACAGCGGATACGACCCATACCCACGAATTTGTGCGAATATGACTTTTATTTTGAATATATAAGCAATTACATGAACTCTTAATTTGTCAATAACAACACGGGCATTGTAATTTTAAGTTTTTTCCTTTCAGACAACCGAATAAAAAAACATCATATTTATAAACCTAAAATGGACCCTTAAAGCATTATTTTTCACAGATCTATAAGAAACCATACTGACAACATACAGTTACTGATGTATTAAAGTACTTGCTATGTGTGATATTTTTTATTATTTAGAAATTGCATTTTGATCAACGGCTCTACTAATCGAAGTACAATCTAAACTCTTGACAAGATCTTCCATAACTGGGTATTATGCGTATAATGGTCTCGGGTAACAGTGAGGAAAATCAGACAGGAAGCCATTCTGCACCAATTAAGAGTCTTCTTATGAGATAGTTGATATACTCTGAGTGAAAGGGTTAGATTGGAAGAATGTATACATGCAGAATGTTTTTCAAGCTAAAACTATCTTAAGGAGATTACAAGAGTTAATCGAAGACCAAACATTTCACAAGATCAGCCCATTACTTTGTTAAAAGTAAAATCAACAGTTGAACCAAAATTTGCGCGTAAAATCGTTTGAAATCAACATTTTGAACAGAATATTCGTAATTTGAGCCTCTCTGATGACTACATGCTAAATAAATGCATCCATTATCACAATGTATCATTTGATATACTATATGCCATAATTGTGTTGTGATATGTGCACCAGAGTCAACGGTAAACTGGTAAACCTTTGGTGTACTGCAACATGGAACGGGACCAGTTTAAGTCACGGCTACCATTTAAGCGAACGACAACTCTGAATAGAGAATCCGTATAATGAATTTTAAACGTGTCTCGAGTTGCCTCCCTGGAACGAAAATAACTATCACATTTATTTTGCTCTATTTCTGTTATAAATACAAACATGAGTGCTAATTCGATTCATGATGACATGGAGGAAGCGGATCTTGGATTAGGTGATGGTCTAAAACCGGGCGCTCTTCCTATCTTGACCTCTCGGCCTAGTGGACCCAATTTTGACGAATTGTTTTCAAAAGCGTCCGATAATTCGGATGAATCGTGTAATTTCGGACATGATTGTTCTGACAACGATTCTGAGGAAGAGTTTGAACTAACTTTAATGCCGATACGTCAGATACAGGATTTGAAGTCTCAGTATGCAAGATTATTACCTAATTCTTCAAGGAGTTCTGAAGTAAACTCCAGTATCGGTGATGAAAATTTGATATATGATGAAAGATATTTTGTTGGTAAAAAACTTTCACCTAAGTGCCAGGGAAATTGTCCACAAGAATCAAATTGTGATATTTGTTGTGATGATCGTGAAAGTACAAAATTCCCATCATATGCAGATGTGCAGTATGGAACATCAATACGACAACAGAAGGAGTTATATAGTCAACAGATTGAAGAGCTGCGTAAAAAGATGATTGTTACTGTGGCAACTCCAGTCGCAAGTGGTGAAGATTTCAAAGGTGAGACCAAAGTTGATGGTCATTTTAAGATTAAAGGCAAGAAGCTGATGCATAAATGTTATTTTGTGATATGAACAAGACAACAGTTGAAACCTAACTAAGTCATATTATAATGATAGTTGACTAGAACTTCTAGATATGTAGTGTGTTTGGCCTTTTTTTAATATAGTCTAAAAATATTAAAATATATTGGTTTTGATTTGATATGTTAACAATCAGGTGGTCATGTATGTAATTAATTATAATATAATAATTATAAATTATTTTATACATGTTCAAATTTGATAAAATTGACTCGTATAGAGTTATTGTTATTAATGTTAATTAGTTGATTTATACCTTAAAGGTATTTCCTTCAGGTGTCAATATATGTGTACATTTCCATATTTTTAGGCCAGCAGTATAAATCAAGAAAGAAGGTGTCATGTGAAGATATTGCCATGAAATTAGCTCAAACAATGCAGGTAATAAAACATGTGGTCATTATTATATTACCTCTCAATAAAGTATGAGAAATATTTTCTTACATTTATTAATTTTGAGTAAAAAGTTTAATAATTGCAATAATAATAAAACAAGGATAACAATGTTAAATTTTGTCAAAAGGTATTATATTTTTGTGTGATTAATTTATTGCAATCTAAATACTATCATGTATACATGTTTGATGATAATTAATAAATTGTTATACACCAGCCTTGATGAACATGTCACCATATGGAAACTGTAGGTTCATTCATTAAAGATTAGTATGCTTGCATTGATCCAAATGATAAGAACCACATTATCTGTCTGTCATCAAATACTTTATCTGAACATTATCTGTGATTACTGTATGATCAGTCAGTTTCTTAGAAATAATCTTATCACGAAAACATCAGTGACTGTTCCTCTCTTTTCTACTTCTGATGATGATAAAGTCTTTAATAGTGTGTATACAGTTGTATTATTGTGCCTGTAATTTCATTTACTGACTTAGTTGTGATTACTTTAAAACTTCACAACAGGACTCATTGTACCTTCAATAATCAGTAATAGTATTTCGCTTAGAAAGACTTGACTTTTTTTGTTAAGTAAGTCCTGACTACACAGATATAAATGGTTCATCAATAATACCATGGAAGGTTATATTTTGCATAAATTTGTTCATATTTCTAATTTGTGCCCAGATATTTAGGAATAAAATGTTATAATTAATATGAATATATATGTGTTTGTACTGATTTAGGAGGTTGACGATTTGAAAGCTGAGCTTGAAGCTTGTGAGCAAAAACTGGATTCAAAATACAAAGCCATACATATACTCAGGAAACAGGTAGGACAATCCTGTGTCTATCTTTATGTCATATGTGGTGTCATCAATTTGCTATGTTTTTAAATGTAGCAGTACACCATTTACATATATTTCATTCTGTTCAGTCATTTTTATATTGAGAGATATCTTGCTTATCTGACCATCTGTAATGTGAAAACTTTTGAAGTTAAACGATTCACCTGTGCATATACAGTTATATTCTGATTCAAGTGTATTCATGTCAATAAAGTTCTGCTATGTAAATGACTTATATTGAATAGTTAAATAGCAAATAGAAAACTATTGCTTGTGTATAAAGCTTTATTTGAAACTTGAATGTATATGTATATATGTATATAATACACAAATTTTTATTCAACTGAAACATGTTAACATACTGATTGTTGTATAAAAATAATTCATTATAATTTTGCAAAGTGTTATTTAAATGATAGTACAACAGGACAAACTCTAAAATGAATATATTACATGTAGATATGAGTTACTCACTTCATTTCAGGCAGAGGAGGCACAAAGCCAGCTGAAATTCACTCAGAAAATATCAAAAGAAACTTCATTAAAACTTTCTCAGGTAGGAATAGAATAAAAGATTTAATTTTGATCTGTAAATTGATCAAATACAATTTGATTCCAATTGAAATAAGAGAAAAAGTATGTGACCTGATCGTCATCTTATAGATGATGAGATATATCATCATGAAAAATTGGTCCTTTTTCTTAGACACAAAAATTCTTTACCATGGATCTACAGAGCTTTGGAATCATTAATTATAAATTACCTCTTTGATCATCAACATTTTTAGTGCAGTGTTTTATAAAAAATACTGTATATTAGTAACTCATACTATCTATGCCTCTGAGTCTTATCTCTGAGCATCCTTATTAATGAATTGGCTTGAAACATAAATGAAGTTTATGATGATAGCCCATCAGTTAATTTGTGATGACTGTTAAGTAGTTTAATATGAGTTAGAGCAAGTGATAGAAGAAACTTAACTTTTTATTAGCCTCTGTAGATTGATTGCACTTGATGCAACTATATTATAACCCTGCTTGATATGATCGTATGGCTTGTGAATGCATTGATTGCCCATATTTCATGTTTGTGAATTAAGTTAATTTCTTTCATGATGTTCAAGAGATATTCATGAGCTTTGGAATGAATTAAAAAAAATTGGGTTTTTCCAATGTTGGTATAAATAAACTGCTAATACTTGTATGATATTCCTATTAATGATTCAATAGATGTACATGTGTTTTGGAATAAATTAAACATGGGTTTTTTCCCAAGGTAGTATTAATAAACTTATGGACATGAATGAAAACATGTGCTAGCTTTTCCAAGATTTCAATGTTTGTGATTGTAAGACATTTACTCACCTTGGGGAACGCCCGTTTGTATTTATTCCTGTACTGACATTGCATTTAGTAATTTGAGGTAATATATAATGCATGTGCTTGACAATGACAATGCACCTACGAATGCTGACTTGGAATAACAAAACATGGTTTCTGAAGTTTAGTTTATTTCTTGAAGTATATGTTAGTACTCCAGATTTTTTATTGGAATAAAGTTGTTGTTTTATAAACCCAAGATACCATGTATGGAGGGAAAATACGTATTACAAATAAAATGCAGAATGTTAGTGTATGGCTTAAGCTTTTAATCTGTCCATATACTTAATGTGAAAAGTCTGTTTTGAGCATGTCTGAGGGAATTATTACACATCCCTGATGTCCGGAAAGTAGTGTCAGTCGCAGACTGGATTGTTTCTGGGGCAGTGACTTTCAGATATGATTTTGCCTCATACACTGATATATGCTGAGTGTGTTTTATTGCATACTTTCTTATTTATATCATGCTTGAAGTGTTTTAACATTGATCTACAGTGTCATAGGTTTCTATCTTTGCATGTTGCATGGTAATGCAGGAGATATGCGAACTAAAATACAACATAGAATCCAGAGATCTCATGCTGATGGACAGTCAACAGATATGGGCCTGTAGATTTGATACGTAAGTAGAATCCCTCTTTATAGTCCTATAATGTACATTATATAGGTACTGTACCTCAGTATAATCTTAAAATATGTGGTAGGCTATTGTTGTACATTGGTATAATGTGACAATATCTAAGGGTGATGTTATAGGTATCAAATATTCACTTTTATTATTATTATTTTATAATAAGTTCTATTTTGGGGCTTAGGGATTTTAAGATCCTTAAAAAGGGTATTGCTATTTCTAGTTTCAAAAATTCTCTACCGGCATTAGTGTAAAAAAATGGTGACAAATAGTGTTTTTTTTAATCACTGATATAATTGAAAATCAATATTATTATTCTGGACATGTTTAGTAGTTTCGGCTTTTCAATCAAACCCCTTAGATAAGTCATTTACTTAATATGGTCCTCAACTTCCGGTTTTAAAGTACCTCAGTGATATCAGCTACTGGTAGACATAGCTGATAAACTTTGTCACAAAATGTGTGAAAACTTGTTATGTAGCATGTTTTACTAAAATATTATTAGTGTGTTAGCATCATATCTAACAAGTGTAGTCATATTTAACACTTATTGTCTTATCCAATCTTTTAATTGTGTGTATGATTTGCTAAAAATGATCTACTCATATGATATGAGTGATTGTTAGTTTTACATTGCTTTGAACTGAATGCTGTTGAAGCATGGTATGCATGAATAAGTTGACAATAATTATTCAAGATAGATTATATTGAGTTGAATTGCTGTTTTGTGCGTTAGAATTTGCTAAACTAATATCTATTGAATTGATGCATACTATATTCTAGTTCTTATCTGACACTGTTGTCAAATTTGTGACTTGGAGGAAAAAATAACCGATTGTGTGAAATAGTTCTAGAGTGTACATTATCTGGGCAGAGAAATGTTTGAATTTTGAGATAGTCTCCTTGTGGAATGATTTGTTCTAATATGATTCAGTAACAGTTTTATTTTTGAACACCACTTTTAATGTCTTCTTTGTCAGTGTTAATGGGATTGGTGCATTAAAACTGAAGGATTTTTTACATACTTACATCTTCATATTAAGGTCTCCTATGTTCTATCTTTATGATAAATTATATGTGTTTCATTATCCTGAATGATAGCATTTTCTGTTTATTTTAATGCACTTTATTTAGCCACCTCTGTCTTTTCTGTTGACAAAGTCTTAGTATTAATACTAACACTCGACTGAGTTATTTATTTGTGAATAATTTTGTTGGACGTCACTCAGTTGTAGATGTCTGAAACAAATTTATAATAGAAACTTCTACTTGTCATAAGCTCCAAAATATTCTTGCTACAAAATTTTCTTTTTTTGTAAAATGTGTTTTGACTCAAACAAAGACCTATACTCTACAGAGATTTGTATAGTATAGGTCTTTAGCACAAATTAAAACAAACAGCTAAGTTTGTGTATGTTTGAATGTATTTCTCAAAATCTTTAGGAAAAAAATTAACATATATTAACAGAGTTTTGTATTGGCCTACGTTTATGGCAAGTTAATGGCTTATAGTTTAACTGTGTAGAGAAAGCAGAAGAATATGTATGTTTATGTAGATAGAATATTATTTTTTCACCCAGTTATATTAACTAATATCTATCTACCTTTCCTCTGTCTATGTATATATGCTTCTGTAGGTGAATATCGCTGGTGGTGGTTCTGATAGAGTTACTTCCCTTGTGACTGAGCCGGATCAAGATCTTGGTGATATTTCAACACAACTGTTGCCTAAGCAACCTGCTGAGTTTAAGAAAACTGAGGTAAAACCCAAAACAGTTGAATTGGAGAAGTTTAAAAGGTACAAATGAAGACATTACTGGCATTGTTGAGCATGATATCATTCTCTGTTTTGCTGAATTTTGTTTCTGTCTTATTACTTAATTTGTGTTCCTATTTTTTTTTGTCATATCTTTTCTGATATGCTATGATTTATTACATTGATGTTGGTCCTATTTATAAACTGTAGATAAATTTTTGTACCTTTTTTGTTGTATTCTGTTGCTTTTTATCATTTACACTTCCACTGCATGCCTTAACTTACAATGAAAGCCTGTATGAAAGTTAAGCTTAAAAAAGAACGAAATTTTCTCCTTTTTTGTCGATTTTTTAAAGCCTCATTGTTAATAATTTGAGTAAATTTAAATGACTTTGGTTTCGGATCATTTGATCATTTTAATATTATGTATTTTTATGTGTTTAATGTAAATTTAATGTAAATTTAAACTGAAAACATCTTTAAATTTGCTGTTACGACAAACATAGCATGATCTCTGTATGTATTAACAACTCTAAAATATTACACGTAGCAAATGTACCTACAATATCACTTGTGTGTTCATTATTATATAAAACAGTGGAATATTGCTAAATTAGCTCTGTTAGGGCTCTGGGTTGCTGATGTAGAAGATGAAGTGCATGTTTCTCTTGGTTGACTGACAATGACACTTAACATGGGCAGGTTGTCACTGTCTGCTTAGTTCAAAAGGAAAAATGTTCTATTCTTGATCATTATCATGTGTTTAACTAATAGGATCGTTTTATATCTATACACAATACTTAAATATATTACAAGAATGTGGTGTATACATGGTACCCCTGTTTTGTGGAATCTACAATCAAGCCTGTGTTTGCAGCCACCTCCAAATAAAGACCACCCTGTGAATTAAGACCATTCTTTGAACACTGCCCCTGATTATTTAGAACAAACTGACCTCTGAATAAAGGCCACTTGTCAAGAAAGGCCACATTTTGTCCTTCCCAAGGTTTGATTGTGATTCAAAAACCTTACATGTGAATGATGGTGTAATGTCATTTGACTGAGAAATTTCATTACTGCACTCTATATGCTTTATTGTATGCAAAATATTTTTATAAATGTGATAATCTTACAGTCAAATAGTATTACACATGTTTCAATTACAGCAGAATTTTGCAAACTCATTATTTGTAGGATGTGCCAAGAAAATATGTCACTGACGAAAGCTTTGGAAGCCAAAACTGAAGAACTGCGAAAAATGACAGCACATAAAATGGGTAAGACTTCTGATTGCCACTTGAATGTTTAGTTTTAACTTGATGACATAAAACATCATCCTTACGTAATTCAGTATACATTCCATTACAGTCATTCTTCTATCAGAAATGTCTGTATGTCTGATCTGAGCTCATTTCTTCTTTAAGCTATCAAATCTTGTTAGCTTATTTTTAACCTTTTGCCATGTAATACCGCATTTTCCTGTATCTGAGGCAGATGACTTTTGAAAACCTGGTGGCAAAAGATGTCATTGCTTGTAATGAGTAATGGCTTCTTTTGCTGCAGTGTTTTCTACTCTGTCAGAGAGAAATAACACAATTTGCTTTTAAAAAATCGATATTTTGTATATTAGCTTTGAATTTGGAATAGTCCAATATATGCTTATGGGGCAAAGGGTTAAAGTGTTAATATTATTTACACTTTTCACATGTTTTTTTTGCTGTATAGCTATTAAAAGAGAGAATGACGAGTTGTTAGCTTTGTTAGATGTACAAGAACGTGCCAAGTATGAGAAAACAAGAAGTGTGTCATCTGAGGAGAACTACTGTTCTTACTCATCTACAGAGGTAAGTGGTAATTTATCTGTGTGGCTCATCTCATTGTTATTCATGTTCAAAGTGTGTGTCGCTCATTCTAAAATGTAAACCATTTCTGATCTTTTATTCTATTTATGTACATTAATATTTTGAAAAGAAATATGCTTACAATTTCTGATAGGTTACCCGCAGCAGTTTAACTATCTCTCATTATTATTCCCCTACAGTTGTTCACACCAGAGAGGACTGTAGGTTTGCCCTCTGTCTGTCTGTCTGTTTGTCAGTCCGTCCGTCTGTCTGCTCAAAACTGGATCCCGCGATTACTCAATAACTAACAAGCTAGCTTGATGAAAGTTGGTATGTGAATAGGTGGCATTGTGTAGATTATGCATGTCATTTTGTTTTCTCCATCAAGAAAGGATTGTGGTTGCTATGGTAACAGAATTAGTTAAAAATTTAACTACATTGTTGTAAGTTCACGTATGAGAGTAACTATTGTGGTAATATCTTCTCTTCCAGCTTGCCATACTTGGAGCCTGCAGGTGTAGAATATCTAGTCCTGAGCCATGTGGCTGTGCTCATGCTGCAGCCAATTTGAAAAAAGATATATTAAAATTAAAAGGAGAGGTGGGCTAATTTTACCAATTACTGATGATTTTATATAGATTTCTTTAATTCAATACAATCATTATGTAAGACTTCAGTGGAAAGTGGGTAGAAATTGGAATCTTGGCATCATAACATTAAATGATTTCATTGTTTTAATATAATTACTAAGCAGGACTTAAGTGGAATGTGGGTGTAAAGCGGGAAAAGCAATGTGGGTATTTTGACCTTAATAGTTACGTAATATAACATGATTTGTTCTTGTAAAACTGGTTCACAATGCAAGCAGTATATTTATAGATATGGTCGCTTAAGTGAAGGAAGTTTCTCACGGATATTTTATTTTTACAGTTACTCTTGTATAAGTCCAGAAGAGACGAAGCTTACCATACTGTTGACGCTTACAGAAAAGCTTTTGAAGAACAGTTACAACGAAACAAAGCATTAACACTACAACTAGCGAACATCAGTTCTGGTAGAAGTAGTAGTGGTGGAATATCAGCATCCTCCAAAGCTAAATTAGCTTTAAAATGGCTAATTGGAACTTTAAATGATGAAGGTAATGTTGTAAAAAGTCAGTTCAAATAAATGTGTTATGCTCTGATTGACTGATACATATAGCGTATGAGATGTTGTTGATCAATTTAAGTTCATTTTGAATGGTGTTGATATTTGATATTGCAATTGATTTGTCTATATTGTTGAATGGAGTTCTTGTGGTCAAACTTTTTCATTGTTACAAAAATATTTCAGAAATCCCGGATGATGAGAGCAGTATGACGCCTGGCCCAAACATGTCAGATTATGAAATCATCTCGTATCTCACAGAAATGGTTTGTATATGTTTACTCTGAATTATAGCTACCATTGTTCTCACATTCCTGGTGAGTCACAATTTTTTTTTCTCAAATAGATGCAGTTTGCTTATTAAAATTAGATTATTGCTGAACGGTTCTGTCCGATATACATTCAGTGGATAGAAATTCTAATTGTCTGTTAATTACTTTCAGTTAAATGAAAAGAGAGAAGTTCTCGCTCATCAGAAGCTGGCCTCTCAGATATTGGCCGACAAAGTTAAAGTGTTGGAAGAAAAGCTTCTACATTATGAGAAGGAGGATTCAGACGTCTTTCAGTGACTGTTGTTTTAATATTCTCAATGTGTGCCTTAAAATTGTTTACTGTATTTGTGCCTTATGCCATGATTGCATTTACATTAAAGGAGAGCTTTAGTTCTGAAGTGTTCAAAATAATTGTCCCTACAATGTTGTATCATTGAATATTCTTAATTCATTCTTCAAGTCAATCCATTGATTTTTATTTTGTATTTTGAATGTATATAGATGCTGAAAGTTTTGTATTGAATTCATTCATCCAATCAAGCACACAGCATACCCACAGTCTAACAGATCTGCTATGATTTGCATGTTTTTGCCTCAGAACTGCTCTGATATTCTATTTTGCAATCAACCTTGAATGTATGGTATGTCTGTCACACTATTTTGTAATCCTTATTTAGATACTTCACTAAGTGTACAGTACTCACAGTAAAGCCATGTACCTGATAAGGATTGTAAGTAGAAGGGACTTAACTCTTGATGGCAACTGAAAATTATAATTATTAATACTAGTGATTGATATTTAGTCAGTTTGTAGTTAGGTCCCATTATGTTCTCTGGTAAATTATAGGTAAAAGATTCTAGATAATTACATACTTGCTATTAATGAAGAGCACTCATGAGGAGTACACTAACAGATATAATACCTGTGGTGGTGATTGCTTGGATTAACTATGATTGCTTCTCAAATTTCACTGAAATGGCTTTTAGATTAATAATTGCAGATGAATGTTTTTAATTCAAGATATGCCTTTGGTGAAAGTGATTTGTATGAAGAGTTTAAACAACAGGGATTTTTTTATTTTCTTTCCCAACTGAAATGAATATTTGAATGAATGAACTCCCCTTGGAGTATTATAAATATACAGTTGAGGGAGCTATGTCTTGTGAAAATAACATCAGCATCCAATTATGACAGAAAAGTGAAATTCTAGATTTATCTTTTTTTAATTCTTAAAAGCTCCAAAATCAAGATGTATGAATGATAAAAATGCTGTATAAATTTGTTGTCACTCTAACCCTGGTCTTCAGACACACACGCACACACACAGAGATCTTAATTTCAGGATATGTATTTCTGTTCTGTTATCTCCCCTTGTATATGCTTACATCAGAAAAGGCCATGTAAAACCCTTTTCCTGTAAGCAATATAAAATTCCTATGAGCTCTGTTAAAGGAAAAAGTTTCCAATTACATTTAAATTTAAAAAATGCCAAAAATTATGATAATTTGTTTAAATTGTTTTTTTTTAACATTCATTTATGCATATGACCATAGTACATAGAAAATATCTGTAAAGTCATAGCAGATAATACTTGCTGAGTAAAAATTTTGTTCTTAATTTGTGTTTGAAAATAGCTCTCCTGTATTTATATGTTCATACAAATCTTTATAAATGACACTTAACTCCTTAATGTGAAGTTTTTAGTGTTAAAATTTGTAATGTTTAATACTTATGTCATACTAATATATTGAGTCTAGTCCCTATCCACCGAGTCCACACAAATGGCTATTAATGTTATAATATTGCCGGTATTAACTTGTGTGGAAATCCAACCATGAAATCCATCATATATTTGTAAATATTATTTTGTGTAAAATTCTCTTTAAATTTTTATTTCTTACAGGTGATACTTACTGATATCACCTCCCATTTTTTTGAGCCAGTAATGAGACATAATCTCCATGACATGTTGACAGTTTTAATTACATATACATGTATTTCAATATATATGTGCTGTATTCAAAGATTGGAAGTCCATATTTATGACAATATGTCTTAGAAAATCTAAAACATTAATAACTGCATAGTCTTAAGTCTTGGTGACCATATAAATGCTGGGAATGTATTACCAGCGGTCCATTTACTTCCAGCTCAAAGAGTTCTGCCCCTTTTCATCAAGTGGGCTTGTGGCTTCCATCACTTGGGTTTAGTTTCAGGATACAGGTTTCTGTCCAGTTATCTGCCCTTGTATAATGCTTCCATGAGAGAAGATTATGTAAAACCTTTCACCTTTAAGCAATGTAAACTTACTGAGTTATGTTATAGGTAAATTTTCCGCCAAATTTTTTGTTGAACATGTTGAAGGTCATTCATGGAAATTTTTATTGTTTGTTTAAATTGTTTGGTTGTACATACATTTGTTTATCTAGTATCTTGGAGTTCTCTTACTTGTGAATGTTTATGTTTTGTTTTTATGTGACTTATTGTCACTGGGGTTTAACGTTTTTCAACAATTTTTCAGTTATGTATGAATACCGGTTTACCTAACCAGTTTTCTTGGACTTATACTAACCAGTACTAACTTACCCTTCCACAAGCAGCCGGCAACTTCTTCACATATGGTGGAAAATCGACATTTTTGTCAAATTTTCATAGACGGGTATGAGCTGCTGCGACCAGGACTCGAACCCGGATCTCTGGTTTACAAGTCCAGTGCATGCGCGGTTTATGCATGCGCTGTTCTTCTGAATATTTTTTCATATCCCAAGTAATGTGAATGTATGGGATGCCTCAAAAGTTTTGGTGCTTTATTTTGTGGAATTATGATACTTTATAAACCATGTGTTACAGTTGCTAAGTCTGAACAGTCCTTAGATAATTGAAGGTTTGGTTAGAAGTAAGTGGAATTTGATTAGTTTTGTGAAAATTTCATTTACTTACGGAATGACTCTCATATTTATAGTGATGTCAAAACCTGTATACTTGTTGTATAATTAGAAAAAAGGTTGTTTTATCAGAGTCTTCATCTTTTTTACAAAATTTAAAATACTGTTTATGAGTTTGAAAAAAGGTCTTTCATGCCTGTTGAGCTGTTATAAATATATATATTTGTTAGATTTATTAAATTTGAAAAAAAAAATAACAGCTTTAGATTGGTAAAAAATGATAAATGATTATATATACATGTATAAATATTTCTTGAGGAAACTTCTATGAAACTTAGTTGTCAAAAAATATATATTTGTCACATTGTTTTGTTGTTTTTTCTGCGTCACAAAGTTAATTGTTTTACCTTGAATACTATTCATGATGTTTTGATATATGTTAAATAAACTGTGCATAATTACATTCGTACAAGTTTTTTGTTGTTTTATTGAATGACATGTTTTCATAAATTTCTATGTATGCATTTATACTCCAGTTGTCTTGTATTTCAGTTATATGCTGACTGGAAGTCATCTTAGCCAATTTTACTGTATTTTGTTACAGTACTAACCTTATTTTCTGCAAGTAACTGCCACATTAACTGTACGAATCACTCGTATCAGTGGTAGAAGGCAAAAGGCCTTTGGCTCGTGTACAAGGAACGTATGCTGCTCTTGGGGTACTAATTCATAACATTTAATAACAATCATTGTAAATAGTTGCCTTATCTGCAGGTGTACATGCAAATAAATTAATTTTACAAGCATGTTCAATGCGTGCATGCGTGTGTTGATATATCTTACCTGTAAAGGTAAATGTTTGGGTTGGGTGACGGAAAACAATTTTACACATCACTGCGGGTTTATGTTAGAAATAACGTTGAGGATAGGTTACAGGGTCAGACAGATTAATAAACTGAAGTGCGCGTTGCTATTTTCTGCACTACGACATTAAAATGAGGTACATTATTACAGAAAATTTCAGTACGGTTGAAATATAAGTTTTAGGTCGAAAGTTCATGTGTGACACGAATACAACGATTTCTACAAGTAAAATTAATTTATTTTCATTTTGGTCATTTTATGTCAACATGGGCGTAGTTAGCTTTCTATTCACGTGGATTAATTATGATTGTGCTGGGGTCCGTTTTTTTTAATTTTGAGAAAACAATGGTGCAATCTGAAGCATTCTGGTGCTAAGTGGCTTTATTTAGTACTGAGAAGCGACTTACTGCTCTATGTGTAACTTCGGCTGAGTTTTTGTCAGAATCGCTTGTATTCAGCCGTGTAATTGCGAATAAGCAGCTACACGCCTGGTGATGTACACCGAACATATATCATTCTCTCGTAACCTCCTTAAGGTTATTTTTCTTTCATTAAATATTCGCTGTTGTGAACAATATAAAGTTAGATAAACAAATGAATGTTTAAATACCTTATACGCTCGTAACGAACTGATCGTTTATGTAATTGAACGATAGCCTTCAACTTACTTTGGTAATGTTCTGGTTTGAATGACAATAATCAATCTTATTTTTCCATCTTAGGTTTTAGAAATTTCTGTACATCGTGTGATAAAATGGAAACTATTGAACTAGACGCAGGGGATAAAAACAGTGAGGAACAAGGAGCCAGCGTTAGTCCATCTTCCCGAGACGTATTTTACGGAGTGGAGGACGTACCATCACCGCTGTCATGTTTTCTCTTTGGACTTCAGGTAAAGAGTTTGTAAAGATTTTTCATGGGATTACATCCCTAATACTGTTCTTTCCTGACTTATCTCCTCAATGCTGCTAAAATATTGACATTACAAATATATAATATATATATATATAATATAAACAATGAACTATTAACGTCCGGACGCTCTGTGTTTTTTACCAATTTCAATGTTCCATTTGTAGCAAGCAATTATGTGCATAAGTGGATCACTGTCGATGCCGTTTATACTGGTGTCCTTGCTATGTACAGACGATAAAAGTGGCGTGACTTCAACACTTTTAAGTATCACGATGTTTATGTGTGGGCTGGCGACAGTACTGCAATCATTATTTGGTGTAAGGTAATTATGACGAAAAATATGGCGTAGTTCTAATTTACATTAGGCTTTTATTTGTACCTGTTTAGAAACTAAATATATCTATCCGGGCCGGGTGATGATAGAACAAGTTCAGACTACACACGAAAAATTTCACAAACAGGTAAAATGCCTGACACATGATGTTAGTTCTTGACCTTTAGAACTTTTTGTTAATGCTGTCCGGAGTCTGCTCACACTTGCGCACAGAACTCTCAAAACTGATGAAAAGGGTGTGTACCTACACCGGGGATGATATAAAAGAGGTGCGCTCGCCGCCCAGGGTAGTCGACGCTAGCTATTTACATTGAGTTCTTCCAAATTCTGTCGGCTGATTTTAAATAATATTCTCGCTTGGACTTACGATCACTGATAGATATATTTCGTTTAATTCAAACTTAGGATCGATGTTTTGTTTAGTTAGAAACTTTGTTTTAAGTTGAGTATTAATTCTGTAATTAAACAACTGTGATATGGACAAGTGGAGTTGTTTTGTATCATCAAATACTTCGATTCCGTTCCCCACGAATTCCGAGCGTGTTTAATCTGTGGAAATAAACTGCGCATGCGTACGATCGGTAAAATCCCAACATCTACAATTGGGAAAAACCGAACCACGTACAAATGTATCAATATTATATTTTTCATGGTTTCTCTATAGAAAAAATGCAACGGATGTGATCGTTTTAATAGTTTGCAATCATTTTGGTAAGTGGGACAGTGTCATGGCCCCTCTATTCTAATTCACCGAATAATCCATAGTCAATGGTTGTTGTATCCACGTCTGACTCAGTCCGGAAGTAACACCAAGTTTACGTATAAAAGCACGTAAAAGAAAAGGCGGAATAATTTGAAATCAGTAGCTTAATACGTCAACTTTATCATCCACACAAAACCAGAAGACAAACCGTTATTCTCTTTATAGTAAATAGTAGACATATTGTATATGTTCTATATATGTAACTTTGTAAGCACATGGTCCTGCTATGACTAAATAGACACCGTTATAACTAACACGAGTAAGCCTCATGGAAACTCGGATGATCAATATCAGATACATCTGGTCTCGAAGTTATAAACTTGAGAACAGTCTCTGAGCTCAAATTTCAATTCCGTTCTCAAAGTGTCAAAGTTGGCAAGATAGAGATCATCAATGTTTAAATACATAATTAGGTCAATTATGCTGTCAAAATAATGTATCAATAATGTTATTATTGTCTGAGCATAATTAATTGTGAACATTAAATGACAAGACTTGAGATTTGAGTTCGGAGACCAATATCATGTTTTATAACCTGGAGCCCTGTTATGATAGTGTCTCAAATGTGTTAAAGGTTGGGAATTGTACAGGGAGCTTCACATGCTTTCGTTGCTCCTGTAGTAGCCATGGTGGCCTTGGACAAGTGGAAATGCCCGGATGTTGGTAAGCGCGCGAATGTGATTGATTTTCTCAGATAAATTAGAATAAAAACTAATTCGATTCAACAAAATCTTCCCATGTAGTTCAATGCACACGGTCACAGAACTATCATTTGGCTAAATTGCGATAAATTAGGACACAGAACAGGAATTACTTATTGCCGTTCCTGTAGTAACCACTTTGGTATATGAACGTCATGCTTGTCGAATCAGTTTGAACTTTTACATTTCCTAATATTTTGTCGTTTCCAATGTTAGGACGTTAGCACTAAAGGGGTCGATTTTATTATATTTGCCATAAAGGGTCACGTTTATGTGGACGGTGCGTTTTTCTATGCGCATAGTGGTCTGGAAAGAAATATTGAACTTTCATGTACAGATCAAGAAATCTTTTCTTTCTATATATTTAGCATTTCACGAGGCAGAATTATCTTGTTTGGTTGAAATGAAAGACAATTGTTTATCTTTACAGAAACAGCGTCTTCATTAAACAATACAGACCATGGGAGTATCTGGAAAAGTCAGATGCAAGAGGTAAGAAACATATATCTGCCCTGTGTAATTTGACTTCTTAAGTTTTGAAAACACTCTTCCGCGACTAGAGGTTTTCTTGTGACATTAAGTGATTCCGGTCGCTATCTATCTATATAGTCTGAGATATATTATCCAAGATCAATGGTCCCAACTCTCACACAAATATTGTCTAATTAGAGTAAACAAAAATAAACTAAAGAGGGGCACGTAGGTAATAGTAGGCTATTTTGGAGCAGTAATTTGCTAAACTGTCTGCTGCACATAACCTTACCGGCGTAAATGGTAAATGGACGAATGTCACGATGTTCAGCATTTTTGTTATAAAAATACTTAGCCCAATTTAAATCATGATGTGCGCCAATTATGCATTATCACTAGACAGGATTAGATTCGGTTCTGGCTGAGCGTTAGAACTTAATTTCACTAACCCCCACCTTCAAACACGCTGGATAATTACGGGGTCAGGTTAGAAATAATGTATCCACAATATTTAAATATATGAAATTGGTTTGCATAATGTTTCTACTTTTTAGATTCAAGGAAACTTAATGCTTGCTTCACTGACCCAGGTCGTTTTGGGATGCACGGGTTTGGTCGGGGTTCTCTTACCGTTCATAGGTCCAATTACGATAGCGCCGACCATATCATTAATTGGATTGTCTTTAACTGAAGTTGTAGTAAGCTTCAGTGAAACTCATTGGGGCATTGCTTTCTTGTGAGTATATTAATTTTGATATACTAATCAATTCTTAAATATATGAGACGAATGGATTTGTACCACTTTTTAGGTAAAGGTATTATGTTAAGTTAATTATACAGAATGTGTTCTGAGACCACGTGTGTACATTTGACTCAAACCGAAATTCGAATTTATTTTTCACTTGTATTCATTTCTTTACCTTTCTTTTAATAATTCATCTGTATTTACGAGTTGATTTTGAAAGTACATACGTACCAAATTCAGATGTTGATTATTTTATTGACATTTAAGAAAAATAATTTTTCATTGAAAGTTCAGCACTATCCTGTTTAGTTGGATGCTATCCTGTACGCGTGATATTTCGCAATATGAATGAACCGGAAATTGATGATTTTCAGAACTGTCCTGACTGTTTGATTATATGTTTATCTATGTATCTGTTTTGCAGGTCAGCGTGTCTCATTTTGATATTTACGTTGTATCTCGGGAAAATAAAACTTCCGCTTCCAGTATTTTCCCTAAAGAAACGATGCCACATGACCAGATATCCTGTTTTCCAATTATTCCCTGTAATAATTTAAATAATATATTTTATATAGTTCTTGTATCATGATCTCATTACTAAAGCAACCAGTTTTTCAGAGTTAGGCCAAACTGCTTGTAAGTCAATTAGTTAGGGTCTGCCTAACCGATATAATTAAAAAATAAGATCTATAAATGTACCTTTAACAGAACTTCTTTATAGTAGTCAAATATTCAGTATTTGGATTTAATAAAATGGAAAATATCGGTCTACCCGTCTCATCATCCGTAACATGTTCGATGGAAAAGTCATTTGTATTCGATTATTTTAGATATTGTTAAACAATTTGTGTTTGTTTGTTTGTTTTTTTTTGTTTAAACGATAGATAATACTTGGCTTATGTGTTGTTTGTTTGTTTTTTTTTGTTTAAACGATAGATAATACTTGGCTTATGTGTTGTTTGTTTGGTTTTTTTTTGTTTAAACGATAGATAATACTTGGCTTATGTGTTTTTTTTTTTTTTTTTTTGTTTAAACGATAGATAATACTTGGCTTATGTGTTGTTTGTTTGTTTTTTTTTTGTTTAAACGATAGATAATACTTGGCTTATGTGTAAGCTGGTTGTTTTGTTATATCTTGACTGTATCTGACGTTTTACCCAACAATCCTGCTCTACCAGGCTACATGGCGCGTACTGACGCACGGATAAATGTGGTCGAAAGAGCAAGTTGGTTCTACTGGCCGTTACCATGTAAGTATCGAATTTAAAATACTGAAATTATCTAAAGATGCTTAGAATATTATTAGGAATGATAGACATTAGTGTATTGTTATTACTTTAACATTCAGACTATGATAACCAATGCAAGATTGTGATACTTATACAGGGTAACATTTAAAAATGTTCGCAGTTTTAACCATTTCATTTAAACGGTATTCATCAATTGGCACCATGACTTTTCTGTTTAACTAACAACCGGCAGCCGACTTGACTATTTTTATATTATGCATTTTAGCTTTGTAGTGATCAACATCGGATGTCAATTAATTATCGAAATTGTATTAAACCAAATTAAAATATGAAAATTGCTAACTAAGTCCACTGCATTGTTGAACTCTCCTTTTCATTATATATACATGTATTGTTATGTTCCCTCTTTGCAGAGTGATTAACAAACGACACTGTAAATGATAAAATATTGTTCTATTTAGTTCAGTTTGGTATTCCCACTGTAAGTGCTGCGGGCTATGCGGCATTCTTGGCCGCCACCATATCTTCGATCATCGAATCAATCGGCGATTACTACGCAGCAGCGCGATTATCGGGTGCCGCCCCTCCACCCGCTCATGCCATTAATCGTGGAATAGCCGTGGAAGGTCTTTGTAGCATAATATCGGGTATGGTCGGAGCTGCACACGGGACAACCTCATATAGTAATAACATCGGTGCTATTGGTATAACTAAGGCAAGTTTTGTCTGCTTTTCAACGGCCAATGACCGTTTTGATCTTAATGTGTTTTTTCAATTTATAGTCCGGTTAGGAAGATATAAAGTTATTACAACAAGGTTTTGCAAGGGATGGGGTACCCTCTTTTCTCTTTTCATTTCTTTATTAGCAATGAATTTACCAGTACTTCTTGTGTATTATTGACACCTTTTTCCTCCAGGTTGCCAGTCGAGCGGTTTTCCTGACAACAGGTATAATACTTATGATTTGTGGTGTTGTTGGGAAAATAGGGGCTGTACTGACCCTTATTCCGGACCCTGTAATAGGAGGTTCATTAGGGGTTCTACTCGGAATTGTAAGCGCTGTAGGTATATCGACACTACAGTTTGTCGACCTGCAATCAATCAGGAATCTTACAATAATTGGTGTGTCCCTTATTCTGGGCCTTATGATACCTCAATATGTTAACAACCCGGACCATGCAGATGTAATAAATACAGGTAATACATTAAATGAATCCGTTCAATTTGATCATATCAGAACTTAAGTTTATTTGGCCAGTGTACACAATGGCTCAGCTTAAAAATGTTGCATTTCACTTAATTATTTTAGTGTTTGATAAATGCATACCTTTTTTGCTGAAGTTCATCGCAAATTAAATCGGTGAAAAAAAATGAAATGAAACGAATAAAACATTAAAATTTGCATGTAAAATAGCATATGTGGTGCAAAATGTAGTTTTTCCATTTATTTTTGTAGGTAATGACGAGTTAGATCAGACTGTAAAGGTCCTTTTAGGGACTGCTATGTTTGTTGGTGGTTTCATAGGCTGTGTTTTGGACAATACTGTACCTGGTAAACATTAGTTGTATCTGAATAAACTTATACATCAAAAAAGTGTAAATAAAGTTCCTGTTTTTTTCACCAACTCAACCAATCCTGTGGTTTCTGTTCACCCAATGCGTTTTCTGATCTCTGGCAATTTTCTGGTGACATTTCCATTTTTTATAGGCAAATTCCCCGAAATGAAAATAAATTTGACAACAAATCAGCCGACCTACCGACCCTATATTTTTAAGGATGTTAGGTAGTGTCACAGTGCGTGTTATGCATAATAACAATAATGTTCACAAACGGACGTGTTATATTCCCTGGCATGACGACTACGTCCGCAGTTGCTATAGATTTGCTCAATTATGTTCAATTACTCCGAAAGATGGTCAATATTTGTGTCGACAATGGGTTTAGATTTAGATTATGGGTATCGAACACTAGTTTGGGTAAATAGCACCACTGAATATCTCGCCTGCATTTCTAAATCACTCGAAGATAACTTTTATAATTTATGAGGAAATGTTTTGAGTGTGTTTACCTTTGGGTACATAGTGCCCTTTTTGTGAAATTGTATGACAAATGCCAAAAACGCTTAAATAATGGTCTCTTCATGATCATGTGATGTTTTAGTATTTTTGAAGAAGAATCTGTGTTATTTTACAGGGTCTCAAGAAGAAAGAGGAATTATATCCTGGCGTAAACATCAACTTGCTTCATCTTCTGTAGACAAAAAACAATCATTGAGCGTTTATGAATACCCACATGTCACTAAATATATTAGACGAGTCAAATGTTGTTCATACGTGCCGGTGTCCCCGAGTTTTAGCAAAGAAGTGATAATCAAGTGTCCTTGTTCAACGGTTAAAAATAAGAACAATATTAATTGTGCTGTACATGTGAATCAAGTTGCAATTGACGATGTTGAACTAGAGGAGCAGACAGCAAAATTATAATAACGTTGTTGCTGTATTTGAATACAACAATGCTATGTTAAAGGTTTATTCTGATCAACAATGCAAAAATGTTTCATTCTTATTGTTATATCCCTATAGATAAGAAATAGATCACTGCATGTACTAGATGTGTTTAAAAGCTTGATTACAGTCATTGTTTTACTCCTTACAGTTCCCGTATAAGTCATAAAATAACATGTGTACGTGTTCCAGACAAAACTCATACTAGTTTACTGATATTTAACAAACGGTTGCAATAAACGACGAAAATGAGATCATATTTTTTGGTAGAAATCTTCATGTTGAATTCGAAGCTACAACAGTACTGTTCTCAAAATAACGAATACTGTCGCATCAAAGCATTAATGAACTGACAGAGCACCAGAATGACACGTCATATACATGGTATGCGTCACTGACATCTGAACAATCGCTACTGTTGACCGGCAGCAGTTGTCAACAAATTAAATCATGATCCATGTTTTGGCATAGACTTGCCCATATAATTATATTGCGTCATCTCCGTCTATTATGATGCATGTTCAAATCAAAGATTACACCATACATGCACAACGTTTGAATTTGTCCCGTATGATGAATTTGCTTTTCCATCAGAAAGTAAATCACATGCGTCTAAGGAATTGTTCTCTGTGGCACTCATTTCAATGTGGCGTGGCCTTAACATAGACATCCCTTAATGTGATCAAACTCGATGTAAGACTGATTGTAACTCTCTCGCTTTCAAAACGTGCTCTTGCATCTAATATAATAACAGAAATATTAACACTTTTCAAGCTTTACTGTTGTATACTAAAGAATGTTAAGATATGCGGAAAAAGTACGTTTTGATAATCATGTAAACAAACATTTTATGTAAAAAAGGATGAAAAAGTTTTGATGATACATTTGAATTTAGCCATGAAAAATATTCAAAGTGGAGCACAATGTCTGTAGCTACACTGTATGTGGAACAATATGAAAATCTTTAAGTAATATCGTACAATCATTGTGTAACATCGTATAATCAAATAAATGACTAATTACATGTATACTCATAGCCAAATGTGTCATCAACGGACAGACCTAGTGAGATGTGGTCTACATTAAAAACTTTGATTTGTCATACCAACAAGAGAGTGTGTCATAATGACCCATTTCCACAGGTGACTGTTATCTAAGGTGTGACTTTATATGGAGTTTGTCAGATTGCTTTGTGGACAGTGTTATAGGTGGTGATGCAAACCTAGCATATTACAGTACTTTGTGGTCAGTGTTAAGGATTGACCTCCCGAATAACCGATCTGTAATATCGTGCGATATAATGATGCAAAATTCAACGTATTTTAGAATGATTAATTAAATAGATTAGAATGATTATATACATGCTTGAAAGTAAGTGTGAATTTTTTACAAAATTGAAATTTGCAGTTCAGTAAAACCTAAATTAAAGACCCAAAATTAAGACCATCTCTTGTTTAAGACTTATTATGAGTATTCCGTAGTAAATGTGACCATTTCAGTGTTAAGGCCAATTTGTCCGGTCCGAATGTTGAGATTTTACTGTTGTTGAATTTGACTCTAAAACGATTCTTGAACAGGTGTAAGGTTGTTGTGGTTGGTTATAGTCACTCTGCTGATGCAAATTTCATAATGTAACTAATGTCACGGTGTGGTCAGATTCATGATGTAACCAGTCTTACGGTGTGGTCAGTTTCATGATGTAACCAGTCTCACAGTGTGGTCAGTTTCATGATGTAACCAGTCACCCTGTGTGGTCAGCTTCATGATGTAACCAGTCACCCTGTGTGGTCAGCTTCATGATGTAACCAGTCTCACAGTGTGGTCATCCTGATGATGTAACCAGTATCACAGTGTGGTCAGTTTCATGATGTAACCAGACACCCTGTGTGGTAAGCTTCATGATGTAACCAGTCTCACAGTGTGGTCAGTTTCATGATGTAACCAGTCACTCTGTGTGGTCAGATTCATGATGTAACCAGTCTCACAGTGTGGTCATCCTGATGATGTAACCAGTATCACAGTGTGGTCATCCTGATGATGTAACCAGTATCACAGTGTGGTCAGTTTCATGATGTAACCAGACACCCTGTGTGGTAAGCTTCATGATGTAACCAGTCTCACTGTGTGGTCAGATTCATGATGTAACCAGTCACCCTGTGTGGTCAGTTTCATGATGTAACCAGTCACCCTGTGTGGTCAGTTTCATGATGTAACCAGTCACCCTGTGCATATCACCATACCGTAAGACGCCTCCTCTACGTAACTAAAATATTATTGATGATTGTGATGAGTACCTAGCACATTTTTGGATGAAATTATTATTTGGAGTGAATTATTTTTTGTCTTTTAAATGATCTTCAACCTTGAATTTATTCGATTTTTTTTCAAAGGCGTAACACATTTCATGAATATTATGACATTAAATACGAATATAATTAAATATTTTGTACACTCTGACTCTCAATAAATAAAACGTTATTCAACGATCATCAATCTTTAATGTTTTATTTAAATGTTTTATATAAACGTGTATATACCTTGTATTTGTATACAACAGTCTATTTACCAGCCATGAATTGGGTAAAGTAAATGATGAAAGGCATTTCAGTCTATACATCATGAAATAACCAATATTGATTTTTGCGAGTTTTATCAAATCAAAATCGAAGAATCGAAGTAGTTAAATATCAAAAGAAATCAACATTCATTTTCTGTTAAGATCGTTTCGTCCAATGAAATATGTGGTACACTATAAATATATTCAGTTTGTAGATATGAATTAAATGTAATGTAAATTAAAATGAAGTTAAATACATTCATGGATTTTATTCTGATCAATAAAGTAATGTATAAACTGTCTTAGCTGTTACTAAAATCACGATACCGTAAATTTAGTGTGTGAATATTTGATTCAGAAACGCGCGATTATTTTCAGTGATTTGAATTCCTTAATATACTGGAATATTCGTCATAATAGTCTACGTAATTGTTGCGGAAAATCCTAAGAACCTAGAAAAAGTTGAAGTGATATTTTTAGAATTAATGTCTACTTGGAAATAGAAAACACAGCAGCCTAATTACAGAAATTCAATACGCTAAATACTTTAACATATCTGAGGGAACCAAACATAACTTTCACTAACCAACATCGAGTAACAATTTGAATACTGAAAAAGGTATCAACATACAGTGACAGATGACGGCTGTTCAAAATGGCGGATGTATCAACAGTGAAGATTGAAGAGCTCCTCCGGAAAATACCGGAAGATTGCGGACTTGATCCACGTCTTATAGAAGAAGCGAAAACAGAACTGAATGTCTTGAAATTCAGAGCAGGGGCTTCACTACAAACACACAAACAGGTTTGTGTCGCGGCAATTCTTATAATTCTGTATAAACGCATCTAAACATACTAGTACTCAATTCCGAGTCTGCAAAAGATCAGAGAAATTTGAATAATTCCGGGCATTCGGAAAATCGGTTGTCGAATAATCAAGGTGTAACTGTACTAGAAATACAGAAATAATAAAAATATTCCAATTTCTGTCCTTTTTTTAAAATCTTCATTTACTTTGAAAACGGCATTCGGGAGTTGTTTTGTGTAAAAAGCTATATTTTTTCAGAAATCATGGAGTAAATCAGACATAGATAAATTACAAGACGGCATCAGAGACAGAGATGCAGAAATAGTTTTATTAAAACGACAACTTCAAGAGAGGTAACAATACTCGATCTATTTAAAACCGATCCAATGTTTCCAGATATTTCGAAATTTAAAACAAAATTTCCACTTAGCTGGAAATGTGAGATATTTCATGGTAAAATCTGGTCATAATCTTACCTTTTATTTGCTTCATCAGTAAGTTACTCTGATATATATCAAACGTCCATTGAAAAGTACGTATTTAAAATGTACAATGGAAGAGGACTGATTAAAACAGCTAGTAATACACTTTGCTAATGCTATCATTTTCCTACAAAGTTCATCATTCTTGACGCTGCCGTATATGTTTTGAAAATTTGTTAATCAATGACATTACGACTATAATAATAATTATAATCTATATTTGTGACATCTGCTGCAAAAACCAGGCCAATGGCTCAAAAGTCACATTTTTGTATTATCTCAAAAGGCATTATGCAGACGTATTTCCTGAAAATTTGAGTGCCATTGGGTCAGTATTGAACTTTTTACAGCCGTTTAAAGACATTGTGTTTTGATTAATTTTAATCATCCCTTTTGACATAACTGTTTAATGTAATGTGATAAATAGACATGAACAAAATATTTTGATGATTCAAATAATTTTAATACAGTGAATTCACAAATGGCGTTGAATTATAGAATAAACACTTCATTAGTTAGCGCCATTTTCCAATATGTCGCCAATATAAAAATGAACATACAGCCATATTAAGCATTGATGCACAACATGCACATTGAAATCGTGTATTTATCGAAATGCAGGTCGAAATTCTCCAGAGATAAGGAACAAGACGCTCAGACAGCGGCAAAGATCAAAGAAGACTACACAAAACTGTATCAACATTACTGGACAGACTCGTTTGACTTTTTTAAGTTACAAGGTTGGCACGAGATTGAAATTATTTTGTTTCTACAGAGAATACTGCGGGTAGGTACACTCATGTCTCATACACAGAGTTTGCGTTCCTTACTCTCACGTTTGCTGTTAGCGAAGAATGGTTACATAGACCGCTTGATTTAAAAAGTTTTGACCAACCAGGAATAACAGTTTAAGATAAAACAGCTTAAATATACTATTAATTTGTTTTCCACTATTCTGTTAATCTGATCGGTTGTGCAAATTATTTTTGCACGAAAAAGACAAAATTGTTCTCGAATGCAATGCAATCTTTTACCGAGAAAATGTTAGTCTATGGCAATGGAGAGAAAGAATGAGAATTATTTAGAAGATCCACTTATTAGGGTCGATGGGTTCTGCTAAGGGTGGTGATTTTGGAGGGTGGTGTTTTGGGGGAAGGTGAGATTTTGTAAAAAATAATAACGATATTGATTAAGTGTTCCTCCTCTCATACGTTCTCTATTCACGGGGTCCCGGACACGGTATTCTTCAGATTGTGTTGTTTTTTAGCATGTGTGTATATAAAGTCTTTATGTGTCTTATTCTTGCTGGAAGGATGTTTTGTTTTTCTGACTATTTTTATCTTGTTTTACAGGCGTGTTACTCTTTTTGTAAAGACGTAGCTCATGAACAGTTACAGAATATAGAAGGAGAGGCGTTGTATCCAACAGCAACGGTTTGTAGTTACCTTTGTATGTTTAATGTTTTGTCGATTATTTATTTAACATCATCACGAATTGTACAGTCGACTTCTCCCATAGGTTCCAGACTTACGAATTCATTTCAGCTGAAAATATGCCTACCTATATATTGTACGTACATATATATTTTACGTACCTATATATTATACGTACATTATTCTACTGGCTTCAGTTTTTGATTTATACATGCTTAAATTTGAATAATAACGTCCTTATTACGTTTAGCTCCACCAACAGTATTAGAAACAATAATGGTTATAAGTTCGAAGTTCTATCTTTGGGGATAAGTTTGATACTATTATATTTCTGTAATAATCTTAATTAAAGTTTTTTTGCTCTGTTTGTACATCACAGTAAAAAAACTAATACTGAAATCTTTGCTTTATTAAACAATTACATTTTCCCTGGTTCAAACACTTGATTCTATGGCCTGTCTAGAGGTTTTTAAAAATATAAATCCATCTTGACATATCAAAGAACACGACAATTCGTAGTTTCCGTTGAGCTGACTTATGTACCCGGCCGTAAATTGCCGATGTTTACCGAGTGTTAATTTATCTTACAGTTGAGCTGACTTATGTACCCGGCCGTAAATTGCCGATGTTTACCGAGTGTTAATTTATCTTACAGTGGATGGACGATGACGGAATCATAACACGGTTACAACAACGACAGATTAACAGAGAAATAGCACAACTCGCCAAACTTTATCAAAGAACCACAGCACAAGAATGTCTTCCTGCGTTACAAAAAGTTTGTATTAATGAAGACACTACAATACATGTATATGTAATTCAATTATCTTTATTCGCTGTCTCCCAATCGCCATCGAAATGTGGTGCGGGAATGCTGCAAGCTGTAAGGATGAGCAATATCTTCTTTCTAACATGTCTTTTATATCCTAACTGAACCGTGGTCAAGTAAAATCCCTGATTTAAAATGACAGAGTTTTCCAAAATGTTCCAAGTTTGAAGACTTTTCGAATTAGGAATGGATGGTCCAATTCACGACGAACAAGATGTTTATGTCCCCAAAGCAACCACATGTACATTATTATATACATTTGTATATGTATAACAAAACAATAAATGAGAACCAGAGATTGGTATAAAATCGTTTGTTTTGGACACTAGTCCTTCCTTATGCTTACGTGTAATAAGCAGCTCTAGACCTTGTATTGATAAACGATAGAATAGAATAACATTTAAAACAGTTTGTGAAGTACATGAATTATCAATGTTCAAAAATATAAGTAAAGGCAGTATTATGGTAGAATATTTATAAACATATTTTCTGGAGATATTAGGAATGATTTTGTTTATAAATCTAGCTAGAAAGACATTGGCATTAATAGTACGTTGTCATTTTTCAGACATTTATCGAGCATGTGTTACCAACGTTTATAGATAAGTCAACAAGTAGTTATAATCAACTTAAACGATATACCAAAAAGTGTATTGACATCACTTGGTCTATGTGTATACAAGACCCACCACTGGTATTTGTTGATAGGCTGGAACGGGGAGCTGATTTTGATTCCGAACGGTTCCGGAAATACACGGAAAATGGCGGAAATAAGTTCGATTATTTGGTGTGGCCCGTTATGCTGCTGCATAAAGGTGGTTTCATGATGTGTAAAGGAGTGGCTCAAGCAATCAAATCGTCTGGTAGGGAAATGTCTCCGACTAGATCTCCTGTGTCACGTGATACTAGATCAAGTCCTGATGATATCAACGATATCGAATCCGATGGAAATTCTTGGAAAAAGGTCGATTCGAGGTCAAATACTTTACTTTCTACAGAAGGCCCTCCAAAAGTTTATAAATGGTCTCCAAACCGAGAAGGGACAATACCAAGATCGCCATACTTTGATCCCTACACTTCGAAATCCCCACGCACTGTTGAAAAAACTGCCAGACGCGAATCGCGACATCAGTCACGTCATGAATCCCCTAACAACCGCCGGTTCAGTGGACCCTTAAAAGAGGCCAAGAATGAAAACTTGGACGAGGGGAAACTAACTGTTGTGTGGAAAAATAAGAAAAGTGATCGTGCGCCATCTGCTCCGTAACGTCTTACGTGCTCATTTTGAATGTTTCAATATTAAATATATAAAACGAATGTTAAATGCATGGTCATTACCGTTGCATTGCTTTTTAAAGAGTTCGATACATATACATTACCATTTTTGCGCTTTAGAGCGTTTAATGTCTGAACATTACCGTTTATTTGCACTTTGGTGTGTTTAATGCGTGAACAATACCGTTTCTGTGCATTTTAAAGAGTTAAATTCATAATAAATACCGGTTCTTTACATTTAATGTATGAAAATTACATTACATGACAATTTGAATGTAATAACAGCAACTATGCATTTATATTTTTGTTCATTTCATACAAATGCTAATATATTACAGGATATTTATCATTGTAATTGCAGAAAGTATAAATGTTGAATGGTGTCATATTTCACAAATACAATAAAATTATATTCTTTAATTGCTATGTTGTTTTCTCTGCAAAATATAAAGATACTCAATCGCTCCTCATATTTGTGCACATGCGTGTAAATACATATATAAAGTAGTACTGTAGTAAGAGTGTCCTATGTATAATGATTAAGGAAACTAAATATTCCTAAATATTTTTTCGTAGTCCGTATGTTAAAATACATGTGAGCGTTTGTCGAATGTTTGCTATCAGATATTTCGTTTTTTTCTCTATATGCTGTATATTATGTAATATATTCATACATATTGTTTTGCGTTTAAATTTGATCGTCCCATTACATATAAATATATACGTTTGTCAGTTCAATTGCAGTGTAAGTGTTGGACATTATGAATTATTATTCGAAATAATTAAATTACCTATAAATCTGCATTTCAATTTCATATACAGAAAACTTCGATATTCGATCATCGATATAACAAGCATCCGACTTATCTCGAGGACATTTTGAAGCCCCGTCAATTTTTGTTCTTAGTTGTGTATATTTTTCAACAAACAAACAAATACCTCGTTATTACGAGCACCATGTTTATATCGAGCATTTAGACTATTCCGACGACTTCTCGAGATAACAAGGTTTTGCTGTATATGAAGTTTGACATAGTTTTAACTTCAAGAAAGTTAAGGGACGAATGGGCTTTACATGGGTATGCCATTCAAAATTATGAAAGATCTTAATGTGCGACTGATCAAAAAAAGAGTTGACACAAAATTCCCCATTACATGAGACTGACTGCAAATATCATGTGTAAGAAAAGAAGACATATCGCACAGACACATTAAAACACAAACACGTACATAGTTATCCGGGAACGAATTGAGCCTGACAAATTTATACAACTAATTTAAAAATAAGTTTACCACTGTTACAGAATTTCCATTTTTAAATGCATTATTTGGTTGTATAAATGTATGTACAACTGAATTTATAATCATTTTAATCAATCGTTACTTATCCCTTGACATATTTTTTACCCTTCCAAATTCAAAGCAAATATACATAACATCAACTTCAGAGGGAATGATGTGGACTCGGCTGCGTGTGTAAAGGCAGAACGCGCCTGTTTTGTTCGAACAAAATGCTCGATTATGCGCAAAGTAACAAATTCACAATAAAATTGCGGCCTACACGAAATTAGGCAGACCCATAAAATTATCCCTATTTAGAGATGGTTAAATGAATTTTCCAGCAGAAATGGGATCTTGACAAGACCATCAAATTCCCTGGTATCTGGAGTAAGTCGACCGTGAGTGCCCTTGATACTCCGAGATGCAAGTATAACGTTTATGCAGATCCTGAAAAAACGGTACCTCCAGTGCAACTTGTAAGAATTTATGTGCGTTTAACCGAAGTTGTTGTTCTGACGATGTGCGATTAACACACAGTTATAGAATATACAATATTGATAAATACAAACAAATAATTGAAAACCATGGATTCGCCTTTAAATCTGGTAAATGACAGTTTTATTTCTATGTCATATACTTTTTCTATTAATTTGAATATTTTTATTCATCCGATTCATTCTCTTTGACAACAGTGAAATATATGAATAAGGTACAACTATTTCGGATACAGCTTAATTTCGGATGATATATACATCTGTTACGTAGTTTCATGTGTAAGTTATTCAACCTTACTAGAGACGCTATATAGTGAATATGCCAACATTGTTTTTGTGATAAACATGATTGTTTGTAGTATATTTTATCATAAATCATATATTCCGGTAACATCTTTGAATTGACCCGTCTCAAATCTAGTTCTAACCTTTATAAATTCATTTTACTATCTTAGTACTTTTTTGAGTAGGATAAAATGGCTATACTTTTGTTGAACCTTCTGCATTTAATATTTTTTGTTCATTTACTATGTATGTAACAAGGGTATGGCATGTTAGTATTTCTATATTACAAATTCCTACTTTCATTTTCATGAAGATGTAAGATTAATGATTTGTAGTGTTTTATTAGAAGCTCAGGGCTTATTGTGTTACAAATTTTACAGGCGCATCAACAAGGAAGAAAGGCAGATATGTTGATGAAATCGGGGAAATATGAGGAAGCTGTGACCTGCCATAACAGAGCTGCAGGTTTGTTTTGTTTGTAAATCTCAAGTATCCATAAAAATGCTTTTTTCTGTATTGAAATTTTGTGTGCGTGGATGTCATACTCTACTTACTATATTTCAGTGATGTACTGTAATTCTATTTCAACTAAAATTCTTACTCCAATTTGTCTCTGGTTAAATATTTGTGAATCTGTTTTAATGATTTTATTGTTCACACATTTGTTTTAATTAAGTTTTCTTAAAACAGTTGTGCTAGATTTACTCTATTTAGAATATGTTCAAGGTCTATATGAATGATTCGATAACCCAAAATGTCATGATAAGGTGTTTCATTCTTTTGATGAAATTGATATTTTTCTTGCTCTAATGTGTAAAAACACTTTATTTTTACAGAATATTTACTGGAAGCAATGCAACAAACAAGGTATAGTCCTGCCTTAGAGTCCTTAAAACTACAACATGCACATCATTTGAAGCAGACAGACAGATTGTATGACAGACAGAGACGTGCTCATATGCTACAAATCAAACAAAATAAACTTCAACATTGTAACCAATCCACGCAGACTGTATTACAGGTAGGATGACTCTTTTTTTAAAATGGGCATGGCCTTCATTTGACATATTTTGGCCAAATATGTATTTTTTCCACAGTAATGAAGTTTTTTTTGAGAGGTTTGGAATTTGAGTTTATATGACCTCTCATGTATTATTTATTTAGTGTCTAAAATATAATATATGTTTACTACAAGTGGTTGATGACATACATGGTAAAATATTTTTACATACGGTATGAAGTAATAAAACCAGGTGGTATTTTTATAGAAACATTTACTATTTCAGAACTGCCTAATCTAAAGCCTTGTATGATATGCATCTTTACATACCTCACTTGTTCTTATCATCAATAGTAATTGTTATTTTCTAGGGTCCAGTTGTAGCTGTTGGCTCAGATACAACATTCCAACAAACATCACTCAGTTCAAACGTTCAACAAGCCAGCAATGTAAACAATTCATTGACTGGCATGTCCTCTCCGTTAGAAGAAGATTCCATCTATCGCACTCTGACAGAAAACGATTCTCTTATTGGTTTACTGTTGCGAAGACGACAGAATTTAGATGGTGACAGCTCTGCATCATTCCATTCTGGCGTGCCAGTCGAACGTGTGTTTTCAAATATGAGTGGTGAAACACCGAGCAAGGTGAATAGTCAAATTGACAAAGAAACAGAAGATTTGCGATCGCATAATGATGATCTAAGAAAACATGTGCAACAATTACTGAAGGAGCTAGATGATGTAAAGACTGAGAACAAAGACTTGAAGGATAAATTTGAAGGCACCCAGACGTTATTCAGTGAACCATGTGTTATACCAGATCTACCACCATTGGAGATGCCTCAGTTTGATGTTGACCTCCTGGAATGGGAGAGTAAGAAAAAGGGAGACGATTCAGACTCAAATCCATTTGGGATGTCATTGTAACTTTTTGTTTCGTATGTAATAGTGAGATATTACTATATTATGGTTAACTGATTTGAATTTTTAAGCATGCTTTCTTTTTATAGATGATTAAAGTATATTTGTCTTTAATACAACGTTGTATTTCATGTTCAAATTTGATTATATAAACTTGAGTGGTGGTTTGTATGGTTTGTGGTGGTATTTAAGACACATTTACTGCTGTTGTTAGTAATTTTCAGAATGAGTTGTGGGCTGTAGCTTTTATGTACATACAGATGAACAGTTTCTAATTATATGATGAGTTAATTTGTTTAGCTGGATGTTTGAATCACTAAGTATTCTGCTGGTTGTTAACAAGTGTTATGTTTCTTGGGTTAAAGAAGAAAAAGTCATGTTAAGGGTTACTTGACCACAAAATTAGGGTTGGCAGGTCAAAAAAACATTTCTAATTTATTTTCTTCTCATGCTTTGTAAATATTCAAAGCTACAATATATCCCTAAATATGTGTGTGCTTGGATTTTGCTGTTAGAAACGTTAGAGTTGCTGCCAAAAATGGTAGTTAGGGTAACTCTAAACACAACTATATTTTTTCTGGCCTTATTTGGGTGCAATATTTGTTGCAATATTTAAAATTCCTTTTTATTTTGTGTTTTTTTATTTTAATGCATTTTTTCTTTTGATTTGATTTTAAAGAGACTGGATTCCAGACTTGTATCTCATTTTCAAAATCTGGAAATTTTTAACATTTGATTGTAATTGTAATAAAAAGTAGAATCAAGGTGTACAAAAGATTTGGATACTTATTTACTGCAACATTTAGATAAGTTTTAGATAATCTAGTGTTAGTGCAGTGGTAGAAATAATTTATGATTCAACTTAGTTTTATGAACTTTGGTATAGTTTCAAATCCATGAAATATCAACTGGAATTAAAGTTTATGAATGAGAATGACGTATATAGCATTTTCTTCTTTAAGTTTTCTGTATTATGATATTCTGGTATTAAGCTGGAGTTGTGCCCCTTTGGTTGGTAAAGTTTTCATTATACAGTTTGTTGTATCTTGTACAACAAACATGTGGGCTTTTTCATGACTTATTTACATAAATCAAGAATATGTGTTTGGTTATTGCGGTACTTGTAAGAATGTGAGTAATGAAATGTAAAGAATTGTAATTTTATGTAGATTATTGTTCATGAAAACATGACCCCCAAAAATGCATTCATGTACCTCAATTCATGCTTTGTATCATGTTATGCAACTGAGCTTGAAGACTGGTTTTATTCATCCTTTGAAATATGTAAATGAGAAAAGTAAAAGCTTTAGCTGTTGTTTTAAAGACTTTGATGATGACACTATTCTTGTATATGATATTACCAATTATGCTATCCAATCTGAGGACAAAGTAAGTCTTCTCCATCTGTCCTACTTCATGTTTATCATCATTTTCTACTTTCAGGGTTTATTAAATCATTTTGTTCCTGTGTATGATCAAATATTCCCACCATATTATTAGCCTCAGTTTTAGGTTGATTATCAATTTTAGGTTTGTAACATGAGTTTTTTCTGGAGTTCTCTCATTTTACATGCTTACCAAAATTTCCATTCCTATTACTGGTACTTACATGAAAATGGCAAAAACTGCTAACATTCCACTTTACACTAGATTAGGATTATAGGGTGTCCAAAAATGCAGGCTATAATAATACTGTAGTATGAACATGTGCTAACCTTATTTGCTCAGTATTTTTTTCATGAAAACATGATGTTTTGGTTGATTTAGTCAATTAATTGTAATGTTTTGTATGATGGATTTACAATAAAGCATACACTTCATGTAGTCTGTTTTTGCGTTGTTATAATACCCGGGATTCTGCATTACATTATCTTATAAACAGTATAACTATGATAATAAGAACACCTTTGCAACTCAAAAAATCGGTCGTAATGATGAGGTGATGTCATTATAAGGTTGAATTATAGGGGAGTACAATAAAAGATAAATATGGCAATTTTGACTAAGTCAAGGTCAATTACAGTGTGAACACAAGAGCAAAGCCATAGGTCCACAACAACAGATGGTGATCAGCAATCCCGTAAAGTTTCCTGACTCAAGCTCAAATACTTTTAGAGCTACACCAGAAACAAATTGAAACTTGCCAGATTTTACTAAGTCAAGGGCAACAACTCTGCAACTATTGAATAAATCCAACTGCAAATGCCCAGATGTACAACTACATATGTGCTGACCACCATTCCTGTTTATGAAGTTTCATGACTCTAGCTCAACTAGAACTATCATAATGGTGATTAATACCCCTATGATACATGCTTGACACAGAAAACATGGCTGATATTGTTTAAGGGAATTGCCTAAGTTCAAGGGCATATAACTCTGGAATTCCTAAACTGATGGAAACAAAAAACATGTCACGCACACTTACACTTCAAGAATAGATTACAAAATGCATATTTGTTTACATACATATGTATCATGTCACCAAGGTCTGGCCTACCCCTTGATGTATTTCTCATATATAAAGTGAAAAATCTTCTGCCACTTCTGCCCCTGAAACATTTTGAATACTTCTCTGTAACTGACAATGTAATAAAATATTCTTTCATTTCAATAATTGTCCTTCTGATATTTTAGATGATTTGCTTCAATTAATTTTATTTTTCTGTTTTCTATTTTACTCGCATTGAACTCATAAAAGCACCATAGTTTAAACCCTATTTGGTAAAGCATTTAACTGAGGGCTATCTTTATGCCTTTAAACATGCTTGTACGCATTTATTAATGAGTAACACTAATGTATACTACTTTAGCTCTTTCCACTGGCTTGCCAGTTGATATGCCTCTTGGTTTCTCCTAGGTTCATGTGGTACGGGTACCAGTTTAGGTGATCTCCCTTCGCTTGACTGGAAATTATCCTTGTATGAGTTACTTCCCCTTGTGTGTTGTTCTTCCATTTATTTTGAAGTGTTGTAAGAAAACTTTCGGTGAAACTTGTCTGATTTCTAGCGTTTATTACCTGCATATCTACCTATTTGCGCTGGGTAAAAATCATGGTAACTTAAAATTGATAGACTGTACGCATATTTAATGCAGATTTTAGTTACAAGGTATGGTTCAAATAGACGCAACTCAGATTATAGCTTATATCTGATAAGTCATGGATGCCTACATATTATCATTAATGGTCACTTTGGATCAAGAATATGCCATACAACAGCTTTTTATCCAAAATCACTGGCAGTTTACAAAAATAAGTAAGTACATTTGCATACACATACATACAGATAAGTTTGAACTTTAGCTGTTTGAAAAAAATAATAAATCAGTCCATATATGTCTTAAAATAGACACTTATGTTTCTAAAATATGTTTTTAGTTTTGTATCAATTAAATGTTTGCTTGTATAAGCTGCTATAGAAGACCGTATCGTATAGGCATTGACTGATAATGAAAACATGGATACTATTTTTTCACTAATGTCTCCCCATGCATGTAGCCTATTTATTACATAAAATGGGGTTGTAGTTTGGCAGGACTTTCTCAAATGCATCTTTTGATAGCTAGATATAATTCATATGAAAATATCAGCAGAAAAAAGGATGATTTTCATGAAAAATGGAGAAAAATCATATTATCCAAATGATAACTGTTGTATTGATGACTTGTAAACTTAGTTATGTTATTAACAGTGTTTCTCCTGTTGCACATTTATGTATATCTTGGTATTTGAAATAGAAAAAATCAGGTAGATAATTTTTGAGAGTCTGTTGAAAATAAGAATTAGATGAAGATTTTTTTGGTCCAATAAAGTTATTCTTTTTTTAAAATTTTCTGTAACTTAATTATTTATAAGGTTTCTATAACATCCTAAAATAAGTTTTTTATATGAAATACTTCTTATTTGTAGACATAGTTGACCAAACTGTGAATGATACTCTCGGAGATGTATCTGGTAAATTGGTTGGAACAAATGATGAATCTGATCAATCAGCTGATGATATGAAACCCATGATCGCATTGCCAGTACATCAAGTTAATGATTCTAGATTTGTTGACAAATCAAACACTACTGATGATGAACACGAAGTTAGTGACAATGTTGAAGCAACATCTGAACAAACCCTACATGCATTACATATCACAGTTAAGGAAGAGACAAACAGTGAAGATGAACAAGAGGTGGATGATGATGTTGACTGTGGTTCTAATAATGTTGCTGATGACGTTGTTGTAACAAAGTCATTTAAAGAGGTGATTGAAGTGACTAAAAAAAGAAAAAACATTTCTAGTGCTAAGATTGTTGAAAGTAAGAAAAGAAAAGGAGAATATGTTACTGATAAAGTACTAGCCAGTGAAATAGAACCATCAATTAAATTTGAAAGTGATGATGGTTCATCAAATAATGAGGCTGAGATTCTTGGAGTTCGTGAAGAAATACCAGATGTTAAACATATATCAGAGCTATTGCCATCAGACTCTCCAAATGCAAGATCACCTTTAAAGACACCCTCTGACTTAGACGCAAATTATTACAGTGCATCATTATCAGTATACTTCTGTAAATGGTGTGGTTATACGTTTCCTGAGGTGAAATATTTAAATGGACACAAACAAAATGGGCAATGTTTCTTCACCTGTCAAATCTGTAAAGAAAAATTCACATTCAGGAATTTCTCCAAATATCAGGATCATTTAAAGAAACACAGGTTGGTGTTTTGATGATTTAGTTTTTATACTTTTAATAGTTACATTTACAAGTGTACTTGTTTTCTTTCTATTGTTAAATGTTCATCTCACGAGATGCTTGTGATATGAGAAATGCATGACATATGTTTGCCCAATTTAGGTTGATGCGTTGTTTTGCTCACAAAGATATATATTACAGACCTATTAATCATGACAGCATTCTGACTCTTGATAATTTGTACCATAGTGTCAAATTTACAATAAAATTAGAAGAAAATTTTGTTGACTCCTAAAATTATCATCAGCCAAGGGTCGTTTTTGACCCTCAAGTTTTTTTTTGTCTTGTGAAAACAATGATGACCTGACTTGGGATTTAGTTTATTATTCAGCATTATTGTTTTCTAGTTAAGTTTGACATATTAATGACCTAATGTTAATGTGGGAGAATGGGCAATTCATAGCCCCTATCTTGATCATGGGAACTTAGTGTGTAGTCTCATTGGCTGTTTTCATGCTACATGCTGTTTTCTTGCCTGAAAGCCTCCGGTAAGTGAAATCAATTTCAGAAGAGAGAAAAATTTCTCTAAGAGGATGATCGGATTGTGACAAGGAGCAAAATTGTGGCAGACAAATCCTCGATTCAACCCCTAAATCAAGGTATTTGTATTGATTAATTGTTTTAGACTCACTTCTGATTGCATCTTGTATCAAAACTTTGTTCTAGTCTGTTGTAGATTTTGAAAACATTTTGGAAGTTTGATTGTATTTTGCTCTGTCTGGAATGGAGACGTACATGAACCAGTACTTTTTTGTGATAAAAAAGTAATCACGGGAGTGTTTGATGATTATATATACCTTGAAACCTGGAATTTCTTTCTTACCCCAAGATCATTTTATTAATTAGTCCTTCTAATTAGACTGTTTGTGATGGTGAGACATTTTTTTTATTTGGCCTTGTCCGGCTCAGTCTGAGAGGATGGCCCTTCCGAGTTCATTTATGAAATTGGCCAACCGAAAGGCCGAATAAGTAAGGCTATTTATTAATGGGGTTCTTAGAATGATTTGAATGCCAGAATCAGCAAAGTGGTGCTGAACACAAAGAGAGCTTTGGTAGTGATGTTCATGTGTCAGTAGTACCAGTATTGTATCAGTAGAGGCCCATAGTGGATGATTAATGGAGCTTACTCTAATTAATGGGACAATGAAAGTTTACTACTGTGATTTTTAAATTAATGTGTATTGTATTCTTCTGTTGTATAAATCTTTTTGCTGAAATATTTTTGTTAAACAAATTAGCAATGAGATTTAGAATACGTGTTTCTGCTCTGGGATCTCTTGTTTGAAATTTCAGTTTTGAACCCAGTCAGAATGCAGTTTCACATATGAATTATTGTCTGTTTCTTAATAGTACTTGTAAGTCATTGAACAAGTTGGTAAACCTTTCTTTCACTCATTCATGTATAATTTCCACTTTCTTATTTTTAAGGAACAAAAGTGCGAATAGAACAGAAATATCACAGACACCAGGACAACGCATAAGACAGCACGTTAACATGTCAGCTGGTAACTGTGGGAACATATATAGTGTACGAGAAGTGAATAACGTTCGTGTAGAACGTAAATTCTTTGCATGCGCCAAATGTCCTGGTGTAAAGTTTCTTACATCTGGGACACTAAGATGTCATAGTATTCGGGAACATGGAAATGCATTTAAGGTAAGAGTTCATATGTAATTGTAAGGATTTTTAATCCGGTTGCGGCAGGTCATACCCTCCTATGAAAATTTGACAACAATGTCGATTTTCCTCCATATGTGGAGAAGTTGCTGGCTCCTTGTGGAAGGGTTAATTAGTACAGGCTAGTATGTTGTTCAGGAAAGCTGGTTAGGTGAACTGGTCGCCGTATATAACTGAAAAATTGTTGAAAAAACGGCGTTAAACCCCAGTGACAATAAGTCCCAAAAAACATAAGACAACCATTTTTTTCTGGCTTAATGATAAAAATCATGAACTAGGTGTAGCGGCATTCTGGTTGTAACATTTGAAACTTATCTCCTACAATTAAAAAATGTTGTATATATTTTTATTCTGTCAAAAGGAGTTCTGAGTGTAATGACTTACCTAAGGTTACAAAACGTGTGACCTTGAAAGTATTTCCTGTTCTTGTTAAAAGTTGTAAAAAGTAAATTCAAGTCTCAATTCTTTAGATGTACAGATTTAAACAAAACGTTTTTCATTTCAGTGTCAGCTATGTGGCAGAAAGTTTGGCTTGTCAAGACATTTGAAGGAACACATGGTGACACATCAGTCATCCAGAGATCATGTTTGCAGTAAATGTGGGGTAGCTGTCAAATACAAGAAAAGTCTAGTCAGACACATGCTGTCATGTGATGGTATGATTGTTTGTAATTCTATTCATGAAAATTTTACTTGCCTGATATTCAGATTAGTTAAAATTGTTTTGAGTAAACTCAAACTTTCTTGTAAAAATGAGTGTGCTTCAGGGCTCGACAAATCCACTCATCTGCTCGTAATTACTTGTAGAAATCGACTCAGGACGAGTTGAAATTGTTGCAGAACTAGTTAAAATTCTTGGCTGGTTGTCCTGAAGGACAAGTAGCCTGAAAAGAATTTTTTGAGCCCTGTGCTTGTCTAAAACAATTTCACTTATATTCATCCCTGGCTATGAGTGAGAAATTCATAGTTTTTTTAAAATGTAGTTGAACAAAATGTGTTTGATATAACTTGATGAATTATACTAATTTATTTTAGCTCGATTGCGAAACAAGCAATTTTGCTTATATTAATCACTCTTGAGTCCGCTTCCTGGACACTACACCAGTACGCGTCCAAAAAATGTGATTGTGAAGTTCATGAATGAAACTGTCGAAGCTGGGATTCGAACTTAGGACCTTCTGATCAGAGGTCAGATGCTCTACCTCTAGACCACGATGCCTCCCAATTTGATGGATTATGAATGCGTGTATGTTTAGTCACAATATTTTGTTTTCCTTAAAAAGCATTGGTAGGGGATTATATTGAGAGGAACATAAGGAATATTTCCTTTTTATCTCTTTTATGTTTTTTTGTGTTGCAGGGATCCCGAAATTGAAAGGGAGACCAAAAAAGGAACCAGGACAATTAAAGTATCCTTGCCCTGAGTGTGAGAAGAAATTTACGACTCGACGTCTTGTCCAGCAACATATGTACACTCATGGGCAATCTGATAAACCTTGCCATAAATGTGGAACATCATTCAAACATTACAGTGCTCTAAGCCGACATGTTCAAAACTGTCCATTTTGATGTAAAATATTTGGCTTTTGAAGTACAGAAGGTTTTGATACACATTTTGTTACAGACAAATACAATTGAAATTATTGATCAGTCTCATGCTTGAGCCCTCTCATTGGTTAGTTTTAGGATTATGTGATGGATTGACCAATCATGTGCTTTTGTTTTGAATTGATTTTAAGGTTTTATTTATGTTTTAATTTATACAATTCTGAGGTTAAAATTGAGATCTGATTAAAATCTCATTATTTTGTTAATGTTGCATGTTATATGCAAAAGTTAGTTTTTCTGACATTTTAATCTTAATTCAGATTTAATCTGTCTACCAATCATGGAAAGAAATAAGGATGAAGTTGAGAATGTAAAAGAGATTTACTCATTAATATCAGTCTGAATATTTTGACCTTTGACCAGTTAGTCAAAGCAATTAGTCAAACCAGTTTATAAATGAAAACTTTGATAATAATAACAAGTGTTTAGATACTTGTATAGATTTGTCCCTTCTACTATATGATCATGCTTCTTGGCAATAATTACAGTTAAGTAAGTGTATGAACAATTACTAATATTTATGTATGCTTTTTTAATGTCCCAAATCATTGTTTTTTGTTCTATTTGTTAAAGTATACAGTCTACATTTTGAAGTGCAATAAACTGTATTTAATTTGTATACTGTATTTGTTTTGTTTTGTCTATGCATTGTGTTTATAATTTATATTGCCATTTATAACTCCTACAAAAAAATATGATATCTATACCACAGTACTTCCTTTCCAAAAGCTAACATTTTTGAGATAAAAATTTGATCACTGTTATAACTTTCAAAAAATCATTACCAGTGCTTAAATCTCGGCTTTTATAAATCAGCTCTCTTATTTATTAGAGTCAGAGTGTGAAGATGTAAGTTTGAAAAATAGATAACCATATCAAATATTGTTCGTGGTCCGTTAGATCATTATTTCCAACATAGTTTTATCAGTACTTTTTGGTACTAGTATTGCAACAAATTATTGAATGACCCTTCGTCTATTTCCAGAAAAGAGGCTGGCTGTGGGGATGTTACACATTACAGTTGTCCTGTCTGTAAGAAAGAATTCTCGTCCATCTACAAAATGCTGAAACATTTGGACAACGTACATGTTAATGCCCGTTCATTTCATGTATGCAGTCGATGTGGTGTCAAGTGTAAATCCAAGATCGGCTTAAAAGCTCACAAGAAAACTCATGAGCTAATCTGCAGTCATTGTGGTAAGGTCTATGCAGCAGTGTCGACACTCAATGCCCACATGATACGAGTTCACTCTGGTCTTACATTTAGCTGTGATTTTCCAAACTGTGAATACATAGGAAAAACAAAACAGGCTTTGGACTTTCATCAAAATGCTCATTCGGGTTTGAAACCTTACACATGCAAGCACTGCAGGAAATCCTATCAGAGGAAAGACACTCTTAGTCGACATCAGTTACTATGTAAAACTGGGGTGACATGCGAAACCTGTGGCACTAAGTTTGGGTCCAAAAACTGTCTGAAAGATCATGTACGAGCTGTACACAGTAATGAACGATTTGTGTGCCTGTGTGGTAGTGTCTTTAAATATCGAGCATCTTTTAACAGGCATCAGAAACAAGCTGGACATTACATGGAAAAAGATGTCGCATATTCAAATGAATTAGAAATAACTGACATAGTACCTGTTTAAAATTTAAGCGTGAAGTCGTCAAAATTTCAAACTTTTGACAATTGATCTGTAGAATTCACAAGTTTTGAAATATGACGAATGACTAACTGGTTTATACAGAGAGCATTTACTGAATGCATTAAAGGGATTAGTTAAATACTTCTATTTTTGATCAGTTTGGCTGAAATATTTATAAGCAATTTGTTTCCGAAAGCAATCTAAAACATTCCATTAATGTCCCAGGGCTTTCATTTCATCCTTAAAACAGCATTCTGACTCTTGAAATCAGTAAAATAAAGTTTTTGAGAATTTTGTTTTCATTTGACCCTTAAAACAGCATTCTGACACTTGAAATCAGTAAATAAAGCTTTTGACTCTTGAGAATTTGTACCAATGGGTCAAATTTACAATAAAATTAAAGGAAATTGTGTTGACTTCACATTATCACCAGCCGAGGGCCATTTTTGACCCTCAACTTTTCAGGTCTAATGAAAACCCAGTGTCTGTAGGTCTTGTTTTTCTTTCCTGTATTGAAACAACCAACAAATTACAACCAAACAAAAAAATTGCTGACAGTGTTTATTCTCACATACCTGAATCACTATTCACGTTTTGTTACCTAACGCTGCACAGTACTGGTTGGTAATCACCCACTCAGAGTATGACAGTATTGTTGATCCATAAGTGAGTTTGAGCCTTCTATATCATTAGTTCGATATAATATTCCATGCTAATAATCTATGGTCGGGCCAGTATGCAATAATTTATAACAAATACACAAAAAAAGATAAAATATATTTCTTCAAATCTTTATTTATTTAACATAATATCTTTAACCTATTGACATAAGAACAACATAGAATGTTGTTCTACAAAACATGATTAATTTAAATTAGAAAGTCACTAACTTTCAATAAGGAAAAAAATGAATTCAGGACACTTTGCACTTTTTTCAATTAATTATTGTGTAAACGTTTTTTTCCCATTTGATCATAGTTATATACAACTTTATACATCAATTGAATCCTGAATTAAAACATGATTCACACCTATTTTCCACATACATATACTTCATTTCCCTTAACCAAAGTCTATCCAATAGCCATACAGTTGTCGGCTCCATCATAAAGATATTCAGTCATTAACAACATCTTAACTATTACTGGTATTTAATTATGCAGGCAATATTAGCACTTGTACTCTATGAAGTAAATCTGTACTTTAGAAATGCAAACAATGCAAAATAATGAGCACTTTCAACCATTATACAACCAGATCCTGAAGCTTAGTTACAAGAATACCACGAGGTAAAAAAGCACAACTTAAAACATTTACCAGTACTATCTTACAGATTTTCACAGATTTTGTTTTTAACATTCTCAACAGACATGATTTAAATAACTGAGTTTTCCATTTCAACAAAAATAAGCCAATTAAAATATGAAGTGTGTCACAAAAGGCAGATATTAATTAGTTAGTGCTTCATGCTACATTAATTTTACAAAACAGAACTTCATCGCTTGCCTTTGCCACCCTTCCCGCCTTTTTTCTTCTTCTGTTGATGGCCCGGTTTCTGTTGCCTGGGACCACTTTGTGTTGAAGAAGTTGCTGAGCCTGGGCGTGGTGAACTTGTGTCCCCACCACCTCCTGATGCTATAGGTGATTTACTTGCATCTAAGTAATCCACATTGCCTGTTGTAGCTCCCTGAGAACCTTTACCTGAAAATATGTAAAAAAAATGGTCAAGGTAAAGACAGAAGTGGAGTTACTTTTCAATTCACAAGTCAATTTCATGTTTTAGGGAAGTTGAACCATAAGGATCATATGATACGTATCATACAATCATAGTATTGAATATTTTTTTAATTTAATCAAAGATTTTAAAAAAATTAACAGCTCAAACAATCAGGTGTACACAGAAACAAACTAACTAAAATAATCTTTCCTAAATAACATTTAGAGATATTTAAATAAGTATATTCACAATGCTTAAATTTACAAAACATTAATACTTTCATATCTTAACCTATTCATATCAACCTACTGTCCACAGTGATCAAAAGTTCAAATCATTTAATCATACATTTGATTCATCAATTAAAAGAGTCACTTTATCCGGGTTTGAAGGGAGTGTTTCAATAGCTTAATAGGTACAATACCTGTTCTGGTTCACGGATAGACACAGTCACTACTGTTGAGGGTTCAATTCTCACTAACTAATACATATTTTAACAATTTCTTTTGTCATTATTACATATTTTACCTATATCTTTTTTCTTATCCTTTCTCTTGCCTCTGTAGTACGATCTTTCTTTCTTGGGTAACCATCTCTCAGGGTCTGGTGTAACATCGGGATTATAATTCTTGGGAAGCTTTGCTACAAAAAGCAACAACATTCATGAGTTAATGGAATATTAAGACAATTTTGCTGAACAAACAAGCAGTGAACTCACAATCCTATAGTAATGTTTTGATAGCAACATTTGATTTCCTATGTGCAAAGTTTTGGGTCATTTGTCAACATTACACTAGGTAAGTATATCAGTCAGTTAATATGAACAATGACCCTGGATTACCCACCAATAATGACACTTTTTCTCAAGAAACTGAAAACATTTCAACATCAAATGTGCATTAGACAAAAAGCTCCAATGAAAAATATTGTGTCAAATACACAAGCCTAACAAAGGTCTCAACCCTCGAGATTGCTAAAAACTTGCATACAATACAACAAAACTTGAACATAAATACACATCGATACACATGTATTTTGTCTAAAACAGCCACATACAGGGTGCCCGAGTTCTATCACACATTAGTAAACAAGTGCACAAATAAAATTTCAGTTCAAACATTTGTACTGTATTAAAACTTATTTCAAACTTAAAGCCTACAAGTTTAAAAGACACCCTAGCAATATAAGCTAAAAAGTCAACAAGACCATAATTATATAACTTAATTCTAAACACTATTTCACGGGACTTTTCCATTGTTAATATTAACAAAATTGCTTAACAGTTGATGAATACAATTCATGTGTAAGAATTCAGTATGTACATTTAAATGATAACTTAATGGATTTATACTATGTACTTCCAAACTCCAACAAGCAAAGTTACAACAGAAGAAGAAATCTACTTACTCTTCTTCTTTTTCTTCTTCTTCTTCTGGAGTAAAGCACTCGAATCTCCAGACCTAAAATTTAACATCATGAATACATGAATAACATCATGAATACATAAATAACATCATGAATACACATATAACATCATGAATACATGAATAGCATCATGAATACATAAATAACATCATGAATACACGAATAACATCGTGAATACACGAATAACATCATGAATACATAAATAACATCATGAGTGCACGAATAACATCATGAATACACGAATAACATCATGAATACATAAATAACATCATGAGTAACATCATTAAAACATGAATAACATTAGGTTTGGCCAAAAACTCACTATGATTGACAAAAATAATCTTCAATAAATTGAATAAATAAAAGAAACATGAATAAATTTGATTAATATTATCATCAACAAAAAAGCAATCAACAAATTTTGTAGATAAACTTCAACTTACGGCCTCGGCGAGGGTTCTGTCTTCAATGTTTTCTTCATATATTTAGGACCAAGAGAGCTAAAAGCAGACTCCAGGGCTTCTACATCAACAGATTGCGCAATATCATCAACAGATGGCAGATCTCTACTTATCTTTTGAGCCTTGGCCGGATCAACCTTGGAGTATGCTGAGATCAATTGTGCCAAAACTCGGTGATCTGATGGGTTGTTCCTGTGAGACGAAAGATTATAATGTACACTTAAGTCATCATTTCTAGAAGAAAACTTTAATAAGATAGTAACTTAGAAAATTATTTCAAGTGTAATGATAACACTGGGTGAGATTATGAGATTAGTGATAAGGTATTGATTCAGCTGAAACAAACAAAAATTTGTGGAATGGAATTCTTTAAACACAAAAACACAAAATATGTCTTCCCTTCAATAACTTACTTTATTCAGAAAACAACCCAGAGCTATATGAACATCAATGACAAAGGTCAAGGTTAAATCTTTGGGGCAAACATCTTTGAATAATAAATCATTTGCTTCCCCAGTTTGAAGTCAAAACATGAAAGACTTCAAAAGTTATTCCTTGGACAACATTTCGATGATGAAGAAATGTGTAATAAAAAGTAGAATTAGCAGAATACTGACAAAAAACAAATTATCTCCCTTCTCATCATTGAAGGGATGGCATAACTAACAATTCGAAAAGTATCCTTACACACAAATCACATTATAAAAAATCAGAACTTAAGTTTTATCCATTTACTTTCTTAATTCTTCAAGCAGTTTAATGGCTTGTTGTGGACTACCATGCTTTAGCATGAAGTTAGTATTCACTCTAAGTAATGTCTGTAATGCATCTGACTTTGGCTGAAATAAAAAACATTTAATCAGCAAGAGGAATGTCACAACAGATTCTACGTTTCTGTCACAATTTCACATAATCAGCAAGAGGAATGTCACAACAGATTCTAAGTTTTTGTCACAATTTCACATAATCAGCAAGAGGAATGTCACAACAGATTCTAAGTTTCTGTCACAATTTCACATAATCAGCAAGAGGAATGTCACAACAGATTCTAAGTTTTTGTCACAATTTCACATAATCAGCAAGAGGAATGTCACAACAGATTCTAAGTTTCTGTCACAATTTCACATAATCAGCAAGAGGAATGTCACAACAGATTCTAAGTTTCTGTCACAATTTCACATAATCAGCAAGAGGAATATCACAACAGATTCTAAGTTTTTGTCACAATTTTACGCACTTTTTATGATTACGGTGATTTCTAAGCAAAACTCCGATATTTCTTGCTAGTGTACATGGGAAAAGTAAACAAAACATTTTCAATGTTGTCCAATTGACACAATTAAAAAATATGCTTTGAACAAAATTCCACAAACAATAAATAATGTCACACTTAACTCCTCAAATCTGAAAAGTTTGCTTAGATATAAGACATAATCTTCCAAATGACTTTGACAACCTCAATATTTGTAATAGTAAAATTATGGTATCAAGTCATACCTCATTCTTTCTAGTCCAGTCCACAGCTGCAGACAGGATCTCAATTGCTGAGTCTGTGTCTTCCTGACTCATGTACAAGGTAACTAGAGCTGATACCTGATGTGAGAAAAAGCCTTCAGAAAACTGGTGACTAGTTACAATAAACAAGCATGTCCCATAAATGTTTACTAATTAACACACACACTCTCCTCCTCTAACATTATCAGTATAAGTCATAGAGCAGATAAAATGATACTGGACTTTAACTGGACTTTATTCTAAAGCTAAACACTAAGTTGTCTCAAATTCACCCAACAGATTAAAACAGCATAATAACTATGACAGACAGACGGATGGAAAGACTGGACAAGACTAGAGGTGATATATAAAATTTTAAATACATTTAGTCGATATCTAGACACAAATAATGTTGGTTCTATGTACTCAAACATGGCAATTAATCGAAATAATTACAATATCCAATCTAAGTTTCAGATCAATTTGCAGCTAGAGTTCAACAAAAAGTTTCATAATGAAGTACAGACCATTCCAGGCTTATATTGAAGGTCTCCAAGCTGTCGTAGAACATCACAAGCCTGGAAGACACTACCAGAACTCAGGTGTAGTTGTGCTATAGTCAGTAAAACACTAACAACTGGACTATTCTGATCTTGCATGTAATCCTACAAATACAAAAAAAACATTACTCAGAGATGTTCTATCTGTATACATACATTATATACATTCTGTAATTGAAAAAATTCAAAGAAAAATAAAATAAATGAAGTAAAGCATATTTCTATCTTTTAAAGTGTTGTTAGGTCTAAATGTATTGACATTACTTTCTTACTTGATAGAGAATTAGTCGGAGTTTCAGATAAAAGAGATTGTTGACTGAATAAACCATGTTCCCTCATAAAGAACAAGTGCTTACCAACTACTATCACACACAACTGAAATATCACTGATCATATTCATTATATACTGCCAGATAACAGATGTGTCACCTAGAGTTTGGACCTATGGCCCCTCCTCTGAACGTGATATAATACCATTTGCTTGATGTCTAAGACAAGTGAACGTTGCCCAAAGAAAGCAGACAATCTTTCTTTTTTATCCACATTAAAAGTAATGTTAATCACCAGAAGTTAATGAAGACAACCAATTTCAAGCATTTTAGCAACAAACTGTGACATAGACAAATATAAGCGATATAACCAGGCAGACTTGTTCATTTCCGACGATGCTAGACTGTAATAAATACCTGGAGAAGTTGAATGGCTTTTGGCGTTTGTTTCTCCCTAACATACTGTGCAGCTTCTATCAGTACAGGTGTGTCTATCTCTGGATACTGTCCTTTTAACTTAGCAGCTAATTGATGGCACTGATCACCCTGAAGAAGAATATACATCATACAGTTGACATTACTGCCTTAAAGAAATTAAACATTTTTTTTGTCATATGAAAGGTAGAGTGAATAAGAACTCAAAAAACATGAAGAACAACAGAAAAAATATTAGGCTATCCTTAAAAACTGTTGGTTTAAGGTTACATGCTCCAAAAATTTTAACAATATGTTAATAGGTAAGCTTTTTTTTGGGGGGGGGGTAGAATTACATGCATGTACTGAAAATGAAAAGCTGGAATTATTAAAAAAATTAAAACAAAATCACAAAAGAACTTTTTTGGGGGATTTTTGGGTCAGTTGCACAACTAAGGATAGTCTAATCTATTATTTTTTAAATGAATTACTTCAGATATTGAAAGCTTACCTGGTTTGAATACATATGTAACAAACACTGGTTGATGTCAATATCTTGTTTCTGTAAAGCTGACAACTTATGTTTTAGGTTGCTACCAGTAGCGACCTTCATCTTCTTCTTTGAATCAAAAACATTCTGATCCTAGGAATACATAGATAAAAATTTCTATAGCAAAAATAACACATAAAAGATTTTATGTTTGGTGGTATACACAGACATCCAAATATTACCCTTAATCAATGATTAAAAGAATTTATTTTTTTTGTCTGGAGTTTAACATCGCACAAACAGCCAGGAACATTTTGTGACCTTTTCAGCTTTAATGGAGTAGGAAGACCCAAGACATACACCAATGACCTTCCATAAGCTAGCTGGACAGCTTTCTCCAATGTGAAATTTGTCCAGTCCCCAGGTGGGACTTGAACTCAATACAGTGAGAGGCTAGAGATTACTAGTCAGAGACCATAACCACTCATATGCAGAGGCCCCGGAATCATGTTTAGCATGAATCTATGAATTTAACATAGGATGTTTCTAAACAACAAAATGGTCTTATTTCAAGGGTTGGGAATGTGATAATCTGTTCAAAGGAGAAAAATAACCCATTTTCAAATAAGTTTTTCCTAAGCAAGTTGAAGCATATCTGAATAGTTCTGTTTAACAAACATGGATTTAAACAAGAGGGCCAAAATGGCCCTTTCTCGCTCACCTGAGTAAAGATTGCAACATCTATGGTCTTCCTGTGATTTGACCTGGTGACCTAGTTTTTCACCTGAGTTGACTCATGTTCAAACTTGTCCAAGATGTCATTAAGAAAAACATTCTAACCAGGTCTGATGAAGATTCGCTCAAAAGTGTGACCACTAGAGTGTTAACAACCCCCAGGTGTAGACGACGGACGACAGAGTAGAATGACTAAACACTTCAGCTCACTGAGCACTACGTGCTCAGGTGAGCTAAAAAAAGGAGAATACCAACTTAATGGAGGGGAAACAATATCTCTGGGAGTTAAGAAGACTGCAGAAGAATCCAAATTCTAAAAATCTGGAGTCTAGTACTCTATCTCAGAGAACTAGTGTCCACATTCAGCTTTTCTAACATCTCCATATCACAGAAATCATCACAATTTGACATGTTTTAAATGGAATGTTGATACAAAAATAAATTTAAAACGAATATCAAGTAAAGAATATCTTACCTTATTTATTGCAACTACATTATTCGACAAGACAGCCATAAGACCAACATCAGATGGTCTGAAAAGAAAACATGTATTAATATCGCTATTCTCTGAAAAAATGTGACTGAAACTAACAAAAGGATATTTTTAATAAGCAAAAACAACTTCATACCAGTGATTTAAAAATTCTTAAGCAATCAATATCACATATTATTATCAGAATATTTCACAATCTCCCTACCAAATAAATTCATACCAAAAATTCCACTAAAGTAGGAATTCTTTAGCAAACATGTAAACACATTTAATTGATTTATCAAAGTCACTTCATGTTTGACTGTTAAACACAAGAATATAAAATAATTTTGAAATGAAAATTTGGCAATTTTACTCTTTTTTCCACCGAAATTCAGATACACGTGTAACTTATATACCGATGGACAGTTAACCCAATCATTAAGTGTTCCTGGATTTTGAAGCAGAGTATGCCTAGGTAACTGCCAACTGCTCCATATGAATCACCCAAATAGCATTATAGGATGAATGGTCTTCTATATGTTTTAACCATATTGTCAAAAACAGGTGAGAAAGCTGTCCAGATAGCTTATTGGAAGGTCTGCAGTTCTACCCAGGTGTATGCCTGGAATCTTCCTTCACTATTAAAGCTGTGAGTTGCCAAATGACCTTGGGAGTAGGTGACATTAAAGCACAGAGAAAAAACAACAGAAAATGTGCATCATCCAGGGTTTGTGCTCACTCACTAGTTCATAGACCTAATGCTCTACCAATTAAGCATAGTAAGCGGGGTTCACATCAGAACTGACAAATAAAAATCAACATACTTGTGTTTTTGTACTTGATTATACAAAGCATTTGCTTCGTTGTTCTTTCCTTGATATTGCAGAATATATGCCAGTTGTACACGAATAATTGCAAGTTCTTCATCCACTTCTTCTGGGGTCACATCAGGGTCATCTGCGAAGCTTTCCTTACACATAGCTGAATGAGAACCACAATGCAATATATTCACACCTTATAAATTTGTGATAATGACTAGAGAAACAATCTTGTATCTGCTGTCTCTGACGGTAGTCCTAAAACCATGCACTTTTAACTTTTAACCATGTAGTAACATTTATTGAAATAACACTTAAAATCGATCAATGAAAATGATTTCATTACACCAAAGACTGTTCATCCTTATTGAAGGAAATGAGAACTAATTATGGAGCAATTCATCGAATCATCTTTGAAGGTATAACCTACACTATCCTTAGCTCTAGTTAATGAGGCATATTTACTCAACATTTTCTGAAAAACACATTTCATTATAACCATGTAAGAATGAAATATTTTAAGCAAATGATAAATACATATACATGCATTTCCCTATGAAAGAATTTATCCTGCAAATTTTAACAAAAACTAAACATGTGTAAGCCTTATTTAACACGGATTTTTAAAATACCTTCAGCTTGTCTCAATTTTTGTTCAGCTCCTTTCAAGTCACCAACACCAATGAGGTAACAGGCATGGTTATAGCACAACTCGTATGTACCTTCTCTGGAACTTGGTTCCTCCTTGAAATTAATAAAAAATTTCAGATTTTACATCAGATAAACGAGCTAACAACACAACTAGTGAAACCAAATTTTTTACAGCACATTTTTTGTTTACAAAATGAAGAAAGCAGTTGATCTATTGATTCACAAAAATATTCAAATATCAATCATTTACCACGTCTTTTCCATCCCACAAACGTAATGAAGCTAAAACAGCTGATAGGTTGGTCTCTCTTTCTTCGTCAAAATCATCCTAAAATAATACATTAGAATGAAATTTTTATACACAAAATATGCACTGATTACACAGCTAGGTAACTGACACATATAACTCCTGAAACTTTGACAAAGACACACTTCCTTAGTTCCTACTAATTCTTGAAATTCTCATATCATTTAACAATTCTTATAGGCAATAACAAGCGTTGATGAATTAATTTACATAAAAAATATTCAGTTAAGTTACATGTTGGTACAGATTCATACTATTCACCAACTTATTATAGGAATATTAATTTTTATCCTTTACCATGGTTGTTTAAATTCTCCCATAAGGCCAGTAAATACAATTGCAAGTCCTATCATTCAAATAATTCACTTACTTCTGAATTTTTAATCAAATCACGATATAACTGGTAGCACTCATCATATTCTTCTAATCTATACAACTGAAAACAAAAGTAGAAAAACATTACATTACATTGTAGCATAAAATTCTATTTTAATTTACTGCAGAAAAAAACTGCTTCTGAAAAGTGACTTGGAAATATACACACTGATTATACAAAAAAAATCCTCAATTAACAACAAACAATAAAGTGAATGCATTAAATTACACTCAGAAGAAACCCACCACTTGAGCCAACAATTCTTTACATCTGTTGTCTAAACTTGCTCCACCGGATCTTAATGTACTAACTGCTTCCTGTGTACGATTCAAACGATACTCACAGTAGGCTTTTTCAAAACGAACAGCCCTGAAACAACAAAAGATTTATGTATCAAATAACTAGTAACAAAGGTAAAAATGTGAGTTTTATAGATAAAAAACAACATCAAATTACATGTTTATTGTTAAGAAGAGTTATTAGATATTATTGAAGCTAAACGTGCCAGACCTAAAAAGAAGTCTGACATGTTAACATTTACCAGATCTGATATAAATTATAACATAAAATTTGTTCAACTAGCATCAATTCAAGTGACAGCTGTCTCTTTTTAGCAATACAGAATTATGAATTGAGAATCATAATTATAGCAGATACAGTTCAGGAATTTTGCTTACCCTTGAGTAGATTTGTCTTTGTTGATTGCATTTAGAGCATCAGTGAATTTCTCAAGATTAATCAGGCTAACCACTTTACACTGAAAAGCCTCTAATTCATTAGGATTCTCCTGAAGAACTGAAATAGAAATGGAGGTGGGGTTTTCCCTAAGATTTTTCACCGGAGGGTTTTATTCATTATAAATTATGATAGCATTTGTCTTCAAAAAAAATTGATGTTATGCTGCTGCAGTTTGTTTCCTATTTGTATATAATTATATTACTCTGATTGCAATCTGTAAATGTCTAAATGCATTTGTAAGTTATAGTTGAGCATAGTTATAAGTAAAATAATGTTCATTATCCTCTTTCATTTGTAAAATATGCGCTTACTCTTTGCTTATTTGCATGTACTTAAAAATATTCTTATGTTGCACCTTAAGAATTATTCGACTTCACACTAAACGGATTTCGACAAAAATCTGAGTCTAAATGGTGAGTTCAAATCCCGTATGTGGGGAATGATCAACTTCAGGAGTACTCCATAAGAAAGTCGTTAGTAAAAAATCAGAATTCCGCCAGCCGGTGATGTGTCACTATATATTAACAAGACACCATATTGCACACAATAACACGTACACTTTGGAGATGCTAACCCAATATTTTAATTGTTTTATTCGTGTATTTTGTCACTGAATGTATACTTACTTTTATTAGCAACCTTCAAAGCTCTTTCAAACTCCTGGTTTTGGCCAAAACGATTTAAATCGGCGTATAAACTCGTGAGCGACACTGGCTGCGCCATGTTGACGAATAGCACACTTGCTTGTCAACAATTTTGACGAAGGGAAAACGAAGAACATATTCATTATATTTGAACCAGGTAGCAGTGGGAGCAATCTGATCGGAACTTTATTTACCGCATTTGCTTTGATTTATAATTGAAAACAATCTTCTATCACGCAATCTGTTTCCGTCGTGATTGAATTATTGCAATTTATTTGGTTAGTAAAATATTTCATTTGGTAATCGAGCATGGACGAAAAATCGTCTAGTCAGCGGATATGACTTTTATTTTAACACGCACGCAATTGAATTAAATGTTTCTTATATTAAAACTTTACATGTTAAATACAAAAAATAGTGGATAGAAATGAATGTTATTGCTTATATAGCGAAAGTAAAAGTCATATCCGCAGATATGGACCATATCCGCGTTTAGTTGATCCGCGAAGAATGTGAGAGTGGTAATTGGAATCCTCTAATGAGAGGGTTTCAAAACTATCACCTTTATTCTGAACATGAAGTATGTTACAAAAGCACAGGCCATCCACTTTCCTCATAAACCGAAACAAATTCACATAGATCAAATTAATTTGTTTAAATATCCACAAAAAAATAAACTAAACAAATTTAATTGGTAATTTAGCTATACACATGATACATGGTTTATAATGAACATTCATTGAACATAATAATAATTTTAAACAACCTGCTTTTGTCAAAGGTTTTACTACCAAATTATCATTACATTTCGGTTTATCACAGTGGGGGGGATCAGAAGTCATACCGAAAGCCCTTTCTTAGCCAATAGGAGCCAAAATTCGTCCGTGAATGTAAGTCCATATGAACTGTTTGAACTTTGATTCCATTTTTGCAAGTGATCATGAATGTGTTGACACTCTGGTTTTTATTTCAGCGTGTGTAGCAACGCTAGACTATTAATACCACATTTCGACAATCGATCGCTGTTTCACGAAGATTTAGCCGACCTAAGTCTGGAATAGCGAAATAGTCCAACATTTGTACCACAACCACGCAGCAATTTTTTGCCGTATGAGAAAATTGTCTTTCTAATACGGAAATGGAGATTAAGTGTCATCCTAAGAAACATGAAATTATTCTAAGAAGGTATTACTTTTGTCGTAAATATACGCAGCCATTCGTGAACTACTTTCCGTTGACCTTTGGTGTTTAATATTGACCCCATTTTTCTTAAGTTTAAAAACAGCCAAATCCAACGCCTCCTCAAAGAAAAAAGAGCCTATGTCACTGAAAATGATGGTGACTCTAAAAAATAACCAATTTCAAGTAAAACATCCAACAAACTACATGCACATTTGTATTAATCCGGAAATTTCGAACTTAGTCGGCATGCGCTTGTAAACATACATGATACGAGGTAAAGGTCAACCTGTCGCTTTGTAGTGACGTCATAGTTTAGTGACGTCATAGTTCAAGTTTTTTGTTCAATAATTATTTACTGCTTAGTTAAAAACATACTTTCAATAAATAATTGTTTTTAAATACATTGCGAATACGCTACGTGGTTTAAAAGAATTGTTTACTTCGGCTTGTACTGATAATTTGAGGAACTATTTTCATAACACCGCATCACTTCTTTCTGTATGTAGACAGCTAGTGAATATCACTATTCAATTACATTATGTACACTAAAACACCGATATTGAGACCATGTTCAAATTGTTTGATTTCTCTTCCTTGTGGGAACCTTGCATACAAATGCTAAGCGAACTTGTTCAGACACTTCAAGTATTACAATAATTCAACAAATACAAAATATAATGTATACATATCATGCCGAGTCTGCATGGTAAATTCATGTGGGATAATTCCCAATAAAACATAAAGACCCTGCTGAATTAGGGACTATACATAACATGTGGCCGCGGCTGTGGTCCAGTGGTTAGAGCGCTGGACTTGTAACCTGGAGATCTGGGTTTGAATCCCATTTGTGACAGGTCGTACTGTTTCACTGCAGTTTTAATGTCAGGTCTGCAGCCAGGGTCATATAGTGATTTCCTAGCTTTAACGGCAGAAGAAAAAACTAGGCTTTGGATATTTTACTCAAAAGTGAAATTTGATACTGAGTGGATTTGATCTCACAGCAGTAAGGGGCTAGTGTCAAAGTTGTTTCACTAATTGACAATATATAGAGCAACTTGTAATGACAGAACAAATGAAACATAAGGAAAACATAATCTCTATTGACAATGAAATTTGTTCTTTAAAGCCACAAAATGAATTAGGAAAACAGGCTCTTCACAGACATGGGTTTGAGGCTAAAAATACAGAGATTGATCTCCCAGCTCAAACCTTGATTTTGGCTTTTTAATACTCTTCAGATATTTTTTATGTAATATTACATCACTTTTTAAATAGTATTCTATTTAATTGATCAATCTACAAACTGTACATACCTTGTTGGCTGTAAATTGTTGGCTCATAAGCAAAATGGTCGTTACAAAAAAGGCTAAAAAACAGGCACAGGTATGATTGGTTTATTTTTATCAAAATGTAAGAATATATTTAAAGGTACATGGGTCTGTATGAGACGCATGAATGAAATATAATACACATATAAAACAATTCTACTCTGATGGGTTAGGTACACGCTGTTATGCTTTTATGGTCCTGTTCAACAATATAAGACAAAACGGTTTTATAAATGAAGTATAAAAACAACAAAGTACAAATTTACATTAATCAGAGTAAAACGAAACAACGAATACATGACAAAAAAAAAAATAAACAACAGAACAATGAGTTTTAAATACAACTTTAAGTAAATTATATGACTTTCCATTTTCCATGTAGTACATACATAATATATACTGCTACATATCTAAATAAGATTATTTAGGTGGGTAATTTATATACTTGACCAAGAAGACATGGAAAATATAGAAACAAATAATTATTACAACAAGAAAACATATGATAATAGTTCTCATCTTTTCCATCAAACATCATTGCACTTATGAGACATGGAACATGGATTTTTAGACCATAAAATCAAATATTGTACCCAGCTGTGGGTAGTTACATATTCATTAATATCATCAATTTGTTTAATTTAGTCAGGGGAGGCAACTCTGACTTGACTTGAATACTACGGGTAAAATTACAAATACTTGAAAAGAGCGCATCAAAGGTGTGGCACAGAACTAGTGGCACATTAACTAATCTTTTGCTAGGTGCTCAGTAACAACAACTTTGAGCTTAACGATTAATGAGCACAGGCAACACTTACTAGGAATCCTATTCCAAAATTGATTTCCAAACATTTTATCTTGTCATTTATATCAACATATCACACAAAAATTAAGCCTTAAAAAATGTAACAATTTAGCCTAGTAAATTACGAAACAAGCCTAAATGATTTTACAGCACTAAAATAAAACTACGAACAAGTGTTTGTTAATTAGGCCAAAAGTTTATAGGCATATCAAAGAGTCATATTCAAAAAATATCTCAAACGTGTAATAGTTTAGACAAAATGTACTAAGAAGCTAAGAGTATTCATCTGGCAAACTTGACATTAAAACATGAAGAGTTACTATGGCAACGTAACTTAAAAGTTGGCACCAATCTCCTGGTATAAACATGTTTACATAAGATACAAATTGAATACGTTGGAACATAAATGCATTACAATAACATGTTCGTCATTATAGCAGCTGCATACATTAAAAACAAATTTTGCACACATTAATCATAAAATTACCTCCTTTAGATCATGAGGATTTTGTCACGAACACTACATTTCATTATTCTATTGAAACAATAAATACATTTTATACTAACTTTATCATATAAAAAACTGAATTAGAGAACTATGATATATAAAGCTTACACCAATTCTGCTTACGGTAGCCCCTTTCAGTGCCAATAAGACAGGTATACCCATGTGCACAAATATCTACATATATACCTACATGATGGGGAAATAAGTAAAAACCATCATTTCTTAAAAAATCTTTAGCAATATTGTGTACAATGTAGGGAATATAACTCTGTCAATGAAAAGTTTAATTTGAACAAAATATCATATTTATCAAAAGCAGAATAATTTTTAGAATCACAAAAATATTGGTGGGTATTATTAAAATATGATCCAAATTCAATTTCCTAAAATTAAAAAAAAAGATCATTAATTCAGTAAAAATTCAATACACAATATATTTTCGCAGCTCAAGATCCAAAAGAAAAAAAGTTGCAAAACATGTCTCTTGTTAACTGATAATATTACAAAAACAATAAAAATATTTGAATTACAATCAAACATCATATCAATGGAATATCTTCCTGTTGCTTTTCTACCAATAAACAAACATAGATCTATGATTTCAAGCCGGTTCCAGGCTTTTTATGTGGAGCATTTTAGCTGGATCCCTTTCCTGGAGCAAACAGCATCAATTTTTTGTGGAGAATTTTAAGAAAAAGCTAAGTATTTCATCACAAAATGATTAAAAATGATATTTTACATAGTTAATGTGACACGAAGAACAAGGATTAAGTAACAATAAAACATCAAACACATAATTCCTCTCCGTGCAACTACTATGCAATATTCAAAGTATGTTAGACATAAGGCATTCAAGCATACTATGTTCAACTTTGTTGCACAGGATGCACAAACCAAGTTACTATGGAAACACGACACATGGAAATAATGAGCAGAAATGTAAAAAGGAATGTATGATGAAGCACCATAATACATGGTAAAAAATACAGAAATAATCCTAATTGCATAGAATTTAAGGGCTGATGCAAAAATATCGTAACTACTTTATAAATAAAATAATTTTCACTCAATATACTCAACCATTAAATTGGACACTTTGAAAATGTAGGCAGGGAATTTATCTGTTTAGAAAAAAAATCATGATTACAATACTAAGATTTATTTTTGAGACAATTTTCAAGTACATTTCTATACCCGCATCTTGAAGTTCAAAATACAAATAATAAAAACTGTTAGATATAAAAACAAAAGCCCAGTCAATGTTTAAGAAATGAACAGCATGTTGAAGAGAGAAAATATACAAAATGTCATGTAATTGTAGCACTATAAAAAAATATACAAAAGGTCTCATAGCAATGAATAATGTACAAAACTGTGATTGCATTAATGAACGTATACACAATATGGACTGGTAAATATATCGACATGATTTAGAAGGCATTATGTGGTGATGTTATATGGTGTCCTATCAGTGCCACAAGTTTATGTGTCTTGTTCAAACATATTCATGTGTATTTAAGATAAAACCTTACAGCACTACAAGAATAATTTACAATGAATTACTATACTACTGTATGAACAACATTAGGTGCTTAAAAGTTGATGACTCAACAAATCCACTAATAAATGAATCAATCAACTGACTAATCGATCGATCGACCGACCGACCAACCAACCAATCAATTAATCAAATGATCGTTCAATTTAGAAATATAAATATGTTAGAAAAATAATTGATTTACAAAAATCAATTAAGGTACAAATTGATTGATTATATGGTGAAATAAGTTCAGAGGGTGATTCAGCTACACAATCATTTTAACTCTTGATTCAATAACTGATAATCCATTAATTAATCAATTAGTCAACTATAAATCAATACACTATGGTCAAATCATACTTTCTACAAATGTAAGATTTTTATGCAGTTTTTTAAATGTTTGTGCAGGACGATTTAATTACATTTTTATTCATATCAAATTCCTTCTCTTTTGGTAATGTGATGAGAAAAACACTAATCAGAATAATAGCTGTTCTACATCATTTAAAAAAAAACAATATTTTTTCTCATATGATACAAAATCATACCGTAAAAACAATTAAATTGAAGGATTTACGTTGGCAAAATAGGCTAATACATGTATATAAAAATACAACATTCATTTGTATTTTAAATATGATTGTCATGTATATAGTGAATAGTACGAGTACACCTCACCAAGGCAAATATAATTGAATCACATGATCAAATAGATTTTGACTGAAATAAGTCAAAAGTAGAATTTTTATCTAACATGAAAATCAACACCTTAGCCTCGGAAGCTTGACTTTAGAAATCCTGGATAGTTTTGCTTAAAAATGAAAAAAAATGTGAAAAAGGACAATGTGAAAAAAGGGCCAAGGATAAGTTGCCAAGACTAAGGGAATAGTATCTAAGTTATAGATTTTATACAAAATAAATAGATCAGGATTTATATTACTTTGCATGACTACAAGACTAGGAAGTTTAAATCTATCATACAGGCACATTTATATACACAATGTCATATAAAATTTTTCAGGAAATCGTATTATAAATCCATATCATTCTATAATTGGTTATTAATGACATGGAAAATGCAGTTCTATGGCATTTCACAGAATTTCAGTTTAATACCACAAAGTATGCATTATAAAACTGGTCTTTGCTCATTGACCAATAAAGTTCATAAAATGTAAAATCCAGGACAAACATAATTAATCATTTTTGGGTGACAGAAAGCACAAAAAAAAAACACTTTGAAATATTGCTTAAGTAGAAACAAATACCTCTGTAGGAGTGTACATTACTTGACAATCAGATTCAGTTTCTAGGCAACAAAAGATGAGATTTTATGAATGTGTGTTGTTAATACGATCATAAGTTACCCTGACTCAGTATAATATACCCTTAGCTATCAAAACTGTCTAATTACTAGTAATTAATAGATGACCATAACACTTTAAGTATTATCCCTTTACCAAATAAGCATATTTTGGACTCTTCCAAATTCAAAGCTAATACACAAAACATTTTTTTCTAAAGAAAATTGGGTTATTTTTCTCTGATGGAGTGGAAAACATTGTGACGAAAGAAGATATTACTCATCACAAGCAAGGCTTCTTTTGCCACAATGTTTTCAAAAGTTGTCTGCTTCGATGTCGGATGTGGGGAAATGCAGTACTATGAGGCAAAGGGTTAAACAAACTTTAGGTAGTTAAAAACAGTAAGAAATGCATTTAATGATTGATACAGTCTAAAGGCTTTGAATCAAAATTTAAGCACCAGTCTCATAATCCCAGGTGTCTGATTGGTTGTTTCAGTTTACAGTCTTCAAACTGACCAATGAAAAGACTGCATTTTGGACTGATCTCCTGAAACACCATTTAAACATAATAATTGATCAGAAATATACAAAAGAAACAATATCCGTACACTGACTAGAATCTAAGGCTTTCAGAATTGATAGGTAAATACAATAACAAGGAATTTAAGGTGTGCGCATTAAACAAGCTACAAATATGTAACAATACAAATACTTCAATAAGACACAATTAATTTAAACTCCCTGGGGTCGTGAAATAGGTAATTGGTCACACATAAAGATTAAAAGGCACATTTTCTGATATAATTATAAGTACATAAAATTTCATATTTTTACAAAAATCAATACTGGGTTCAAGGTCTAAACTCAAAATCAGTCCCCAGATCAAACCTAATGTTTGTCTTGTATTATTTCTAAAATAATTATAATTAAACTATAATAATATTACTCATTCATTATTCCATAAGCAAAATTGATATGAATTTGTTTTTTAAATGTTAAAAAAGTAATATCTTCTCAATAAAAATATTTGTAAACACTTAAACTTCTAGCTTAATTATAACTTTACCAAAATTGTTACCAGACAGAATATCTTTTACCAGGCTTGTAAGAAGGATCCAGTGATCAGAAACAAAACCAGCAAATCATTAAAGGGGGGGGGGTAACTTGTAAATATTTTCAAAAAATCTGAAACATTGATGGTTGTGAATTATTTACGACGGATCAGTTTATATCTAATAAAAACTTCTAACTTTCATATAAAAACTTCAAGCAAAAACAAAATTACAAAATAAACAATTTATAACTTAAAGGAATGCTTTTTAAGTAAGATAAATGAACAATTACCAGACAATCAACAATTATAACATTAGGGAGTTCATGGGATAGTATTTTACGTCAACGTCAGGTCGACCAAAGCATACAGAAGCTAAACCAGGTCTTAATAAACAAACTGACCAATATTAAGAACACATAAAACTCATGTTTAATGTGTCTGACCTATGAAAATAGCACACAGATTGAAGCAATTCTGTATCTATACTGCCCAACTGGTAAGGCCTAACTTAAAATTACATCAATTGAATTAAAACTGGATTTGACTAATAGTTGAAACAATAGGTGAATGTTACAAACACAGAAAAAAACAGAAATCTTTTGCTCTGTGTGAAAACGATAAAAACCAGTCTGGACTGGACCTACAAAACAAAATGAAATTCCAGCACTTGACAGAAAACTTTTGCATATGTAAACCTTGATAGGTAATGGGAAAACAAATTTGTTTCCTTAAACAAGTATTCAAAACAATATTTTTATACTTACTTAAAAAAATTAATCATTTTTTTTTTGTTTGAACAATCAGTGTATTCTTTTAAGACAGAACTAGATGGGCATAGAAAAACAAACAATGACTTATAATTAACACCTGTTCAATTAAACATAAAACAAAAGAAATTAAATTATCAAATACAATTAACAAGAAGTATATACATCTATTTTTGAGATTCAAACCAGATCACAATTAACAAATTACATTGTATATCCACTAACACAATAATGGCAAAATTAAACCAAAAAAACTCAATTATTCCATATCAATGATATTGATCTAGATTTAAGATATCTCCAAATTAATCATACCGGTAATCATTAAGTGAAAATAGATTAAAATTTCCAAATATTTAGAAACTGGAGAAAATAATTCTTATTAACATACATTAACCAAAATATACTCAAGAATTCGGAGCTTTGGTATTTTCCCAACAAAAATGTTATAAATCAGCTTTAACCCTTTGCCCCCTAAACATATTTTGGACTCTTCCAAATTCGAGGAATATATGCACATGATCAAATTTATTTCAGAAACTGGGTCATGTCTTAGTGACAGATAGGAAAGCATTGTAGCAAAAGAAACCATCACCCATTAAAAGCAACGACTTCCTTTGCCACAATGTTTTCAAAAGTCATCTGCTGCAGTTGCGGGGAAATCTGGTATTATGAGGCAAAGGGTTAAGTGTTATCATTCTTTTGTTCAAATCCACATATCTGAAAATATACAGCCATGAAATCGTAAGTCAGTATATGCATGTGAAACTCATACAGTCAAACCTGTACTAATAACCACTTTGAACAGATAACACTTGGTTCTAAAAATCTTAAAATCAACCTCTATATGCATTCAGAGACTATTTCTAAAGTTCTGATTATGGTGTCTGAGAAGTAAAGCATATTGTATTATGAGACCATTTGTGATTGGAAAACTGTACTTAACACTTTCTCTTAGTGCAAGTTGTCTGGTATCAGTATTTTTGTCCAGTATCAGTAATTTAATTTAAATTCTGAATAAAAACACTTTAATTAAAGATTAACTTTTGGTTTTTAAGTTGGTTATAACACGCAGTTTAAAACATCATTCCGAAGGTGGCCTTAGTACTCACGGTTGACTGTATTCATTTCAATCTAGAGTATGTTCTTTAACATTACACAAACGTGAATAATATAACCATTCAAAAAGCATAAACAAATGCCTGAGAGAAATGACAGCTCCCATATACATCATACAAAAAGCAAGCTGGAACAATGTTGCAAAAAGAATTTGGAATGTGAGAGCAGTACAGAACATATACACAGATAAGCAAGTAGATTTCATCACATTGTACAGTGTTTAATTCAGTATTCGTAAGACTTCAAAAGGGACGTTCTGATTAGACCGAACCATTGGTTGGGTGTAAATATCATGGCTGAGCAATTTTCTGTTGTTGTTGTTTTTCTATGAAAAAAAGAGCCATTTACCATTTGTGGATAAATTACACTGACTGAGAGAATTTATGAAACAGAAAATCAAAAATAAACCAAAGCAGTAACAGGGTGACTTAGATGGTAGGTTATTCAGATAAGATCAATTCAAACTCATAATAATATGGTGTAGCGGAGGTTTAGACCAGTCCAGAATCCAGGACATCTCTAAAATTGACCATACTTCTCGACAAATGGAGATTTTTACTATATCCAAACAAATAGCAATAGTAACAACTAGAGGAATACTTTTTACTGATGGAATAATTAATAACTAAAACAAGCATCCCTTTTTCTGTTATGGGTTTAGGTAAAGGTTTTAGACCCGACCCGATTTTCAGTACACAGTCCACAGTCAGAATGAACAAAAACCAGTCAAATATGGGCACCAAAAGATTATTATTACTAATACAGATATAATCATACTTAGCACAAACATGAGTTGATAAATTATTTGTTAATTACAAATGACAAAGAATAGGAGTTACATCATAAAACAAGTATGACGTCATAAAAACAGTTACTAGGTACAATAATGACTCAGCAAAAATTCCTCAAAGATGATTCCAGACTTTTAGATGATCGGTCTCAGTAAAATAAAGAACGCAAATCTTTCATCCTTGGCTTCAATTAAAATAATTTTGCATAAAGTTTGTCATTTCAACAACAGTTCAACTGGTGAAATGGTGGCTATAAATACATATTCGTTATTTCTAAATATTCTATATTATACACATGAGCAGACACTAGTGTCATCTGCTATCATGTGTGAATGTTTTATCACTATATTTATCACAAATTTTCACTGTCAAAAGATCTACTGGTTGAAAGCTTATCTGGATGTCTATCGTTATCAAAAGAACGACTAGATGTGAGTTTCTCAGGTAATACAGGTGGGGCCGTGTCATTGTCCACTGAGTTTTCTGATCGCACAGAAGGCTGTAAAAGAGACAAGGGTAAATGCATAGATGAGTAAAAGAAACATTAAACCAGTTCATGATACATATATATAGTGAATACATCATGCAATCAAATTCATATATAATAAATACAGAATTTTTTTTATTTAGAAATTTCCCAAATCATATCTGTGAAAGTAAAATCTTCATATTTTATACTCACATAAACATAAAACACTTAAATATATTTTGATTTCAAACACCATAAACCATAGGGGGCTAGCGCATTGAAGGGATGGTGTATATTGATGTATTAGGCCTAAAATGGTCACACGGACCAAAAAACCAAATAGCCCCATATGCTATAAACCAGTCCAGAAATACGCAAGACAAGAGACAAAATGCATGATTTTTCATAATTGTGGGTAATTCTTATTAAAAACCAAATAATAACCCACAATCATTATGTCAGTATACATAAATATCTTTGCCTCAGACTCAAACATACAAAAAGGCAGTAATATATTATATACAAGTATGTATAAATAGTACTCATACGTTTGTGTATATTTTCATGCATCGCAAAGAATTCAGGCAAACCAGAGATAACAGTACATTAAGAACCCATATCCAAGAATTCAAGACTCAGAGATCAAGCAGATGTATAAATGAAGATTTTTTTTGTCTTTTTTTTTCATTTTTAATCCATCTGTACAAGAATGCATCCATAAAGTGTGTTTAACCTTAGTATGACCTTGTGCCAGCAATATTTGATTAATGAATAACTCTAATAAAAGCATTAACACAAGACTCAAACCTTTGTTCTCATTATAAATGTAAACATTTCTACACAGGTGAAAAACAAATTGTAAAATACACAAATTAAGAATGAAGGAGAAATTACACACAAAATGATAAAAAAACTCAGTCACACAAAGTAACACATTTGTATTAGTAATAAATACCTACAATATAATTATGGATTAAAATCAGAAATGCAATCAATTTTAGTATAATTATACATAGCCACAAAGGAAAAAATCTGTAAAAAATTTACTCCTGTATCATAAAACATATTTTGAATTTTATATATTTCAAAATGGTTACATGGTAAAGAAAAATGCATATAACAGATCTACCATTTTTATAATAAACACAATATATCAGCTGAACTCATTATATGATTAAACATGAAAAAAGTAAATAAACATTTACACTTGTGTACTAATATACAGTTAAAAAATTGACCAGACTAACACCACAGTCAATTTGCATTTTTTTCATGAACTAAAAGTCATGATAAACATTATTTTGTTCAGTAATTGAAGGAGGAGCTATTAGGTCCTCTTTGCCTTCATGGGAACCATCTTAACGTTTTTCTGTGTCATGAATATTACAGTCTTTTTGTATAAATAACAGAGGGCATTACTGAGTTGAATCGGGTGACGGAAGATCAGATTCGGAACCCAATGGTGATCTGTTATTTCTAATTAACGGTGACGATGAATGTGAAACTGACAACCGAGGCATCCATTTGTCAAAGAAACCAACCTTAGACTTCCGAGGTGTCCTCGTTGGTGCTAGGGATCGCGAAGGCAACGAAGGGGCGTCAATACCAACCCTAGTGTTTCCATCCATGGAATGTTTCTCAGGTAATGGAGGGGGTCCATCTTCCTCATCAGAGGCACCATTTTCTGCAGAACAAAAGAGATATCATTCAAAATCATGACACACAATCCATGATATCATTTTGTGGACATATCTTCATTAAAATTAAGCATTTTATTTACATTATAGTCACGAGAATTGAATAGAATTACTAACATTCACCTTTATTTACATAGTTAGACACGGTTTTTAAGTTGAAAAACTCACTTATTTTATACAACAACATTTTTCGAACTGACATTATTTACTGAGAACATATTTTATAATGCTTATAAAAAAGATAACTATGTGACCCTTTCATCTTCTCATTAGAACTTTAAGTTGTTTTTATTTCATTTTATCAAAATCATATCAAGACATCTTTTACTAAAATTAAGGCATTTAGAAATTCAAAAGCATAGCAAAGCCATCATTGCAAAGCCATGACAGTGATTCAGTGTCAGAGTTCAGTGCTAGCAGCTTGAATCAGACAATTTTTCCATACAGTCAATACCTGTGTTAACAGTCACCAGTGACCAATGGTCACCATGTGAACAAAAGGTATAAATTCATCACACTTTTATTGATATTACCAACAAATTTAACCTCCAAAGAAACAGGCCCAGGCAAAAAGACAAACTTATTCCTTATGTGACAGTTTAATTATCACAGATGATACAGTTTAACTTTATTTGTTTCTAAAAAATTAAAAAAATCAACAAAAAAAAGGAATAAATTAACTTATGAAAATATAAAAAATTAAATTGTTACAACATTTAGTATGGGTAAATTTTTGTTTACCAAGTAAAACAGAGAATGTTTAAAGAGGGGAAAAATAACAGGACAGAACCAGAGAAGGTATCTAAATGAATCTCAAGCTGATCAAAGTGAAATATTCTATAAGGACACAGTGTATGAAGGTGCAGGTAATAGTGCTAATAATTTGAGTATGCAGGAAGACAGAATTTTTAATTTGAAAGAAAAAGACTGATCCCTTACTTCATAGGGACTGGCCATTATTTATCATTACTATTATTATCATTGATTTTCAACTGATTCATTAATAATACTAATTTCATTCAGAGTCGTCTGATTGTCTCAATGACAACCTACAAGAAACAAATCACCATACACTATTCATTTCTCAAATATTCTGAACTAATCCGAGTCAATAGATGTCACCTGTAAGCAACACCCAGTTTTTAGCACATATTTATTGATATAACAGAAAAAATTAACATCTGAACAAAGATCCACCGGTTATAACGTTCTGTTCTCCCTTTCTTAGCCTTCATTCAAAGTTGTTTAGCATTTAACATCCCACCAACAGCCAGGGTCATTTGGCGACTTTCAGCTTTGACAGAGTAGGAAGACCCTAGGCTTACACCTGGGGTAGAACCATCGACCTTCAGTAAGCTAGTTGGAAAGTCGCCTCACATGAAATTCAGTCCCAAGTAGGATTCAAACTCACAGCATTGAGGGGCCAGTGATTACTAGTCACGGACCATAACCACTCTATCTCTTTGTTCATAGATATGACTGTATTTGGAACAAATACTGCATACACAAAAGCAAACTGATACACCAAGGTTATATTATATTGTATTATTTTATAATTATTGTAAGTCTTATATGTACAAGGTACCATATCGTATAACATTGTGCCACCAGTTTTCCACCTGTTATATGTGCTACACCAAATATGATCATAATAATGCTGTCTTATTGATACCACAACCATCTCATTCAACAAACACCATTACAGATGACAAGCATGAAGTGGGGAATGAAGTTTAGGAAATCATACTTCAGTAAATTCTTTATATTAAGACCACCCTCGGGATCAAAAATGGTCTCAATATTTATGTGTTCTTCACCAATCAGGTAGAAGAAATAAAGAGAACCAGTCATTATAACGAGGTGGTAATTATATTAATGTGGTTCCTATCTGAGTTTTACTGTATTCTTTAAAAAAAAACAGTTGAACTCAATTTTTGTAACAACATCATATATCTGATATTAAAAAATTTATTTTTGAATTATGAAATTACTTACTCTTTTATCATGGATATGTACTTAAGTGCATAAATATGGCTACAATTCAGACGTATAAATGATTACTCTAAATTGACATTGGATGGAGTGAATCCATTCATTTTGTATCATAATGTATATGGTCGCTTAAGGATACTGTTTCATTTTTTTTTTCAATTCTGTCAAGCAAATAAGCAAATTATCAAGTGATCAAGCAAGGGACCATGAAAAAAGACACACTAGGTTATTGATGAAATGATGGATAAAACAGTCAAAATAAAACAAAAAAATACTACAAAATACGAGGCAAACTACATATTACAGGGTTCCAACAGTCATGTTTGCAATAAAAAATGCTCAGCCTTAAAAGGACATAACTCCAGACTGATTAAGCCAGGAAAAATAGTTGTGCCTATGGTTACCCAATCAACCATATTTCTGGTGCAGATCCTAAAGTGTCAACATCAAAATCTGAATTACGAATTTTTTTGGACAAATCTAACCTCGTTCTCTCCCAAAAAATACATGTATTCAGAAAAAAATGGAACAGAAAAGTTTTGTGACCTACCTACCCTAATATTTTTGGTCAAATAACTATAAACATGACTATTTCCTTCCAGGCTCACAGAAAATGAATATATTAAAAGTTTACGTAACATAAATGTTCACGGTGGTGATATTTCAGGAAAATGATAAAAGTTAATGAACAAAAAAATTAAGGTACAAGTTTTCACACCTCTGAAGAACTTAACAAAAGCTTGAGTAAATAAACACAGCCTTAATTTCCTTACCAACACTTAGTTTGACTTTGCATTATATTCGCTATCAAATACAGGCGTTTTTAAATAATTTAAAAAAAAATAGTAAAAAAATCTGGAGTCTAGTCCCTTTAAAATATTGAATAAAAAATGTTGATAAATTTAAGTGCTTTTTAACAGTTTTTAAATAAAATAAAAGTCATTGAATATAAAATTTAGAAAATCCAATTTTGCATAAAAAGAATGTTTTGAATCCGTTATCAATGACGTGCTGAAACGTAAATAGAAATGAATGTGCTAAGAATTATCCCCAATTAAAAGCTAAAATATGCTGACCAGAAGAAAATATTAAGAATTTTCGCCAGAAAAAATTCCTAAATACTAAATTTTATCTTACAAGACTGTATGAACCCTGTAACAACAGTATAAATGATTTGTTTCCAGATAAATTTTGCCACAAACGCCAGATGAAAACACAAACAAGTTACCTTTGGGCTTAACTTTGCCTAGAAATAATTGTTGACATATTTTTTTATGAAATACATTATTTTTCTGTTAATATTAATGGTTGGAAATAGCACATTTTCTGAAGATCCCAGTTGAGATAACATGAAAACAAAGAAAGAGCAAATTAAAATAATATTTCACAAAGCTATTATCAAAAAGGCCAGTAACTCTGGGGGTATTAATATTTTCTAAATTATCTCCCTTTAGTACTATTGTTTCGCAGCTACAGTAAATTAATGAAACTTTAAATGTAATAAAGCATTAAAACTTAATATGAAGAGCCAACATTGAATGGCACAGTGTAATGTGCTACATATTTCATATATAAATTAAAGGGCACCAACTCTTGATTTTTTCCACCTTCTTAACTATATCCAATGGAACTAAATTATTACCATTCTGTAACCATGGAAACAAAGACACAAAAAGAGACATAAAGAGTAGCTAGCAAAATATATAGCACACTTATCATGCTGTTGTGTTGATACATCTTACCATAAGACAAGACAAAGACTGGCCCAATATCAGAGAATACCTGTTGCCATGGTAACATGCAGAATTTACATTAATGAATTAAAAAATAAAAAAAACTGAAATTAGCGACAAAAGTTATAATATACAGCCACAGCATTGAATGCTACAAACTGATGCCTTACTTCGTAAAAAAAATGAATTGTTGCTATGGTAACTTAAAAAAACAGTTCAGTGAAACAGACATAAACACACAGTTTGCCAAATAAGGTCAAGCAGAACGAGATCATCATACAAAAAATTTCGATTTTTCAACAAATCTGATTTTTGCTAAGACCAACAAATGGCAAACAAGTGAACAGTCTAACTGGCACTGATGAAGAAAACATTGACATGCCTGGAGAGGTATAGGATATAAAAGATGCAGTGGAGATAGGCAGTGTACTCATGCCCGAACCTGGCAGATGACCCATAAATCCAAACTGGGCGCTAAGTCGCTGTTGGCTATTTCGTCTTTCTTTCTCGATGTCTGGTCTCGGCGGGCGACGGGGAGTTATCTGGTGAAATGATAGATGATAAAATAAATACAGACGTATACGATGAATCATAATAAACAAAAGATAAAAATGAAGACATTAACGCAATTTCCATAAAATTATAGCAAAATTAAGATCATTTTAGCAAGAAATTACAATAAAAATAATACTTTAGTCAAATTGATTATTTTCATTTTTACAATCTGGAATCCAAGAAACTGGAAATTTTGGATATTTTTTTCAAGGTCAATATTCTATCAAATAATTAGGGTTACATCGCAGCAATTTTTATATACATTATACAGTCAACAATATTAGTAAGGATCTTCACACTTAAACATTTAACATTAATCACTTAAGCATTGAAATAGGGTCCTTCTCAATTAACAGTACTGCATAACATTCAATTAAGCCCTGTTAAAAATCAACAAGTCATCAATTCAGCTTATTCTTAAGGGTTGAATTGCATGATTCATTTTTTTCTGAACTTTCTCGTTCCGTAACTAAATCACTAACACCTAAAGTCATAACCTTAATTTCACAAAACAGGTGCTCCATTACATTGATTCACTCTAAGATTAATCCAAAAATTGACCAACAGAAAAGCTGTATTCAGAGGTTAGCCTTAAATCTCAGTTTTAATTTTTCTATCAAGCATGAATTTACTAATAAAATAACCAGACTGAAATTAAACCCACTCCAAGCAATATAACAATGGCTGAACAGAAACACAAAACAGGTCGGGCACTGAATTTGTTTGTTCAACATTATGCAGATTGATTTTAATATTAAACCTAGACGTAATGTCAATCTTTCAATAAAGGACGGAGGAGTTATTTATTTATTATTCACACAGTCCAGTAATTTAAGGAGGGAGGGTAAATATCGGATGAAAACATTACTTGCAAACTAAACTATCTACGATTGGAAGGAAAACCATCGTCACTTCCAAAAAAAGGTAGAAGCATAATATGAGTTAACAACATTTATTTTAAGCAAACAGATCATTCTACATGGCACATTTGTCCTGCAAATAAAAACGGTTAAAATTATCGCTAAAAAATCAAAGCTGTTGCAAAAGCTGGAACATGCAGGTTTCGTGACATTGGTGAGAAATTATGGCAACTAATAGCAACATATCATTTCAACAATTGCAGAAATTTTGAAGTCACATGTAAATCAATACATTATTGCAAAACTATTTCGAACAATGACAACAGTACACTGGAATGCAGAGATTGTTAAGTTCTGAAAAACAAAAAAATTGTTATGAAAATAAAAATTGAGCTTTCACAAGACAAGTAGCATACAAAACTGTGTGGAAACTGAAAACCTCATTTTAGCAAACACTTAAATGGAAAGTAACTGCTAAACGAAGGTGAATTTCGCATTACCATGGAAACAAAAAAAAATTGACAAAAAAGTGGATGCGTTTTACCTCTTCATTTGTATTTTCCTTTAAATGTTTCAAAGTAATCAAATATTAATTGATTATATAATAGTTTCATACTATTTGAACATTCATTCAAGCATGCAACATTATTACCAAACATTTTCTTACAAAACACTAGGGCGTTATAATTTACAGATCTTAATTTTCAAAATATATTAACCAACTATAGACCTAATAATCCCAAACAACAAACAACACACCCTAACTTTCACCTTCACCCTTAATGAACGCGCCTATCGAAAAACTATGACACAATGAATGCGCCTATCGATAAACATGACACGATGAACGTGCCAAAATAATCATCCAAATATAATCTGATGTTCAAAAACATGTCATACAATAAGATGACAATTTGAACACATCTGTAATATGTCCCAGGTGCATTTATAAGAGAATGTTTGGTATTTAGTGTTTAATAGAAATGGTGAAACAGATGAAACTTGCCAAAGATCGATATTAAAAAACTGCCATTGTTGAGACAGGAGAGCTTTTGTAGCCAAGCTGATAAATATCCATAATTTTGGTGTTAATGAAACAAATGTAATTGAAAAAGAACAATAAGCTGAGTTTTATGTTAAACGAAGCTTCAGTAATGTTACATAATGAAAATTGTAAATTAATAATGGAACATTTTATACCATTAACATAAGATATGAACTATAATTCTGTGCAGAGCATTCGTAAAGATTAAAATAAACCCAAATGAGCCCTGCCAGAAATACGCCCTATTTTGTAATTAGATATATTCTTACCTGCTCATTCAATTCTATAGGATTGTCGAGTGAATTCCTATTTGAATCTGGAGAATCGGAACTACTGGTTGTGCTGACCTGTGACGACCTCTTATTTACATACTTTTTGTTCGCTTTTGTCTGCACTTTCAATTGGGTCGATTTCTCAGATTTCACCCAAACAGACGGGATGCGTGCTGAGCTTGATTTTGTAGCAGTCGACGAGAGGGAAACACTGGGTGAAGTATTTACATTCGACATACTGCCACCTACAGCTCTGTAATAAGAATAAAGGGAGGTAATAAACACCTAATTCTAGGGAAATAATTATAATAAAAAGAAAACGGAAGGCATTGTCTTAGAAAAATTACAAGTGCAAAGACTTAAAGATGCCCAGTCAAGTAAGTTATATAACAATAATCTACAAGCCATACATGCATTAAACTACATATAACGGTATTAAAATGTGTTTTTTTCAATGAAATGATAAAGAACTGGGGTTCATTAAAGGAAATCTTAGTTTATAAGTATTATTTGACTGGGCAACTTCAATATTCTTGTGAGATATTAAAATGACATGCAGCGCTAGTAATAATATATAATAACAAATATATATATAGAATTATTTTCCCACTGTACAATACAATATATAATATAGAATACTATTCATGCATTATAAAAACAATAATCAAGTGAAGCATTTACAGTCAAACCTGAGTAATAGGCCCACCTGTGAATAAGGATCATATTTTAATATAAGGGCCATAAAGTAAATAAGGGTCACAATGTGAATAAGGATCACCATGTGATCAAGGGCCACATGGGTGAAAGTTGAAAATTAAAAAAAAAAAAAAACACAGCAAAAAGAACAGGAAAAACCAAAGGTTCCGGAAAATTCTGAAAAACATGGGGCCACAATGTAAACAATGACAAATCTTCATCAAACATTAATTGATATGACAGACATTATAAACGTATAAATAAATGTCATCTGTATGTAAAGGGTGTCTTTCTCTCCCTATGGTAGCCTTAGTTCACAGGTTTGACTGTATTCTGATATAACAATATTCTGTGAACTAGTTTACACATAAATAACCAAAAATATAAATTTTAAAAAACGAGCTGATATAAAAATGTCATCAAAATCTGAATAATCATGTCAAGTTATATGAAAATATGTCGAAGGATCTTGAAACTTAAACTGTGACAATTTGTACAATTGTAGTAGTAGTAGTTGTATAATGAAAATTTCAATAGCTTCAGTTTTAAATTTTAATACCAAAATTTTTACCAACCATTGATTTACAAATAATGTTATAAAAAGACATGAAAAGGTCAACGCCACCGAGCTAGTGTCAACCTTACCCGATACATACCAGTTAGGTGTGGTTTTAGTTCAGGATTAGTTAACGGACTTATGAAACATGTATGGTTTACGGTAAAGTGAAAGCAAAGTGCAGAATTCATGTTGAAGAAATGTGCGTGTCAATATCCCTAAAGATGGTTATTGTCTTGTGTTCACAGCACAGTAAATTAAGGAACCTAGACTGATGTGCTTTTTACAAAATAAAGTAACAGGTATTACTTTTATACCATGTTGATCCAAAAAACTTTTTTACTCAGTGAAACTGGTACTTAAAACTATATGACCTTGAAATACAGGAATTTAGGTCAAGGTCAAAGTCAAAATTTGATGGGAGGCCAACTACTTATATTCTGAATTTTTAATTATAAGTAATAAGAATAAGAGATTGAAATGAAAGACGTAACTACAACACAACCATCACTAATAATTACTAAGTAGACTTTTAAAAAATTCATCATTTCATTATAAAACCATTAATCAAAATTTTTATCCCTGAAGAAAATGCACACACAACATTGGGCACTAAGTCAAAACAGAATAACAGAATACAATATACATGTATAAGTACTTCTAAAGAACATCAGAGAGAACTAATAGTGGTGTATGTTATAACATTAATTAGCTAACATAGAAAAGAATATAGGAAGAAATTACACAGCTGGCTTTAATAATTAAAGGTACTTAGAATAACTACAGTGGGTCTTGAGGTTAATATATTAAGTCTTGAGACCAGCCACCAAGTGAGGCACAGGTACTGATCAACATCAAGAATTTATCATAATACTTCAGATTTAACATAAGTCTTCAAAACGTTCTTTAACCCCAGTTCTCAACATGGAATTTATCATTCAGTGGTGATTAACATAAATATGGGTGAAAAATAGAGAAAAAAATGGGTGGGGCCAATAACATAGAAGCCAACAGAATCAGGGGCAGATAACCTTTCAATCCTGCACAAAAAGCACAAAATTACAGTCAGGACAAGTTTTAGCGGTCAGAAAGACCCTTGAAACAAACAATGCTTCATTAAAACATGAAATTTATTAAATCATGACCTTTATTAAAACATGAACTTTATTAAAACATGACCTTTATTAAATCATGACCTTTATTAAAACATGACCTTTATTAAAACATGACCTTTATTAAAACATGACCTTAATTAAAACATTACCTTTATTAAAACATGACCTTTATCAAAACATGACCTTTATCAAAACATGACCTTTATTAAAACATGACCTTTATTAAAACATTACCTTTACTAAAACATGACCTTTATCAAAACATGACCTTTATTAAAACATGACCTTCATTTCCCTTTTACCATAAATTACAGCAACACGTAAACAAGAATGCAGACAATTCAAAAATACAATTAACACAGAGCAGTAAAGTATGAACATAAAAAACAGACAAAAAGCACAATTTTCACATTTATACTGCAGTATATTTTTAACTGTCCGTGAAATGTATCATCAAATCTGCTCAGATATATCAAAAATAATTCATCATTAAAATGTTCTGGGAAAAGACAAGAAATGTTATTTTTGAAAGCAGGCAAGTTACATTAACTGTCAACAATAAATCTATTTATTTTGTATACACCGAAACCACCGTTCATAATCTCATGAAATGGCATACACTAATAAATACATTTCTTTAGGACCAAGATGTTATCAATACGTATATTGCTCACATGTGACTCATTTGAAGAGTTTGGTCAAAAAAATATATGTTACAAAGGAAGTTCTAGGGTAATTAAGGGTATTCCAAAATTTGGCCTGCATGAGGTCCAGCTAAATTTTCATTCACATCATGTTTTGGGTGAAGACCAATGCCGTAACCAACATTTTATGCAAATATAAAGCAATGGTCACAATGCTACAAACATATGGAAGACAGGGTTAATTCCCTATGTCCCCTATATTTGTGGGGACATGACAACAGAAAGCAGCTGTATATTAAGTGTGTATCACTCTGTCTATGATAAATATACCTTTTCGTTTCTTTCCATTTTTTCATGCTTTGAATTACAAACATACATACATATAACAATTAACAACAAAAAATATAAAAAAAAATCAAATATTTCTCCCAATTTAATCTAATAATCATAATTATCCAAAGACAACAAAAAGGATTTTTGTAGAATTTTAATGATCGAGTTTTAAATGATCAAGTTTATTCAAAAGCCTCAAATTAAGTATATTTCATTAAAATACTTAAAGACACTTAAATAAAAATACTTATAAACTGAACTTTTCTTTTCTTGGTTTAATGCTGTTTTTCAACAATATTTCAGTTATACACAGTAGCAGGTTCACCTAACTAGTTTTCCTGGACTGTATACTATCCAGTACTAACTTACCCTTCAACAAGCAGATGGCAACTTCTCCACATATGGAGGAAAATCGACATTCTTGTCAAATTTTCATAGAAGGGTATGTCCTGCTGTGACCAAGTTTTAAATATAAACTGACTACTATAAAAACATATAATTAATATCAAGCAATTAACAAGAGCAAGGCTTCAAGTTTAATTAACCCAAATCAGTGACTTCATCCACTCACCCGATGAGCAGAACAAACTAATTCTGTCATGTATAAAATTGTCATTTCTCACAAAACATGTGTATTAAAATGAATATTTTTATAATTTTGGACGAACGATTTTAAAAACTAAAAGCTAGTCAAGCTCTGCAACTTTTGACTATTTATTGCAAAACAAATAAGGGGTCATCTTCTAACCTATAAAGTCTATTAAACTCTATTAAGCCTTCAGACTGATATAAAACTTACCCTTGTCCTCCAGCATTAGAGGGGTACATACTACTGATTCTGTCTAAACTTAACACAGACTGTGATTTTAATCTCTTCAGTGTATTAGACGATGATGACCTTTCCATGACCTGTAAAATCATTTCATAAAATCATACAATTTTTGAAAAGAAGTTGGAAGAGGCAGATAACAAACACTGACATTGCCTAATGAATCATGTATCTTTATTTACATATTGAGAATATCAAAGTATCAAACATAATTAGGATAAAAATTACAATGAAGCCTAATTTCTAGGACAACTGTCTTTATAAGCGTATCACAGCACTCCCTTATAGGACACAATCAGCTAACCCACATGAAGTCCACTAGCTAACCATTGTAATAAATATAAAGCAGCCGTGGCCGTAGTCCAGTGGTTAGTGTGCTGGACTAGTAACCCAGAGTTTGAATCCTGGCCGCGGTAATACCCTTCTATGAAAACTTGACAAAAATGTTGATTTTCCTCCATATGTGGAGAAGTTGCCGGCTCCTTGTGGAAAGGTAAGTTAGTACTGGTTAGTATACAGACCAGGAAAACTGGTTAAGTGAGCCAGTCGCTGTATATAACTGAAAAATTGTTGAAACACTGCATTAAACCCTGGTGACAAAAAGTCGCATAAAAACAAAACAAAATATGAGGTACGTGTCATACCTTTATGCTGTATTCTCTTTCAATCATTTGCACCCATTCTTCATGTTTCTCTTCCAGATACTGATGGAAAGGTTTCTGAACTTCTGGACATTTGCGTTTATGTACATACATACCGTCTTTGATCAATGCAGCCTGAAATTGCAACGTATTGACTTTGTACACAATTCATCCTGTTATTTACTGGTATGCTGAATGTGGCTTTTTAAAGTATCAATGAAAAAATTGCAACTAATCTATAACAAATTATACCTAGTAAGTCGATGACAGGGTAAGGCTAAGTATGACCCCTTTTATTCAAAACAACTAAAAAATACAAGCTAAATGATTAAGTGTTTTTAACAATAAATGCCTCTCACTTCAGGACATCATTAACCAGTTTTGGAGAAGTTGAACTTAATGGAATGACGTTCAAAACTTTACACGTAAGTCACAGCCAAGGGCAATAGTTAGATTTTCAATCCCTGATGAAAACACAGAATACAAATTATGGTAGAAGACAATGGAAAAAAAGGACTTCTTGAATAATGAAATAACCATCCAAGCCAAGCATCCTTTACCAGTCAGAGGCACTCAACAACAATATCTATAACTTAACACAGTAACACTTGTTGTAACGACATCTTTTGAGACGACATTCCTACTGACACAACATACTTTGAAAGTACCGATCTTTTTTTCCTTATGAAATTGAAAATGGTCTTCAAGTGAAAAATGAATCCACACCTGAGTTTTGGTATGTTCTCTCAGCCTTTTCACAAACTCTCTGTCCTTGTCATTATCAGCAAAGTCATCCGCATAGAAATGTTTCCAGTTTGTGATGCCACCCATCACGGCAGCATCAACTATACCCTTCAATAGCATACCTGTAAAGGTAATGTGACATAATGTAACAAAAAGAGACAAAATGTATCATAAAGTGAGGAAATGTACCACAAAGTGATGTAATCTACAACAAGGATACATAATATACCAAAGAGGATTGTAATTTGATACAAATGGAGGTAAAGCACCACTAAGATATGTTAAATACCAAAAAGTAACCAATTTACTGCATAAGAAATCTAAGTCATCACATTTGAACAATTAGTGTTAAATTAAGGTTTTTACAATGTGGACTGAGCACTTCTCAGCACAGAAAACTATAAACTAGTTACTTACCAAGTTGATCAAGACGAGCATTTGGTTCAGTTAACTGGTGTTCAATGGCAGAATTTAACTTCTTGTTTGTGGAGTCTAGCTGATCTATAGCTGTCTCAATGGGACTTACTTTATACTGAAATAAATCAAACAGTTCATTAAGTCAGATGCCTATCCTTGAAATGATATACAAAATAACCCCTGAAAACTGGTCCCCTCCTGGACTGATACAAACGTCAGGTTTTCTGAGAATTCTGGTTTTAGAGAACAATTGATTATAGACTAGAAAAAATGGGACTTGAAAAATCGTCCAATTTTCGAAGAATTCCAGTTTTAGGGGAGTCTGGTTTTCAGGGGTTTTACTGTATTCAAGCCTTTGGCTACTTTTGCAGCTGTTGACATAATATGATTGGTTATAGTAAAAAAAAATGCAACAAGAATATTTTACTGGCAACATTGATGAAGAATGAATGACCTTAGACTTAGTATAGGGGCCTCCATGGCTGAGTGGTTATAGTCTCTGGGTTGTAATCACTAGCACCATACCACAGAGTTCAAATCCCAACCAGGACCAAATTTCACATGTGAGGAATATGTCCAACTAGCTTAGGGATGGTTGGTTTTTCTACCCAGGAGTAAGCCTGAGGTCTTCCTCCACTGATAAAGCAGGAAAGTGACCCTGGCTGATGACCCTGGCTGATGATGACCCTGGCTGATGGTGTGATGTAAACTCCAGTTAGACTTAGTGTGTTAAATCAAATCATCACAGACAACATGCCATGCCTAGGATTCAAACCTACAACCCTGGGGTCCTAAATGGGCAGGTATAACAATGACACCAATGCAAAGTTTACAATTTTAATGCTATAATGGATAATGAGATCAATCAACACTTACCAAAATGATGTTTGTCACAGGGAACCAGCAAAGAATTCCTGGAAGTGGGGAAGCAGTGGTTAGCTCAGTTCTTTCTTGCCAAATATTCTGAAATTGATAGTAGAACATCATCAACAAAATTATATAAAAAAAAATAAATAGAACAAAATCCTTAAGAAGAGGATCATCATTCTCTTTGTTGTATATTTTACACTATTACTATACTAAGTTAATTACGTCCGTGAAATAATTTCAAATTGAATAAATTAATAATTAGTCCTTGTTTACTTATGATTAAACATGTTACATTAAGAATTATACAATGATGACTTACGGCAATATTGCTTCCTCCTTCATCAATTCTCCGAGAATACGTAAACAACTGAACTTCATTGATTTGATAATACCTGAAAATGTCAAAATTACAGTTTAATTAGAATTAAATTACAAAAGTTTTTTAGATAACAATATTTCATTCAAGTCAATGAATACGCTTTAATGCTAAACATATTTTCTATACTGATAAGAAGTAAACGTTCTCCATTTAACCCTCTTTATAAAGGTTCTGTCAATGGACATGCCGCATGTTATTCATTGTGACAATTTAATTGTATACATTGCGCCTAGGGCCATTCGTCCTCCACCATTGCTCGTTCATGTGGAAAGGTTGGCACATATTTGCAGAGTGTAGAGTACAAGGTTACTACTGGTTCAGAATCCAGGAAAAATAGTAAGGTTATCTATCTTTCAGTATACAAACAAAATTCTGTTAAAATCAGTCACAAAACCCTAAAAACATTCACAAATTTTTGTTCACTTCTTTTACAGGAGAAACTGCACAATGAAAAATGATGCCAAGAAATAATTGCATGGAGAAAACATCCAGTCTTACTGTAGGTAACTAATGAAACACTTACTTGAGAATTCTTTCACTGACTTGTTTATCGAGGAACTTTTGGTGCATGTCCATGACTGGCGTGACTGCATTCATCTGTAGATCTGTGTTCACAAGTCAAGGGAAAAAGTATGACAAGACGTGAAGCTCAAGGTCGCAATGCAAGAGTGGTTATGCTCTCTGATCAGTAATCACTAGCTTTCAACCACTGTGAGTTCGAATCTAATCTAGGACAAAATTTTACCTGAGAGAAAGCTGTCCAGCTAGCATACATAAGGTTAGTGGTTCTACCCAGGAGTACGCCTGGGGTCTTCCTCCACTGGAAAACTCACCCAATGACACTGGCTGTTGGTGCCATGTTAAACCCAAGCAAAAAAAAAATCATACATTCAAACCTATAATGATGGCTTTCTCTGGGAGAAAAATAAACTGATTCTTTTTTAGTGGCAAGTATTTATCTCTTTCAACAGTATTACAGTTACATACTGGTGATAGACATTCTGAAGAGTATTCTTAAATTCCGGTACAAACCCTGTTCTCCGAAAGGAACTACCTACATATCCTCATGAATGACTGAGCATAGATGTGATGTCTTCAACCAAATCACCACAGAGACCATGTACTATGCAAAAAGTTCAAACTCACAACCCTGAGGTAAGTAGACTAAACACTCAACCTTTTGAAAGTTGGTAAAAGAGGGATTCACCATAAAAGTATTTTACCAATGTGTACATCTTCACACAAATAATAACGCAACACAGAGAAAAAATCTGTCAACTGTAACATCGCCATGGGTATTTATTAATGGTTTTAATTTGATACTTAGTACAGTACCTACACATAAAATATCTGTAAACTGTACATCCCCACGTTATTTAATTCAGGGTTTTTATTTTATACATAGTACAGTATTAATATATCAAGGATACATTGTTTGTTGGATTCTTTGATTTCATCTGAAGGTGCCGTCAATGTCTTCATCAACTGTAAGTATATTATCACAATACTTTAATCGAAGTACAAGAAATCTAAAAACTAGAATAAAGAAAATGTATCACTGATTACTGTGGTATCACGAATTTTCGTTGAAAATTTCATTTTGTGGATTTCGTGGGTGGGAAAATATAAACATTTCTATACATGACTTACTTCGGCATTAGGAAACAATGTCTGCATTCTTCCATTAAATTCCTGAAGTCTCTCATATTCTTTGCCTCGATAGATAAACACTTTGTTCTACAATAATATAACAAAAAATGTTAAATACAGTCACACTGAAGTTGACCAGCCACCTGTGAATATAGGTCACCTGTGAACAATGACCTTCTTTCAGTATATATTTATGAAGGGCCTCTGTGATCAAGTGGTTCTGATCTCTAATTAGTAATCACTAACCCCCTCATCGCTGTGAGTTCAAATCCCACATGTGACCAAATTTCACAAGTAATGAAACTTCTAGCTAGCTTACTGAAAGTCGGTGGTTCTACCCAGGTGTAGACCTAGGGTCTACCTCCACTGTTAAAGCAAAAAAAAGTCGCAAACTGACCTTGTCCATTGGCGGGACATTAGTCCTCAATGAAAAAATATACATATTTGTGAATAAAACAGACCTGAATGAGGGTCAACTACACATAAAAGCCACACATCATTTATTAATTTGGCAGCCTTTTTCATAGGGTTGACTGTCAATATTTAACGGTAGATAGAAAAATGCAAGTGAAGTTGATCATACACTTGTCCAGTATCATGAACACCATATCCTACCTTACCTCTCAATGGAACAACTTCAATGAATTACCTGCAAGAAAGAAGGAAATCCTCTACCGAAGTAGCCCACTCTGAAATACTCAGGGTCTGGCCTCATTTCTTTCATGATACATTCATACAGTCCTGCTTGACGTTTCTGAAATAAACCAACACAATGATCACATTACAACAGAAGCATCATTGATATTTTTCGTTTAAAGACAAAATAAGAAATCCTAGTCCATGAAAAAAGTGACAAATTACTGATATTCCGGTTATAGCAGCTTTCTGAACATCGGTCAATGAAATGATGTATTATTTGGCAGAGTCAAGTGATTTCATAATTTTTTATGCACTGTAATATTGTAACGATAAATCTATTTTGAAGAATGTCATATATCAACTTTATTTAATAATAGATTACTCATATTATCATAGAATTATCAAAGCATCCTGCTCAGTTTATTGACACAAAATTAACAGTCACTTCAAATAGGATAGGTAACTCTTATTTTATCAAAAGATGGTAGTAGCATTTTTTGTCTCCCTTATATAAATAATATGTTAATTGTAATACATTACTGAAAGCTAAACTTACCAGAATCCAGCTGAGTTTATCATAGTCAAACAGTTCATTTTCATAAAGATTAGCAATCTCCTTACATAATTCTATACCCTTTTCCCACATCTGTAATAAAAAAATCAAACATCCATTTAAGAATTACAAATACTGTAATAAAAAATCAAACATCCATTTAAGAATTATAAATACCAAGTTGTGTCCTTCATCACTTTTTCTATTGTGCTATTATTCAGTCCAATTGCTCATTAATTTGTTCACATTAACTGGTGAAAAAGGCTGCCATGGGATGAATCTTACTTATATAAACACACTGACAACAAATTCACAAAATAACCCTCTGAAAATAAGTCAGCCATATTTTTCATGTCCCTATCATGGCCGTTGTTTACAAGTTTGACAATAAACATCCAAAGTCTCCCATAATCACTGAAAACTTTAGCTCAAAAACATTTTAGCAGTAATTCACTTTATACTAAGAATATTAAGGCACAAAACATTTAAAAAAAAACTCAGCCCACCTTTCCCTTCTCGAAATTTTGAATAATATCGTAATACAACATTTCCTTCAGTTCACGATGAGTCGTTGCCTCGGGAAACGCTTCTGACTGCAGAATTGTTGACAAACGTTCATCAGTCCACTGTAAGACAAAAGAAACAAATTACAACATTTCCTAAATCTATTGGTATGAAAAATGCTGAAACACCTTAAAAACAATCTATAGCAGAAATTATAACAAAGTATTAATAAATAAATATTATTTTGGGCCCTAAATCCAAGACCTTTCATGAATTGATAAGTCAACAGTATAGGAAACAGTTGACTGGCTGAGACATAATTACTTTGGACTTTGGAGCATATATTCTGAAATAAATGCACCCATGGGTATAACATTGTACAGACATTTTTCAACTTTCAAATGACCAACTTTCAAATTTTTCAAATTAATGTCAGAATGAATTGTCGATGCACAGGATGAAATTTAAACAAATTTTTGAGGCATTTACAGTCATTCATGACTTTTGTTTACCTCCAAAAGGGTTAAGGGGGCTTTAATTAGGAAAGGGGCTTATATTAGGTAACATATGGTACATAATAACACAAATAAACATACACTGAGTAGTTTAGCATACAACATGAGTGTGTGTGCTGCCTCAGTGTAGTTGTCACTCTCTAGATGCATATTATGTAACTTGTGTAGGTATCTTATGTACATTTCTTGTCTTCCAATATCGTTGTAGAAATCCTGTTACAATACAATAAGAAACAAATTTCATTTATGAATAGAAGCAATAACCTCACATAATTTTACGATTAAATGCTTTTAAGTGCCTGTATACAATGGTATCCTTGTTTTTTTAAAAAATGCTAGATGACCTTGACAACTCAGATAATTAAACAAACATTAAAAGAATTTTGACAAATTCTTCACAAATACCAGCAATATGGGTTAAACCTAACATGAAATTATTCATCTTTTTTTCCCAATTACTTCACTAATCTCTAACCCAAAGTTTCACTCAGTGGTTAAATTTATCTGATGCTTAAACCACTGGGTGCTGATGTTAACTTTAGCATCTGAATGCAGACCATTTTCAATACAGATAATATTTTTACAATTATAAAGGTGGCCTTTACAGATAGATGTAACTATATAATTGCTGGCTCTCCATATTTTGACCACAACAAACTTACCAACAAGTTGACAATACAACTCATTCTATGATCTTTGAGCTCATCTTGTATAATGTGACGGTATTCTAACAGACGTTGTAGTAACATCGTGATCATATCAACAAACTCAAGCCCCTGTTTACGAATCTGGTCAGATCCATTACATAAGTTGTACAGCCTGTGGAGAGTAAAGAATTTAGACATAAACACTAAAAATTATCAAACTGATTGATATGATATGTATTATATGTTAACACAAAATGATTAATAGGAAATACCATGTTTTATCAGTTGGTGAAGTATTGATGAACATAAGACAATGCAAGAATTAATTCATGAGCATGTATATTCTAAATACATGAGTGAAAGTTGAAAATTTTTAAAAAAATGAAATCGTATCCTCAGTGCCGTGGAAACCATAAAAACTAGCAGGGTCCGGACCTGGGAAAAACAGATGTTCCAGAAAATTCAAGAGAACTTTTAACCATATGAATATAAGCCCTAAATAATAATGGAATATATAAAAATGATGTTAATTACAGTCTCATAAGTTGACTATATCAATTTTGATTTGTTATTGAGAACTGGTAAGCAGTATAAATTTACAGCGATGGGTTAAAATTACAACAATAAATTTCCTAATAAGGAAATTATGTTAAACTTACGTATCTCTGAAGAGTTGCATGTATTGTTCATCACCACGCCCACCTTCCACTAAAACATCCATCTGATTAATCATCTCATTTTCAACCTAGAGACACAAAATTTATACTGATTAAATAACCAATAAAACGAGGGTTGTTCAAATAACCAACCAATAAAATGAGGGTTGTTAAATAACCAACCAATAAAAATAAGGCTGTTAAATAATCAACCAATAAAATGAGTGCTGTTAAATAAACCATCAAACAAGGATCTTATTAGCATTTAATCAGCCCTTTGTCACCATTATTCTACACACACAAATAGTATATTGTTGTCACTACTGACAACATAAATATGTTTATACAGTATGTGTAAATTTGTAATGAACATATGAGTATGATCGAAGCATAAGAACAACTAAAAATCAAACATACTTCTTTGAAGTTGCCCCTAATCCCTTTTGGCCCCTTCTGATTGAATTCACACACCATCATGTCAAAGAATATAGGTATTGTGGCCTTCCTCAGCTCTGCAAACAGGGAAAAACGCAAATTACACCAACATACTAACAACATAAACAACATAAAATGGTATCAAGATAAAAATTCAATTTATTTAAATGTCCAAATGTAATACAGTGCAACCTCTCCAAGGCAACACCCTTTGGGAGAAGCAAAATTATGGTGTTGTTGAGAGGTTGTTGTCGAGAAAAGTTAAATTAAAAGCTAAATCACACAGTGGCAAAAATCATGCTGTTGCTGAAAGTAGGTTATTGCTCAAGTGAGGGCCACTATGAAGAGGTTGCACAGTATTTTCAAAAAATCATTATCCTCAAAAGATATGGAAAATAGATGACACAAAAATTTGACATTCATAAAATGAATATTCATGAAAAGTAATCAACAAAGTGTTCACATCAACCAAAATAATACTAGGTTATAAAGACAAGAATAAAAAAATATTGATTGCTGCATACAGGTTTTCATAAATTTTGGGTTTTAGCATAGCATTAAATTTGACCAATGAAAAAGCTGCGTTCTAAGATTTGTATCCAAGGACAAACTTCCATCTTTGGATCCAATTAAGACTATACACCATTAACTTTGACCAATGACATGCCTACATTCTGAGATTTGTCACTTTACTTTAAGCATCCGTGAATTTAGGCTTTAACTAATTCTACACAACACACCTGTTTCAGGAATTAACGTCATCTCGAGCAAACGACCTACCATCTCTGGGATAAACGAAATCTTGTTTGGACCTGAAATAATAACAAAAACCAACTTTAAGATTACATTCTAGGAGAATGAGTCATATTTGCTTTTTCTGACAATAAACAAATACCAGCATGTAAAAATAGAAACTTTGAACAATGATTTAAAGAATTTCCTCTCAGTCCCTAATCCAATTTGTAGAATTTAAAATCTTCTTAAAAGATTATTTTGATAAACAAATTATACAAATTTCCTTTTTAAGAGTTGTTTATATATTACCAAAAATTCTAAAAGTGGGATTTTGCACAATACGACCTTGAAACTCAAGGACAAAGATGAAGGTCAAATATATAGTGTTGGAACCTCCATTCTTGATAGGTCAATTACATATGTTCAAAGTTTGAAGTCAGAATATGAAAGAGCTCGAACGTTATATCTCAGACAACATTTTGCTGAAAGAGAAATAGAAATATGTGATAAGCAAAATAATGAAGAACCAGACAAGAACAGTACCGGGTATGTCTCTGTTCGCGGATGGGTGATGTAAATATCACAGGACTCACCTAAACTTTTCCACATGGAACGAATCTCAAAGCCCATTTCACGCCGCATGTCTTTATACTGAGATATAATTTTGTTTCTCTTTGTGGATGAGAAATTCTCCAACTGTAAATGATCTTGGGTCAAGAAAGATATTGCACAATGGAAGAAGTTGTTCCATAACTGAAAATATTCAATCAATAATCAATCAATTGTCAATCATCAATCAATCATTTGTCCATCAAAAATCAATCAATAATCAATCATAAGTCAATCAATAATCAATTAATGATAAATCATTAAATTAAATTAAACAATTATCATTTAATTAATTAATTGATTAATAATTCCTTCAAGATGCATCTAAATCTTATCTCATAACTGCTGAAATGTACAGTAAAACTTTGACAATGAGACCACGTTTGGGACCAGAAAAATTGGTCATAATAATGAGGTGGTCTCATTATCGAGTTGAATTACAGGGGAATTATTGGAAGCCAGTCTGAAAATAAAAGGTTGTTATAACAAGGTGGTTGTAACACAGAGGTGGTCACTATGTATGTTTTACTATACATTTTTTGTACCCTACTGATTATTTGACTAACACAACAGAATTCTAAATCCAACAATACTGAAATACAGTAGCATACATGTATTAACGAATACAACCTATTTCCAATGGAAAATGCAGAGCGTGTCAGAATTAACACTGTACTTTAAATCAAAAATGCAGTGAGGAGAACAGACTGAAGAAAATTTAGACCAAACTTACCTGGTATTGGAATGGATTTGAAAACTTGTCATTTATCGTGTGAGCAAAGCATCTCAACGCTCGTAGAATAATACTGAAAATAGGAAATGAATAAACATGTTCAACTACCAATAATGAAGAGTCGGGTTTTAAAACAAAAAATTACAGACATGACTATACTAAGATGTTTTACCACTAAAATGACTTATCAAAAATCAACTCTTAAAACATCATTCATGATTGGCTTTGAATTTTTCAACTTAAAACTAAAGTTTTTGAGAAATTGATGTGGGTGGGGTAACTATTTGATCACCTATTCTGTAGTATTATGATGTGGGTGGGGTAACTATTTGCTCACCCATTATGTAGCGTTATGACATGGGTAGGGTAACTATTTGCTTACCTATTCTGTAGCATTATCATTTCCATCCAGTCTGGTTGGAACACACTTGATGTGATAAGATTCTGGAAGAGCATCATAATCTCCATAAGAAAATCTTCGAGATCAGTCAGTAAGTGAAACTTGCTGATATAGTTCAAATAATGAGATTCACTCATTTGGCGAAGAATATTCAACAGCACCGCAACACAGTCACCCTGGTAACGTAGAAAAAAAAGGAAAAAAATGAAAATATGCTTAAACTTTAATTTTTTTCTTCTACAGAACAATTTAATGCACTGGCATGCCTGCAAAAATCTATTTAGAGAAAGTAAAATAATGCAAACAGTGCTCCTTACATCTTAAAATATTTTGTGAGTAGTTTCAACTTCTATAAATATGTGTTCAGTACAGTACAATAATTTAATTAACATGTAAGTATTTCATTTATGTTACCAAAAACATTATCTTAAACCTTTGTGCCAGTATGGGAAAGGGAAAGATGGAATGTAATTATTGGCTAAGTATTAATTACAGCTGGTTTGAGTGGGTGGGGGAGGAACCGTAGAAAAGATTATTGCAATTTATTTTTATACAAATGTTAAGTCAATTTTAAAAGTTAGTCATACTCCTTATTAAAGGAGAGCTTTGACAACCAGTTTATACCCAGGTCCAGCACCAGAGAAATGTTCTAACAGGAGAAAAATAAACACGTCAAAGAAGTCTCAAACAAAAAATTGTATGTTCAATTTTTTCTCATGATTTTCTTAATCAGAAGATAACATTAAAGATAGACAAGTTTCTTATTACATAAGTATTCAACTGTTTTATAATCTTCCAATGAAATATATAACTTTGAACCCAAAAAGAATTATACCAGAAAGAAAATCTGCAAAATCAGGTAAAAATATTTAATATTCCCTAATTAAGCAAAATCAGGTAAAAGTTATTTAATATTCCCTAAATAAGCAAAATCAGGTAAAAATATTTTATATTCTCTAATTAAGCAAAATCAGGTAATTTTTAAAAAAATATTCCCTAATTAATGACACCCCCTACCTGGGAAAAAAAAATTGCAAATCATTATAATTACTATAATCATCCTTCAAATTATATTTAATGCATACCAATACATTTTAACAATAACTTGACATATTGAAATAATCCATAAAATTAATGCATTGGACATATATTATGGAATATAAGGTAAATCTAGAGTTGTCCTTTCCCTTCACAAACACTGTTTTTAACAATTTAAATTCAAAAATACTGATATTGTTTATAACTTCAAAAATGCAAAATTAAAATTTCAAAGCATGCAAATTCAGTATATATAAAAGCAGTAAAAATCACATATGTTTTAATAAAAAACGTGTTATATCACAAAAATTGGGTTAAAATTTACAACACAAAACATTCATTAATCACATTCATATAAAATGGGAAAAACGTACAAAAGAAACCACAAAAATGAAAACCATTAGGGGTCTGAACTAGCATTTAAGTACATTAGACATGTGACCCATTTCTACAGCATATTAGGAGCCAGACCCAACACACAAACAAAAATGGATTTCAACAGATTTCACAATGCACCAACATCAAAATTATTATACAAAATTCATGATCTAACAACTAAAGGCCTGAATTACTTCCCATGAACTAGATAAGGCAAATAAAAATATCTGTACAATACATCTTATGATGAAAACATAGTACCGTATATTCCCTACTAATACACTCTTTACACTGGCCTTATAAGTGGGGTATATACGGCAATGACTGCCGACTCTCATCTCTTTGAAGTCACCGCTACAATCTAGGTTGAAGTGACATCACGTCTAGTGGCTCCAGTCCATTGATGTCGGTAGAGAGCTGTCACGTGTAGTGGAATTAAAATGTCTTTGCGTCATTCCTTGGAGTTAATAAGTATTTTCTGCTAATTTCTATTGTTCATCTCGGATTAAAATAGCCTGTCATGGAAAGTCACTTTTGGTTTCTCTTGTCAAAAAAGGTGGGGGGGGGGCATTTATTAGGGTAGGGGCTTTTATAAGGGAATATACAGTATGTCAATCAATTCAAACTTCCTGAAACAATATTACAGACAAATACATAGAGTGATAACTATAATTCAGGTCTGCTCAATACAGTCAATATCATATTTTTCCCCCTAAATTTCAGTTTACATCAAATTTTTTCTTTCCTTTTTTTGCAAAAATATTGCTTTATTTTTCCCCAAATTTAAGAAAAAGGTCTCATCCTCTACCTGTGAAAAAAAGCCCTGTTATAGAATTCCTACATACCATTTTAATAGTAAAAAAACGCTCAAGGGAAGTAACTCCATTCATGGTCACACAACAGACAAATACCCAAGAATAAAGTTATGTCAAGATAATATGAACTGTTTGGAGACCAGCTTGAAAATGCAAGTCACTGAATGGTCCATATTAGATACTGCCGATACATCAACCAATAACAAGGCCATATTCGAGACAAGAGTTTTAACTCATACAACAACACCAAATATAAATTACTATATGCCAATCCACATGAAAACTATCGATTTTTCAGTCCTGCTTGACATTTTTTATTCTTTTTTTTTTTGCTCGACCAAAGAGCCCCCCCCCCCCCCGATTGACAAAAAAGGTCAAATTTTGCCAATACTTAAGCATCGTTCAAACACACAACATACAGTGATATGCATTTATAATTAACCTCTTTCAACATTGTTCTTTATTCTCATGACACAACAGTCAAATAAAACGCAACGTAACATTAACACATACCAAAATATTTCCTAGTTCACATCATCCCCTAATTAATGCCCTATCCATTTTTTGAGAAAAAAAAAACAATAAAAATTTGCGATTAGATCCAAATGCACCTGTAAATGCAGATGCACCTTATTTATCTGACTAACTGTATTTAATCCTTTGCCTCATAAGAATACTTCTGATTCTTCCAGATTCAAAACAAATATACAAAACATCAATTCATTAAAGAAAATTGCATTATTTCTCTCTGACAGAGTGGAAAACATTGTGGCAAAAGAAGCCATTACTCATTGCAAGCAATGGTTTCTTTTGCCACAATGTTTTCAAAAGTCGTCTGCTTTAGATGTGAGGAAACGCGGAATTACGAAGACAAGGGTTAACGTGTCCGAATTGTTCAAATCATAACTTGCTATTTGAGAAAAGTGTAAAATGCTATACAGGTGCATTTATTAGGGGATTACTGGTATATTACACAAATGTATACGTACACAACACAAAGCAGTACATATTGACCAGTGTAACAATAAACTCAAGTGTGATACAGGTAACTCAGGTGTGATATGACAACAATAAACTAACATTTTACAAACAGTTTATTATATATCATACATACTATTAATCTCTTTGAATGGCTAAACTGTGAAAATAAACAACGAACCATGTATTTGGTATATGCTTCAGTCAATTAATGACCTTTGCAAGGTTGAAGCAAGACCTGGAGCCTGGATTGGGTAAACACTAAAATCTACTTAAATGTTGTACAGCAACTTCATTAAGACACCAATTCAATACTAAGACCCACTCATTATAAATACCACTCTTTCTAACCAGTCATCTATATTTATTCCATATTTTGACTTGATAATGAGACCAATTTTCTTTGGTCTAAAGGTGGCCTTGATGTCAAGGTTTTACTGTACAACTTTCATGAACTGGAGATGACTCTAACAACCATTAACATTAATGTACTGTTAGCAAGTAAAATATGACAAGAATCTAAGTAGAGATCATAAGACACAGTCAAACCTCTTTTAAAACAAATAAGTAATAGTTCTGTCATATTATTTGGAAATACCAGCCCCTAGTCTGATGTGTCAGTGGTCTCTGCTTGGAAGAAATCAGAACTAGACGTTTGACTGCACTATCAAAATTTGGACCTGAAAAAACTATACCCTTACCCTTTACACCAAAAGAAATATTAAAGTAGAAGCCAAATGGCAACACTTCAAGCACGCTTGGTGAAAATATGTGCAAAAATATTCCTATCTATTAACAAGTCTATAATAATAATGGTCTGAACAAGTGTAATCAGGATGGTAAAATACATGGATACACATTCACTGAACAAACGACCATTGAGGTGATAATGTCGATCTCACCGCCGGTCGGCATGACAAAAATAGTGTAATATACTAGATAAGTATCCATAGCAACAGCATGTATGCATGACAACAAGGAATGAAAAATAGTAAACCAATATCCACTGAATAAATAAATAAAATTCATTTTTTGAAGGTATGACAGAATGGTAACTAACTTTCTGTTACATATGTAGTTACCATGACAACATTTCTTCTTTGAAAGAAGAAAATATTATCAAAAATACAAAAATGATTACCACTTATGCAGTGGAAAAATACATGTAAATACACAAAACTGTAAATGGTACGCTAACAAAATGATTACCTAGCACTAAAAAAAGATATGTACACCATTACAGATGTAGGGTTTGACACATAAATACTGTTTCTGCTTCTTTTACAGAGAAAGGAGTAAAGATGCTGCTAACCAACTATGAGCAATAATCCATCAAGACAGGAAATTTTTTAGGGCAACTTGGCTTCAATTCAAAGGGGTATATTGCTTAGTGACTGGTAAAAAGTGTGGTGATTTTTTTTTAATTTTCTGTTAAGCTGCAAATATTTTATGTGCAAACCCTACAACGGCACATCAGCATAACAGAAGAGCATAGCAGGAGAAGAGCTGATAAGGGGAGGTAATCTGCAAAAAGGATTATGAAATAGCATAAATTGTTATAATTGTAATGATAGTCAGAACTATATATGCACTGCTTTTATTCTTTTCAATGTTTCATCCAAATTTTTACTTCAATTTTGATATTTTAACTTTTAATACATTTAAAAACAAATCTAGCCTCCTTTCAACAGAGAGCGATCATATTTTTAATTGGTTTCCAAGCAACCAACAAATCAAATAGTGATCACAGAGAAAACCAAATTTAAATCAACATTGCCGTCCTAATTCTTTAAGATAACAAAACAAAACTGACCTCATATGCAAATAGATTTGACTATCATCAATTTAAGTAAACGACAGATAAAACTTTAGCATGTTTAGTATAAATTCTAGCAGATACAGAACAATAGATGCTTCATGTGACAAAAAGTCTCAACAAAAGTAGGGGAGCATTAATCTGTTCTTATACATAGACTAGGAAACTTTAAACAACGAAGACGGTTGAAACACATCTTAGCTTGAGAAAAAATAACTATACTGTATTATCATTACTTTATGATTATATCTTATTACCCCAAATCATACAACAAGGTCATAACCTCTCATCCGGCATCACAAATCCATTCAGTTACATAAAAGGACTAATAGTTCATTCACAAATCCATACTTTGTCCTTTTACAGCCCCAAGGTAGTATGGGTAAATTAATACACATAAATAATATCACTAAGCTTGTGTCTGATTACAGGACTGACATCAACAAGTAATGTTATCTCTTGACTAGCACCTTTGCCCATGCCTTAGACACAAATTGCTACAGAAAACACATGCTGTAACCAGGTTTAGAACTCACCAACCTAAGATCAGTAGCCCTCACAGTTATACCAAATGAGCAAAGCAGGTAGGCTGTAATACCCCAAATCCATTTTGTACTTTGACTAGTATAAGTTGAGCATTTTAGCAAATGATAGCCTAAACACTAAATCAGCCTATTCAGGTTTTTTCCTGCAATAGCAGGGGCTATTTACAGGCATCTTCCCCTCAGGAAAAATCTTTAAAATCATGCAGTTTTCCCCTAAAATCTAATTTACATAATTTTTTTTTCTTTTCCTTTTTGCAGAAATACCTTGTTATTTTTCCCTAAATTTAAGAAAAAGGCCCCTTCCCCTACTTGTGAAAAAAGCCCCGTTATTATGTGTTAATATTGTTAATTGCGTTACATGAAGCATCCAGAGCTCAGTAAGCCAGGTTAATTTTTCTTGATTACCACCTGAATTTCATAACATTCTTCATTCTGATGCCTCCCCTCCTTGAAAAATACATACACTATGTAAGAATGGCATATGGTTGAATAATACGATTACTCTCTTACAGATCACAGGGACCTGATGTCTCAGTCTTGCTAATATCATAAATAGTATATTTATCCTGTTTGTGTGGGCGATATGGTGTATCAGTACAACATTGAACTAGCATCCTTGAACCCAAGGCTTGACAATTTTTTTTTCAGGCAACTCGTCCAGAAGTATGACTAGCTTAGAATTTTAACTACTTCTACAGCAATATCAACTCATCCTGAATCGATTTCTATTCGGAATAACGAGTGGACGAGTGGATTTGTCAAGCCTTGGAACCTTACTAAATCTGTTATGTTTAAACTGGGACTTTTTTTAGCAGAAATTTCAATAAAAAGTTGCCAACTGAAAGGCATTATATTCTAGCATACGGTAGACTTAGCGTAAGGGAGACTTAGCACAAGAAACATTCAAAGCCACTAAGATCGGAGTCAACAGCAAATATATTTCAGATGAGGTTTAAAAGATTATATTTTTCATATTCCGTACATTTATTGATGCTATTGAAAAGTTACTGTTTATTCCTGCAAAGCTTCGAAAGGACATGAAAAGCATTAACACTGTTTTGATGGAAAGTTATTATTTTCAAGAAATTAATGTTTTCAAGAAAATACCTTGAAGCTAATATGACATGTAGAAGGATAGACATACCTTAATGGTGTAGTAGAAAGAATACAAATTGTTAATTTAACCAATCAGTATGTAAATAGTATGTCTAAATAAACAGGACATAAGTGGCTAATTTATGACCGAAATGTATCTAGCAATGATTTAAAAGTGTCTGGTAACAAAAATGCAATTAAAATGTTTGAAGGCAATATATTCTCTTTTAACACAAAATATTTCGTCATGTATCGGATCAAATCAGCAAAAAATATGAAAACTGATCTAATACATAATTGTTAGAAGACAATTCGGGTAAATGTAATTTCCTCTTGAATGGTTTAAGACCATAATAAATGAACCAGTCAATAGAAACATACAGTTTTGTAGCTTCAAAATCTGTTCGGTAATAGAAGTGAAATGGTACATCAGCCACACTGAGGCTCAGCTGCAAACTAAAAAGCGATAAATCAAATTATTTCCATGTTACATGCTTTTTCTTGATCAATAAACATTGTACTTACTGCGTGTGTTTTGATGGTCGTTTGTATCACAGTACGTAAAATAATCTCCATGATTGTGTTGATATCTTTATCAACAAAAATCTGAAATAAAGAAAATCATACAATAACTATTAGGTATAACAATTTTTTAACCCTTTGCCTTAAAAATACTGCATTTCCCCACATCTGAAGCAGACAACTTTAGAAAACATCCTGGTAAAGAAGCCTTTGCTTGTTATGAGAAATGGTTTGTTTTGTCATGTTTTCCACTACGTCAGAGAGAAATAACTCAATTTTCTTAAATAAATTGATGTTCTGTATGTTAGCTTTGAATTTGGAAGAGTCCAAAATATGCTTATGAGGCAAAGGATATATAAAAGCATAAACTCACTAATAAAAAACTGTATGAAAAATGCATAAAGTGGAAATTTGTGCTATATGACCTTGACCTCTGAGGCAAATGTCAAGGTCAGAACTTTAATAGGTCATATGAGTGATCAGCTGCTTGTGAATGAAGGTCAACAGTGCAAGAAGACCACATTACTTCACTCCTTTAATTCAGGAAAAAATCCATGTTGAACTTTGTGTGGCTATAGACAAAACTGAGACTTCTATAACTATGAGAATACAAGTTTTAGCAGTTTACTTTGAGTAAACAAAATATCTTTTTATAATATATTAACTATAATACTAGACTCACTGGTTTACTTGGAGTAAACAAAGTATCCATAATGTTAGTTAGAACACTGATGCATGCTGACATCTCATCCTGACGTTCCATCATATCTCGTATGTGACCGAGCATCATGGGTAACAAGACTTCTCGACATTCGCGCTTTGAAAACAGTTCAGTTTGTACAAGATCCTCAATGCATTTAACTTTTTGAATTCTATGTCTGGTCGGAGGGACATGATTGAGAAACTCAACAAAAAGTTGACTGAAATTGAAATCATCAACATGTTTAAACAGGCTTGATAAATGGTAACATACTGTCAAAACTGTGTTAGCAGCCACTTCTGAATAAAGACCACCCTGTGAATAAAGGCCATTCTCTGAAAAACTGTCACTGATTATTTAGAACAAACTGACCTTGGAATAAAGGACATCTGCCAATAAAGGCCACATTTTGTCTTTCCTGAGGGTGGCCTTTGTTCACAGGTTTGACTGTATTTCTACAGTGGAACTACAATTATAATACAAGTTTACTTTTCAAACACTTTTCTGTGAACAAGTTAATCAATAAAAACATTTACTTACATACATGGAATAATAAACAATGGTTTGAAAAAATTCAGAACAAAAAAGAGATCAAAACTATGTGACTAAACTAAATCACTGCATTGTACCAAACCATTAGGAAATACTCAGTACTTGGTTATTTAAATATACCACAGGGGCAACAATTACCTTAACTCCACAGCATTGAATACTTTGAGTATATCTGAAATAGTAGCTGGCATGTTTTTCAAGGCAAACCCCTGTGCTCGTACAGTCCTGTCTGTGGTATATAACATCATTCCGCCAATAGACTGTATTAACTGTTTTAACATAATCTCAAATTGTTGCTTTCCTCTGTTTTCATTCAACCTAAACATAACAAGTACAAAATGTGGTTACATCTGTTTAATTCTAAATCAGATAACATCATAGGGTATTATTGCAAGTGGTGATAGGTAAATAAATGAAAAAGTTACCCTTGGCAGGATCTTGAAGTTTAAAAAATCATAAGGCTGTGTAAGTGATACCCAGAATTTCAGAATAAATTATAAGTCTAATGAAATTTCTCAATCAATTGATCGAACGAACGAACAAATTAACTAACAAACGAACAAACAAAGCATCAATCAATCATACCATTTATCAATCAATCATAGCAATAATCAATTAAACAAAGCATTAATTCTTCATACAAGTAACATACATAGCAAAAAGTTCCCTGGAACGGATAATAAATTTGAAGATATATTCAAGTGACTTCATGGCTTGTCTGAAGGATGGTTCGTGTTCTGTGTCCTCGTTGGCATTATCCACATATTCTTTGAGAATTGACATCAATTTGCTGTGAAAAATAAACAGTAAATTGCAACAAAGTAGAAAAATAAACAGTAAATTGTAACAGTGTTATCAGTCTCAGCCATTCCTTTACATATAAAAATGGCTTAAAAGCATGTTTCAGACTTGATGGAATATAACTAGGACATTACTATTAACACCTAAAAATGTATGTATACATTATAGAAAGCCAGTCTGAAAAAAGTGGTCATTATAACAAGGTGGTTGTAATACTGAGGTGGTTCCTATGTCAAGTATTACTGTATATTCACTTTTAAAAGAACAAAAATACGGCAAAACTTTAATATTAAGACTACCTAAGGGACAGAAAAGTCATAAAATTAAGATGGTCTCATTATCAAGTTGAAATATAGAAGAAATAAAAAAACAGTGATTCAAAGGTGAGAGGTTTTTTCTTCATTGGGTTTAACACCATATTTTCAACAATTTTTCAGTTTTACCTAACCAGTTTTCCTGGACTGTATTCCAACCAGTACTAACCCTTCATTAAGGAGCCGGTAACTTCTCTACATATGGAGGAAAATCAAAAGTTTTGTCAAATTTTCATAGAAGGGTATGACCTGCCAGGACTCTTCACTTTAGATTGAACCATTTCTAAATTTACACCAGAGGGCCTAAATTCTGAAAATCATCGCAAAACTCACTTGTAAGCTGTTGTTATGCTGAATGACTTGATGTAAGCATCTAAGATTGGTCGGAACTGTAAATAACGACTGTCAGCAACAAGGCCGATAATATATACCTGTAAATACACATTAACTACCTGTTAACACATTGTTATAATAAGTAATGATGTATTACAAAAGTTGTTGTACTAAGATTTCCAATTGTAATTAATGTTTGTCAATTCATATGCAATTCAATATTTCATGCCTGGCAATTTTTTGCTGCGAGTTATTTCTACTTAATTTTGAAAGAACAGAGCTGAATTATTTTTTACCAAATCAAGTACCAATAACACAGGTATCTACTAATTCTGAAATAATTAAATTTTTTGTAATTTTCAAAAAAAACAGAAAACCTTAACCTTGGTGCCGCAGATACAATAAAAACCAGTAGAGTCCGGACCTGGGAATAATCAGAGTTTCTGGAAAGTTGTGGAAAACTTTTAACCATGTTAGTAATTATTGTTTTGATTTTAAGCAAGTATAAACATACTTACCAAGGCATCAAAGACTAGGTTGTCATAGAGATCTGACACAGTGTTCTGCATTAATATGTAGAACAATGAATCTAACAAGTCTTGTAGAAACTAAAACAGAGATGTATTCACAAACTGTTATATACAAATAATGGTTTTATTCACAAACTGTTATATACAAATAATGGTTTTATTCATGAACTGTCATATACAAATAATGGTTTTATTCATGAACTGTTATATACAAATAATGGTTTTATTCATGAACTGTTTCCATACAGATGTAATCATGATTTTATTACTGAGCAGCCAAACTCGGGCTTTTTTTTTTTAAAAAAAAATTCAATTAATACAGAGGTAACAAAAACATTCTATCTTTCATATGAATGTCTCATCATGATCGTATTTTAAAAAACTTAAAGAAAAATTGTATGAATACCTTTATGATTTTAAGCTGGTATGTACAGTATTTATTTTATATAATACAGTGCAACCTCTCTATAGTAGCCCTCTCTTGAGCAACAACTTCCCTTCAATAACAGCATGATTTTTTTCCCACTGTATGATTTAACTATTAAATTAACCTCTGGAGCAATAGTCGCTCAATAACAACATAATTTTACTTCTTCCTAAGGATGTTGCTTTGGAGAAGTTGCACTGTACATAAAAACAGTAATTTACTTTAAAAGAAAAGTCTACATGATGAGGAGTACCATATTGAATGCACACTCACACACACACACACACTCACACTTCAAATAAAAAATGCAACAATATTTGAGAAATAAGAATTATCTTTAAAACTGCACCAAAAATTTGAAAGAATAATTATTTGAAGAAGGCATTTGCAGCAAAGTACTTCCATATAGAGAAAAGAAGATGCAGTGTACTAATTATGAATTAAGATGAGAAACAAAAAAAGTTAAACAAGACGGATAGACAGAAGGAGAGACAAACAAATAAGGAATAATTAAATATATTTACTAAGCCAACATAGCAAATCTATTTTTATATGATTCAATTCAATAGCAGAATAGCTAAAATTATTAATAAGACATATTTAAGTAGAGTTATCCACGAGCCACAGTTAGTAAGGTATTGCTTTGATGCTGATACATGCAGATCACCATGGAAACAAATTTGCTAAAGCCAGGAATTCTGAGAATTGCTGATAAGTCTAAAAATATTGACAAATAAGTAATGTTTTAACAGTCAACATTAGCAAAGCAAATTAAATTCTTTGATCCTTAAGCCTTTAACAAATAAACAGAATTCCAGACTGAGCTATTAAATATCCAAATCCAAGGGCAGGCTAGTAACATTTAATCCAAATTGTTTGAACGGGGCTGTGAACAAGAGGTTATGGGTAAATTATATACAATGGATTGTGGGTAAATTTCATACAATGGATTATGGATAAATTCCATACAACATATTATAGGTAATCTTCATACAATGGATCATGGGTAAATTTCATACAATGGATCATGGGTAAATTTCATACAATGGATTATGGGTAACTTTCATACAATGGATTATGGGTAAAATCAACAGAGTAGATGACGAGTAAATTCTGTATAGCAGGTTGATGTTGATCTAAGAAACTAAAAATGCAGGCATTCCCCGCACCCTAACTCCTCCCAGAAAGTATGTATGCCTTAAAAATGGCCAGGTTATTCTTAAATCAAAGAACCTGCAGAAAATTCACAGCCCAGTTAGTAAGAGTACAATAACACCAAATTAGCATTATGTTAAATGCACAACACACATAGTCTACCTTCACAATCTCTTCTCCATCAACACGCTTTAATCGTGTTAAATGTAACTTTAACGAGGCCGTATCTTTCTCCTGTAGCATCTTCTGCCAATTAAGACAACCTAACAAATCCACTAGGAGAGAAAGTCAGTAAAAACAGAGGTTTACATTCACGATTATATGGCATGCCACACTACTGACAAACTGTCATAGGAGTTTTGGTGAGTCAGCCATTTTTCACATGACTGGAGATGAGAAAATCGTAAAGTAGATTAAACAGTGGTGAATGATATTACTTCTTACTGGCAATAACAACCCGGTTATTTTTTTAAAAAGACTGATATTCAAATATAATAGTCCACAAAAATGGCTGCCTCACCAAAAAATCAAAGCTGGAATTTCAGTAAAGGTGTCGTTAAGGCATTCAAAACTCCATCAAAATGTCTCATTCTCTACAATCAGGCTTGCTTGAATTATCGTACATGACTCCCTAACTATCAATTAAGGCAACTTTTTCTGATCAAGCAACACTTTCAACTACTGTGAGCATAAAGCTTTTTAATGCAAAAAAATTCTTAAAGAAGATTTCTACTTCAGAGAGTTGAGTTATAACAAAAACTTAAGATAAAGTTTAAAAGCAAAGGAAGCATTTTTTAACACAAGAATTAAATTTTAAACACAAAAAAAGATAATTTGACACATTATAAAGCTTAACTTATACTTCACACCATGGTACTGTATCAATATGGTGACCGCATTGAACTATTTTACAATGAAGCATGATGTTCTAGATTCCATTTCAGCAGAGCAGAGACTGATCGAAGAAAGAGGAAAATAAATGTACAGTAAAACCTTGATGATGAGACCACATTCTGGATCCAAAAAATTAGTTCTAATAATGAGGTGATCTTATTATCAAGTCCACTTATAGGGGAGGTTTTGAAAGCCACTCCAAAAGTAAGCAGTCATTATAATAAGGTGATAATAATGTTGAGGTGGTCACTATGTGAGGTTTTACTGCATAGTAACAGGGCTTACATTTGACCCTTAAAACAGCATTCTGATCCTTGAAATCAGTAAAATAAGTCTTTTAAAACTTGAGAATTTGTACCTTAGGGGTCAAATTTACAAATTTTGTTGACCCTTTAAATTTTTATCAGCCAGGCGTCATTTTTGACCCTCAACTTTTGATGCCTAGTGAAAACCCAGGGTAAAATGCATGAAATTATTGAACCGTATCATTCAAATCACCGACACATACCATGACCTCAAAGCACAATTAAAAGACAATTATCAGAGGAAATTAAAGACGTCATAACAAACACTGACTAGTCGAATTAGTACATCAAGGTTATAACATGAAGTTTTTTTAACATAAAAACACAAGTATCTAAGGTATACAAAAATGAAATTAAGAGTTTGGCACAAAACTATTGAAAGAAATTAGTACCAATAATTCCCAAATAAACACACCTCCACGAAGTAATGCCCCAATCCTTCTTAGAAAAACAATTAAACGTGACACACCATAAATGCTTTAACAATCATTTAAAGTTATAACAAAAAGTCAAATCAAATAATACATGAACAATAGAGATAATAATATATTCATGGGGCATTTATTAGAGAATGTTCGGTACAAAGATTTATAATGTCAACAATCAAGCAGAGCCTTTTCAGAGAGAAATCAAGCATTTTGACGAGTTTTTGAGCACATCTCTCCACAACCACATTCATACACGAGGTTTCGATTCATCATGCAGGTTTAATGGAGTTATCTACCTTGACAATTTCTTGCCCATCAACTCGCATCAATTGTTCTAGATGCTTCTTCAATAATGTTTGATCATTCATAGCTTCTTGCCAGCTCAACAAACCCAGTAAATCAACTGCATTTATAAATGTTCACAAAGTAAAAGTAATCCTTAAAGTTGTAGAACTTCCAGTCATACTACTGCATGATACAGTGCAACCTCCCCAGAGTGGCCCTCACTTGAGCAACAACCTCCCTTCAACAACAGCATGATTTTTCCAACTGTACAATTTAAGTATTAATTTGACCTCTCTGGAGCAACAACCTCTCAACAACAACATAAGTTTGCTGCTCCCAAAGGGTGTTGCTTGGAGAGGTTGCACTGTATTTATACATAAAATTGATTAATGTGCACACAAAAATTAGTTTTCCATAATACTTTGGTAAAAAACATTCCAGCTTTTATTTACATTATTCTACAAATTTATAGTAAAACAAAACCAATGTTATGTCAAAACTTTTTTTTGAAGAACTTTTAGTTTCTTTTAGTAGCATTTTGGAGCAAAAGTCATATTATTATCATTTAAAACTTAAAGCTCAGCCAAGTGGCACCAACGCTCACCAGTTTTACATCATCCTATTTAATAAGCAATTTTGATCAAGATTCTAAGTTAAAAAGGGGAATAACTCGCAAAAATATATTTTCAGAATAATGCTCCTCATCTTGCAGCTGTGCCTTGTCATGATAATCAAGTGTTCCAAGTGTCGTACTGACCTCTTTAAAAGTGCTTGAATAATGGGCTACATTGAAGTTTTTGCACTACAATAATGACCTTGATAAAAAAACCTTGATAGCTCAACTTTTCTTCAAGACAGATGAGCTAAAATACAACCTAGCTCCAATATGCTTCTATAACTAAAATCATCAGCAGAAGTGTAAAAGAAGTTCCACAGCCTTAAGTCAACAATAAGGATCATTTATACAGTCAAACCTTGGTTAATGGCTACTTACGAATAAAAGTTTGTGTATAAAAGCCACAGTTCAACACAGAGAAATTAATATAATAGGCTAAATCAACCTCAGTATAAATGAAAAAAGAGCATAAAAGCCATATTTGTTATCTACCATAGGTGGCTTCTGTTTAAAGGTTTGACTGTACAGAGAGCCTCCTTGGTCAAGAGGTTATGGTCTCTGACTAGTAATCACTAGTCTCTCACTACAGTGAGCTTGAATCCCACCTGGGATGAAATTTCACGGGCAAGGAAGTTGTCAGGCTTACACATGCCTACATTCACCATATTGTTTTGTCATGAAATGTTACTTTTCAGACAAAACCATGATCATAGATATGTGTTTTTTGCACTGTATTGTACTTCTATTTAGTTGACTGAGTGTCTCAGTGTATGCTATGTTAGGTTTTGTTTTTCTGTAGGCAGGTGGTACAATTGAATTTTTGTATTTGACATTTGAGTATTATTCTGTTTCATCAACATCCTCTGTATAATCAGTCAGTTCAAATTATAAAAAAAAACTCACATTATGATCAGATTCACAAAACGATGAAATTTACACTCTGCAATCAATTACATTGCAAATCAGATTAAATGAGATAGTGAAAGTCTTAACATTCTTGCAATGCTTTGGAATAAATCAATGAAAATAGATGTCACCATGGTAACATTTACATAGAAGAGCTGCTTACGTGAAATTCAATATTTTTTGTTCGCAATAGAGACACAGAAAAATCTTAGATTCTCATATTTAAGAGCAAACTGAAATAATTCATACCATTATGTGTTAGTTTTGTCGAACACACATATGTTCCAATCTTGAAACTATCTCTATAGCTAAGGGAATAGGGTCCGCAAAAAAGAGGTATCTTTGGAAGTCGAGAATGAGTACCACCACCACTAGGTCCAAAGTGGCCGGTGCCCGTCATGTTTGATGCCTCGAGATCCTTCAAGGTCGATGGAAGGTCAAGGTAGGCATGATGCATTTTGTCATCTTTTTTATTGTCAATCTGTTAAAATAAAAAATGTTTATTAATATTCTGTTGCTCTGTATTATTGACGATTAATAAAGGAAAATTAAAGTTCATCAAGATTTTTTCATCCTTATAATAAACAGGGACCATCTTTGAATAAATAAACTTCAAAAGCTTAACTCAGTTACATAAAAATCCTCAAAAAACAGTCTTTCCTGGACTGATTTATGTGAGCTTCAAAAGCCTTATTCACATTTATCAAAATCTTCAAAAACCTTCAACATTTGCATCAAAATCTTCAAAAAAAAATTTATTTTTTCTTCTTGACTGATTTATATAACCTTCAAAAGCCTTATTAAGATATATCAAAGTCTTTAAACGCCTTATACAGTTATGTCTAACTCTTCAAAAGTCAGAAAATGTAATATCATAATGTAATTAGTATGAAGAAAAGAATTTTTTACAAAATTTACAAGAAATGTTTCTCTATAGATGTTGGCTGTAAGAAGTCCTCTTTATCAAACAAGATCCATCCCTCATTTATTTTAGGAAAAGACCAAAGAAATTTAACATTTAATTTGTAACATACCTTATACAATAGCAGGTCATGGTCTTCATCCTTCAAAGTTGTACCATTTTTATTCAACAATTTCACAAAAGCCATTGCAAACGGTTTCTCATTTTTGTCTTTAGCTGTAAGTGTACACAAATATGACATACTCAAAATTTTGTTCTGTTTTTTAACATTTATATCAGTATTTACATCAAATTTACACCCACCAAATACCAAAATAAAGGAAAAACATTATAAATGTATTTTTATTAAAAGAAGAAATCATGATGACATCAGCTAGGCAATGAAAAGGGTCCTTATCTGGGGAATATTTACTTAGGGATATCAAGAGAGAATTAAAATAGAATATTATAGGCCTGTAATTTTGACAGCATAATATGGATAGTCAAAGCATATGAGTAAAAATATCAGACTGCTATCATGTGCCTCTCAGACATATGTGAGTTTATTAGAATGACTACAGTCAAACCTGTGTTTGCAGCCACCTCTGAATAAAGACCACCCTGTGAATAAAGGTCTTTCTTTGAAAAACTGTCACTTATTATTTAGAACAAACTGATCTCCAAATAAAGGCCACCAGTCAATAAAGATCACATTTTGTTTTTCCCAAGGGTGGCCTCTGTTCACAGGTCTGACTGCACTTTTAGTACATTCAACATTCTTTAAAGGACATAATAACATACCTTCATTTCTAGACTTGTGTTTGAAAAGGAACTTCAAATGAAGACCTTTAAATTCTGACTCTGTGGACACAGCAACCTATTCAATACAACAAGAAAAAATTTGATTTAAATTTATAAAACTTTTCAACCATATACTTCAATTAATAAAACAACTTTCTATTCCTAATTATGTCAAAATGACATTTTGACATTTTCTTCCCCTGCAAGCTTAAATACTATGACATGTTTATTCATGAATGAATCTAATATTTTGCACAGTAATTTTATTTTCACTGAGTTTAATGCAACTTCTCCGCATATGGAGAAAAATCAACATTTTTGTCAATTTTTCATAGAAGGGTATGACCGGCCACAATTGGGCTTTGACCCTGGATTGCCAGGTTACAAGTCCAGTGCACTAACCACTAGACCACCATCATGGCTCCTGCACAAAGTAATTACAATTTAATAGCAAAGCATTTTGAGCAGATCTGACAAGATCTGAACACATTTTGTTCAAACTAGACTTATCACTAAATTGTGATTAAATACCCTCAAAATGGGGACAGACCACACGACAGACCAACGAACCAACCAACAACCAGGGTGATTCCAATATACCCCCACACAGAATCTTACGAGAAGAAATCTTCTGAAAGAAAAATCACGTATGTGATAATATAAACCTGGTTGGCTGTATCATGTGTAACTTGGTACTGGTGGGTTAATCAGGGATAGTTGTAGTACATTAGAAACTTACCTTAACAATTTCAGACCATTTTGGTTTGTCTTCATGGTAATATATGAGTGTTTTGTACTCAGAGCTTCCATCACTACCACAACCAGGGTTTATTACTTTCTGTAATAATGAAGAAAAGGATTAATTACAAAGCAACCTCTACAAGCAACACCCTTTGGGAGAAGCAAAATTATGCCATTGTTGAGAGGTTGTTGCCCTAGAGAGGTTGAATTAATAGTTAAATTGTTCAGTGGGAAAAATCATGCTGTAGTTTAAGGGAAGTTGTTGTTCGAGAGAGGGCCACTCTGGAGAGGTTGCACTGTAATCAGTCACTTTTATACCACAACAATCCAGTGAAACCTGGAAACAAAGGTAGCCAAAGCGAAAGTAGCAACACGACCTTTATGAGCACCTGGCATTTAATCAAAGGCTTATTTGATCCGTTATATTAAAAGGTGGGTGAAAAAGAGTGACCCCTTTTGTCACTTCTGACAGTTGTATTGAAACAACCAAGTACCATCTATGTATCAACAACATGTATTGTTCACATGTTCACAATTTATGCATACATAGTGTGAACTTCGATGATTTTACGAACTAAATTACCTGTAATACTTCTCCTTTTTTGTTGCAAACCAACATGGTAACTTCTACGTTCTTGTCAGCTGTCTTTGATCCACGATAGAACTCTCCTTCCAGAATTGTCACATAAATATCATTACGTACATCACCTGAAATAATACATCGTGTCTTAACATCAATTAGTGCAAATAGAAGGTTTTATGGTCCATGAATGCAAAAAACACACACATTTCATAATAAAGATGTTGATTTTAATCCATTTTAAGACAAGGTGCTGTAAATTTTTCACATACCCTGAATCAGACCTGAGAACCTGAAAAGCAACATCTATATTAACCGGTATATACAATATTATAGAACAGGCCAATAATTTAATACAAGATGGTCAATCATTTAATTTTGAGACTCAAAGCCCATGTCCTTCACTAAAATTGGTTTCAATGTCTGAAGTCTACAATATGAGAGCCAGTTTTAACCTAAAACCTCTGATTGGTTGGCACAGGTCACAAATTCGAATTCGACCAATGGTAAGACAGTATTTTCAGACTGGTTTTAGAATAGTTACAGCATTTTTAAAGTACCTCAAAGTACACCTACCTGGCAAAATAACATCAGGAAATCCCATTTTTCTTACAATGGTTGTACTGGGTTGAACAAGATGTGGAAAGTCTTCACGAATCTGGAACAAAAAAGGATGCCTTCTAATTGGTAATTAATGATATACTGATAGAAAACAAAGAAATTTTAGGCTGTCTTGCTTCATAAGAAGATATCATCATATTCCAGCTGTAATAGATTTATCAAACTTAAATAAAAGATGTAACTCATTTTCAGTAGGTTGACCAGTGTGTATGAAGTGTCAGAAATTATACAAGGACAAAATCATTACCCATTGTTTCAATTAAATGTTGAAGCATACATATATTCTTGTGGTGCTAATTCCTAGGACCTAATTAAAAACATGTTGGTATGCAATCATCCAATTAACTTGAATAAAATCATGCTTTTCAAATGATGTTTCATGAAATGGAAATTTCTTAAACAGACTTTATGTCATAACTTATAATTAAGAGGCAGCAATCATTTCTTTTATTTGGCTGACAATAATAAAATTGAAGTAAACTACACTAAAACTTCAAATAGTGACTACCTCAATATTACAACCATCTTTGTTATAACAACCACATATTTTTGGACTGGCTTCCAATAACTCCTTAATAATTCAACTTGATAATGAGACCATCTCATTATTACAACTGATTTTTCCAAAAGTGGTCTCATTATCACAGTTTTACCATATGTGCAATAACAAAAATATATTTCCTTACCTGACGTGTACCCCCTTTAAGTAATTTAAGGGACACAAACAGTCCCTGACCCCTGTGGTTTATTTCTTTACCAGTCACAGTCTTTCTAACACAACTGTCCATAAATTCTTTGTCCCCACATCTAAAATTATATAATTAAGTCAGGAATGGAATAGAATAAAAATATCAGAGTCTGAATTCATACCAAGCTTTCACCCAGTATTTGTTTTAGCTAAAATCTATCTTCAAGTCAATAAACATGAAAGTCATGCAAAATTTACATTGAAAAAAAATGTCTAGGTAACTTAAAGGTTACCAAACAACATGATTTTCACTCAGATCTGTATATATTATAATTAAGTAAAAGGTCTTTGTAGAAATTCACTCAATTTTTCAGCTATAATGCTTAAGATTGGAAATTAACTAAATTATTCTTTAGATGAGTTGATTAATGAAATGTGTGATCCACAAGACTACAGATCAAGGTCAAACAAGGCACAGATCCTCAGTTATAATTTTAACAATGAAATTACAACCATGGTTACCAGCACTATAACAAAGTATACATGTTGAGTTATAGTCAAATAATTGCATAGAAAACATGCTCCAAATGGTAAGTAATCAAAGCACGCATTGTTAAAACAACTGCAACACTAGATTAGCAAGACGGCCCTAAATTAAAGACAACATAAAACAAACACATCCTAACATTACGAGTGCTTACTGTAAAAAGGGGATAAATTCCTCTTGTTCCTCTGTCATGGACGTGTTTGTTGAGTAATTCTGTAATCGATCTGTAATATCCATTGCTGAAATAAAACAAATAAAAGAATTATTAAGATAAAACTAGAGCTTTGGAGAGTGGCGCCAATGCTCGTCTGTTTTACATCATTCTATCTAATAAGCAATTTTGATCAAAATTCTAATTTAAAAAGGGGCATAACTCCAAAAAAAATACCTTTTAGAATAATGCCCCTTGTCTTGCAACTGCACCTTGCAATGATAGTAAAGTTTTCCAAGTGTCGTGTTGATATCTTTGAAAGTGTTTGAGTAATAGGATACATTAAAGTTTTTGCACAACAACAATGATAGCTACGACAACAATGGCAATGCAGCGATGACTTTTTTTTGAAACAGACGAACTAATGTAGTCAGGATATTAAACCATTCAGAAAATAAGCAGTCATTATAATGAGGTGATAGTAATATTGATGAATATAAACTGTGTCACCAAGAAAACATCGCACATACCTGCAGCACCAAATGGTCGGCGTAAACCTCGCGTCTGCTTCTTGTCATCCGCATCTTTATAATCCATTACACCTAGAAATAAGAAATTAAGTATGGCCTTAAGACCAGAAATTTTGAATATAATGGATCAGTTTCAACCTAAACATTAATTTCACTTATCTTTCACTTGAATGCCACTTGATGGTGAAAAGAAAAATGAGCTTGTTTGTAACTTAAAAGCTAATGCAGATCAATTGTGTGGCATACATATTTACCATATTCCAGCAAGTACAAAAATGGTGTTAAAGCAACACAGTATGAATACAATTGTATTTTAAAGGTCAAACAAAACATCAGAATGGTTCACTCAGGTAATAAATTTCAGTTTTGGATCCAGTCTAAAAACAAAAGCATCTGATTTTCTGGATGTCATCTTAAAACTGACCAATGGCAAGGCAGAATTATAAGACTGGTCTACAAACTCAATTCTGTAACTGTAGACTGTGATTCCCAAATTATCAGTATTACACCATACCTATGTCACCTAACCTGACAGACGACACAATCCAGACACAATAAATAGAAAATAAAATTAACTCACCACATCTAACAATTTGGAAGACTAGAAATACTTTGTCCTGGGCACGATTTTTGCTGTCTAAATCCTAAAATATCAAATAACATGAAATTACAGTTAAAGTAAAATCAACACTGGTAATAAAACACAAAATATCAAACATTACTTATTATTTTAATAAGAATAAACAGAAACAATATTAACTGCACAATTAAAGTTAAATTACTGGCATATTAAACATTCGTCAATTTTACTGATAAATGGCATTAGGCAACCTCATACTAACTGACCTTGAACCCTGTGCAGACAATCTCTTACTGACCTTGAACTCTTTTAAAATTGTTACTGACCTTGAACTTTGTTCTAACAGAAATTACTAAGAGATAACTTTGTATACAATACTTACCGTAAACACTACCCTAATGCTGCTTAAAAAGTCTGGATCTTTATGTAATCTCTCATGGTCCCACTTAACTATGTAATTCTCACTGAAATATAACATATGGATAACATGAGTCCAGGGGTGTCTTTGTAACCCAAGAAGTGTGTTCATTCCAATTTTGTAAAAAAATATTGACAACATAGTTGAGTCCAACAGAGTCTTTGTAACTCAAATATGTTCATTACAATTCTGTAAGAAATTGAATAAAACATGTTTAGATCGGGAGAGTGAACCAAAAATACAAAAGCCCTCTGCAAGTGTCCAAGAAGATCAGTGAGGCTTAAAAATGTGCTTCATTAAAGTATGGTAAAAGAATTCAATAGACATTCAATAATGTGAATAAAACAACCACAAAAAAATAAATCCTGCATTCCATTAACTTTAAATACTTCACCAGGGCCCACTGGAGTCGATTATCATTAAATATAAAACGTTATATTCAAATCAAACATATCCCTGCTAAAATTTTAAAATCATCTAAAATGGTTTTCATTGGCATGATTTGACAGCTGGCACAGTCACAATTATAAATCAGTTTGTTTTACTGAAATATGTTAAAGAATAAAACAGTTCCCAGTTTATAAAAAAAAATCCGGATTTTTTCCAAATATGAGGGTTAAACGAAATGACAAGATTTTCAGGATTCAGCAACCAGAAAATTTAACTAATTACACAATATAAATGATTCCATGAATATCACTTACCAAATATACTTCATTTCTCTAGCATCATAGAGATTGATAAGAATGTCGACATCATCCACACGGCACACAAAGTTATGTAACCTGACATACAGATTATATGTAGCACCAACGGAAGCCTTGTTCTCAACAGAGGCCTTATTCTCTCCCATCTGTAATACATTGAAAATCTCTTATCTTATACAAGTATTTAATACAGTCAAACTACATTTGACAGTCGCCTGTGAATAATGATCTTTGATCCATGGTAACCAGTGAACAATGGTCACCTAAGAACAATAGTCACCTGTAAACAATGATCACTTGTGAACAATGGTCACCTGTGAACAATGATCACCTGTAAACAATGATCACATGTGAACAATAGTCACGTGTAAACAATGATCACCATTGAACAATGGTCACCTGTAAACAATGATAACATGTGAACAATAGTCACCTGTGAACAATGATCACCTGTAAACAATGATCACCTGTGAAAAATGATCACCTGTGAACAATAGTCACCTGTAAACAATGATAACCTGTAAACAATAGTCACATGTAAACAATGATCACCTGTGAACAATAGTCACCTGTAAACAATGATCACCTGTGAACAATGACCTCCCATGAACAATAGTCACCTGTGAACAATGATCATCTGTAAACAATGGTCACCTGTGAACAATAGTCACTTGAGAACAGGTTTGACTGGACATGATAGATAATATTCTTAAAACATATAAACATTTAACTCTGATCAAACAATGACAGGTTTGATAAATAGATGAAAAATACTGAGATCAAAAAATGCATTAAAACATTTAAAGGACAAACATGCTAAGGACAAAAAATAAATAGTTGCTTTTGTTACCTGACCTATCAAATTTTTCTGGTGCTCTTCCAAATCCAAAAATCCAAAATATGAATTTATAATTGGACGGATCACACATTGTATTCTCACAAAGTGTTTAGAATAAAAAATAGAAAAGTTTTTTTTAACCTACCCACCCTAATTTATTTGGTCAAGTAACCTTAAAAATGATTATTTTTTCTTGCCTTATATTCAATTCTTAAATCTTACCATTTCTCCCTTAAGTTGATCAGCTGCAATGACATGCTGAAAGAAAATATGTAAATAATAATAAAACAAATAAATAAGATATTCAGGAAACCAAAAAATCCAAACAATTACTCGCAATAAATATTTATCAATTATTTCAACAGGGTTTTATTTCTATGAGGAGCTTTGATTCTACCTTCTTGAGATATTAAAGATTATCTTCCACTAATTAACACAAAACCATTTTGCGACATTCAGTGACATTTAATCTTTCTTTTCTTCACATTTTCCAAGAGAAAAAAAGCCCTGGTTTCTTTAAACTCAAAGTCAAGCTAAGGTAAAAAATGGAACCAGCTATATCTGTGGTAATATTAAACCAATGTGCAACCATGACAACCAAATGCTGTAGCATCAAATAAGCAATAAAAGTCTCAGCAATAAATAACCACATATACAGTGACTGTCAACAGTAACCTTAATAAAAACCATGATGAGATAGTTTTTATTTTGCAAAATTTAACACACGTTCAGAGAAATTAAAAATCTCCAGTAGGAAAGTTTTTCACAAAAATTCTTGGTTTTGTATCACTAGTCTAAAAATAACAAAAAATCTGGTCTGAAAGTATGAATAAATCATACATACATAGATGTGATTCTAAGAAATCATTTCAAATGATTTGAGACCACAATAAAAACACAGGCAAAAATAAGTTGTGAAGTTAAAAATGAGTAGCATTACCTCTCTGTAAATACGAACAACACTGGAACTTTCAGGGTTGAGAATATTGCCCTCATCATCACGTACCACCAGATCGAATCCCAGCAATCTTAAATAATAAATCAATCTGATAAGGGCCATAACTCCAGTACATGAAGAAACCAATGAGTCATAACTTCTATTTTACATTAAGTATTCTAAAAGCCATAAGTAAAATAAAACAATAACTTGTTTCAAGGGTAGTAATTCTAGTCTAACAAATGAGCAATTCAATGTAATAACTGGCTGAATGATGAATCTAGTTAAATCATAGAGTGGAAAAATCATGCTGTTGTTGAAGGAAAGTTGTTGCTCAAGAGAGGGTCACTCTGGAGAGGTTGCACTGTATTAGAACCTTAGCAACAATAAATTTATAGAAATATTCTATACAATAAAATTTCCTCTCAGACAGAACACACAGAGGCACACTAAACATCAACATAATTGTTCCTAACTTACGCATTTCCTAGATCGATTTTAGCAGCAGCTTTCTGTTTCAGATCTTTCAATTGTTCGTTTGTGATCTTTTTTGAAGTTATTTCTTTTCTCCATACTAACAAATCTTTGATCATATTCTCCACATGACTGAACTGTTTGTCATTAGCCTGGAATTAAAATGAAATAACAGGAAATTTTAAGTAAGGGCTGTTCAAAAAGCACACTTGGTTGAACAAATGTATAGTGAAGTCCGGCGTTCAACATGCAGATATGTTTCATAATGAAAAATAACTAACCAGCTTGTTCCTGGATCCTAAATCAAGGTAGCAGGGTTTTCACTAGACATCAAAACTTGAGGGTAAAAAATTACCGTTGGCTGATGAAAATTGGAATAGTCAACAAAATTTCCTTCTAATTTTATTGTAAATCTGACCCTTTGGTACGAATTCTCAAATGTCAGAAGCATTATTTTACTGATTTCAAGACTCGAAACGCTCTTTTAAGAGTCAAATGAATGCTGTGAGTAGTAACATTTTAAGTCTATAATTCTAACACTCTATCTTTTGTACTATGTGGGTTGGCTGACAGGTGGATTCAAAGACATTGGTAAAAAAACCCTGTCTGATATCAGTCTTAAACTGACACTAATGTAATCTACAACAAATGTCAACTTGTAAGCAATTATCTGAAACAGATGTGAACTCCTAGAATGAAAAAATCTTCAATCAGTGAGATAGATAAACACTCATAATGAAACATCACAGATAGGGTTATACAATACCAGGTAGCAATTCAATCAAATTTTGTACCATTTAATGTCTATTAAATCAAGTGTCTAAGATGTGGAATATAAAACAATGTGTGAAATATCGCCAAAAAACTTGAAAAGGAGTGTGGTTTAATTTTTTTACATAAGTAATGTTATTAAACCCATCATCAAATTGATAGAAAAGCAGATGATTTTGTTTAGGCAAACATTTAATGGTTAATATCTAATTGTCACAGACTTTGAAAAACTGTTGAAAAAAATGCAATAATTTCCCCCAAAAGAAATTTATTTATTGTAATTACAAATTGACAAGAAACAGGTAAGCAACACCTGATCTTGTAAAGGGATCAAATTTAAACCAAGATACACTGAAACTTATAGAGCATGTTAAAATCATTATTTTACCTACCAGAAAATGACAAAATCATTCATAAGCTAGATTATTAAGAACTTAATAGTAAAACAATATAAATTAATAGATTATTCGGTGCTACACTGATGTACATAGATTATCATTAATGACACGACCAACACAGAAGTTAACTGAGATCATCAAGAGCTACGCTGAAGTTAACTGAGGCTTATACTGCTAAGATAGATTTAACTCTTTTGGATGACTGTAAAATTCAAATCAGAAACAAACGATTTGAAACTGGAGTTCTAGACCGGTCCACTAATAAAGAGCTATTACCCAAAATCAAACCTAGATGTACTGAATATCAACTTACCACATATTGATTTTTCCAATACATGAACCATTCTCTCACAACTGATGAGATTTCTTGAGCTATAGGTGGTTCCTTTGGAATGGCTGTCAGTAGTGACCTGTAATAAATCACATTTACATCAGACAAATATCACACAAAGTAACTGTAAATCTTTCATAGAGACCGTCTTAATTTTAAGACCATCTCATTATAAAGATTTTTTAGACTGGTTCTCTAGATTTCCTCTACATTTCAACTTGATAATGAGACCAGCCCAATATGAAGTTTAGGATCCACAGGTAGTCCACATTGGATTTTACTGATTCAGTAACATTTACAGTAAAACCCTAATAATGCAACCACTTTTGGGACCTGAAAAATCAGTAGTAATAATGAGGTGGTCTCATTATCAAGTTGAATTATAGGGGAGTTATCGAAAGCCAGTCTGAAAATAAGTGGTTGTTACAACAAGGTGGTCATAATATTGAGGTGGTCGCTATGTGAGGTTTTACTGTACATTGATTAACAAACACAAAGAAGGTAGGTAAGATATAAGACTGGGGAGGACAGATTAGTACTGGAAGTAAATCTGACCATTAATTAGTAGTTATAGTTATAATCAATAATTGCCACGCTACCAGATACTTGTAAGAAGTCCTTATGATATCAGTATGGCATTAAACAATCATAAAATCAGAAATCATCCAAACTTTATGTGAGACCCAATTTATTTACTTAATTAACCATACAGCTACACTCTTTTTTTACCATTCATTTTCAAGCAGTAGAATAGAAACTGTTTAACACCAACATCATACTATAACTGTAATTGCAAACCAGGAAGTATGAATGCATATTGTCATATAACATTCATAAATTGCAGATCTGAAGCCAATTAAGCACTCATTAAACACTTATCGATAATTTTTATATACAAACCCAGTCTGGAGAAATGTAGCCTCTCTCAAATGTATGTAAGACTTAGGAAAAATTCCAATTCTAGAATGGTTTCGTGTGTTGTAACCGAAGTACCAGTCTGTAAAGAAAACAAAAAGAATTGAAAAAACATGAAAACAGACAAAATATATACCAGCAACTTATTTCTTTGTTTGGGTCCAGTAAATGAACCATTCCCAATCTAAAATAAAGTTATTTTCCCCAATTCCCAACCTAAAAATTCCCAATTTTTGGCATCACACCATGCATTTTTTCCCAATTGGACTGAACCCAAACTCTATACCAAAACTGCAAAAAAAAATCACCGTATATGACATTATAATAAGCTCAGACAATAGTCTATGAGGAAACACTGTTCCAATGACACAATTACAACTGGTACAGAGCATTTAATATACAATGACTGTTTGAAACATTAATACAGAGAAAAGAGATGATAGCATAATAACAGTCAATCTTGTATTAAGAAGAGATGGCCTAAGGGAAAAACCCAAAAGAGGTCTCTTAGTAAAACAGTCTCTTAATACAAAACCTGAAGATACAGATAATTTAACCATGACATACATTTAGGTAATACAGTAAAACCTTGTTATTATGAACATCGATATCAAGAGCATCCTACTTATCTCGAGGAGGTTTTTAGAAGTCTCATCAAATTTTTGTTCTCAGTTGTGTATAATTTTCAACTAAAAAACAAATACCTGGTTACCTTGACCACCACTTTTATCTCAAGCAGCCTGGAGATAATGAGGTTTTACCATAGTTGAATTGTTTCATTTCCTTTCATGTATATGTATGTTATTTTTGCTCCAAAGCATTTTATTAGTGAATAGGTGCTTGAATGTGTTACAGATTATAGTAATAATAATATAATAATTATGTAATGAAATCCAGATTGATTGTATACTTAGGTACTTAACATGATCACAACAATAAACATAATGATTATGTTTTTTTCACTGGGTTTAATACCATTGTTCAACAATTTTTCAGTTATATATGGCAGCCGGTTCACCTAATCAGTTTTCCTGGACTGTATACTAACCAGTACTAACTTATCCTACCACAAGGAGCCAGCAACTTCTCCACACATACAAGAAAATTGACATTTTTGTTGAACTTTCATAGAAGGGTAAGAACGGCCGCAACCGGGATTCGAAGCAGATCGCTGGGCTACAAATCCAATGCACTTACCACTGGTCCACAGTTGTGGCTCGTATGATTAAATATTACTGAATAGAAATTAGGAAGGAATTATTTTGAGAAAAAGTTAGACAAAAGTACATAGTACAAAATAGTATCATTTTCTGTTTCTTTCTGCTAAGCAGAACAAATGATGTTTCATAAAATGTCTTCCGTGAAAATCAATTAAAATAAATCAGGAACAGAAGGAGAGTTCAACATTTTTTTCCAAGTACCTCTCAAAGAATCAGGCAACTTCCTTAAGTTTCATCAATAAATCAAAGGCAAAAAAATGTGTTTTATATTCTCCTAAGTTTTTTTTATATCACAATTCCACTTGAAAGAACAGTAATTGCCATTAACAGAGGGGGGGAGAGATAATTGCATTCAAGTTCAATTTTCCTGAGTCAACATGAATGTATCCATGCATAAAACGATATCTTTATCTATTCTAATGCTGCAGCAACCATCAATTTGTACTTCAGTATAGTAAAACTCTAAAGGAGCTGTCAGGGTATAGCAAATATTAAAATGAAAGGGGGTGTTTTTTTAAATAATGATGTTGTTTATAAATATGGGTCAACAAGGCACAACTCCAACAAAAGCATAGAACAAAAACCACTAGAGAAAAAGCAAACACTCATATTAGCAATGAAAGTTATACCTAATTTGTAAAGAAACATGACTGTATGTGTGGGAACTATTTACAGTCAAATCTAGAATAACAGCTACTTAGGATAAAAGAAAATGTTTGCGTTTACAGTTACCTGATTGACCCTATTTTTGGTGCCACAACAAAAGTTTCAAAATCCAATGAACAGAAATAACTAGGGGTTAACTGTACCCCATTTCCACACAAAAGGTGAACAGAACAAACAAAAGAAAGTTTTCTGACCTACCTATCCTATATTTTGGTTAAGTTAACTATAAACATGACTTTTTTCAAGCCTTACAAATTTAAACCATTAGATATAGCAACTAGTTACCAGCGAACAATGGTCACTTTACAACACATACTTATTGGTAAAAGACCAAATTAATATTTAAATATGTGCTAAATGTGAGAATATCTCATTATTTCATCTCTTTCTTTGATGAGCCTCATTCAACAGGTACGACTGTATTTCTTTCTATTACACAACTTTCCACTCTTTCTTAATGTTATACATAATAATTTTGTATTAATTTCCACAAATGCCAGTATGTCAAGTCTAACAAAAAATACAAAGAGGTACGTGAAACAACAATCAGCAGATGACATTTAAACAAGCATATGCTTAACTTGGCACACAATCAACAAGGAAACAAAACTTGATTCTAAACACTTCAGTACAACAATTACATGAAAATAACAGAATAAAAACTAACCCAAATATTATAATATAGAGGAAAGAAAAAAAAAAACGTTTACATATGGAAAGTCAAAAACAATTCTAACCATCACAAAGAATGCCTCTTACAGCTTAAGTACAGATTTTTGAATTAGGTGGAGAATTCAAGAGTTTTATAATTGTATTTATAATAGCATCCATATATTTTATCTTATCTGTCCAGTGACAGGCAATATGTAAGCCACGGCATCAAAACCTGGACAAATTCTATTATACTCCTAGTATAATAACTAGTTGCTTTTAATGTAAAATGAGTCAGAAGTCTCAAAAATCTTTCATCTGATTGGTAAGTTTTGAAAAACAGTCTTAAAATAAATCAATGACCAAATAGTATTCTGATAACTATCACAAAACATTCATAACCTCAGACATATTCCAGTCAACTTTTCTAAGCAAATCATACAGAGAATAATTTTCATTACTTCAAGTTCAAATGGTTGACACTTATGAAATGAATGGACAGGGATTTCAGTAGACGTCAAAGTTGGGGGTCAAAAACGACCCTTGATTGATGATTATTTGAAGAGTAAAAAAATCTTCTAATTTTGATGAAAATTTGACCTTTCGGCACAAATTCATTAAGCCTGAAGCTTTATTTTACTGAATTCAAGACTCAATATGCTGTTTAAGAGTCAAATACATGCCCTAAATGGAAACTAGTTAATGTAGTTGAAATAGCTTCACTGGTATGGGAATGTCAGTGCAAGTTAAACTCTAAAAGCTGTCTGACTGAAATTGTCAAATTCTGTTACTCTGTTACATTCTTAATGAAATATAAAAGGCAACTTAGCGCAAGTTGAAGATGATCTGAGCTTGTCTCAATATGAGGCAAGAGGGTAAGGCCCATAAAAAGGTTTGTGTCCAGTTACCCGACCAACCCAATATTTCCCTGCTGACTCATAAGTTTTTACAGCATCCAAATCTTAGTGCTATATTGTAATTTTCACAACTCATTAATATTACAGTGCAAATACTCCCATACAGTGTTGCCAATATATGTAAAAAAATATGAAATTAAATAAATCCCTACCTACCTACCCATATTTTTGGGGGCATGTAACCAAAAACAAACCTTTTCTTTGTTTAGGCCTTATTACAATACATACCATCTGATTCTTCTCTTATAATAACCGTCTCTCCAACATCCAGACTAAGTATATTGCTTCCTTTCACCTTGAAATGATAGATAACTGAAAAGAAAAACATAGGCTACATGCATCCGTAATCAAACATTCACTCAGACATCATAATAATCTTGCCCCTTTTCTTTTATTCTATATTTTATAATATTAATAGAAACAATTATCGATTGATACAAGCTTAACAAGGGAATATTACATCAAACTCAGCATCAAAAATACGCACTGAACAAGAGGTCTGAGAGGTCAAGTGGTTATGGTCCCTCGAACTGCTTTAAGTTCAAATCCCATTCAAGGCATAAACTCACATGTGCTAGCTTACAGACAGTCGATGGTTCTATATAAGTAGGCCTGGGTCTTCCTGCATCACTAAAGCTAGGAATGTTGCCAAATGATATTGGCTGTTTGTGTGATGCTAAACCCCAGAGAAAATATACAGAATCATACTGAACTAAAGAGTTCAGAAAAGTCTATTAATACAAGTTATAATAAAGAAAAATGAAAGCTAACAAACAAGCTATTATTGTCCTTGTTTTGTACAAAATGGGGGAGGGGGAAAGATCAAGAGTGCAAGATTTCATCAAACTTTCAAAGACTTTATCCATTACAACTTGTATACAAGAACTCCATAACTTCAATTTCTCAATGTATATGTTTATCATTAAGTGAAAATACATGTGAGTCTCAAACAAACCAGCAAATATATTTAAAGATAAAATAAGGTTGTTTATTTAACCTACAGCAAAATCGAAAATGAGATTTGAGAAAGTCATTTCAGCGGGTGGTACATTGCAATATTAATATTATCAGTTTTCAAAGTAAACCTGTACACTTGGATAAAATGAAAGTAAGGACAAATCACAATTTATATTACAGCAGAAGTGATACAATATACTTCCTTGATAAACAATTTTTACGCACTGGCTGATTTAGTAGAGAATCAGTCCAGAAGTAGTGAACACACCATTTTTTAAAACCAAGGCCAAAGAGAAAAACCAGCAGGATTGCAACCAGAAAACAGTGAAACATCAAAATATTTACTGTAAAGAACTTATCAACCCTACCTGTTACGATAGATTGTACATAGATTCTGGATTCCTAACACTATGACTTGGCGGAGAATGTTCTCAGAAATAATAAAAAAAATATTTGTAAAACTAATCACTTTGAACAATAAGACATCAAGTTAATATTTATATGTAAAAAACAGTTTAATTTATAAAATGAATATTTATGTGAAAATAGCAACTTTGATTTCATTTAAATTAAATTCACATGCCCTGATGAAGGCAAAGAAGTTAAATTATAAACTTGTAATATTCAAACTCAATGTTCTTTTTATCTATGGGCTAATAATTGCCCGTGTTAATATTTTAGGTTCACTTCTAATTACATCCCTTCCTATTTCATGGAATAAGTTCTTGCAAGATTAATTTCTTGATATATACAAATATATTACCATAGACTGCATGCATCATCTTATTTCTAACAAAATATATTAAGTTAAGATAACAATTATTCAATGAAGCATGAAAATGAAAAAGAACCTGGGACAAATAACAAAGTAGCTTCAATAAAAAATGTGTAACAAAAAATATTTACTATAATATCAATTTAATTTTTTACATGATTATCAGCCAAGTCAGGGAGAAGTGTGTCCCACACAGAAAATGTCAAGGGCAAATTCCGAGTCGGAATAGGTCCAAAGGATGTGGTGGCAACTCTCAAAGCGAGTCCCTTGGCTGAATAACATGTCAGGGATGCCAGAAACCTGCGTCAGGGAAATCCCTGGAGCATACCCATAATTTGGAGAAAACTAGTCTTGTGAGTTGGCTTGCCTAAATTTACAGACAACTGCAATTTTGTAAGATAGTTGAACAACTGACAAAACAATGGAGGACATGATTCATACTGCTAAATTACCTGGCACATTAGTTAATGTGACCAAAAAATAGACCATAAGAGAATAAGTGGGACCATTCAGGCTCATTGCGTGTGTAGTATATTCTTTTACTGGAAATCAATTATCACTATACAACAGCCAACATGAACTTTTTTAATGTCTGTCTCCAGCTTATTCCTTGTAATAATGCTACCAACAGTAAATACAAATACTTATTATTATTAAAATAAAGAATCTTGTGTCTTATACTAAACTACTTGTGCCTTATACTAAAAATACAACACATTACTTTTGATTAAGAATTACAATCCTTATATTATAGACAGAAGAAAATAGTTTTAGGACTAGGATAACTCGCAGAGTTTAAGAAACCTTGATTCATTTTAGATAAGACATTGTTTCATAATGTATGCATAACTTAAAACTTGAACAAAATGTACCTGATACAAGTAATAGAGACAAAAAGCAGACATTTTTCATTACTCAGGTCGTAGTCATGATTACTGACAATTAAGTTTTAACTAAAATTGGGCCACAAATCCCACAAGTGCTTGCATTTAATACATACAAGGAGAAATTATTTGAATTATCACAGTGGCGATTCCCCTAAACGTATTCGTATGCGTACGATCTCGCACCAGATCAAAATGAGTTGTGTGATATCCGATTTTATTGCGAGATTTACGCAAGATTTTATGTGAGTGGGAACACTGTTATCAGTATCTTGCTTCATGGTTTACTGTTTAGATTTACTCATTTAGATTTTACACTTTATTTATCATAGTTTTTATTCTTTTTATAAAAGAATGAATTGTTTTCTTTCTGATTAAAATAATCAATAATTTTCAATCAAAGGACCCCATTGGAAATAAGTCGTTGGACTTAATGGGCCATCCTGTGATGCTTTCATTTTTTTATCATATTTTTCTTAAGTTATCAGCTGTGATCAGGAATTTAACTAGTGTACTTCTTAAAATTCACCCGAGATCTATTTTATTATAATGTATATATGTGTGTTTATAATCAAGTTAAGTTTATTTCTCTTATTTAGTTTTACAAGGATAACTATTGTAACTACTGTATTCTGTTATTGCAATAAGTGAGCATCACAAATAAATCTATCTATTCTATCTATCTATGGTTTAGTCATCAATTAAGTGTCTGGCATATTTGAGTGCTAGTAGTAGATTAAATCAGAAAAATACAAAAATCTAACACGACACAACTAAATATGATTGACTTATGTTCCGTAAATATCGTAATCAATTGATCTATGAGAACACCATAAGATTGCAGTCCACTTCCTATTTAGTGAAGTACCTTTAGAAGGAAGATATATTGTGCAGGCGAATAAAACAAATTTCAAAGTCCTCAGAAAGAAACTGGGCTACTTACCGACCCCATACATCGGGCTATTTTCAACCTTTCGCCAGACGCCCATTCTTTGCTCAGATTCTCTGCTTACATCCTAAAATGACTAAGAAATTTAAACTACAAGTGATGCTTCCGCTATTTGTCAGCCATTGAAGGTCACGTGATGAAAATTTACTTCCGCATTAGGTTGAGTATAAAGTCCAGCCAGTCGGTTACCACACGTAAAGAACGCAAAGTGGTTGAAATTGCACAAAGTAACTACTACGCAACAAAAAGATAAATGTGCTTTTAATGTTTCGTGTTAACACAGGACTGCTTTAGAGTTTGAATAAAGTTCGTTTATTGAAATTACGGGGAAAATAGTGCTGTCCGTTATTGGTTTCGCATAAATAAAAAAAATGTGTACATGTATTTGACGTGAAGTGAAAATAAAGGGTACTTTGAGGGATTTCCAAGAAACAAAAAGGGTTAGCGCTTTGATAAATTATTCCGGATGACATCTACAAAGAGTAAATTATGATCGGGACATTTTTACATCAGTGTTTTAATTTGTTAAGCATAACTGCAAACTCTAGTTGGACACGTTCTCTCTTTTATATGTTATATGCTTACCCAATATTGTAAAATAAAATGGTATGATTTGCACTGTAATTGTATCAACTGAGAAATACAGTCGTAATACTAAGATGTCGAAAGTTGTGCATAAAAGGAATCGAAAACTGCTTTTATCAAACTTAAATGGTAGGTGAATATCAACTGCCAAGTCTAAATTCAACAACACTGCTATTACTGAAAAGTCAGCAGAAGTCCTTATGTCTAACTGCAGATAGGTTTCATAAGGCATAAAGAAACAATTATTATTTAAATTGAGTTGTACAACATATAAGTGTATAGCGTTTACATTTTCACAAGTATTTTAATACATATCTAGAACATTCTTCATGCGTGCTCTCCAACATACTAATTAGACTGTGACGACGAGACAATGTTTTGATTTGAATTTGGTAATCTGTCCTCATAGGCCTATAAAATAGAACGAAACTTGTATATTGTGCACGGTTTGGCCAATATTAAAAAGTTAATTTGATCCATTATGTAAATAAACGTGCGCAAAACTGACGTTCGTTCACTTGGAGACCCTTATTCACAGGTGGTCGGTAACTTTAACTTTATTGCTTAAAGTCCTTACCAGAAATGGCTCATATGGTCTAATTTGATCCGTCAATGACTGAGGGGCATTTAGAGATGAATCCTCATGCTATCTGAACTATCGGAACGATCAATTACATGTATCACTCAAGAGCGTAGCCAGCTTTGAATGAATGTTACACGTATATGGGGTGTGCGGGGGGGTCTAACCTTCCTGCAGCTGGGTTCCAGGAAATGTTTTTGAAGTCGAGCTAAAAAGTGTTTTGAGGTGTATTTGGAGGAATTGAACTAAACATTTTGTTCCAAAGCATCGTCATTTGATTTATTTTAGGTCCAATCTCCTAAGCTGTCGACTTAGATGTCATTTTGGTTATATTTATCTTTTCAATTTTCAAAATGATGTTAGGCACTTGCGTAAGTACGTATCGCTGGCTACGCCTCTGTCATATGTATCATTCCAGCCATTAATCTATTTAATTGACCATTGTGTATTCATATAAACACCAAGAGCGCAGTTCCCCACGTTATTTTTGAGTTCATGTATGAATTCCACGTACGCCATCATCTAAATAAATTTGATTTCAATGATAAAATCATTCATGCGGGAAACGTTTGTTGTTAAAACGTAAACGAGTTCAGTTCGATTTCAACAGAAACGGATTCATTATTAAACGGACCTGATAATTATATATCGTATAAAATGTTTTTTTTTTTTTTACTTTCATTATAACTCTACCGTCCCTGAAGGTTTCAGTGAAACACCACAATTAAGTGCCTCACTAGCATTTAATCAGGATATGGTACACATACCTAACTAACATGTCCTCTGACAGTGACAACCTCAACCCAGTTCTCTGGGCCCATAATAAATCATTCATTCACGAACTGACTCGAAAGTCTAATATTTTCATTTTTTTCGGGCTGGTTGCCAACAACCAACCGACAATGTTAGCCACATTTTGAAAACACCTTTTTCGTCTTACTGCAATTTGAATGTAGTCTGTCTATAATTACACCATGCAAGTATGTTTTCATTCTTTCTGTGATTTTTATTCACAGATGTCCGTTTACACAGGGTTGTGTGTATTTTACCCCATCTCTAACTCCTGTATAAAGCGTGGAAATCGTCAGTAGCTTGTCACAGACTGATGCCATGATTAATACTAGATGCATTACTATAGTTGGTACATGTATTTATAGAAATCTGTTTGTATCAGGTGATTTTCTCTTTAGCTCAGAAACTCAATAAAATAAACACTAAGCGATAACAATTTTGATCACGCGATTGGTAAAACCATAGTGCACAAGAAGTCACGTTTGCTACTTGTCGCATATTGGAACAGTCGCTAATCAAAACCCATTACCGCTCAGATACGCATATTTTGTCGCCTATCGATAGCCTCCCAGATACGCATTTTTACGCATTTATTTTATAATGCACGTTTTAGTATTTATAATCATTTTCCATCTTGCCAACCATGTTTCCATAAATAATAAACGTAGATATGCTTGATATACAGACAGTGTGAAAGTCGCTACAGTTAATCCAGACAAACTAGTCGTGTTTCCAGTCACGCGACTAAAAATAATGCAGAAAAGTCGCAAAACTTTTCTACTTTTTTCTAATTATATCTGTTGTACTTTTGAGGCACGATTCGCTCCAAATAGTCTCATAATACCTCTATTGGTTACAATTTTTTGATTTTGCTGTTGGAAACTTTAGGGTCAGCGCCAAAACATAGGGTTTGGTTGTGTAACCGTAAACACTACTGTTTTCTCTGACCCAAGGTTCATTATATAATACTTGTAACCCGAAGATCGGGTTCGAATCCCGATCACGGCAGGTCATACCCTTCTATGAAAATTTGACAATAATGTCGACTTTCCTCCACATGTGGAGAAGTTGCTGTCTCGTTGTAGTAGGGTAAGTTAGTACTGGTTAGTATACAGTCCAGGAAAACTGGTTAGGTGAACCGGTCGCCGTAAATAACTGAAAAAAAATGTTGAAAAACGGCGTTAAACGCCAGTGACACTATGTCACATAAAACAAACAAATCATTATATAAAACAAATTACAGCATTACTCTGATTGAATCGATTTGCGTTGATTATTACAGCACGTACACATTGAGTAAAGTGGACAGCCAAACAATCTGCCGGGCTTAAAACTTCAAAAGTGCGTTAAAAGCTTTACTGTTTTATGAGGTGATAATTTTACTGTTTGAAAGGTTAAAAGTGAAATTCTGAATTGTTGCAGGTTTTTTTAGCCCTGCTGCTTAATTATCGTTGTTAATTAACACAAACACGATCTTCGCATCAACTTCACCTGAAATGTGGTTTGGTCGCGTGATTAAAGATTATCAACACAATGGAACATGAATATGTCACGTGCTTCAAAAATGTGTTTTCAATACTAGACGAGAATTGTACGACATTTTTCATTGATGTCTTCTTATGAATAATGATGGAGTGATTGGAAGTAAGTTCCTTCATAAAACCTCATCTGTTTCAAATTTTATTAAAATCTTTAACTTAATACCCCTTGACTAAGCTGTAATATACAGGATGCATCGAAAACTGGTCCTAAAATAATTGATAGTTATAATGAGATGGGCTAATTATAAAGATGGTGAGGATTTACTGTATCATATTTTTTTCGCAGGAATGAACGTACAAAAGCACTTACCTCTTTAATACGCCCTTTAAGCTTCTGTCTTACGTATTAAGTAATTAGAAAGACGACGTGTCCAGAAAACGGTTCGATCCAATTAGCACGGTTCAATTTCAAAGTAAAAGGAACATCGATCTAGTTTGCTATGTTAATTTGCTATGTATATGTGATATGCCCGGGCATATAATCTCGTTTTAAATCACTGGGTATTTGTCGCATAAATCTCGCTAATGAATCAGTCTTGGAATCAAAGTGCTGTGAGGGGTTTCAAGGATCGCTTGGGAATGGTTTATTGTAAATAATTACAGGGACCTAAATCACACTCCCTCACCTCTCCCTCAACCCAATATTGATTGAACTACAACAAAGATCATATTGCTTTCTGTAGTTCTGTTTATTTTACGCGAATTTTAGTTAAAATCTAAGCTGTATACTTACGAATGTTTCAAGTCAGTCCAAGAAACGCAGACCACTAATTTCGAAGAAAAAAAACATGGACTCGAAGCTTTGTTGACATTTATTCAGTATAAATTGGTTGATTTATATATTGTGTTCACTGAATGAATTCTTGATAGTCATCGCTGGTCACAGGTCATGGATGTATATTGGTGTACCCCATGTTTACATTTCTTCCATTTTAACATGGTTTGCTGTGAACTTACATTCAATGTCAGTATTATGCTATCAGTATCAGGGACACCAATGGAATGAGATATATAATTATGATCCTTTTTTGTATCATCCTCAGTCTTGGTGAACATGATATAATATTATGACGTCTTATTCCGTATATCATTTGTCATAGTATCATTAGTTTATACCAATTTATTTTGCGAAACAAAAATGGAATTTTGAAGTTCATGAATGAAACACGTCGAAGCCGGGATTCGAACTCAGCAGGATCTTCGGATCAGGGGTCGGACGCTCTACCTCCAGACCACGATGCATTGTTATACCAGTACAGTATAACGTAATCAAAAATGAAAATTAGATTAATTAAAATCAGGTATACATGTGCATTAGTAGAGCAAGACTGAGTCACCATATTGATCAACAATTAACAAAACAAGATAAAATTTGACACACAAAAGTTCTCTTTTAGCATTTACATATAAATATTTATACAGTAAAACTGCACTCAGAGACCACTTCAATATTATGACCAGTTCCTGTTATAGAGTTATTTTCGGACCGGCTGTCTACAGTTCATCTGTAATTCAACTTGTTTGTAGTTGAACATAGTGTTTATATAATTGAACGTCTTGGTTTTTAGTTTTTATTAAGACACTAGCCCTGTGCATAATTTATGATACATTGTACCATGACGGCATCCATCAGAAATCGCTGGTTAAGACACATTAAATGTAACTTGATGACAATTATCCTACGACGTTCTAATGGTTCTTTTTTCCCGAAAATTGGTAGAGGTATGTATGCAATTCGTGATATCAGTATTCCTCTGAAAGCACCGCCTCTTAAATTCTAGTCCGGTATAGACTGACAGTTTGTGGTTGGCTGTTCTTTCCATTTCAATCCGTTTCAATCCATTTCAACGTTCAACGACTGCGTTTGTAAATCAGCTAGATGTTAACCGTTTCTAAACGTCGCTCCTTCAGATGTTTTAACTATTACACAGACATGTTGAAATTACAATAATACAGTCAAGATGAAAATGTTTCAATATACACACTAAAAAATCCGTTCGAAGACAAATAGAAATCAGAAAAGGTTCTTTATCAATGTACATGTACCTCTTCCATGCGAAGGAAAATTGTTGTACCGCAAATATCGCGGTTCTTTTTTATAGAAACACCCGACTGGAACGGTCTGCTTAGCCCACGGGTTGGTTTCATCATAGAACGATAATATAAAGTGATAATACTTCGTTAAATGGTGGTAGATTTCTTCTTCATGTTCTTCAATCTTAAGTCTTCTGTCTGTGATAGGCGAGGATAAACCGAGAGATAATGAATACATATGATTTGTGCCGTTGACTGATATCTCTACATCTGAGACGTCGTACAGCGACCACTTGAGTGTTAAGCAAACTTCATTATAACGACCACTTAGACTGGTTTTCAATAATCCTTTTTATTTCAACTAAATGAGACAACCTATATACTAAGACTAAATACTGGTATTAAGTAATAATAAGGATTTTTCTTGTCCTGAAGGTTGTCATAATAATGAGGTTTACAGTGCTGTGTACATATATACTCTTTTTGTAAGAATAATTATACATTGTCCAGACAACTAATGTTAAACATAAATATAAAATGTAGGTTATTCAATCAGTGAACGCATAACATCGTTGTAACTAAAAATATAAATTTACAAAACCTCAAATTTAGAAGCAATCGGTATACTTGTGAGCAATTTCTATTCATTGTAAAAAATATTTACTACCTTATACTTTAAAGCTAAGTAATTTAATTTCAACATGTACTCTTTGGTAAATTTTGATTTTGAGCGAATGAAACGTTACAAAGACGTTACGTCATTCTGTTCATAGTCATTTCTTCCCGAACCAGCAACAAAGTTCCAAATATAAGGTCCATGATTTCTTTCTGAATGCTGGATATAACCATAGGTAGAAAACTGGGTTCATAAAATTATTAAACATATAAATCCGTGTCAGAAAGAATAACAGCACACGTCCGTATACTTTGGAGGTGAATTCCGGTGAAGATAACGGCAAAACGGCTAATACCGGGAGGCATGACGTCACAACAAATACGAACGTCACAAGTCCGATTATTTTGGTAGTTTTCAGGGTCATTCGTCTCAAACCATTCAATCGAAGTATCTCATTCTCGTTCTTAGCAGGCATTTGAATAACAGGTATGATCCTGCTGCTTCTGCGGAATAGTATGATGATTTTTGTGTACAGATATCCAATTAATGCACATGAAAATACGACGAAGATTAGAATTATTCCATGGATGTAAACTTGTACAAAGTGCCTTTTTGGATCATAGATACATTGATTTACTGAGTTGTTTTTTGTCGTGACAAAGGCTGAAGTCCCAACTAGTGCAGCTACAAAGAGAGACACACCACCTGTGGCTAAGGCTATGTTCGGTGTAAAAAACAGTTTTCCGATTCCATGTCCTGTAGTTTTATGATATCTCTCGATACACAGGCAATCGATGACCAAAATTGACCCAATGAAGCAAAAGTACAAAATAAAGAAATGAAATTTGCACCAAAAAGTATTACCGACATCTTCCCATAGTCCTCTAGAAGCCAGAAGAAAGACTGGTACACATACCAAAATGGATAAAAGATCACAAAATGCAAGATAAGTAACAAACCAGTCTGTTGCATTTTTCCGGGCTATTTTCGATTGCACAAGTATAACCAATATATTTCCTGGTAATCCAACCGTAAAAACGACTATCATGAATACTGAAAAAATGTCTCGACTCCATTGAGGCACCTGGCTCACGAGTGAATATTTAATACCAAGGGAAAGCGATTCATTCCCAACTGACGTCGAGTTATTATCGAGTTTAATGGATTCCATTTTGGACGAAGCTCACTGTCTTCCTTCACAGGCATGTAGTTATTGGTAAGAGGAGTCGTTATGTCGTCAATTTATATCAACTGCAGCAGAAACCTATCTACCAATGAGCGTACGATTGGTGTCACATAAGTTGTTAAACAATACTTTTAATATTTTTATTAAAGGTACATTGTCCTCGATTGCCGATTGGCATCAGAATACCATGATGATGAAAACTTTAAACAAGATCACTTAAAAGGTTTCGTCAAAAATGTTAAATTTGTTGACATTAGTTGATATTTTATGAAATAGAAGCACTGAGATATACTTATAAATATAGCTAAACCTTATATAGCATATTTATGCTACGCTACTACCGCTATTTTCAACAAATTTGTTTTCATTTATTGAGACATCATCGCACAGTGCTCGTATCAATTTTTGAAAATGTACAATCAGTTAATATTTTAGAAGAAAACAACTTTGTTTGCTCTATAGACGTGCATGTATATGATTCTGTCATGACAATGAGATGGAAGCACGTCTACTGTTGGTGCCCGGAATATACAAACAAACATATACTCTGTCAAAGACGCCATGGCGATAAGGTAAAAATGGCTCTGTTAAAGGCGTAACAACATTGCTAAATAAATGCTTCAAAGGCGACAAATGTGATAAATGCCGGCTTATTTATGTATCAGGCACCAGGGCTTAAATGTGTCATGTCTCAGGGCATTGGGATGTCACCAATCCCTGTTTCAACATGAAATAACATATAGGACATAGGTTATCTGCAGGCATTAGGGCATATCTGATGTTTAGGACAATCCCTGCATTGTTGTATACCGTCTCAAAGTATAAACGACATAGATTATAACATGAATTGTCAAGTGATAGTCGTATTATTGTTGGCAGGGACAGTTGCCTCTCAAATATGTAAGTATAGATTTACTTTGCTAGTACAAATCAAATATCACTATGATAAGACTACATGTTATACTTAAACATATATCTATTATTGATTTAAACCTTACTTTTTTCTTAGTGAGTTGTGTTTGTAACTACCAAACTGTCGGTCGGTTTATCTTGTACATTGTATCTATTGATCAAGAGGTTGCGAGTCGAAAACACCTGCATGGTACATACATGTATGTAGCGCATTTCTCCGCTGCTGTTTAACAATTTGTAATACAGAATTATTTGTCAATTGTCTGCACCCGTTTCCCCCGTCATCAGCTTGCTAGAATGAAGAAAATTAATTACAGAATCAAGGATAATATTTTGATGTTGACAGATACCTGGGTACAGCGTAGAACTGTAAATGAATGCATGAAAGCTTCCGAAAAAGGGCCTTCTGTCGAATGCAGACAAAAGTAAATTAAAAGTGCAGTAGAATTGAAAATTTACCCTTTTTCTAAACGTAGCATAGTTATAAGGATGTCTACATTACTGTTGTTGTAATAATTAACTGAACATGACATTGACCTTGTGAACGAAGTAGAAAAAATGAAATCACGCTAGCATATCATTGGTCTACTCTGATATGACATGAAGACATCTCTTTGATGGGATTGAATCTTTCCTCAGATTTGAAACAAACACAGGCGTGAACGTTATCTCGTTGATACATCATGGACCGAAAACGCGAACAATGACACAGAATTCCTTCCCGTCCTTGAAAGCGAACTACTTATTAAATCGGGATATTTTCTTTTTACGATCATTATATATACTATTTTATAAAAGAAGTCACATTCTTATAGTCATTCGGCCCCATACCAAATGAATTCAAATGAACTATGTCTACTGTCTTTTTTTCGACCTACATAATTACAATGCATGTATATGTGTATAAGTGTTGTTGATTTAAATAGAAAACTTATTAATGTAATCAGTACAAGAATAGTTGATATAATTTATATTAGTGCAAGAATTGCAAACGTAATCGGCGCATCAGTAATGATATATTTGAATTACATGTACTTATGAATTACATGCTTGTACTTTATTTCATATTGAAAGAAAAAAAAATAGTCTGATCTTGCTTCATACGCGTTATATGACTGAGTATTTGAAAATGTTTTGCATGCATTTTTACATTTTTTTATATATTTGATCAAAAGTAGTATGTGCATAGGTCGTAAACATATTTTCCGTTTCATCAAATCTAAGAGATTTTCTTACAGTCACTCTACTCCTACGACACCGCAAAGATTGCAATAATGATTCCAAATTAAGGTCAAGATGTAATCACTAGCAGACATACCATACATGTGGCGTATATACACATTAAGTAAGATATATCACGCTCCTAAAATGCCTTTGCTGGTGTTATTTTTCTCACTTGTTCGATGGAGTCGCCGGAAACCGGATATCCATCCGCCAGAGGTTGCCATCAGATTTTTTTGTTTGTGTTTTTTTATGTGATATTGTCACTGGTTTTTTTCAACATTTTTTCAGTTATAAACAACGACTGGTTTTCATGGACTGTATACTAGTCAGTACTAACTTACCCTTCCATAAGGAGCCGCCAACTTCTGAACATGTTGAGGAAAATCCACATATTTGTCAAATTTTCATAGAAGGGTATGACCTGCCTCGACCGGGATTCGAATTCGGATCTAAAATTTCAAAGAAACACGAAAACATGATTTATTCAAGAATATACATTAATTGAGACATGAAAAGATTGCAAAATATCATTTCATCTCCAAACAGGCATTTGAGCCTGGATTAAATGCATTTTTGTAATCATCTTCGTATTTTAGTAGTAATGCAGTGTCGTGCGGCAGTAATGAAACGTACTACATACGTATATTAACATGCAAACACTTTGACCATTAATGTGGGGATACTGAAAATGGACATCGTCCATGTTTACGGTGACTCTATCAATGTCTCCCATGGTAAAATCAAGACTTTGACGATAAGAAATGAATACATATATACATATCTGACGTACTAAGTACAGTACTATGAAAATATGTACCAGTTACACGCGTATATCAACTAATAAGAGTTCATTTACTTTTAAGGGATTACTTAGTACGCCGTATACTTGACCCTTAAGTGAACCTTTTGACCACTTGTAATACTTCGTTCAGTGCACAATGACACGTTTCAGGAATATATGAGAGAGAAAAGTAGTTCGGACATAAATTTGCTCTACTTTCTGTCCACACAACAAAAATGGCTTCCCAGGTTAATAGAAGGTTCCAACAGTGTGAAAGAAGCCATTGTTGTTGTCTTTGTAGTTTAACGATGCATTGATGTCTGTCATTTATTCGGTTTGTATTATTCATAGACAAATATCTTGGAGTCTTAACATTTATTGTAATTCAATGACAAATATAAAATAATATGTAAATTAAGCTACATGTATATCTATAGTATACTATAATAGAAATGTACCGGCACTGACCCAATCTTTATCCAGTCTTATCTATCACATACATCACTGTGTCTCCTTTAGTTTCCAGCTGATACTCAAATGCTTGCTTTTGTTTCTCTCTTTTGATATGCATTCGTTGTCATAAGTTTTCACGACTACATCCAACTATTGCGTTTTGTTTCCATATAAGCGATTGGACTTTGTAATTTAATTACCTAAAATGAACAATTACTTTTCTTCAAGGATTAGAGCGCTTGATAAAAAAATATATTCTGTGATATGTTTTTTGTAAATTAAAAATCTTTTGTCTCCGATGTATTGCACGAAAGAAATTGTTTCACATTGTTGTGAAAGGTGAACCATTAGTGGCTTTATTTCATCTTTTACAAGAATCTTGTAAAAGCTGAGACGTAGATAGATGAGATGTATGTCACGAAAAAAGCACGACAACTCAGGATAGAGATTACCATGCTTAATGGTGTCAACAAAGAAATACAAGAAAGTAGTGCAGTCAACCCTGTCAGTAAAGATCAACTTCCGGGGGGGGGTGAAGTGGACTTCCGGGCAAGCGGTCTTTATCCCGATATTAAAAAGCTGTACTTGCTTTTCTCGAAAACTGCTGGTATTTAAAGCTAAATAATGTTTATTCACATGTGGTGAATATCATAAGATTGATTTTATGTATGTGAAAGTTAATCTTGAACATATAAGATTTCGATGGATACTACTCTAAAGCTTCAGTCATCGGTAATAAAAACCTACATAGTACAAAAATATATCAAATTATAAATTACTTTGCTTAAGAAATCTTACAAAGTATGAAACATTGATATTTACACGGAATATTTGACGAAAAGTCGGTCATATGGACTTTTAATATACATCGTCTAGGTGTATTTCTGATAAGAATCCTTTGTTTATTGGGTCGCCCTCGTGATAATTTTGTGCCGCGGCTGTTTGACACATATAAATTTGTATTACGAGCCATGACTTATTATGCTATTGTTCATACGATTTTTTAATATGTTTAATGACTTTTTTACCAAAGAGCCACCTGGAGATCGCAAGCAAGATCATGATTGATTAAATAATCATACAGTGGAAACCCTCTAAACTGGTCCCTCTTAAATCAGTTTCCTCTAAATCGGCCAAATGTTCTTGTCCCGACTTCATTCATATATAATTCAAAAATCCCCTCTAACCTGACATCCCCTCTAAACCGGCCATATGACCTGGTCCCGGGCTCGACCGGTTTGGAGGGGTACCACTGTATATAAATCCGACCTGCATATTTCTCTCTAAGTAACATTGTTGGCCGAGCATTGCTGAGTTCATGTACCTGAATATAACCATGGTAGTATACTACACACGTATTTTGACTGCATACATGAAACTATATCAGATAAGAGACTTCTGAGGTAGTCTTCGGGCAGCTCGCACATTACGAAGCTTAGACGTATGCAACAAATTATATCCAGTTTCAAATTTGATCATGAATTGTTATTTTACGGTTTATATTCACACAGATAATATGTAATATGTACGAAAACGTATTTACAAACTTGTTTATTATCTTACAGACGGAAACAATACGCTGTGTCCATTATTATCTAGATATGACTATCCGAAAATAACGGCAAATGGCGCAAAATACAGTTTAGAGTTTTCACGTCCAGTTTTAATGCAAAAAATTTTGATTGACACGACTGGCTGTATCAGCGAGCGAGCGTTAGTGGAAGGATCATTTTCTGCTGAATACATCGATGCTTCTGATGCTAGCTATCTGGTCAGGACGTACCCTAAGGTACGGCTTTTTCTCAGCGAATTGTAATTCATTCTTAACCACAGTAAAACCACTGAAAACCGGACGCCCTCCGGACTAGACTAAAAGTCCGTTATTTTAAGAATTCCGGTTTTCAGGCAACTATTGAATATAGGAGAGGAAAAATGTGAATGAAAAATCGTCAGATTTTCAGAGAATTCCGGTTTTTCAGGGATTTTACTGTACATGTAACTGTCTTCCCGTTCATTTTAAAATGGATAACACTAAGTAAATAAATATGTTTAAACAATTAATAAGAATCAAAACCAAAAAAAAATGCTTATCATTTTTCAATTATAAAGCTATCCAATTATATTTCACGTCGGGGTACAGTGTTTCAATCCATTTACCATTTTTGCTGATAGATAAGAAATGGATATCTAGAGACAAAAAATCACGTCCCAAAATGCCTGTTAATACTTACTGTAACATACTCATGAAACATAAAACCCGTATGTTCTTTAATAAGATATTGACAGTAATGTTTGAATCTAAATCTAAAAGATATTTCCAAAGGTTATTACTCAGTCATCCATTAAATCATGCGTAGTACGTACTGTGATTTTTTTATTTACAAGTCTTTTAATTGTCTATGATGAAACTGGTTTGATGACATTTAAGCATAAATATACATCTTCATGGAACTTTGTCCCCCAAAGTAGATAGTTATTTTGTTACATGTTCATATGCTCGCATCTGGCTATGCTAAGCTCGTAATTGACAAAACTTGTATGGTTGAATGAAACCAGACTAACATCTTTTTGTGAAGTGATTTTCTATTAACAGTAAAATTTCATTCCTTAGCTCGTCTGTTTCGAAGAAAAAGTTGAGCTATTATGATCGCTGCCTCGTCGTCGTCGCGCAAAAACTTTAATGTAACCCATTACTTCTTATTAAAGATATCAACACGACACCGCGTGATTATCATGACAAGGCACAGTTGCAAGACTAGGGACATTATCCTCAAGCTATATTTTTGCAGTTACGCCCCTTTTTAATTCGGAATTTTGATCAAGTAAGAATTAAGTAGAATGGTGTAAAACAGACGAGCGTTTGGCGCCGCTATGCGGAGCTCTAGTTTATATCAAAACTTGGCAGTGAGACTATTTCTAAATAATGACAAATTTTCTTTTGTTCCTCAGGTAGTCTTAATATTGAGGATAAAAACGACATAGTGTTCCAAAATGTCACTGAAAAATAAAATGTGAGATATTATTGATAGGGTTATAAAGAATGCAAATTTTGAATTGTTTGAATACAATACGCTTCTATTTAAGGATTTGATGCCCAACTGGGACCGCACTGAATATATTATAGAGATACCAATGGACACTGTTTTGTACACAGAAAAGATAATACTGAACGCACCACATGCAATACACTGCTCACAAGTATATGTGCATGGATGTGCAACAGATGGTTTGTGTACTTTATGTATAAATATTTTTGGATTTTCATAGTATAACATTGCCAAAATAAAATTTGGAAGGACTCGTTTATACGGTGTGGGATGAACAATTTCCTCCCTCTAATAACTGTTAATATCGTGCAATGATTTCAAGACCCACATCCTTCTTTAAAGTTATTAAAGATACACAAAAGTGCATACCTTTTAATGAAAATTTGAACACAATTAATAGTATATCCAAACTATATACTACCGTACTTATCTAATAGAACGAGCTTGCAGTCTCGTAATCTGTGTTATAATACAAATGCAGCAGGTTTGTGAATTGTGTTAGGACATTAATACTTGATACAAGTAACCAATTAGAGGATGCACAAGACCTCCTAGCTGAATACTTTTGTATTAATTTGGCACAAAATAATTTATATGGCCAGTTTTAGCTTCGGTGAATATCAACTGGATTCACAATTATAAATACACCAATGTTTCATTCATTTCATACAATAATTTCTAGATTTACAAGCTTTTAAATACTCACACTAATTAGCATCACAACGTTGTAGCCAATCGTAAAAACTTGTCTGCAGTTTTATTTCTCTTTTTTAACCCAACAGAGATATGTCATCCAGACACTTGCAAAAATGGAGGAACGTGTATCGGAAATGGAAACTGCGCATGCGCTAAAGGATTTATGGGAGATGATTGCACAACTTCCGGTAAATAAATGAAAACATTACGGTTAATTAGTGTTGACAAATAGTACTTTCCACGAATTACTCATACAGTTTTTGGTACAACGAGTGTAAATTATTGTCGCTAACCAAGAATATAAGAATTGCTTTCTTTAAATTTGCAGTTAATGACATGGCGTTCGACAACTACGACTTAGTGAGCGCGATTGCTCCTCTTGGCCTCCTCTTTACTACAGACGCGGCTTTTGACATCGCCGGTGACGTATCGTTCACGATTGACGGTCATCAAGTAAAACGAAGAGATCCTCACCACGATCATCACGATCAACACCATCACCATGACAACAGTGCTCATTTCCATGGCCACGGTGGAAGCTGCCATTATTCACATACTCACAATGGTGGATATTCACACGGTCATCATAGCACATATGGGCACCATTCGTCCAATACGGCTTCGTCATCAATGAATGGAGGCCAATGTAAATGAATTCTACATTGATTGATATTAAGCAATCAGATTGTAAAGCTTGATTGTTGCTGAGTGTCCTGTTACCACCCAGCTGTATTCTAGAAATCAATATATTTATATATAAATAAAGTAATGAGGCCGGTATGTTAATATTAAGTGTGATAGGTATTTAGTTTTACAGCTTGTAACTGATTCAATACTTATTTCTCACTTTGCTTATCCGTACGTCTGTCCTGCTGATTATTAAATCAACATGTATTTCACGGCGGATTGCCAGTGCGTCGAGGTCACTTGCCAGTCATAACCTTCCACATCCTTTCGTCTGAGCAACCGCCTATCTTCACTAACAAAGGTAGGGGACAATCAACTCAATTTACATCACGTACAATCCAGTTATCTCACGATACCTTTTCAGCTTTTACTCACTCTTGTCACGTCAGTCACGGCCATGGGCACGACCATCACTCTACACATTATCTGTACACGACGCATGGATGCAATCATCACTCTCATGGCGCTTCCCTTCATTATCACAACCATCAACTTCACATGCACGTTCATGACGAGCATCACCATCATCACCATCACGTGGTTGCTCCGTACAATCCCGTCCAAGGTGTGGTTAACCACATTGTAAGCAGCTTCAGGTATGTGTTATATTTAGTCTTGTAGTTTCTTTAACAACGATAACAACATATACAGACGCATCTTTAGCTTCGGCGGCGGCGATGGCGGAGATATCTACAAAGTCTGCCGCAAAATCAACAATAACGACGAAGACGACGACAATAAGAGCATTAAAACACAAACTTCTAATCCAGTTATGTCCCGTAGAAAGTGATTGGTTGCAATTAATTGAAGCCGCAAATGCAAACATATGCACGGAATAAGGAATGTTTGTCAGTCAAGATTATCATTACGACATAATATATCATTACAGCTCTGTACATGCACATTAAAATGCAAAATATGAAGCATTCAACCTAACTGATGTTGGAAACGAGTATTCATATTGGAACTAGGTCGTTCCTTAGACCGAGTACACAGACTTAACATACAGCATTTTAAAGCGAAGGAAATCAGCAGTGTTATGCCTTAGCTCTTGGTGACTTAATTAAAGTAGTTTGAGACGGGTTCATTATAATCATGATCATTTACAGTCAAACCTGTGAACAACGGGCGCCCTTGGAAAAGACAAATTGTGACTTTTATTGAAAGATGACCTTTATTTAGAGGTCAGTTTGTTCTAAATAATCAATGACGATTTTTTCACACGAAGTATGTTATCATTTTTATGATGCGCTGGTGAACATTTCCCGCACGTTTTGGATTTTTATAGAATAATATAAAAATGATGAGACAAAAATATGTTGTCATGGTAATACTATCATATCTATTGATTATTATCGCTAAGCATTGTACGTTTAATATCGTGATTCTAATTGTTGTTGATATCTTGATAGACACTTAAACCATTGTTGTCATGAAAGTCATAATTTTATTATAATTTATAATCAACAGCCCTCATCATGGTCCATGTATCCTAATTAACGGAATTATGTCATCTCATCACCCACACCCTAAAACACCAACTACACCTAACCCACCAACGGGACCGACATCTAATAGTTTGTGTTTCGGAACATGTGGAGCTCAGAACGTGGCCTCGATTTTGAACGCAACTTTGTCTAATATGGCGGTCGCTGGAGCCAGCATTTCAACACTAACACAAAACAATTTGCTTGGAATGTTAGGTTTGTGTATTATATTTATCATGTACAGCAAAAATTTTTCGGTGCAACCTCTCCAGAGCGGTCATCTCTGGAGCACCAATCTCCCTTCCACAAAAGCATGATTTTTTCCCTCTGTACGATTTAGCTATTAATTTAACCTCTCTATAGCAGCAACCTATCTTTTTTTAAATATTTTGTGTCTGATGGAATAATATAAGTTTCCAGTTGTCACGTGTGCAAAGAATTGAAATTCCGCTATTAATTTAAAATAATAAAGAAATGTGTATGACTATTTTAGAGAAGAAATGTTAATTTTGGTATATGAGATATTTATATTGAGTTCGTTGTTTCATGTCAACATTAATACACGTAAATGACCGTAGTTGATGCTCCAGGGACTACCGGTTACAGGGGAACCCCTCTTAACCGGCCGAGCCAGGGACCGGTTCATTTGGCCGGTTTAGAGGGATGCCAGTTATCAGGCAATTTTGGAATTATATAGAAATGAATTCGGGACCAGAAAATTTGACCGATTTGGTGGGGAAACCGGTTTATAGAGGAATCGGTTTAGTGGGTTTCCACTGTAGAGCGTCATATAAACTCATTGTCTGAAAACAAACGAAGTAAGGATGTGCAGTACGTTGTATTGTACAATTTATTAAGAGATGTATTAATAGTCACATTTCCAGGCTGCAATCGTTCTTAATATGAACTGCAATGTTTAATTAATTTATTTTCTGCAAAGTATGTAGGTCTCTGTACACTAGTGACATTCACGTCAGATTTGATTGTCTTTTATGCTTTATATTTTTTATATGTACATGTATTTGTATTCGTATAAGGCAAAGGAGTCGTAGATTTCCTCATCCATAATCTGTTACCACAAGTTCAACAACAAACAGTGACAACAACCGCAGCATCCTTTCCTGTATTTACACGTGCTCCGACAACCACTTCTACAGCGCAATTACTTACAAACCCTCCAACCACTACCGGTCTTCCACGAGTTTCTGCTACTTCCCCCCGTAAGATTCATTCATTCATTCATTCATTCATTCATTCATTCATTCATTCATTCATTCATTCATTCATTCATTCATTCATTCATTCATTCATTCATTCATTCATTCATTCATCCATCCATCCATCCATCCATCCATCCATTCATTCATTCCATCCATCCATCCATCCATCCATCCATCCATCCATCCATCCATCCATCCATCCATCCATCCATCCATCCATCCATCCATGTACATCAAAACATACGTTTCTTTTTCCCTTAATGTCCCTTTTTTCTGAGGAGGAAATTAGTTTTGTAGATGATAAAATGGCCGACTACATTGTTATTGTTCGCGTTGAGTGAATTTATGGCATCTTATTATCGACTTTTTGTAATCAGTTAGTTTGGCATGTTTCTTAGTAACATATCTTCTGAAGATATTGTTTCTACGCATGCCCCCCTAATAACATGGAAATATAGCAGTTGCTGATAAATTTGAGGGAGATACAGGTTCATTTTGATTGGTAAACCAGGAACACTGGTGTGGTGTACCGTCCGCCGTTCATAATCGATATAACTTCAATCATCAATATTTAAGGGGTTCTCCGTTGTAAAAAAGAACTAGAGGTTCATACCATGAATACATAAGGATGAAAAAGTAAATTAGAAATAAGCCTGTTTTGGATGGAGGTTCGACGAATCCACAACTTTAGTAAGAGGTTAAATTTGGAGCTGCACAGCCGCGTCCACGATCACCTAGTAGTCAAGAAATAAAACTTCTATCTTTCTTGTTTCTGTGTTAAAGTACTGGATTTTTTCTTTTCAGCCAATAACAAGCATGGCTTAATATGTCACGACTGTATGCGTGTAAGCAAAGATGGCAACTGTTCAAATGCTATGCAATGTAACGCTGGGGACGTATGTATCACCTCTAAAACATTCAAAGCTTTCTGTACTTTTTTTAAAATTTTGTTTGTGTTTTATGTGACTTATTGTCTCTAGGGTTTAATGCCGTTTTTCGACAATTTTTCAGTTATATGCGGTGACCGGTTCACCTCACCAGTATTCCTGGACTGTATACTAACCAGTACTATCTTACCCTTCCACAGGGAGCCAACAACTTCTCCTCATATGGAGGAAAATCGACATTTTTGTCAAATTTTCATAGAAGGGTATGGCCTGCCGCGACCGGGATTCGAACCCAGATCTCCGGGTTACAGATCCAGCGCACTAACCACTGGACCACGGCCTCGGCCTTACTTTTTGTAATATAATCGTATTCTGGATTTGTTAATTTCATAATTTCCCCATAAATTTCACCAGAAGTCGAAATTATAGGAGCGGTCCAAAATTAAGTTCAATCAAACTCGTGGACATAGGTCACCTTTGGGAAAGACAAAATATGGCCTTAACTGACATATGACCTTTATTCGGGGGTCAATTCGTTCTAAATAATCAGTGACGGTTTTTCAAAGAATTGCATTAATTCACTGGGTGGTTTTTATTCAGAGGTGGCTGAAAGCACAGGTTTGACTGTATTTGAATTTTTATCAGGTATTGTGAAGCGCTTGAACACATTAAAATGTTTCATTATAAATTTTGATGAAGCCGTAGAAATGTATAATATGTAACAATTGAATTAATTAAATGTTCTAAAGGTGAAAATTAATATCATTTTGAAATTTTATTTGTAGGTTTGTATGTCAATGCATGACAGATATGGTTACACGCACCGTTGCATCAGCAAACAGGTATATACCCCATTTATAATATGTACTGTGCAACCTCTCAATGAAACGCTGAGTTACTTGTAGAGCACAAAAATGGACGGTTATGGTCATCAAAGAAATGTACAAAATTAATGTACTCGTACAGTAAAAATGGCACCACTCCCCCTAATAAACAATACAGTTGGAGAAAAAATAAGACAGATACGCGTGACCTGAATAGTATTGAATTGATCAAAATATTGGTGACATTAACATGTGGAAATTGGTTTGTCTAACGCTAAAGCACGCAAATATCACATTTGAAAGTCATGTTGATGAGGTCATCGCATTTAATAAACGATCTACAAAATTGATATTTCAAATAGATCTCAATATATTGAGAATTGTCATTTAGTAACTACACTATAAACACTAATTGACGTATTGACATATTCGTGTTACAAGTTTGGTCTGAGAAAATGAAAGAGGTTTTCTTCGAGAAAACTGCTGGAACGGTCTCAACGGTATGTATATAGATAAAGTAGCACCTTGATAATGAGGCCATCTTTGGTAGGTTGCCCCCCCCCCCCGAAAACAACTGTCTTCATAGTATGTTGATCTCATTTACTGATTAAAATACAAGATATAAACGAGTTAATTTAACCAGTCCAAGTATAGGTGTCGTTATAATGAGGTGATCGTAATTGAGATGGTCACTAAATAAGACTTTTCTGTAACAAATATCGCTATTGTTAGGATAAAACTCTTATTTTGAATGTCTTTTCCGTATTTTAATGTACTTTCCCGTTCAATCTTATATTGATCCGAAACACGAGAAACTAATTAAGAATAATCACTTCACCCCGAGTATCTTTATGAGTAACACTATTAGCTCAAATATTGTAAAAAAAGAAATTTTGCATCCATCAGCGGTATACATATACAGTCTAACTTGTGTTTGCAGCCACCTCCGAATAAAGTCCAACCTGTATATAGATAAACTTTATTAATTTACTTTAATTATTTACACATCCCAGCATCTTTTCTTATAATCTGAATCAGCTTCATTACGATTGACTTTAAGTCGGTTTTCTAGTAAAAGTAACACATACGTCATCATCAGATTAGACCCTGATCCTACAACGCTAATTTATCCTTAAACTGGAAAAGGTGATTGTATAATCGGTCACTGTGTATGAATAAAAAAAGGAGAACCGGCCTTTGTGTTACAGTAACACGCCATTTTTAGACCAATCCAATATACAGACTTCTTTACGGACTAGTTTTCTATATTTACTTTTTTCTCTGGGGTCTAATGACGCACAAAGACAAGGGTCATTTATCGACTTTCCTAGCTTTGACGGTGAAGGTAGAGCCCAGATGTACACCCGGGTAGAACCATTGGCCGTCCATAAGTTAGCTTGACAGCTTCCTTACTTGTGAAATTCGATTCCGGGTGGGACTCGAACTCAAAGTGTTGTAGAGCTAGTGATTACTAGTCGGAGACCTTAACCAAGCGACAAAGGAGGCCCCCAAGTCTTGTTTTAATACATCAACTAGACAGTGAAATCATCTTAATATTAAATCTTTACTGTCACAAAGGTGGTCTCAATTTCAAGGTATGCTAAAATTTACGCAAATACGTCAGACCAACGTTACTTTGATTGGAAATACAAATGTAACTGATACAAGGAAAAGTTTTGATCTTAACTTAACCAATTGATTTTACATTTGTGTAACCTGAGTTAGGACAAACAAATTTAACAATGTTTTTCATTGTTATAAAGGACTGTGACCATGGTACATTAAAGGCTACTGCCGACTGCTGGTACTGTTGTACCTCAAATCTGTGCAATGATAAATGCTATGGAGGTGAGTACACTTTAATCATTATTCCTAAGGCAACAGAAAAAGGTACAGTAAAACCCCTGAAAACCGGGCTCACGTAAAAAACGGAATCCTCTGAAAATTGGACGATTTTGCAAGTCCCATTTTTTTCTCTTCTATTATCAATAGTTCTCTGAAAACCGGAATTTTTGGAAAACCGGACTTTTAGCTCAGTCCGGAAGGGGTCCGGTTTTACAGTAATAAACAAAAAAAAGAACAAGATTACTGAAGAGGTAGACGTAATCAAACCAGAAAGCCGAAGTTAGCTTAATTCTGTATTAAATGACCTTATCAACGCGCTTGACGCTTTTTGAATCCGCCAATAATGACAGTAATGACAAATAATGGTAATAATAGTAAAAATGATGATGAAAATGAACAAGATTAATATTTTGATATTAACTCAATTGAATTATTTAGGATCGTCTACTTTCCTTCATACTAAAAATTATGTGGCTGTATTAAGAACTGACGTTGGATGTAATATAATTAAGTTAATTAGGTAGCAATAAACTAGTCATTGCTATCAAAACTCACAACGTTAAACAATGTTACTACTTAAGTCTTTGTGAACGTATTGGCGATGAGATCTTGTCAGTGTGTGGGTTACATTAAGTAAAAACAACATCGTTTTCTGTTGTGTTTATCGACCGAATTTCCAATGAACTAACGAAAAAAGGTGAGTTTAATGACATGTAATTTGAGATAACGTAAACTTCTTCTATTTATGTTGAAATTTGACATGATTTTAATGATAAAATATGCCATGCGTGTGTGAAATGTGCAGATTACAGTCAATATTAGGAAATTAGTGACTAGCATTTTGACACCTATTCTGTATTCTGTATGAAGGACTTAGCGCCGAAAAGAGCCCTAAGAATGTTAATAGCCATAATATAAATTATGACATATACCAAAGTGACCCAAGATATAACCTTGTCTTAAAGTCTTATCTCGAACAACAATTAGGAAAGAAATATAAAAGCATGTACTCACGGGCATATATAATACATAAACATGACAGTGAACTGGTCGTGGTTAGCCTTGAGATGACATAACTTACAAGATCCGAAATGTCCTAATTAAGTAGATAAAGTTATGCACAATAAGCGAATAAAGTCAATTTTTCATATTTTCTGCACGTAAAGCCATCTTTTTAAAAAAAATGTTGATTTGCACTTACGCGACCTTGCCATTCAAAAATCCTCCGACACAATTTTTGTAGCACCTTTTTATTGTTTTTTTTATTCCAGTTTTCAGTTCAAACAAAAAATGATTTCTTACCTGTCTATTTTTAAAGTTAGCGTCGTGTAACCGCAAACCAATATTTTCTAAGGGAAGACTGATACAATTTTGTTTATTTTTATCAACCTATTGAAGATAATACGCATTACATACAAGCTAAGATATATAATTACTGTATTTGCGACATCAGCCAACAGAAGCAATGCCTGTATGATGAATTAAGTAATCTTCTTATATGGTCAGTCACACTTGAATACCACTTCATTCTAAATGAATAAACCTGAAATGTCTGTGAGATAAAATAATTAAATACATGTATAATTAAATCTTTAATTAAGGCATTCTATGTAGTTTTGGTCGTTGACCAGGGTTCAAAGTTATTAAACTTGAGTTCAGCCTCCGAGCACAAATCTGATTTTTGTTCTTTGATGTATCAAAGTTAATCATGATCAGAGAATAATGATATTATTAATGCATTATTCTGAGAGTGTAATTGACCTTACTATGTATTTAAACATTAATCAACTCTATCTTTTCGACAATTATGAATTAGAGATTTGAGTTCAGGGTCTGTTCTCGTGTTTAATAACCTCGGGGTCAGTTCTTATATTGGCCATGTTAATATTGTACGTTTATTTTATCTTCTGAAAAAAAATACTGTAAAGCTTTGTAGATAATTAATGCGTAAAGAATGTATCAATCGATTAGAATTCGTGAGAAATATGAATAGACTCGATGTAACTGAAGTTCATTGGTTGTAACAGATTGACAAACAACTCAACATTGAAGTAGATCTTGAATTGTACAATCAACATGCAATCTCATCTTCTGAGAAAATTACTGTAAATGTCAAACGTATTTTGTTGCGATCATGCTGACTTTCAATATCCGAGTTTTCTCAATTTCGGTTTCAGTTGCTAAGTTTTACCTGGTATTTTCATTTCCTTCGTTTTGAGTTTTATTGACTCTCAGTCTTGAAGCAATTCATTAACCTGCATACTTGATCATTTTCTTCTACTTCCTGTCAATGCGCACATTGTACCATTTCTATAACATTCTCGCGCATATCATGGATCATGTGTTAAATATGAATCTATTTTAGGAAACTCTGGAAGCTGTCAAGACGACCCTCAGTGTGCTTCACTACGAAATCTTGGTTCATTTTATGACGTGTGCGCCGATCCAGCCCTAGCAACCACGACGTGTAAGAAGACGTGTAAAAAATGTCCATGATGCTGAACATTGTAATGATTACTCAAATGGCAAATTATATCGTTACTGGTTACAGTACATTACTTTTTTAAATTTTATTTGGTGTCTTTCATTCGGTTTGGTTATTTCTGTGTATATCCCGGATTCATTGTTACATGCCTGTACATCCGGCACCAAACTAGTTTACCGATTGCGGAAAGCTACATGTATCATATTTCTAACATTCATATTGAGGACACTTCATTTCTTTGGTACTTATACAGAATAAAAAGTTAACACGACTGTAATTTCGATTTGCACATATACCCGACTTAACAATTATTTCTGGTAAAATGCATAAAACGCTGTTTATATATATATATATATATATATATACAAAATGTATACAGATTACCAGATCAAGTAAGGGACACAACTCGAAGATAGTATTAATAGTACGCTATTCGAGTTACATCCCTTTGTTACTATTGGTTTGTCGATATTATCGTTTATGCGTGACTGCCGGTGGATCCATACAAAAGTCTTAAGCACACCAACCCGTATTAACATGTTAATTTCTTTTCTTGTGAAGTGTTTATTAAAAGTAGGAGACTATTGATGTAGATGCTTCCAAATCTCTAAGTCCATCACTTTTCATACCATGCCGAGAGAAGCCTGGGCCTCCGTGGTCCAGTGGTTATGGCCTCTGACTAGTAGCCAGCCACTGTGAGTTCGAATTTCGCATGTGGAAAAGCTGGCCAGCTAGCTTACGGAAGGTTGATGGTTCTACCCAGGCATAAGCCTGAGGTGTTCCTTCTTAAAGCTTAAAACAGACCATGCCTGTTGATGCGACGAACGTTAAACTCCAGTAATGAAGGGTTTTCTTAATAAATTAACAGTAATCAGTTATTTTGTGGGTAAAATGGCTTTGCTTGCGTCTTTTTGTGTTAATTCGCATTAGGGACTACTCAATTAAGACTTTTCTTATTCGTCGCAGGCAAAAGCGTGACAATAAGCTATCCATGGTTGTGACACAGTTCCATACATAAATATGTGCGTTTTAATACCTGACATCATGATTGAGTCTTATCCGCTTAATTTTAAATAGATCGCTCTGTTGTATCAGGGAACCAATAAAGTTGTAGGCTGCATATCTATCATACCCCTGTGGAATATAACTGCCGTATCATGCAAAATTCTGTACTGGATCTATTTTATGTGTCAGATGTAAAATGATCACCAGATGGTATTGACGGTCATATCATGAATCAACGAGCAGTATTGTTACACTGTCGTGACATTTATCGTTCAGAATAGTCTTATATTGAGGTACATGTTTACAAGACGGCCTGGATAATGAGACAAAATGTATGCTAACATTTATAGATATTTATAATCATAACAAGAGGTCTTTTTTAATTCACAAAGTATCGAAGTAATGTTTTCGAATGTAACAAATGCTTCTACATGAAGGATTCTTACACTCTTCTTAGTATTTTCCATTTTCTATTTGCAATAAAAACGGTTTACACTCAAGGTGGCGGAATTGTGTGTATAATAACTATACATCACTTTCATTTATGTCATTCTAAACCATTGGGAAATTACATTACCACAGAAATGGTAATATTTTGTCTCATGTTATGGAAAATATGGTTTCCGTGTCAAATTTCATGGAACTGTTTTGGTTATTTGTTGTGTAGATCTTTCGTCACAAGGGCCGTATGAGATAAAGACACGCATATCAGACAAGAAGTGAATGTTAAACAATGTAGGTGACATTTAACTAAATATCATCCGCATTGTTAAAATGCAATCCAATTATTCTAAAGCTCACGGGGCCTTAAACTTTTGGATAATAGCATCATCCAAACTATTGGACGCGGTGTCGTAAAAGTAACACGTACGTGACGATTTCTGTTGGTATATTTACGTGAAGCTAATAGATAGCTTTCCATCAAGTCAAACTACTACGTTTTACCAACAATTTCCAAAAGGCACTTTTTAATACAAGTGCATTGAAGTGATTTTAACATTAAAAAGTCAGTGTATTACGATTACTTTCATAGTGGAAAATAGGACGACAACTTTTTTGTGAAACTCGAATCTCATCAACGTTGTCATGACAACAAAGAAGAGAACAACGTCATGCTTTCTGGCATAAAGCTTTAATGAATTCGTTTCTTTGAAATCTTTTCAATCACTGTTAATGTTCATACGATTGTTTTTCTGTCATTCTTAAAAGGTTTTCCGTATCTTTTATTTCTCAGGCATTTTTTTCCACAATGTATGTCGATCAAAATAATTACACGTGTATAATCAAATAAACTTTAAAAAGTAAGAATTTACAGACATATATTGAGAGTTAATCACGATTCCAAATTAAATCCTCGTCATTTGATTTGTGAGCGTTTTATTACAGTCCTTCATTAAATTAATGCGCATCACATCAATTATAGTAAGCATAAGACATAGTAAGTTGTTCAAAATAAGCAATTATCCGGGACGATAATTTTTATTAAGCCATGATTCAGAAATAAATTTCATCAATTTTCGAAAGTAAAAATTCTGTAAATAACTCTTAGAGAAAATATAAAGTGGATTTAACCTTTTCAGTGCCTGACATATATTGCTTATACATTGTAAACCGTATTGCCATGGGAGTTTTTAAGAATTGACAGCTTTGACTAATCCCGAAACGGGTATATGCCCGTCATGTAGGCAAATATGTAGAGCTTTGTCTTACTGGCACTAAAAGGGCTCATGACCTGTGGATAAGGTCACTTTGTGTTAAGAGATCGCGCTTTAAGCCCATATTTATTGATATAATATACATGTACGTGTACTAGAAAAACGCCTGACTTTTGCAGCTACCTTTCTTTTAATAAAAAGGACAAGTTTTGTCTTAAGTTCCGTTTTGAAAGCCTCTGTATCCAGGATTGACTGTTCATGTAAAATTTGTGATTCTAATTTTTGTGTTGACGTTGATAAAAACTGGTCAAATATGCGAATACGCACACATACCGTTCAAGCATTGTACTTAACATAAATAACAATTCTATCACCGGACGACCACTGGGTATTTGAATAACACAACGAAATAAAGAAACTATTTTTATTTTGATGTAGTTGTCTTTGGTATTTAGAATTTATACAATTTGTAAACTTCATACAGATATTTTAATCAAAGTTGAAATGTACGTACGGCATAATCTAACGCACTGTGTTGTCTTGATTGCAAACAAAATATTCGAGAGATTTCTTAGGTCCGTACATACATATAAATAGTACTGGGTTATACAGTTCCATGCTTCCGCGTGTTTCAGATGTATTTTAGAGAATCAAAGTGCAAAAGAACTACATTACTAGAGCCATGACTCAGTAAGCAGTTAAACTGTTTTCAAACTTACGTCTCTCAATACATCAACTCAGCCCCGTAAGTACTTTCAGCGCTTTGATTAAAAGTCATTAGTTAATTAGAAGCAGCAGGCTGTCTTGAAAAATGGAATGTCTTGTAAAAATGTAAAAATTAGAATTTCAAAACCGGTTTATGTGGGGAAAGTAGTTTTAAGACAATAAAATGGTACAGGTGAACTGCGCGCTGTAAATGACAAGTTTACGTAATAACAACACAGTTCAGAGATGAATAACTGAAAGAACTTGATGGAAAAACTTCCGACCGTCTAAAGATAAGTTGAATTTTGCAAGAATAATTTATGAAATAATTACGTGAAATGAGCCGGTCAATAAATAGCCTCAATAATCGTAGTGATCCCTACACGGGAATATATTGGCCATTATTTCATTGCATCTATTCCGGAAATAGCGATCCATTTTTATATACAGAAATGGATTTATAATACTGTGGATAAAATACAGGCGAAAAAATACGGAGAAAAAGAAGAACTCGGTCGAACTCAACTTTGTTTGGTCAACCCAAATTAGTGCCATATAAAATGCGTATGTTACGATAAATACCAGTGTTACTATAAATAGAAGTTTGATTTTAGACGGCATTGCTGGGTGACCCGGCCGACAATGGCATTTTACCGGATGTGAACCTTTCGGACAATAATGACGTAACTCCTGTAGTTGGAATAACTCGGTCTCCTTCGACACTTTTATTTTCATGACTGTCATTACTGCATGTCCAATTTTAGCGTATAGAATAATAATGGCGATGCTAATTATTGTCTGCACAATACACAAGGTGAGTCTGTAGACAAAACGAAATATTGTTGACTCGTAATAAGGTTCCGTCATACAACGATAAATATCTATTTCCAAGCCATTGGCGTCCTCCATCTTTGACTTTGTAATCCCGCAGAGAAGGGCGGATGGTATCGACGTCAGAACGGCTAGAATTAAAGCTAAAATGCATAGTCGGGATGCGAAGTTCATGGAATATTTTTGAAGTTTAGCAAAAAACAACGGATGACACGTCATCACATAGCGATCAATAGCGACCAGTATAAGACAATATGAAGCAGATGACGCAGCAAAAACGTTGAAAAAACATTTCGTCTTACATAAACTACGTCCAGTGAAGTTAAAATAACTTAAATGTTTAATCATCTCAGCCGGAATTAAGGTTAAACACGTGATGAGATCTATAAAAGCTAAAGTTAAAACATAAACTCGGAATTTCTTGTCCTTGAATTTTTTGCCACATCCGTAAACGATTAACACCAGAATATTTCCTACTATTCCGATTAAACCACAAAATCCAAGCACAATAGTAAACGGAAGTAGAGTCCTCGCGTAGCGAGCGTTCAGCTGATCCAGACTTTCACGAGCGTCAGATACATTCGTCCCGTTCTCTGTAATATTATGCAAACTTACATTGTAATGTTGTTCTCCAAACGTGGTATTCCATATGCTAGTATCCGGAAAACCTTTGTTTTCATCATAACCCAGACTTTGCTCAGCGCGTCCATTCATCGTCAGAATGTTATCTTTAGTTTGTTCTATTTTGCAAACGAACTCCTTCGATCGCAGACTTTATTTCAACACCAAGTAGTTATTAACTGGCAACTGGACAAGCTTTTCCTTTTACTTGAAGATATGAAATCTGATAAATCGTTCATACAAATACATTTCAAGAACAGTTTTATAATAATGCCCTAAGCGGTTTTGATTTTTATAAGTCTTGTGTAGATTTCCTGTCAATAACATAAAGTAGACAGAGCTTTATTCGAAGAAAAGAGTATCCTACCGAGCTGAGCTCTGTTCACATCAATAGCTCTTGAACATACTTCTAACTATTTAAAGCTAAGTCCATACACGATATTTCGATATACAAACGTCAATTGAATGAGGTTGAACGAATTACACTATACAGCAACCAAGAGCTCTGAGGGCGTGCTTGTGAAATCCATTTTTGTCCCACACATATTCAATGGGCTGAAATAAACACATAGTGTATGTATATACAATGATTTAATTATTCATCAAGCGCTTAACACTAATAAAGAAACCTTTTTTAGATTTCTATCTGTGTAAGTGTTTAGTAATATCACACGTTGAATAAGTTATATCTACAAAACATATGAGATACGTCAAGTGACAATACGTTATAAACCAACACATAGAAATAAATATTCAATTTCCAATCCCTCATAATAGTGCCAAGTCTTTGTCCATTTATAACTTTGTCATTTCAATGTGTTACTTTTTCTCTCAATACATTTCTACTTTGGACATTAACACTTTGCCCTCTGAACGGAAATCATGATAATACTGTGAGCGATGTATTTAGCTTCATTTTACAGAAATCACATGAGGAATGGTTTGTCGCATTTTTATTCCATATCGTGTCTTAAAGGCACTCCACTTTAGACTGACATCGGGAAATCATGACATTAATAAACCTTACAAAACATTACCTTATGGCTAAAATGCCGATTATACTCGTTTATTTTGTTGATATTTGTTCATTTTTAATATGAAACTAATTTACACACTTCAAGCTGCATTAAAACATTTCTATTGGGTGACTATATATAATTATATATATATCTACATTCATAAAGACATATGTAACTATTTCAGTAAATAAACACAATGTTTAAATCCCTGATATACCGTGATTATACTTTTTGTCATAATTTTTAGCATATTAAAGCTCCCTGATAGTGAAAACAAATCATAAATCCAGAGTCTAGTCCTTTAAACAAGGGGTGCACCTATTAGATTGTTCTAATTTGATCTCAGAAGAGCCCTAAAAATAGTCTAAGATTCTTGCCTTCAATCACATAAAAGCTTTCAAATTCCGAAATTCCGATGCTGTATAATTGTGAATCAATTAACTCTTAATTATCGCGGGAAATAGATTGTTTTGGTATGAGTGTAAATATGTGCAACAAGATGCCCAGAAACGAGGCTGAAATTGGTGAGGATTCACAAAGGGTAATAATTACATCCAGTAATTACTCGGGAAGTTTGAGAGTTTAAATTTAAGAAATAACTTCATATAAAGAAATGAAAACATCAAGTAACCGATCCTAAATACAGTCAAATCTGTGTTTGAGGCCACCTTCGAATAAAGACCACCCTGCGAATAAAGGCCATTCTTTTGAGAACGTCAAATAGACCTCCGAATAAAGGTAATCCGTTAATAAAGGCTACATTTTGTCTTTCCCTTTGTTCATAAGTTTGACTGTACTGAATGTGCTTTATATAACTGAGATCAATGTCTAATAAAACTTGCAAACAATTACCATAATACCATTGTCAGATGATACAACAATAGCACAGAAAAATCTCTGCGGAAAACACACTGCAGTAATGAGATTAATTAAATACCTTTTCTGGCCGCTCGTTCCTTCTCTCACATCCACCAGTCTAACAACAATGATATTTCCTCACTTGATGGCCGACACCATCATAGTCCGAGTATTTAATTACCTCCGTTGACAGGTTCTCTGCGCCATGTAATAGTGGGAAGCCAATTTTCTAATTATGTGAGTGTGATAGAGTTATCAACAGTCTTATTGAACCGACTCCCTGTAATTAATCATCAAGTGAAAACAATAATTTATTCTTGTTCATTTCCTAGCTGACTGATACAAATAAAGAATCGGAATAGCATATGAAGCCCCTGTCTGATACTTCTCTGTATGACGAAGTAATTTTACTGGTCAAGTGAATTAATTCATTTGCTGGTGGTAATTACGATTCACCATAAACGTAAGCAAATGTAAAGTCGCAACACTTGTTTTTATAAATAATTTGATTATTTTATCATTAATCTGTAAAAATGTTCTTCGACAAAATATGCAGCTAATTGAGCCAAGGCATTGAATTCTTTTTTAAGCACTGTATCGCATTGTAGTTTGTTTCTTTTATCTTTTTCGATAAGGGATGGTGCAGTACAGCCTCTCTAGAGCGGCCCTCTTTTGGGCAAGAACCTCCCTTCAACAACAGCATGATTTCCCTATGTACGATTTAACTATTAATTTAACCTCTCTAGAGCAACAACTTCTAAACAGCAACATAATGTTGTGTCTTCCAAAGGGTGTTGCGCTGTATAATATTACACACTATATGTATATAAAAACCTTGATCATATAAAGTTACTTGTCTCAGATTGATGCGAAATACCCATGGGCTAAGCAAGAACTCTTAACTATCGTATCAATCAGAGGACGTCAAGCTCGCAAAATTTCAAGTGTTTCATCATTATTCACATACCGAGTTATTCTATTGTAGAAATTTAACAATACAATATTCTAAGACATAGTTATACAATGATTTTTTGTTCTCTTGTTGCATAAAAATGTTCTGATTTCTTTACATGCTTGTTTTATTAAGGATTAAAACTTCGATCGAGCTTACAGCTGTTCGATTATTGCATTCATTGAACTCGAAACTAGCGGAAATCACATGCATTATAACATTATTGTAACCAGATCTCCCGGATCTTTAAGATATATAGGTCATGTAATTCAAGTTATACGGATCATATATTGCAGGTAACAGGAGCAATATCCTATAATGTGTCGAACATTTTCTCAGAAAAATATCGTGACCATGTCAGAATTCTACGAAGCAGTACAAAGAAGACAATACATGAACTGTGTCGTATTCAATTAAACCGGTTCAAGTAGGCCATTACAATTTCCTACATTGAATTCTATAAAAACAATTTAAAATCCATAAGCGCACGACGCATCTGAATATTAATGCCAGTTACAAAATCGGGGGAATGAGTATAATGTCACATTAAAAATGTTCTAGTGTGCCTCCCGGAAATTGCTGTAGAAATCCCAATTTGTTTTTTCAATTGCTTTGAGAAAAATGACAAGGACGTTATTGCTCTTGCTCTCTAATTGCTTTTGACAACAGAAATGCCAGATTACTATGAAGAACATGAAGTTGATCAATAAAATTTAGTACGAATAGAAAGCAAAAATAGATTTTCTGAAAATAGCACATACGGAGCATTTCGCCTTTTCACTACGATTAATTGCCAAGACCAACCGTTATGACACAGACCAACCCACACAAAAACTACAATACAATTACAATACAAAACACAAAACATTTAGCAATTGTCACACCAATAGCTACACAACATGCAGGAAATAGAGCATCACAAAAAAAGAAAAAAAAAACTAAAATAAAAACACAATAAGTTTAAAAAGTAAAAACTCAATAATGAGACGACCTCCTGTGCCTGAAAAATCGGTCATATTAATGAGGTGGTCTCATAACCAAAGTTGAATTATAAGGGGGTTATTGAAAGCCGATACGAAATACGAGGTCGTTATAACAAAGTGGTCGTAATATTGAGGTGGTCGCCACTTAAGGCTTTACTGTAATACTAATTACTGACTGCATTATTGGATATAGAAATTTACTTTTGGAGTGTGATCAATCGATGTGATTTTTCTACCTGGGGTGTTCCAGTATAGATCATAATAGTTTCCTCCTAAACTGTTTCCCTCTTGACATCTCCCAGACCCCGTCTCTCCATGTTATAAAGGAGATCAAGCAAGTCGTTAACTAGCTTTTTTTCAAAAGGTAACCTTGTTAAAACACATGATCACGTGGTTTGACGTGGAGACAGTGAAGAAGGTATTGTCAGAGTAGATAATTATAAGTACAGTCAAACCTGAGAACAAAGGCCACCATTGGGAAAGACAAAATGTGACTTTTATTGACAGATAGCCTTTATTCTGAGGTCGGTTTGTTTTGAATAATCAGAGACGGTTTTTCAAAGGATGACCTTTATTCACAGTGCGGTCTTTTTTCGGATGTGGATGCAAACACAGGTTTGACTGTGGTAGTTTTCCAGGGGCACTATGAAGCTAACAAGAGGACACCAGTTTGGCAAATAATAACGGAATTATATAATAGCAAATGAACCCAGAATAGTGATGATCAATCTATTGCAGAGGAAGGGAGGGATTTAATTTAATATTCTAAATGACATTCATTAAAATTGTCAGTAGATTGCATTGTTCCAATCCTAATCAGTAGAATAATGGTGAATTGAATTTGAATTGTTCTGAATGCTTTTGTCCGTAGGCTTTGAAATGAAATGAAATCCGGTTTTATATTACAAGTTTTCAGGTGGTATTGAGTGTTTGCACTTGATGTTTACAATAATGCGCAATTCATGTGTTACATCTTTACACCAGTTGAAAAGCTGTTCTCTCTAAAAAGAAACTGTAGATGAGCTCTCTAAATTATTTGAAATTCTCACAGCAGAGTATTTTGGAGGTAATCATTTCCATAGCATACGATACTTACATCTACATCCAAACATGTGTTTGCAACCATCCCACGAATTAAGGCCACCAGATGAATAAAGGCTATTCTTTGAAAAATCGTCATGGGTTATTTAAAACAAACTGACTTCCGAATAAAGGCCAATTGTCAATAAAGGCCAAAATTTGTCTTTCCCAAAGGAGGCCTTTGTTCACAGGTTTGACAGTATGTGGTTTACGCTTGTTTTCAACAGTATTTCAGTTATTTATCAGCAGACTGCACCAGTACCGTTTTGCATCTTCTCAGTGGCAGAGGACCTATGATTTTAAACGCAATGTCTTTTACTAAATCGTTGTAGAAAAAAATGCCGCACATAGAGTGATCAGAAAAAAATCAAGAATACAATGCGTTATTAAGACAGTATCATTGCTTTACTGTTGCCTTTGGCTTATTGTTTGGTTTTGTGTATACTAACTGGAATATCATATACCTCATCCTAATAACTACGAGACAAGCCCGGTTTTGTACGTGTCTTACGCTTCACAACATTAAACATGATCCTAGACCAGTTGCTACGAGACAGAGATAGCAGTATTGATAATTGAGAAATCAGAAGCTTATCCGAGTATGGCAGTATCGCATTAAATATCTTACTGACTGATGGAAGAGTAGGAGAATGTTTATGTGTAATTATCTTAAGCGACCGCGTCATATGTACAGAGGAGAGATAGTTAGATATATCATGAAACTGACGAAAGAGTGGAAGTAACGGGCGTTTTGAGACAATAGGTACTATAAGTGGCTGAATCATGGAGATAAATTCCTGTTTTATTTTTTGCCAAAATATGAAAACTATTGTACTTGGGCAAATACGTTGATAAGTCCGTAGACATGTCCGAAATTCTATAAAGATAAGACGGCTGTCTAAATAAAAAGGACAAAATGAATACTTAATTGGCTAAAAAGCAAAACGTATTTTAACATTTGCATGACGCCTAGAGAAAAACTATGGAGCATGTTTTAACATTGTACGGTGTAACTTATTTATTTCTATTTGAGGCAATAAAAATACCATTTGTTTCAAATACAAATGTAGTTGGGATAATTTCTACTTTAAATACCATAACGAAGGTGATTTTCTCTTAATGTATCCGACAAGTAGTTCTTATCTTGGCATTAATTTCTTCTGACCTTGCAATAAATGCGATTTAATGCGATATGTAGTAGGCTACAGAATTCCTCTAATTAATTCCACTCAACATGAAGTGCCATAAAGTTGTGTTATGAAGAAGAAAGCAACAAGACAAGTGATGACAACATTCTCGTAACTAGATTGCCACACGCAGAGGATGAATAAATATCTAGACAGCCGCAAAATCAGAGAAAAATCAAAACAAAGAAATGCTGGAAAAGTTAAACAAGATAATGTTATTGCCAGCGATTCAAAAATTTATATTAAGTCGGCTTGAATTTTCATGTAAGCTGAAACACCGACAACTCATTTCTTTGGACTCTGAATAAAAATAGAACGACTCAAGCATTTAATGAAATACATTTACTTGAAAATGTTAACATGACAGCTTTGTTTCTAGCAAATTGATACAATACTACGATGACTTAAACATTTCAAAGAAATACTGTAAAACACAAAACAAAAAGCTTTGTTTAATGCAATTCAATACAAAAAGGGTGACTTAAACATTCTAAAGAATTACTGGAATGGTTCAACAAGAGAGCTCTTGTTTCCGGCAATTAAAAAAAGCTCTCAAATGAATTTGGTCTAATGGAACTTTAAGTACACCATTAAGCTGAAGTAAAAACCTTTGAGATTTATTAAATGTGTCTACTTTGTCAATATCAAAAAAACAAACACTATTGATGGTAACTGTAATGAAATGTGATTAAAATGAGATATGAACACTCGGGTTATTCATTGCATTGAATGCTCAAACATGAATGGACAAAGTTTTTTTATTTAGCCATTTTGATGCACGTAGCATATTTAGAAAATTGATTGGAGTGATGGGTCAGGGATTTGAAAACTTTAGCACGTATTGTTAACCAAAAATAAAATCTCCCTCTATGTTGACAAAATGTAATGTTCAGGTTATAATTTCAATCCATTAGTTCTAATTATATACACAAGGGAGTGATTGCAAACATGATGTAACAATTCATCAGTAAATATGACAATGACAGTATCATGGGTGGTATGTCGAGCGTTGGATCCATTGTAAAATAACATGAGTATAAATTCCGGGTCGTGTTCCCAAAACCTAGGCGCACGTAGTATTACATGAAATTGAAGGCGGCCGTCTGGAGTGACGAATTAAAGATGTATTTCACAATCGATGAAAACATTAACAAGTGCAAATAACACCTGTGTTCATTTTTTAACAGTTTTCAAGTACACCAGATGATAATGGAACAAACTTCAGTGTTTATGTATTTCCGTATCATTTTGATTTAAACGATTGAAATTCTTATTGAAAATAACTGAAAATACATCACAGTAAAATCTTCAGCCAAATTCAAAGTGTTTGAACAGAAAGCGACGACAATTTCCAAGACAGATAATGTTTGCGTACAATAATTAAATGTGTTCTTAGTGTGAGTGCAATGAAGTGTTCCAAATATTTCGTAAACGATTTTAAACTTGATGACCTTTTATCTTACTTATAATTTCCAGTATATCTCTAAAGGTCTACGAACCTCAGGTTTTTAGTCCGAACTCTGGGCGCAGCATATCTTCTCTACAGACGACAATTTGGTTAAAACAATTCTTTTATATGGACATGCGTCCACAGCCGCTGATTACGCATACGGGGTAGTTGGCTGTAACAAGTGGAACACAAAGTCAGGACTGAACAGAATTCTTGAAAACTGTTTTGGTTAACTGCCCGCCTGTGTATAACTGAAATACTAATGAAAACATACGTATAGCTTCACAAATGATCCAGCTAATTGGACTGAATTTGACAAGCTACTTCAACCGAGTTTTGTCTCCTACCTTCGACTCACGCATCGGGTTTGGATGACCGTTGCCTTGCGTACTGAGGAAAAGAGGGCTGATACAGGTTTAGGCAGTCTGCAACTTGGAAATGTAAGGTGAAGGTATTGTATAATTTATGATTTTTCGAACGGCCAGTTTCAAGCAAGTGGTTTTTCATCGTATGGAATAAATGTACGTCGGTTTGATATCATTTTATATCATATCACTTAGTAACCTTCTTAAATATCATCACCATACGAATAGGCTTGAATGACATTTAAACAGTATCGACTGAATAACATTTTATTTGTTTAATCAAGCGAAAGAATAAAAGGTTAATGTGGTAATGGAAAAGTAAAACTTTAAAAGGGTAACGCACTGTAGAATGAAATTGTACTATACTTGAATACATCATGCATAAATATATATAAAACATATATTTCCGGATTAAACATACTTTCAAGTTAGTTACCATGGAGAAATAAATAAAATGAAAAGAGTCGCTGAGATATTTTATTTTTCCATCAAGCTGTATTTGATTGTTATTATGTGAAATCATTCGTTACCAATCCTTGTTACTAGAACACCATTCATTCTGCAACTAATTGATTGTGTATTGATAAAAACAATGTCTAAATTCCAATTACACGGTTGGTTGAGATTTTGAGTCGTTGAAATGTCAGTTGGGTCGCATGTGGTTCTTGTATCACGTTTACTATTGTAAATAAGATGTTAGATGTAATTTTTGTTTTCACAGGGTAAATGTGAGGTTGGGGCCCCCAAACTAGTTTAACTCCTCTTTAGCATTGCTACTGAACTTTCATAAGCAGTATGCATTTGTATGATTCATTGTATGTTGTATGGTTCCATGAGTTTGGTGGGTTTTGTGAAGGGGATCTGTGGGGGGAGGTAGCACACAGGGAAGGTGGGATGTTTTTTTCTATGAAATCTTTTCTTATTAATAATGATAAAACGTGTTTTAATTAGACAGCTGAGTTGATATTACAATAAGTTACATGTTTCTTTTGAGATTCCTGGGTGATTTATCTCAAAACAGATTTTCAAACATGTGCATTGGACTTTGTACATTGTTAATAACTGGATTTATATTCATAAAATGTAAAATTGTGCATTATATAGTCTGAGAAAAAGTACGCCTTGATCTACATGGTTACAGTTCACACTCTTTGTACTGAATGAACTATTACGATGGGACAATCCACATAATCCTCAGGCTAGTATCGTTAGGAGAAAGTTTTAACTTTACATGGTGGATGACATTAGTTGATTATCGTAATCATATCTCGTCTGATTCATTTAGTGGTACTGTGATATATGGAAATTAGAAACAGAGGCTAGTTGAATATTAAGTATACAGAATGTTGTGGCGGAATTCAATCCACAAAGAGTACTGAGAATTATAAGGTCAGCGATCAAGCAAGGATGCCTGACACAAAGTGAGGTAATAAGGATTAAATTACACCAATTGTATATACCACAGGTCATTGGGTTATTATTGTAAGTGTAGAGTTTTCAGGTTTGACGCTTGTTTTCAGCAATAATCGGGGGCGAATACAGGACTTTTGGTTAGATAGATGCGTGGATTTGATAACATGTCTAAATCATACATTTAGCATGTCACTTTAAGAAATGAAATTTAATTTGGGTGGGTTTTGGACTACAGTAAAACCACCAGGGAAGACGAATAAAGGGTTTGCAGCTTTATTTGACTGTCAATATTGTCCTATATTCTTCACTATTGAGACGATAACTCCTGACGCAGGTATTCCGTAAATTTGATTTTTACTTCCAAGAAGTGCAAATTTCTCGTGTTTTTTTTCGCATGTTTGTTTCGAGATGTTTTCAAGATAGTAAGGTTGATAAAATTACTGGAGAATTTAATAGAATATACATGAAAAAACAGCTATTTTGAGTTCACGTTTAGAGCTCACGAATGTTGGAATGGCAGTCGAGTTACCTATGTCACCAATTTGGATCGTAAGTCAAGCTATTACGTAGGAACGTAAGTCGAGCCTCTCATGTAAGAAATGTTGAAATTTTAGTCAGAAAAGGTTGTGTTAATGCCTTTGTATGCTTAATCATTACTTTTATGATAATTTTGATAAAAGAACGATTTTGTACGGGAATATTAATAATAATTACAGTAGAACCTTTTTAATCGGAATTTGCTCGGATAGACAAAAATGTTCGGATAAGAGAGGTTTCCGGAATACAAAGGTTCTATATTCCAAATGATTTTTTTATCATTAAATACATGATAAAAATTCGGGACCAGCTGACGTGTTCGGTTTAAAGAGTATTCCGGATTGGAAAGGTTCGGATTAGAGAGGTTCGACTGTACTGGCATAAGTACTGTACAGAAATAAATATGCACTCGATATTGACTAAAACTTGAAAGAAAATGATAAAGAATTAATTGTTTGGTTATTTGTATGTATAGCTTGAAATGGGGGCATTATCGTCAGTAGGTAACAGGAGCGGAAAATGAGTTACGCAAACGAAACAGATAACTTTAAGGTAAAATTGGCAAACTATTGAAAAGTTTCTAACTGATTGGACTCAAGTATTTATTAGCACTTGTAAATCCAGCTGGATGTTATTGTCGGAGCTTTGCTTTTTTTATTCTGCAAAGATTGCTGACACGTGGTGCATGCATGCAAGAAGGGGTGATGGGTTGTACCATACTGATTGTCTTGTAGTTTGCTATGGGTAATCCATTTACTAGCGAAATGGTGTTTAATAGACTAGCTAAATATAAGGAGACGTAATACAACTATTTTTGAAATATTTTTGTATTTAGTACTGATTATCAGAATAAATAGAAACTTGGTACAAAAGTTATTCTGAAATATTCTACACTGATTGTCTGAATTCATAGAAGCCAGCAATGAAACTATTTCTGACTTTCAAAATAGAATAAAAACTGGTAATAAATTTAAACTTATTTATACATCTTCGCTCATTTAATCAGACATTTATTAATACTACATGATGCAACTGTACTCTATATTGGATTTGATTAATATGAATTATTCGAAAAGTGCCTTTGTACAGTCAAACCTGTGAACAAATGCCACCATTGGGAAAGACAAATTCTTTCTTTGATAGACAGATGGCCTTTATTCGGAGGTCAGTTTGTTCCAAATAGTCATTGATGGTTTTTCAAAGAATGGCCTTTATTCACATGGTGGTCTTTATTCGGTGGTGGCCTCAAACACAGCTTAGACTGTATTTTGCTTGATGTAGAATAACTGAATGAAGCTTCAATTTTCAGAAAGTGGACTTTATAAAATCATACTTAATAGGACATATACATTACTTTGCTGCATGTAATTTCGTTGCTACCAAATTTCGTGGATTTGCCGTAATCGGTCATTTCTTGGATACGTAAATTCGTGCATATTCAAATTTCGGATTTGTGGCTCTTTGGATACGTGTGTTTACGAACATCATAATTCGAGGCTACTTGAATTTGTGGACAAGCCAACCTACGAAATCCACGAAATTAAATCTTCCACGATAATTCGTGACACCACAGTATTATGTGTTACAGAATAAAAACATATTGAAATCGATGTGTCGAAACTGTAAAACCTGGGAAACAAACACGGTCTTAATTAAGATTGTCTCATTGTCAAGTCGAAATACAGCCAGAAATATTGTAAAATTAAATGGTCAGAAAATTAATGGTCGTTAAAATGAGGTGGATTCGTATTTAAAATGATCGCTAAATTATGTTTTATTGTACACAGTTCATTGTAATAATTATTCTCTCAATAAGAAAATTAATATGCTTATTTCGTTATCTTAATAAAACCTGAATATAATTTCAATGTCATACTCTTCAGAACACATATAATTAAAACTATATAACCGAGAATATATCAAAACGATAGTGCAAAACAACAATTAAATTACCGTATTGGCAGCAGTTATGATAAAATCCAAAATTTCAATTCGTTAAATATGCATCATTACAACGAAACGAATGAAATTTATTTTAAGTAGTATAACTGTAATACTTACATACATAAAATTCTTATATATAATTTCCACAAACGTAATATCCGTGTTGTCTAAAGCACCCAACCAGTAACAGGTATAAACAACATACTATTATCAACAACAATGAATCATGTAAGGATAAATTCCAATATTCCACATTCTGTTAAAATGTACACTCGTATAATAAACTACCAAATGACTGTTGCCTGCCAATGTATTTAGTGGTGTGTTGCCTCAATGCGCATTATATATGTACGAAGTTTTGAGTGGATTCTCAGACAACGCAAACTCCCCCCCCCATTTACACCATAACACTTTTAGTGTTGTTTTACAAGAAACCTTTAGCTTGTGTCTTTAATTTCAGAAGTGATCATATTTATTAAAAAAAAAGCCTGGTATAAATTGAATAAATTGATAAGCATGTCAAATTCATGACTTAAAGAATGTTGGTTTGCAGTTACGCAACCGAGACATACAAAACATTTCAAAAACATGTCTACAGTGGGAAAAAACATGCTGTTGTTGAAGGGTGGTTGTTGCTCAAGAGAGGGCCGCTCTGGAGAGGTTGCTCTGTATATAGTTATACCGTTTTTTTATTATATGTTATCATATCAAGTTTATCACCACTTTTATTGTCTTCTTGTGCATCACTACCAATATCTACGCCGCTTTGTTCAATTATCATACTAACAACATGTTAAACGACACAAGAATTCTTGGCAACGATGTTCAGATCCATTTATATCGTCTGAGGCAAGAAATTTTCACAAGTGGCAAGAGTAGCTTGTTGACAGAGGAACTATATACCTCAAAGTCGAGGCTGCATACAGTCAAACCTGTAAACAAACACCACCTTTGGGAAAGACAAAATATGGCCCTCATTGACAGGTGGCCTTTATTCGGAGGTCAGTTTGATCTTGATAATCAGTGACGGTTTTTCAAAGAATGACTTTTCTTCACAAGGTGGTCTTTATTCAGAGGTGGTCACAGGTTTGACAGTATTTAGACTGATATCTGGAATGCAATTACATAGTTGAATGTTTTAAGTAGTTGCACTGCATGTGGTTTTTCAATTTCCAAATTTTCTTTCCACATGATATGTTTATTGATGCCAATAAGTGTTAAATGGTTACACGTGTATTCATTTGAAAATTAATATAACAGGTAGTTAAAAGATTCCCTTGGTATGCCTGAATGACGTATCTCTGCAAACACTTTCAAACATAAATATCGTGTCGATGATAAACATTACAGGACAACCTGTACGAGCTCAACCAATAATTGATGTTTAATTGATAGCATAGAGTATAGTGTAACCTTATATATGTATACATGATTTAACTCTATCAGTACCAGTAAGACATGTATACCCGTTTGTACAAAGCTCTGCATATTTGCCTACATTACGGGTACACCCATTTTGGGTATTGGTTAAAGCCGTCAACTCTTAAAAATTCCCCGGGGCAATACAGTATACAATGTAAGCAATAAGAGCCTGGTACTGAAATGATTAAATATAAATGCTAGCTGTTTACGCAAATTAACATACATCCTTATTTACTCACGTGATAATTGCGATACTTTCTTCGACTCTAACAATAACTAAACACACACCTGTACACCAGTTAAAATGACAAAGCATGTTGTATTTTTAAATAAGCATAATGATTACATTTTTGCCTTCAATTTATGCATCCAAAATACAGCCAGCATCATGTTTATTCATGCCACTTTTCGCGCCTTCTACTTCCAATGACGCGTCCATGACGCTACTCTCAGTCCGTCAGTCAGTCAGCCAGCGAACCAGCCTGTCTCTGTCTGTCTGTGTGCCTGCCAACCTGCCTGCCTGCCTGTCTGTCTTGTCTTTCGAAGCATGCAGAAACCGTATGCACCGTGCGTATTCCACTTTATGTATGTGAAAGTGCATCTTTTATAGATAAAGTTTCGATTATGTAAAGAATGTCTCTTAAGTCATTTTCCAACAAGTAATTTAGTAATTTAAATTTTACATGAACTGCACTTAGAAATAGACTTAAAATGAGAGAACTGCACACAATGATAGTCACTTAGGAACACAAAAATAGAAATTGATAATGGATTTTCGTAGTTATTTTAATAGCAAACGACGCCTTTGTTGCAAAGACAATTGCAGACTTCCATTAAATTGCATAATTTAGTGAAACTGCTGTGATTACTCACACCAAGATCTGATGAGGGCAGAATATACACTATCCTAAGTGTATGAGGTATCCATCATATGAATTCAGTTCCACCAGTCAATACCTCCCTTCCATACAAAAACAGCGTAAGTTACCCGGCAAAGAACAGAACCCCGGGAGATGGGCGTAAAAAGAACTTAGGCAGCCTTTTCAAAGTCACAAGGTTATAATTATCATCCTCAATCAAATCTTCTTCAAGGACAAAAAACTTGAGTTTTTACTACAGTTACGCTTATAAAATTATTCATAACAACTAGTTCCCTCACAGGACTTCATAGACAACAACGTTTATATTGTGTAGACAATAATACAACAGACAATGATAAGTCTGGAGCGAAATAACATAATCATGATAACGCATCTGGTGGTTTTGGTGACTAAACAAACACGAATATGAACTCGTGGACACGGAACACATATATCCCGAGAAATGAGTGATGACAAAGGGTCCAGACACCTTGCCAACATTAAACGAGTACATCAGGAAAAGAGAGAAATGACGAAAGTCCAGACACCGTGTCAACATAAAACACGTACATCTGAGAGCAAGGGGTGATGACAAAAGTCCAGACACCGTGCCAACATTAAACAAGTACATCAGGAAAAGAGAGAAATGACAAAAGTCCAGACACCGTACCAACATAAAACACGTACATCTGAGAGTCAGGAGTGATGACAAAAGTCCAGACAGCGTACTAACATAAAATACGTACATCTGAGAGCCAGGAGTGATGACAAAAGTCCAGACACCATGCCAACATAAATACGTACATCTGAGAGCAAGGAGTGATAACAAAAATCCAGGCACCGTACTAACATAAAACACGTGCATCTGAGAGCCAGGAGTGATAACAAAAGTCCAGACACCGTACCAATAGTAAACATGAGTGGACAAAAGGCAGCTTAGGAAACATTCTGTCCTGATTTAGTGCAAGCTACTTTAAACCTGTTTAATTTTTTTGTCATCATTAAGAAGTTATCCTGACTTTTTTTGCCACTAATAATGATACGAACTTATAAAACACGATTTGTTCATGTAATAAATGATATTTATGTAATGAAGTGTTATATGAATGGGAGGAACGGAGATGCGTGTTCCTGTAATTTGTTAAGTGTAAAATAAATTAGACAGATTAGATAGACAATAACTGTGAAAGCTTAAATGCTAAACTTATGTTGTTATGATAATAAATTATACCTGAATGTGTATTTATACTAAAACATACGTTATAAGTATCCTGAATCTAATTTATCATTATTATAAATACAATAAATTGAACTATGTGATTAAATAATAAAAAATCTGAAATGAAGAGGTGGCTCAGGGATGATTAAATAGGATTGATATAAGTTTGTTCACTGCCGTACAATGGCCTTCGGCTGGCAAAGCTTTTACTTCATTTTTTTAAAATTCTACATCATATCCGAATTCGCCATAAACATACATACGCTTTCATTTGCGATAAAAATCGCATTTAGATCAGTGTTATACATGTGAAAACTAGCCACAATGTGTAACATGAACTTGAGCACTTGTTTTATAACTATTTGTATCCTTTTTCGTGTTATTTCATTCCCTTATGTTTAATTGCAATTAGTGTCTTTGTCCCAGTCTTTTCCAAACAATTGTAAATGGCAATTTATGATTGCTGGTTATGCCAATAAACTTGAAACTTGTTTTAATCTTGGGCTCCCGATTTTTAGCTGTGCTTAGGAATTAGACAATGACAGGACAGAAGTTTGAGATCATACTCAGAGTCTAATTATATAAATTATCCTAAATCTAAGCGGAAGTAATAGAGATTATATCTGACAATGTGATTAAGATAATAACAAGTATTAGCGACTTTATGCTATAGCAACACAACCTATATAAACTTGGAGAGAAAATTATAATATAACATAATAAAAAATGTAACCAACGTCAAAGTTTGATACACGTGCAATTGCTATAGAACCTGTGAACGATGGACACTATTATGAGGAAAAGAATAATGATTTTTATAAAAGGTTGTCATTGTTCAAAGGTTTATTTCCTTAATTATATCAATAAAAATGAGGTAAATATAGCCGTGGTTCATACTGAGGTACATTTATACACAGGTTTGACAGTATCAGTGTATTCCAGAATTTTAACGATAGAAAATCCTTAAATAAAACATATGTACTTGAAGTTAATTACAGTAAAACCTCTAACTAGATTCTCTCCATACTGGATCAAAAGTCCATTTTTCTGAGAATTCCGGTTTTCAGAGAACTATCGATTATCGAAGAGAAAAAAGGGACTTGAAAAATCGTCTGATTTTCAGAGAATTCCGGTTTTCGGGGGTTTTACTGTTCTTTGGCTCAGCGATAATGTTTGAAATACAATCTGTTGTTGTATAGACAATGTGTTACTGTGGTAGTCTGATGTTCTACGCAGGCTTTGTGTTGTTAATGCCAACAAACTGTTCCAGAACAACAAGTTAACGATTTAACACTTCTATTTACAGTCTGTTAAAGTCATGTAAACGTCTGTCTATTATTATCATTTTATACCAGATTGACATTTTAACGATGACGGCATTACATAACAAGTACATAATATTATGTAATTTGTCTAAGCAGATAGAATTTTAAAAAAATGACTGACAAAAGAATTACTGTTCTATGGTCAATTTTTTCCTGATTGCAACTGATATCTCTAATAGGATTGTTACTTCGCTAATTGTAACAATAACAAACAACATGATTTCCTAGAAACACAAAGTAAAGTACATAAAATACACTTACGTATTTCAAAATCTTTTTTAGTGTTTTATATCACAATATCCGTTGCTAATGTAATGTACTTCCAACAAGCGCTAACAACAAACGTTATTAACAACATGTACTTATCATCCAAGTAGTAACTCCTAGTTTCCGATCTCTGTAATAAAATAAACACAAGTATAATAATTCTCAAAATGATTGTAGCGTGTTAATACTTAACGTGTGGTACTGTATATGAATGTGGTTAAGTTATTAACCGATTGGAGTGTATGCGCTTAAGCACGCACCATTGAATGCGAGGCAAAAGCATGTCTTCTTGCAGTTCGGTCACACCGCAACAAATATTGGTTTCTGTGAAACAGAAAGTTTGAATATATTATATACAATTAGGTCACAACACATCAAATATTGGATTCTTTTAACAAGTGTAAAGTGCACTTAAGCCACTAAACAATAAATCTCAATGTTCGTGCATGAATTCTACTCTCAGGCCACAAACAAATGCTAGTATCTATTTTTTTGATACTGAGTACTCGAATATTACAATTATACCATCAGTTCGTAATACAAAATGGTTTGTTTCTGTAAAACAGAGTGTTTTCAATTAGTGGCGATGGATTTTTTTCTTTTAAATGTCAATTGGTAGTTTGTAATTTGTATAATTGTACTAGTCGTTTCATATATTTTTCCACATAATTGAATAAAACAGTCCAAATGAATGCCATTGTGTCGCAAATTTCTTTTTATCGCATTTGTACTATTTTACACTTTTTTGGCGAGAACACTCGGAGAAGATTATTGTAAATGACTGCACGAGGAATATCTTACAGTGGAAACCTTCTAAACCGGTTCCTCTATAAACCGGTTTCCCCTCTAAACCTGCCAAATGGTCTGGTACCGACTTCTTTACTATGTAATTATAAAATTCCCTCTAAACTGGCATCCCCTCTAAACCGGCAAATGAACTGGTCCCGGGCTCGACCGGTTTAGAAGTGTTCCACTGTACTTGTATCGAGACGTCGTGCATGATGTTAACTGATGAATAGAAAGCCTGAAGTCAGTCATGATGTTATTAAATACATGATAATAAATCATTATTCATTATGTTATTGCGCAAAATTCCTCAGATAATGGAAATCGCTCTCATAAAACGTACAGGAAGGAATAAAATCGGTAATAATGAAACAATTGAAGATTGTTAGTTACTGCGTATAATGGTGATCCACTGTACAAAGCTGGAGAAGTCGCCAAATTACCCTGGCTGTTGGTGCGACGTTACACCCCAGTGTATTATGGTAATATTGTCAGTTTATAGTTATGAGCAGTTCGAATAATCTTCTTACTTTTTATAACCAATTATAATTCCAAAGCGGATGTAAAATACAATAAGACCTGAGTGAACGGCCTCCCATAAATTTAGATTACCATGTGAAAAACGAACACTCTTTAGAAAACTTGTATGGATAAACATGTACAAGGCTAAATAAGCCATGTTTTCCCCCTTCTATGACAGGGGCTGTTTATAATCGTCTTTCCCTCAGGAAGAAATCTTCTAACATTTTGTTTTACATGTATTGGTATTAGAACGAAATTGTTACAAATTTTGAAATCCTAATTGAAAGTTTACTAAAGTAAGAGTTTATGAAACCTGAGTCAAAATTTATCAGTCAGTGTTTATTAGTCAGAGACCTTTTCCCAGTTGAAACGTTCAAAAGACGGCATGTAAAATTACTCGTGAGATTGTGTAAAAAGAACATTTTGTTAAACATTTAAAGAGCATTATCTAGAGAAGCTTGATGAGAAAAAAGAACAACAAACAAAACATAACAAACAACTCTGTTTGATTCATATTTTTATGTTCTAGATTTTAATCGAAGGAAAATTCCCCAGAAGCAACGTTTGAACATGAAGTTAATTGCTTTTGTTGTAAAAGTCTTTCAACTCAAAAACTATAATCCGTTGTAGTACAGACTAGTTTAGTATGTGTGTTTTCATGCCAATGAACTGTTGCATAAACCTAACAATAAGGTCAGAATATTTTACTCGCTGAACAGTCTTTTGTAATTTCAGATTGTGCCAAACTTAAGGATGTTCAGTGAATTTTAGTTCTGAGAGTGAACATTGGCGATTCTCTCCCTTGAAGGTCGAGATGACATTAAAGTTACACAGACAGGACAGCGCTACATAAATTATGTAATCACAAGGCAATATATAGAATACATTCTCATGATGCACGAAATCAACCTTGCATATACATAAGTAATTGAAACTGTGCCAGGGATAGTGACAGAGAAAATGTGGCGTGCAGTGAGTGCCAGACTATCTTTTTATGATTCATACAATATGGATACATGCACGCTCAGTTACATACCAAAGTACCAATTATCTCCGTACTTTCGATACTTTTTTTAAAATTAAAATGTATGGAGAAGCTTCAAATAGAGTATCCTGAAATAGGATGGTAGCCCAACCTTTAATCTTTGGTCCAGAAACACGCACTGTTATACAATTAGCGGGCAAATTCTTCCCAACATAGATGAGGACCGCGAGATCCGGGTTAAAATCCCAGTCGCAGCAGATCATACCCTTCTATGAAAATTTGACAAACATGTCGATTTTCTTTCATTTGTGGAGAACTTGTCGGCTCCTTGTGGAAGGGTAAATAAGTACTGGTTAGTGTACAGACGAAGAAAATTGTTTAGGTGAAACGGTCGCCGTATCTAACTAAAAAAATGTTGAAAAACGGCGTTAAACCCCAGTGACAATGTCACATAAAAACAAACAAACAAACAAAGTAGACGAGGACACAGTCTATTACGTCATAAATGTACGATGTATGAGGAAAGTTTAAACATCACAGAAAGATGAAACTGTTGTCCTGCAGAATGGAGAAGATGCTCTCCACTGTGATCTGGGGCAGAATGTCAAACTGTCAGCAAGTGGAGAGATTGTTAAGATTACAAGGATCACCACTTAATTAACATTAACGTATCCTGTCTGAATAAATTAATATCATCATCACCACGAAGATCAGGTCATATAGTTCTAAAACCGTTTTGGTGGCTTTTGTGTAAAGGTTTTACTGTACATTTGATGGCAAGACATAAAACATTGACATTTCTCATTAATACCAATGTTATCACCGACTATATCACGTACTGACAGATTATCTACCTAATGGCTTATCAGCATACGAACATTACATAATGCAGAATGCGTATACTGTGGTGCAAAAAGTCTCTAGTGTCGTATTGAGAACCTTCAGACGAATATTATCATCCTTTTTATCATGAACCACACGCAAAGTGTATATAATGTATAATGGTTTATCTTCACTTGGTTAGAATAAAGCATTTTTTTCGTACAGTATAATGATGACAAATACTCATATTGCAAACAGTGGATGTCATAATCACCCCCCTGAGACCCTGTCTCTCACGTTAAAGTATCCAGAACTACGATAGTTTCAGATTCCTCTCTGCGGTGACAATCTTATATTCCCAAGGTTCATCGTGATTTCAATTTGTAAAAAAAAATACAAATGATTTTTCTCCAAGAGAAAACATTTAGTTTGAACATTGTTTCTGACATTTATACTTATGTTTTTCTCCCCAAATCAATGTTGTTGATCATGAATAAATGATAAACATTATATGTATAATTATGTGAATGCATATGATCATTCAGAGGAAAGGGAGCGCAAAATGCTACAAATCTAATACATGCATTTTATTGAGAAATAACTTATTTTCACGCTCCTATCGCTTTGCGGTGGATTTGTGATGCTATCATCAAATATCCTCAATATAATTTGTAATTGAGATCTGATGTTTAATATAGAATCTTCAAATATTGACTTGATATCAACTGAAGCATTAACAGTATCTTTATATAGCTCAGTACATAAGATCTCCCACAGAAAGAAAAAAAAAACAGATACAATTAAGCAGCTACAAGACAGGAATGACAGTATTGATAATTGAACGGACGAGAAATCTAATTGACAATGTCAGTGTTATGTTTTATATTCCCAACTGATAGCAAGTTTGGGAGAAAGTACAAATGTGATTTATTAATTGTCACGTAAACTGTCGCAAAACCCTGCAATCTGTAAAAGTGTTTAGACAAGCCTGCAGACATAGTCATTCCTAGTGTGTTGATACGGTACGACATACTCTGAATAAAAAACAATCATCTGCTTAAAGTCTTGTCTATTAATTGAAAAAAAATAATGTAAATGTATTGTAAAGAAATAAAAATTCCGTCTTGATGATAAAATAGTGAAATACCCTTTTAGTGCTCACTTGTCAGAAAAGCTCGGCTCTACGTTGACTAATTTACATTCTGAGTAATTAACGCAGTGCTTATCAATACAATTCTTCTCCTCCACGTGTTTAATATTTCTATTTTATATATCGTGACAGTATTAATAAGATAATTATATATGTATAAGAGATGAAGAAACGCCAGTTTTCATTTTTTGTTCATTAAGATGATGTAAGTTCCACCTCGTTATCAAGATCTTGATCGCTAATAATAACGGTCTGAATACAAATGAAACAAGATTATACGGTATGTATTAGGGATACAAGTCATTAGTAAAGACATGGTAATTCTAGACGTTCTCTGTAGTGCTGAACGATGTCGTCTCGTTCTGGACATAATGGTTTTCTTACACGATTATGTCAAAGAATATTAGAATTAATGACACAATAAGCACAATGTGATCTTTTAAAAACATTACAAGAAACAAGGTCACGCGTCTGGTGCCATTTTTTTTTTTAGTTTTGACCCTAAATGTGCTCTTCCGGAAGTACCAATTTCAATTTTTCGGAATGACACAAAACTAAATGGGCTAGAGTAATATTTAATACGTAATTACAGTGCAACCTTTCCAAGGCAACACCCTTTGGGAGACACAAAATTATGCTGTTGAGAGGTTGTTGTTCTAGAGAGGTTAAATTAATAGTTAAATCGTACAGTAGGAAAAATCATGCTGTTATTGAAGGGAGGTTGTTGCCAAAGAGAGGGCCGCTCTGGACAGGTTGCACTGCAAACGGAAATTAAGCAGCTGATATGAATATTGTTCTCTAGGGCAACATTGTACAACATGCTTGATTAAGCTGATTTAGTATTAAATTAATTATAGACAGAAAAGATATAATTAAACTACAAACAATATAAAACAGAACTGGTTTTGCCATCAAAAACTTCATGTATTAGCATTTGCGCAAGAAAGATAACATTTACAAAATAAGGCTTACATATCCAGAATTCGGGAAGTAATAGGATTTCCTAAATGAGGAAATTTGTAAAGGCGAAAAATAAGACAGAATGACAATAAACATAAAAAGATAAAAATAAAAGCATTTAATGTAGAAAATAAGTGTGGACTATACAGCTTACCACTAAAAATACGCTAACCGTGTTCAATTCTTTGCGACAATTACCAGCTTATGTAATGGTCCATTAGTTCTAAAAGAGTTCCTGAAATTTCAATAATTCCACAATTACGGGCGACTTCCCGTCATCAGTAAATCCTACAGGATATTCCTATATAATGAATCGTTGTTTGTCATAGAAAATGTATCTTTATCTATGCTAGAATCATTCTGCGTATTTCTTTGACAGCAATCCTGGTGACATCAGTGAATTATCGTAATCAAATATTATCAGATTGGTTTGACGTTATTGTAATGTATGGAAATTGGAGGCGGAATTAGGTATAAAAAGTTGTTCTTATCAGAAACCGCATGAATTGCAGCTCCAGCTAGTAAAAGGGCTGACTATCTCATGGTCTCAAGTTTTGCAGTTGTTATCATGATATGCAGTAAAACCTGTGAACAATGACCACGACTAGGAAAGACAAAAGTGGCTTTTATTGACAGGTTGCCTTTATTCGGATTTTTTTTCAAAGAATGGCCTTTATTGACTGGTTGGTCTTAATTCGGAGGTGGCCACAAACACAGGTTTGACTGTACTCGTGATATCGAGTGTTTTTTTTCGGGAAATCGAGTGAAGAATGCGAGTGAGTGACATTAGATTCAGAAACACCTGCACATTCTTCAGTAATGCCTTAAAAAGATGCTCGATAGGATTGTTGAATATAATCGTGAACGATGATGTCATCTGTGATTGCATTTCCGCGACAAATATCAACCATAGGCACTCGATTTAACTTAGTTTTTGTGATACGCAGAGTAGCGAAATGACGTATTTTTTTCTTGGCTGATTTGCGTTGTTTGATGAGTTAAGATTTAAAACATTAGGTCTGTTCGGGTATATAAATCACGGACATCGAGTGCCTATGATACCAACCTTTTAAAAGATACAATATATGTAGAAAAAGTGTTTTCATCTGTAACTTACCAAGGTCGATATAAGCAACTTTTCTTGCCAGAGGATTTCAATAACGAAAAGCATACATTATTGCAAATGCGAGCACGCAGGCATTTCTATCTCTTGATAATCCGGAAGATAGAATTAAACAAAAACATATGTCGTAAACAAAAACTAATTGTTTCGTGATTTGTAAAAACTGGTTGTATTTTGAGAGCGAATAATACATAAATAAGTCAGACACGAAACAAAAATATTTCATAGCAAGTTTTTTTAATAGATAAGTAAACTAATTGTGGAGTTTCCAGGGTTTTTTATAATCAGAGATGAATTAGATCTAATAAATGTATTTGTGTAACACTGCAGTTGTTTTCAATTTGATTCGTAACCTGTCTGAACCTCGGACAATCCAACAAAAACCAAACATTGTCCAATTCAATACAGTGTATCATTTAAAGGGTTCTAATAACATTACACTGTAATAGTATTAATAATAATGATGATGATATAATGATAATTAAATCTAAGTAAAATGCATTTCAAAAAATGAATAGATACTTACATAAATATTATAATCTTTAACGTCTCTAACACCGCAATATCCGTTTCTTAAGTAATCCACTTCTAAATAGCATTATCTGTTATCAAAAAGCACTGTTTCATCCTATATTCAAACTATCCGATGCTCAAGTAGTGCGTGCTAATGTAGCTGTTGAGATGACGCGAATATATTTTATTTATCAATCAAGCGCAGTGCGTGCAGCTAAACACACACCACTGAATTCTTGAGGAAAAAAACGAGCCTCACGCTTAGACAAGACCATAAATACAACTCTGCTACAGTACTTATTCTCTTCAGCGATCATACGAACAGGTACACAATCCCTACAGCTACATTTACAGCAGTTTCTCAAACCATATTACAATGTATTTCTATATTTAATCTTCCTTGAACAACTAGTCCTCAGCATTATTATTTTTCTGTAGAGTATAGACCATGGAACAAGCAAGGGCAAGGGGATACAGAACTGCCAGTTACAAATTTACAAAGTAATAACAAAGAGATAATTAGGGCGACAGACTGCACAGAACAACCAAGTACTTCAAAAGTCTACACATGTAAGCTGTAGCAAGTGATTGTAATTTCCTACAAGTTACAAAGAGTACAATGGTATGTCACTCTAGAGTGTATATCAAATACTTAGTTTTTCTACCAGTGACCGAATAATTAGTCACATAATTAGTGTTATAACTATGTCGCGTGAAAGCCATTCGGTCCCATCAACATTTATTCACACAACACAATATCTCATTAGTTTTGGGTACAATAACATCATAATATCCTTCTGGTTGCTGTATTGTACGATAATGTTTATTGGATATATTTCCATGGAAACATATAATGTTCAATGGGTGAATTTAACATAGTCTCATCTGAATTATTAGTGTTCAGCTACAGTCAACCATGAATAAATGACCTTATATGAATAAATGACCACACGTGAGTACAAGATCGCCTGTAAGTAATGGTCACCTGAAAATGAATGACATGTTAGTCAAGGGTTCTCTGTTGATAAATGAACGACTAATCATTACAAAATAAAAGTTACATATCTCTCTCCCTTCAGTGGCCTTCTATCAAAGCCTTGACTGTTTTCAATAATTCTGGTTCTGAGACAGGGCTGAGTATATCAAATTAAATGCCTTTTAATCACGTTTATGTCATCTTAACAGAGTAGACAAGGAATGGAATTCTTGGCAAACACATAAGAACACTTCAGAAACAAGAAATAATGCCTAATGAAACATATTGCATAATTACACGCAATGTTGACACACTTGAACAAAAAACCTCCGTACGACATTTTAACATTTATTTTCTGAGTGCATAACTGCATACTGGTCAAGCAATCAGTAACTATTATGCAATTAACCAGACATTCTTTAGCGAGCAAATGTCTGAGCACTTATAATCCAGGCCATTTTTAGCGATCATTAACTGTCTGTTCAAGAAGTCTAGTCATACCAAATAATGATTGAATGTTTTATTTGGAGTAGCTAATGTTTAATCACTTGTTTATATCTTTAAGAGTTTCCTCAAATAATTAAACAAACATCACGGAGAAAGTTTAAACTATGCCTAAAAACATCAAATGGGCATTAGTTTCATGTATATTCTGACATTAAAAATAAACCTGATATTGACAAACACAAACAAAGTCTTGCCTAAGGTGTTGGTCCATGTCGCCATCGCCATAACTATACTGCGGTTAAAATTTGGGTAGATAATGGGGGAAAATGGCAGGTTTTAGTAAAAAAAATCCAGGGGAGCATGCCCCAGACCCCCTAGATTGCCTCGATTCAATTATGGGTTTGGCTACGGCACTGATGTGGCACAAATCATATTACACTAATGGTGTTATGCCTCATACTCTGTTGCCATGGAAACAATATACGCATAAAGTTTTAATTGCTGAACATGGTGAATAAATGCAAGCTGCTGTTTTGGATATGAACCAGATGACATCAAGAGTAATACGAACAAAAAGTCAAGACCATTTTAACTAAAGAAGTGCACATAAACTTGGAACATGGACCTCGTTAATGTTGTAATCAGCTTTATCAGAGGAAAGATGAAACAAGCAGGAAGTATTGTGTAAAAAGCGATACAATATTTGTCATGTTGTAAACATTTAGAAAGTAACACAAACAAGATGTTTACAGGGCAGTGTGTTGAAATGAAGACGAACAGATAATTCCATCGCAAAGATGCTTACTAACAAAAAACACCAAATGAGCATAATTCACATTACCCACAGTGAACTGACAGATATTAGAGATGAGCGATACTACCGGTATATTGTGATTTTATCCAGACACGATATGTATCGGTATACCGGTATATTGTGATTTCATCCAGACACGATACATATCAGTATACCGGTATATTGATACTGATACGTCTAAGGCAATACTCGTTTTACAGTATGTGTTTTTTTTCTTCAAATTATTTCAACCGAGCACTGGGTAGTTGAAGTTGAAATACAGCTGACGATGATAAAACATATTTATTTACCCGTTATCCAGTTACAACTGTAAACAATTATGGAGGACTTTACCATGACCCAAAGGTGGTCGAGGTTTTTGCTGTACATATGGTAAAGAGGTTCAATTAAATTTCACTCACAATGTAATATACCGGCATTGAAGACATGTAAAAATCTTTCTAGACTGTAATTATAAAAATTACATACTAAGTATTTTAATTAAAATCTCAGACAGCATTCCTTTGTAAAAAATTATAAGTTTGGCACAAACAAATTGGCAATGCTCATCTATTTTTCACACCAAAATAACACTCTAAGGCAAACATTTACAATAATTCAATTAAAATAAAACCACACTTTTTGTCAATAGTTTTATTTAACATAAAAATAAACGAGAACAAAATCATTGGTACAAACAATATGGCATTTAATGAACCGATTAGTGGAGTTTGCATACATCCCGTAAATACTGAGAAAATTTCATGTCAAGATGTAAACAAGTAAGGACAATGAAGTTAATGGTGTATAGTCTATATGTTGTTTTGTCTCCTGTTATACTGTTTTGTGTTGGTGTGTATATATATATATGAGTGTGCAAAGACAAGTACTTGCCTATTTCTGTGAGTAAACTGTGAGTAAGACGCATGGGTAAAAAAGGACTCAAAGTAAAAACATGGTCTTTAATGTAATTTATAACACTGTAATAATTAAAGCGTAGTTAAACCTAACCATGGTCCTGGATTCTGTAACTTTGTTCCTGGCAAGTTACTGTCAACTTGTACACACATGAATAATCAGCAGTTGAGGATGTCATGTCTTTAGTGAAATTGTCACAGATATCATATGGTTAAACTCATAAATCAAAGGTTAATAGACGTAACTCCCAACTAATTAAACTGAGAGGGTTGGCTCTATACCTTAAATAATAAATACATAAGGAATAAAACAGAAAATTAACTTTCATGAAATTCTTACAAGTCCATGATCACATGGGTGAAAGTTGAAAATTTTCAAAAAAAAAAACAACAGAAATCTTTACCCCGGGGCCAAAGAAACAACAAAAACTAGTTTGACCCTGACCTGAGAAAACAGGAGGTTCTGAAAAACTTTTAACCCCGTGATCAGCTAAAAATATAAAACAGAGGAAGGAACAATAATAAAGAATACTGCAAACTTACAATATCAGCAGCTAATAAGAATCAATAAAAAAAAAACAATTTTTAAAAATAATACTACAATGGGTAACCGAACATATTTGTCACTTTATCATTGTTTTAAAACAAACTAACAGGTTGAAATGAATCCCAAAAATAACTAAGACATACATAAATGTAACAATTATCATCGCTGTTAAGCCTAAAAAAATAACTTGCTTCCGCTACTGGCTCTAAAAATATAGGGTCGGTAGGTAGGGATTCATTATTTTTACTTTTTTTTCTAGAATATGACTGACATTATTTTTATTTTGAAAAACTATAATTTGACCCAAAAAATCATAAGGTTGGCAGCAAAAAATAGGGTTGATCGGGTAGTGCAAACAAGCTATTTTCGTATTAGGCCTTAATGATTATTTTAATCACAAGAGAGCAATGTTATAATTTAATACATGTATTTGACACAAATCACAATGCGACAATGCTAAATTAGGCAAGAAAAATTGATAAGATCAGTCATGACACTAAGATAGTGCTAACAAAAATTTATTAATTTTTCTGGCCAATGATATGAAATAACATTGATTTGTGATCATAAAAAATGAGTAAATTTATCACTATGATTAGAATGTCCCATGCATACACTTTGGTAGTACAACTGATAGCTAAAATAATAACAAGGACAAATAACTCATGAGCATTTTTTTATGAAGATCTTGTCAGCACAACATGATTTATAACCCAATCAGTAGGAACAGCAAACAATGAAAGAAAATTTTTAAATATGTTAAATCATTGCACATTTTGCTTAATGGAGAACACATTTCTCTGGCATGACAAATTTAATTTGGAACAAAAACAACATTGAGATATCTGTAGTACATATACATTTTAAAGAAACAATTAAGACGAAGGTACTTCAGTAAAACATCACAAAGTGACCATCTGAATATTATGACCACCTTTTATAACGACCATATATTTTCAGACAGGATTTCAATAATTTCCAAATAATTAACTTGATAATGAGACCACCTCATTGTTACGACCGATTTTTCAGGTCCCAAAGCTGGTCGCATTATCAAGATTTACTGTATAAAGCAAACGAGGTAAAAATTATTGTTGTTAAAACAACAACAAATGACCAGATCAGGTTCTTCATAACCTCATATAAAAAGTAGGAAAAAGATTTTGTGTCAAAAATATCTTTTCCGTAACTGCTTAATTCCAAAAAAAAACAACAGTGAACTTTATCTAACAGCTAATGCTTTCTAGATCAGATTCCAGTGCTTCACGGAGGTTTTCATGTGCCATGTGGTTAGCAACAGTGCAAGTTGGATCTTTGACATCACAACTAATTGTTACATACTTAACCACAATGAAGCATTCAGCAGGGTTAAAGCAATATATACACAGAACAATAGATTATAAAAAAACTGTCTTTCAATGACTCAGTCTTACAAAAATTTAGGACAAATAGAGCATTTTTTGATAAACAGAAAGACACGAGGGCCATGATAGCCCTGCATTGTGCACCAGAGTAAAAATGTTTAGGGATGATCCATCCATTGGGGCCAACCATTTTCATTTTAGCAAATCTGATAGAACACTATCTAAGGACGCTAAAAACTAAGTTTGGTAATAATCCATCCATGAGAAAAAGTCATTTTAAGGTATTTCTACTTTAACTCTAGCGGCCCCTAAAAAGGGCCAAATTTATTTGAGGAAACTTGAGAAGGGACTACCTAAGAATGCTACCAACCAAGTTTGGTGAGCTAAAAAGGCGAGATTCAATTAAAAAGCAGGGCCCACAAGGCAACCTGATTAATGGACTTTATAAGCAACCAAACCAAAAAACAACAGAAATCCGTGCAAACAAATTAATTGTGCCCAGCAAAGGCAGAGGTCGGACATCCAACCTTTGGCAAGTATGTGTACCTGTATTTTATAGGAACAAAAAGCAAGTGTAACATCAACTTACAATAACTTAAAATTTCACTTTTTTCCATTTTTTTCAAGATTTTGAACTCCAATTATTTCAATATCAACAACATATAAATCACTGTTTTTTCTTTTTCTTAACAGAAGCAGATTCAAGCCTGGCAGCATCTCCATTCTTCACCATCGTTCTCCACTTATCTTTTAACATGACACTAGTCCGACTAGTGTTCAGAAAATCCCTCATTTCGGCCCAGTTTCCAACACCAAAAGACTTCACAGCATTGAAAAATTCCACCATTTCATCTTCTGTCCATTTTCTTTTCCTATGACCTGAACTCACTTCGCCTAATATGGAAGATTAAAGTAAAATAGACTATTTCAAGATAATAATTAAAACAACAGATTAACATTTCAAGGTTAACAACTCGTACAAAGGTCACACAGCACTAAAACTCACATCAAAGTCAACAGCTATTGATAAAATATATGAAATTTTAGATAAAGGCTACATTATCTATGGTATAGATGGCCTTTGTTCACAGGCTTCACAGTATGTAACAGATCTACAGTAATGGTGGTAAAAGAAAATTTCACGGATTTCTGGTAAAGCATTCATAATCATTAAAATTTTCACAACAACAAATAGAAGTTTTAGTAACTTCATGGAAAATTTCTTTTGTTCAGTTAGGTATTGTATTGTCATGGTTTGGTCTTTCACAAATGCCATAAAAATTTAATTTTACCAAAAAAATATGCAATAGAGATCTTGTGGTTAGTGATAATAAAAGTGATATCAACGTACTAATATCATCTCTAAAACTGGAATCATTTGGACATGGTTCATGCCGATTAAGTCGTCCTTGGTTTTTCTTGTACTGAAGTTCTGGACTGGCAAATTTGTCGGATAACCTGTAATATGGCGCAAAAACAACATTTTGAACTTCATAAATTTTGAATAAAATAATTATATCACTCATATATGGAGGCATAAATAGCTGGACTGCTTACCTTGCCATACGTAACACTCAAACAATATTTCTTAATTTCATAAGTAAACAATAAAGTGAAGAAAGTAAAATGTACTGTAGACAGATAAGTTATGCAGTAAAGACAAGAAAATGAAGTTTTACACATTTTGAGTCCCAGCATGAATAGTCCCATTCAGTATCCATTAATTTATTTATTCTTTAAAATTGACAAGAGGAAAAAAGCTTCACACTGATATACATATCAAGTAGGAGATTACAGACTTAGAGAGAAAAAGTTTTAACAGTAGGTAACAGGAGAGGCCAAGCAAGCTTCATGCACAAAGGAAGGAAGGAAGGAACGAACGAACAAACGAACGAAGTAACGAAAGAACGAACCAACCAACGAACCAACAAATGAACGAAGAACGAACCAACCAACCAACGAACAAACAAACCAAGCAACCAACCAAGCAACCAACCAAGCAACCAACCAAGCAACCAAACAAACAAACAAACAAACAAACAAACAAACAAACAAACATTTACTCACCCAGATTTGTTAGCAGATCTAACTACTCCTGATTTTAAAACTGAGGAACACGGACTTTTAAATAATCCCACCTTCACAGGATTAGACATTGTAGGTGTGTGAAGTTTTACAGGTGATTGTGTCACAGTGGTGCTCACCATTGAAGTACCAGGCTGTGGACTTGCCAAAGTCTTTGAACAGACTGGTGAAGTTTTTGACTGATTTGATATTGCTGGAGATTTTGGCTGAATCGGTGATGACATCATCCATGTACCTATATGATAGGGATTAAAAATTATGATCCAACATTTAAATAAAACGGCAGAATACAGTAGGACAACAGAAAAACAGCAAATAATCTTTTTGGAGGACAAGGTAAGCTTTGGTACAGATTCAAGGGTTTCTGGTTAACTTCCCAATGGTATACGGTATAGCCCCTTAAAACAGGACTCCCTGAAAACAGGAATTCTCAGAAAATTGGATGATTTTTCAAGCCCCATTTTTTCACTTCTATAATCAATATTACTCTGAAGACTGGAATTCTCAGACAACCCGACTTTTGGTCCAGTTCAGAAATGGTCTGGTTTTCATGGGTATTTCTGAATAACTTATAACTGAAATACTGCTGAAAACAGGAATACAACAGAACACATCTTTTTATCTTAAGTTATTTTATAAATAACAATGAAGACTTTTGTCTCAATATGTGTAAAACTAGGCATTTGTTGGTATCTTGATAGGGTACTAACATAAACAAACACCTACTTGTTTTCTCAGGACTTGGACTCCCAAACATTTCTCTGACATTCTGTAAAATACAATGAAAATATATTGAACATAACCATATATAGATAAGAAAGAGACAATGAATTCATTGGCTAAAGTTTTATACCAATGTTCTTTTTTCATCAAGGAACTCAATATTCATATTCTGATTTAGATCATATTTTAAGCCTTACAGTGTAAAATAAGTGGCAATACAAGTTGCTATATCATTTAAATGAAAATAAATGGTAAACAGTCAAACCTGTGTTAACAGTCACTTATTTACAATGGTCATTGTTGTGCAAAAGTCACTATTCACTACACATTTATCAATATAACAGACCAAATAAAACTCTAAATAAAGTCCAACTATACACATTGGTCATGTTTTTTGTCTGCCTATGGTGACCTTTGTTCAAAGATTTCACTGTTACTACTTACTGACTTTTTCTTTTCCATTTGAGTAAGAAGGAAGTTCATCATTAGACCTTCAGGACACATGATTTTTAAGTACAATTTTCAGACACCAAAAAAAATATATAGAGGCAATTTCAAGACAAAAAAAACAGCAATTTTCTTGTTTAGGTAAAGCTACCTATCTGCTTTAAATATGAGTCACAATATCCTACATCACAAAAATTTATGTTTAGCATACTTAAACATATACCTGTTGCCAAAGATTTCTCAATTTTTGTTTGTCCTTACTAATATTACTAGAGTTATTACTGTTGCTGTCTGTTATATTTTCTTGTAAACATTTTTCAGCAGCTTTTCGAGTCACCCTGAAAAATAAACATGAAAGCAAATCAAACAAAAAAAAACCCTTTTTTCAAAATATGTACTAAAATATCAATTGTTACCAGTACTCTCATTTTTTATGATTACCATCTTAGACATCAACTTAACAACTTCTCTACAAAAACATGAAAGTTATGACCAAAGTAAAGCTATCAATGAAAAACAAGTCTTACTTCCTGAATCTACAGGTAAAATAGACTTTAGACCTCAACTAGATTAATCTGATGATTTGAAATGTCTTTAAGTAAATATAATAATAAAACTGGAGTGAAGACTTTCTACAGACAAAATGACAATACAAATAGATGGATGGTGGCAATGATCCTTGAAAAGCAAGGATTCAGGCCTGAATTGAGGGATGTTAATTATCAACACTCAATAAGGTTTAAAATAATGAAGTCTGGGTTAGATTTATATTCAACAAACCGTTTCTCAGACTTCATCTCTGAGTGTGATTTCAGGAGATGTTCAGCAGCCTGTAAAAGTATAAATAAAAATGACAAAATTAAGTAAGTCTATCAAAATAGAAAAGTATTAATAAATAAAAAATGTACTAGAATGTCAAACTATCAAATAACTATATTTTCAGGGTGGAGAACTTAATGGTTAGTGTGGTACATGTTCTCTATGATGATCTGATTGAAGGCATTCTGTTTAAGGCCTATCGTTCTCCACCACTGATCAATCAATAAATCAGAGATGTTGTCGGTAACTTTGCCAGACCAAGGCTAGTAATGGTACATATTTCAGGAAACTCGTTATCTGTATGTTAGTAATATGTATCAAATACAGTAAGCAAAAAGTAAACCCGAATTTTTTCATATTAAAATATTGTGACACAATTCAAATGAAAATACCACATCCTATGTTAATTTCCTACATTTGAAACACACGTGTGGAAGTCTGGAATGAGAACGAGACAGGTTATAACAGGTTACAGCTTACCCAGCTCAACTGCCTGCCTCACTAATCGTAGTCCTGCTTAGAGGAATTAAAACCAATACTAAAAAATCAAGTAAAATTTTAAGGACTTAAAGAGTTTTACCACAATAAGAAGAGGTGTCTCAAAACAATCCACAATTTTTTTAAGGTACGCAATCATACAATCAATAAAGTCTTTGTATGTAATATGTTCAGGATTTTTCTTTTCCTTAATGCACAATCTCAAATTCTTCACTTTCTGGAAAGTAATATAAAAAATAATATTTGAACAATATAAATTCAAATAATTATAAAATATCACTGTGGTCGAGTGCTTATGGTCTCAAACTGGGGTCTTCCTCTACTATAGGTATGGAGTCTTCCTTCACTGTTTAAGCTGGTGAAGTCACCAAATGAAACTAGCTGTCTGTACTAAGTTAAACCACAGAAAAAATATGTAAATATATCAATGTTAGACCTATCAACTGACCAGACATCAAAAGTTCTGAATGAAAATATGAAGATCCATTCAATATTTTTTGTATCTTTGTAACATTTGCCATAATAGACAAACTCTAATGATGGGTTAAGTTGACCATACACCTCATTTCTAAGAGCTGATGTCAGGGTTTTTTCCTTGTATCTCAGAGGCAGTTTATAGGTGTCTTCCTCTCAGGAAAAATCTTTAAAATCAAGCAGTTTTCCTCTAAATTCAGTTAACATCAATTTTTTCCTTTACCTTTTTGTGAAAATACTGCATTATTTTCCCCCAAATTTAAGAAAAAAGGCCCCTTCCCCTTCCACTGAAAAAAAGCCCTGGATGTCACTTGGCCATTTATATTTTCACTGTATATTAAATGCACCATTAGAAAGCATCATTTGGTAACTTATCCAGCTTCAACAGAATAAGAATACCTCAGGCATACACCTAGGTAGAATCATTGACCTTTCATATGATAAGCTAGCTAACAAGATTCCTCACAAGTGAAATTTGGTACTGTGGGATTCAAACTTACAATTATTAAGAGCTGACAATTACTATGCAGAGAACATTTATAACCAATTGATCACAGAGACATCTCAGCCATTTACTATCTAACAGGTACATATCAAATATTTCAAGCAGGTATGTGATCAAAAACTTTACAAAAGGATCTTATCATAAACAATACGCCATCACATAACGACTCTGATCAATATAAAAAGTAAAAGAATTTAACCTCCACTTTCAATTCTTCTTCACCAGAGAAAAATTTTGAGAAACACTTCTGTGCCAATTTAAATTGTTTCTGCCTCAAATAAGCCATTACAGCCTGAAAATCAGAATAAAATCAATAACAGAAATATGAAAATCAGAATAAAATCAATAATACAAATTTGAAAATCAGAATAAAATCAACAATAAAAATCTAAATATCAGAATAAAATCAATAATACAAGTATGAAAATCGAAATAAAATCAATTATGCAAATCTGAAAATCGGAATAAACATCTGTGAATAGTGTAATAAATAAACACAGTAAAACCTTGATAACGAGACCACCTTCGGGACCCTAAGAATCAGTAATAATGAGGTGGTCTCATTGACAGTTGATAATGGGGGGGGGGTGGGGGGGGTATTGAAAACTGGTAAAAAATAAGTGATCATTATATCAAGGTGGTCATAATATTGAGGTGGTTGCTATTTGAGGTTTTACTGAAATACACAAAAAGCTGAAAATCTCAACTTTGATAATTTATAATCAAACAAACAGATTTTATATGGGCTATACTTCAGCATTTAAGTCACATGGACTGATAGTTAAATTACAGTCAACTCTCGGTATGTTGAATTTTTCAGGACCAAAAAAATACTTCATCTTAAAGAAAATCCGACATAAAGCAATAGCGAAATCGTTCATTTGGACTTCAAAATTAGTTCTACATAACAAAAAATTCGATAGGAATTTGTCTAAACTGACAGAATTTTATATACTTTAAGAAGGAAAAAATTGGGACTTAAAAATACTTTTGACATAACAGAAAAATAGTCTTAACCAACTTCACCATAACGAGAGTCAACTGAAAATTCTTACTTAATTCAGTTAATTTTGATAAAACAGTTTGTGTATCAATTAATTTTAGATACTGTTTACCTCATATTTGATGACTTCAGACACTTTTTTACCGACCTCCACTAGGTCATCATCTAGCTGGAAGTAGACTAGACTGAGAAAATGAGGAAACAGATCCTCTAATGGAGAAAGTTCACTATCATCATACCTGGGAAATAAAAACATTAGGATCAACAACACACTAGAAATAAATCACAGAATGATTCAATCAATAATTTATTTCAACAGCAGTAAAACCTCAATGAGTCCACTTCAGGGATGTAGAAATGAGCCAGAACATTCTTTTTCCCCACACAGGGGACATTACCCCTTTGCCCACTACCAGGGGAACCCTCAGATCCCTTCTACTTTAATTAGCTTACCAGCTAAATAAAAACATTTCTAAACCCCAGACACCTTAAGGATCCAAAAATTGGTCATAAAAATGAGGTGGTCTCATTATCAAGTTTAATTATATGGGAGTTATTGAAAACGTAACAAGGTGGTCATAATATTGGGTAAGTCACTATCTGAGGTTTTACTGTATACATTATTAAACAGTTGTGCTTAATTATAGGGTCTGAAGCTCCAGGGTCAGAGGAAAAAACAATAAAAGGTCAAGTTTGAATAAAACAATAAAAGGTCAATTTCAAGGTAATGGATGGAGGACAGCATCTACATTTAGTATTATTCTGCTTAAAACAGCCTTCCTGCCTGGCAAGCAAAGGCAGGAAACATACACTGTAAAATAAGGAGGGACATTTGCTGACTAAACTCAAAGGAGGCAAGAAAATCTAAACTGAACTGGTCTCAGCTCAGGTTCCATCTACCACCCATATCTGCTTTCCTACCAATTAGAAGATGATGTCACAATTTAAAGAAATTACAGCCTTCCAGAAATCATGATTTTCGGTTAGACTTTTCAATCAGATCTAAAGAGTAAGATGACCCTGATGACAGATGAGATTCCAGAGCAAAGCTGTGCAAATTTATGTAATTCAACATCAGTCAATCACTTAATGTAGTCTGTTGGAACACTTTCTTAAAAACTATTTACCTCATATAAATGTCTTCACCATCTGCAATACGTGATAATACAGTCAAAAACAATTTTTTATCACTTCTATCAATGGAACTGTTGTCATCATTCACATCTGTGTTAAGTAATCCTTAAATGATGAAATTAATTTCAAAATAAGACCTTTAACTTAAGACAAATCAATAAAACTGGTCATCATAAAAGTTAAAAGAGGGACTCAAGAAAATTCTGATTACATATGATAAATGCAAATAAAATCAATCTTGCTATAAGCAAGAGTCCAAATACCTATACTTAATGTTTATATTAAATTAGTGACTTTTCTTGAAATTAACCAGGTATTGAGTTAACAAGCTTCCAAAAAGTTGCCAGACCGTCGGACATGTCAGGCAAATTTCGAGCAGGTCCAATAACTATTCGCCGAGTACCGGACCAGATGTCTGGCTGTCGGGCATGATTTACCACATTTATCACTTATTTATAATTCATTTGGTCAGATAAATTTTCATTTGATCAGACAGAAATTCAAAATTTGCCTGACCAAATGTTAGGCAAGTTTTCCAGTATTTTAGAGAAGCCAGCATTAATAATGTTACATTTCAATTCTGTTTACAATCTGATATCTCATTATCTGTATGGGTATTCATATTGCAAAACCTGTAATAATTCTGTTAAGTGTAAAAAAATTCTTTTTTTATATGGAAATAACATATCGCACTAAGTGACAAACTGTAATGAGAGGAGCAAATTTAATCCATTTCCTTTAGCTCAGTCGTTACACTTTAATACGAATACAAATGACAATTAATGATCATAATTATTAATTCCATAATCATTAAATTCATGCAATTGGTTGTTGGAGTGATGTTAATTAAATATCTCTGAGAAAAGAATTTCATTGCTTATCCGAACACTATTCAACTAAAGACCGAATAATTTGTTTTGTATTCAAATAATAATATTCCATCAATGTTGGTGCAAATACCTTGTACACAATCTAATAGAGGTGCACTAATTTTGTGGTTATTTATAAAGTCTTCCCATGCAGCAAAACAGTAATAATCCAAAATCCAATTGTAAACAATCGCTGACTCCTTTCGCGCCATATTGGAGTGTTAAAAATCAGTAAACGGAAAGCCGTATTGGACCGTGATTTTTTAACAATTGTGCACTGGCTTGATGGGTTGGACTAATAAACGTGCTTTTTTCAGAACAAATACGTTTTAATATTTTGCATTAAAATACCACATTAAGTAATGAATGCACTATCCCAAATGACTCTACTGCGTAATGTTTATCTTCCTATGTTGGGTAGGCCTATATCATCTTTAATGCTAATATTTTCTTAAGTCGCCAGCTCTATAACAGCCATCATTAATCTCAAACGCATACTAAACATGGTACGTTGGATCAGCTTCACTCATGATGTCAACTGAGACAAATTTACATATATGGATATATTGGTTCCAGATGTCAACAACCTTGGTCGGAAGACGAGGTGGTCAGTTAGCGGACTTTCATTTTCTTTTAATTCGGAAAGAGACCATATCTATTAAAGCGTATTTATTTGTTCAGAATCTTACTCTACACCAACAGTGTGATTATATCTTGTATTTGTTACATCGTCAACGCGTATGATTTTTCGTCTTAGAGTTACAGATATATGAGAATCAAGCTGCCTCAATACATATCAATCAAGTATATTGTTGTGGGAAATAAATCCGTACATGTAAATAGATATGCTATTCACACAGTGAGTATGTTGCTCATATTTATACACAATAAAACCCCAATAATGCGATCACCTTCGGGACCCGAAGAAATCGGTCGTAACAATGAGGTGGTTTAATTATTAAGTTGAATTATAAAGTAGTTATTGAAAGAAGGGCCGTTAGTTGTTATATCAAGGTGGTCGTATTATTGAGATGGTCGCTTTGTGATTTTTACTGCATACAATGCATTTTTCTTGTCCGTTTAATAATAACTTTGCGGTATAAAATGACAACCGTATAAACATACTACATTAAATCAGCTATATATACAGAAAATAATTTTTCGTAAAGTGCCTAAACACGACATGTAGTATTCAATAAGTTTTTTATTTTACATCTTATAAACCTTATTTCACATATATTGAACTCATTTACGACCTAAATGTTGAACTTTGTGTCAGTGATAAGAGTTTCCACTAGTTTAGGACTCCTTATGTATCATAGTTATCAATTAGTGTCGTACATAGAATATGATAATACAAACGGACACTCTTGTGATAGCAGGATAATAAGGTATGTTGAATGTGTCGGTATCAGTCTGTTTGGACATGTTTCCTTCAAATTTTTACTTAAGTTTCACTGAAGCTGGGCTAGTAAAAAATAATCATGTTTACGGTTGCTTGATCAAAAAGGGGCCATCAATTAACCGTAAATACAACTATTTTTGTGGCCTTACAGTACCACCTAAGTTTACTACCATCTGTGGACATAGATCACTGTTTAGCGAAGGTCACTGTACAGCGCATATTTATTAATTTAACAGAACAAGTAGGTTTCTGAATAACGGACAGCTGTAAAAAAGGTTACATTTCTTCTCTCCTTTTGAAGGCATTAGTGTCTCAGGGTTTGATTGTCGATTCTCTAAAGATACTTCAGGTACAAATTTGAGAACAGTCTCCGAGTTCAAATCTCAATTCCGTAATTGAAGCATTCTGGTTTGAACGATATTGCAGTTAGCTCGGAGACCGATCTCAAGTTATGTAACATTGGATCTGATATGTAGCGTTATATATACGCATTTAAGACACCTGTCCACACACTTTTGTAATGCAAAAAGTGAAAACTAAGGAAGATGTGATTTTTGGCCAATCTTATACGAAGATAAACGTATAATTAAGATATACATGTATTTCCATGATAAATTATGACTACAAATTCTCGAAAAATACAGCTTTGACCACCAAGATTTTCAAACTGTTCCGTTTTTCAAGTCTAATTAAGTATGCTGTCCTTATAGACACATTAAATATGGTCAACTTAAACCTCTAATCAAGAAGTTTAAATACATTTATGGAATTTTCTTATCAAATTGTTTACTACATTGCAGAAGCACAAGTCATGTTACTGACAAGTTGTTTTGTATTGACGTTACACCTAGTGACATGCGTGTCAGCTGATGTGCACTTATATGTCAGTCCTCAAGGAGCCAACACAAATAATGGGTATATCCAATACTTTGATAATTCCAATCTTCGAGCTGATACCATCTTTAGTGACACAAAGCATAAAGGCGTAGAAAAGGCCATTTGGCACCAGTCTCCTGTTCATGAGTTTGCTTTCCGGGAATGCGTATTTTTGTAGGAACGGCAACTCTAGCGCGGATGGTAAGCTAAACTGGTCCCGTCCCATGTTGCAGAGTATCTCTGTATAGCCAGAGTGAACTGGAACCAGTCTAGTGATAAGCGAAATCGGGTGAACGCTGCATTTTCTCGAAAGGAAACGTCGAATAACAATAAGTAAAAATAGATTACAACAGAAAAAATGCAAAAAATGAAGCAGACGTAAAGCTGGTCTAGTAATTAACGCAAGAAAATTGAAATTAATATTAAAAAATAATGCCATGATACCCACAGTTCCATTTACCTGTTGAAGTTAGGAATTGAATTTGTTGCCGTTGGATTCAGTGCTTTGTATCAAAACTATTGCAGAAAAATAACCGGTTAACTTAATCAGTCATACTGTATATCACACATATTAACTCACGGAGTGTAATAAGGCTTATATGATGTCATTAACAAACAAAAAAATGTCACGTGTTTTCTTTTTTCTTGTATCTTTTAAGACTGTCTGAATCTGCACCAATGGCCACAATTCAACACGCTGTAGATATTGCACACACAAGATATGCAAATGTCTGTAAGTTTCATTTATATAATGTCGTAATGTTGAACCTGTGTACACGAGCCATCGAGGGGGTATCGATCGGATGGTTCGTTTGTTTTTATGTGACTTATTGTCACTGGGATTTAACGCTGTTTTTCAACAATTTTTCAGTTATATACGGCGATCGGTTCACCTGATAAGTTCTCCTGGACTGTATACTATCCCGTAGTAACTTACCCTTCCACAAGGAGCCGGCAACTTCTCCACATATGGAGGAAAATCGACATTTTTGTCAAATTTTCACGGAAGGGTATGACCTAGCGCATTCTAGCGCACTAACCACTGGACCACGGCTGTGGCCGGGTATCGATAAGAATTCGTAAATATCTATGGTAAAGTAAGCGACCATTTTTTCTACATATTCTGTATACGGACATTTTTGTTGAGACGATGTTGTTCAAGTGTACGGCGGCAAATTTGTGCCACGACATAAAAAGTGGTAATCGCTATACGCATAAATATAACACAATAAACATTCACACAATATTTTGTTCAGCCATGACTTTCAGATTATTTCAAGAATACGCGTGTACATCGGTCCATAAAAATTCTATTTCTCAGTAATAAGAATGTCAGAAAAGTAAGTACATTTTTGTTGAAAGGTTTAGAAATTTTCCATGATAATTATCGTGCTACGTTTTGGCAAAGATATACAACCATATAAATGTGAAAGTTACTTTTCCAGGGCAAAATCGGTTTGCTTCATTTAACCTTTAACCTATGTACCATAAGTCAGAAGTTGATCATCGGAATAATAATCCTAATTTTTTGCAGACGTATTCATTGAATTGATGGCAGGATACCATGACTTACAACACTCGCTGTTTATAAATCGAAACAAGCTTTCAATCAGACCTTACAAGAATCAGGAAGTACACGTGGTAAGTAGTTTGTTTATAACAATCAGGGACAAAATTCATTCACTTATCACCCAAATTGCTATTTTCTATCATTATGATGATCATCCTTTTCTTATATTCAAGATGAGTTTTCAGAAAGTTCACCAGCTTCAAATCTGAGTTTTATAGTCCTCCATCGTGGATCATACATGTGGAAAAGTTTGTGGATACTTGCGGAGGAAAGATTAAAACTGGTACAGAATCCAGGGAAACTGTCCGGTGGGACAAAACTGTTCAGTTACTGTTGAAAAAGACATAAAAAACGGAATAATAATAAATTTGTCTCTTTTATTCTAGACGGGCGGGAAACGGATTGATAGTGTCCACTTTAAACACGTTACCAATCAAACAGTTTTGAACCAGCTTCCTGCCGTCAGTAGATCTCATGTAAGCATGTACCTTCTATATTATGGCTTCCACCTGTTTTTGAAGCACCGACTGTTTATTGTAAACACATAACCTCCGAATATAGACCACCCTGTGAATAAAGACCATTCTTTTGAAACCCGTCATGGATTATTTTGAACAAACTGACCTCCATATAAAAGCCACTTGTCAATCAAGGCCACATTTTGTCTTTCCCAATGATGGCCTTTGTTCATAGGTTTGACTGTTCGTGTATATATACACATGTAGTTGATATTATTTGAGTTGAATTTATTAACAATAAATGTCAATTATTTTAACTTTAAGTACAGTTATTTTGGGAGAATGCAGTAACAGACTGATATCATCAATGTGGTTTGAAAATCAATTTGAAATGGTTGAGGTAAAACAATAAAATTTGCCGAGAAACGATCGAACTTTATTGGCTCTGGATAACTACTATTCGTACCCTTGTATAGATATTTTTTTCTGTTGAAATCTAGCAAAGGAACAAAAATTGTAGTGAGGTTTGGGGGTGGGGGTGGGGGGTCTTCCAGCTAGGTCACAGAAGGTCGGTGGTGCTACCCAGGTGTAAGCTTGGTGCCTTCCACCACCGCCAAGCTGGAGAAGTCGCTGGGAGGGATAAAAGAAAGGTGCTAATAACGCAAATGAACTTAGGGAATACCTTAAAAAAGAGACTGAAAACCACCGCGTCAACGAAACAAGACATCTTGTAGGATATGAATTGTTACTATATTTAAGGTTCGTGTCGTCCACCTACCGGACGTTGGTGTCACAGACTACGGTAAATTCGGCAAGTACGGGTTTGGTACTCATCGCTCGGGAACACTGGAAGTGTTCTACAATGGCAGTCCATTACATTTCTCACAATGGCCAAATGAAGTTAGTATTATATACTCAAATGCTACATGGATACTCTTCTGCTAAAGCTGTCCATCCGATATCACCCCATAATTGATACTTATATTACGGACTTATGCCATCGAAAGGGAATTTTATTTCTCAAAATAAAGCCGGAATGTATGATTTACATTACATTGTAATGGAAAAACGAAAGTAGTGTATCTACTTTTAGACATTGAACAAAAAGTCAAAATTCTTCGGATACATTTTTCATCTAAAAATCTGTAAAAAATAGCTAGATAGACATTCAAAAAATAAAGTTTTTGTGCAATAATGATTTCTGTGATGAATCACATGAACTTCGTGTATTTTGATTTAACGTGCATACAAATTATGAAATAATTAGAAAAATGTTCTACAACTCACAACTTCGGACTAGCATTTAGTGTTAGTAATTATGTATTATAATACGCAAAATTCCATAATCCTGTGACAGAAGTATGCCACAATATGATTAATGTACAGGTATATATACCATATAATATTGTTTGCTTGAACAACGTCATTACTATATTTAGTTTTCTCTTGTTGCCGAAAGAAGGCAGTCGTTCATGAGCTGTCCGAAACAGTGTTTGCACTGTTGAATCAATTAAGAAAATATGGTGTTTAAAAGTTTGATGATTTTTAGGGATTTATCAATATTGTCGAAGTACTTGATGGTCAAAATGGTAAAAGATTCCGTTATAATTCTGATGTTCCCAGAACGTGGCACCAAGAAACAGATCCCTGGGTTTACGGATATTGGTAATAGTTTCTTCCTTTACGTATTCATACCTATACTGAAAGAAAAAAGTTCAGCAACAAGTGATTTTGTTTTGGAATGAAACATTTGTACCAGGTTTTCGGAGGAAAAACTGTCAACAGAGAATTATTTCACGTTTAATTGGGTGGAGGCTGTGAAGGCTTTGGTTTTAACATTTGCCTTTGTGGGAAGTAGTGACAGTTAGAAAATTATTGCCAAACCTTTTTCCATCAGTATACTTTTGTATAATCTAATGCCGTAACCTTTATTATTACTCTATGCTTGAAGTCTGGTATAAAATAGGAATTTGAAATTTTCCTATTGAAAGTAGCATTGTTTAGCAATGGACTGACAATTTATCTCCCACGATGAAGAGTAGAGCTCACGAGTTTGTTTAATGTCACGTTTTCATTCATGGTTAGGAGTGTTCAGGGTCATTTACGTACGCACACATCACCGGCTTGATATTATAGGTATTGGAGCTGGGCTGATAAGGCAATGAAGGTGGCGTCTATTGATGCAACAAAGAAGATTGTCACACTTACAGAACCCACACAATTCGGTCTACGCACAGGTACTCGTATATAAGATGACAATGATATTGATACAATGAGAGAATTGTTCGAGTATGTATAGCAATTCCATGTACAGTTATTGTCGACATGTATTTATATATTCTAGGTAGATATTATGCAGGTATATGCATTTGTGCTGAACTTAAAGTTTTATCTACCGTATTACATGTATCAACCAAGGCTAACTCAATAGCTTAGCCACGAGAATGACAACTAAATTGTTTGATAATCAAAAGCATCTATTCAAGTTGGTTGATAAAAATGTACCCGGGTATTTCGCGGTTGATCATTCATATAAGGGAGTTGACTGTTGCTAGCGAAGAAAGGGTTAATCATGGTACAGAATCCGGCAAAACTGGTTTGGTTGACTAAAAGACCACTAGATCCGCATTCGAACAATCATGGAAAACACAAAACAAAAAAGTAGGAGAGCACATCACAAAAATTACTTTCCTGGCTACATATATATCCTTACTCAACTGTACAGTATCTATGAAATTTGCATCTGTACAAAAGTACAGATCACATTTGTAAATGAAAAAAGCATGTACAAGGACACAGAGCAGGGGTTGTGTCAAAATGACTAAAGAAAAAAAGTAATTCAAAAAATGCTTCTAGATGGACAAATACATTGATTGAAATGATATTTCAAGAATTTCTCAAATGCTGATTGTATACCACTATATGTAGTTACTATGGAATCACTGTAAAACAGGTCACTGGGGTAACGGAAATGCAGATTTCACTAAACAAGGCGGCTACTTTAAGTTCGTCAACATATTGTCAGCACTTGACGAGCCGGTAAGTTACATTTAAGTAACCCTACACATACATGTACGTATTTATAATTTACTGCACTAATCGCTGAAAGCGGCCAATCAATGGCTGCTAGCGGTCACTTACATAAAAATGACAAACAAGATTTTGAGATGTTGATTATCAAGCGTATGCGATTCCTTTGTTTATTTCTAAGCACTGCTATAGCACAACCGAGCTGACTGTCCATTCACGTCAGCCGACAACTCAATACATGTTAACTGCAACAACAATTAATTAAGATGTTAAGATGGTCAATATTTTCATAAATTAGCTGTTAGTTCGTAGCGTTTTGTCCAAAAATGTTACATTTATTTACAATATTTTGCTAGTTTCTTATCAAAGATGAGGCTAGATAAGTCGAGTTCCCGTATGACGATATCACTAAAATCGAGTTTATTTTTTTCTCCATAAAAATACAGGATTTCCAGCCCATATTTATTTTGTTTAAAAATATTATTTTAATTCTATATTCATGCGTTGATATTTTCGTGTTTTTATGTGCGTTTTCAGGTCTCATATACAATATATCGACTTAACGGGGTTCTACTGTATGTTCACAAACGCTTTATTTGAGTAGGACGTTTTTAATGGGTTAGTGTTTAAACAGCTTAAAACAATTGCTTTTCTTATTTGTAGGGGGAGTACTACATGGATACAAGCACAGGGAATCTGTATGTGTGGGTACAAAACAGTGCTGGAGACATAACACCGACTGATGTCATCTACGTATCAGTTCAGGATTATTGTATACTGTAATACTGTACATATATATCTATAAAAAATTATACTCTAGGGCTAACTTTGAACCTACTCCGATGGTAATGTTAGAAATTACCAAGTCTAATATTTTGCTATCTTAATACGTTTGAATAGATTTTTATGGCTGTATGCTTTTTCATCGGCTATTCCAGCATGTAAAAATATTGTCCAGAATGAACGAGTGATCTTTTTTTCGCAATACTGAAGCCGGTAGCGACGTTGATGTTTTTTACGAGTATAATCGCCCTGGAAAAGATGCCCATAGTCATGATTGACTGTGGCTTCGAGCTATATGTGCGCAGTAAAAGCACACTAATAGGACCTGTTTTTGTTGAAATAACGGTTAATATATTTTGGCGGTCTTATTAATATCAGGCCGACATCAGGAAACTTGCCGAAAAGCCGATGCGGAAATATGTTGTCTTTAGAATGACGTTTTCTTAATATTGGAGTGATCTTTGTACTGATTTACTGCATTCAATATAAGATCAGTTCTTGTATATTTTAGACTAAATCGACACGCCAAGGATATTGTCATTGAAGGATTCACTCTTGAAGTTTGTCGTACGTATGGTATATCTGGTAGAGATGTTACCAACGTACAAATCAAACAAATGGAAATAAGGAATACAGGTATGTATGTATGTAGTGCCTACATGTTCATTAGCGCATTTTTTTTCACCCGGTTTAAAGCCGCTTTTCTTTCTTTCAGTCATATACGTCGGCCGGATCGCAACAAACTCAATATTGATATCAACTCTATAGTGCGACCGTTTTTTTTCTGGACCCGAATTTCTCTTTATTTTCTCTTTTTACACGTAAATCAATGGGAGCTATTTCTATAATATAATCAGATACATATACGTGTATATCTAATTGTAAGTAATGTATTTAAAGGTTCTACGGCTGTAAGCTTACAGGGTGATTCAAGGAATTGTCTTGTGTCACAATGCCTGGTTTACAACACGAGCGGAGGGGTGTACATAACAGGTAAGGAAATATTTAAATATCTGGTGAAACATTAAACTCGTACATTAAAACCTCAGTGAGCGACTGTCTCATTGCAACGACCACATATTTTCAAACAGGTTTTTAATAAGATATGTTCATCCTTTATATTGCAACTCGATAATTTGACAACTGTAACATTAAAACAGTTTTTCAGTACCGAAGTTGGTCATGATATCGAGGTTTTACTGTACTTAATTATGTCCTGTATTCTAATACAAATAAAACGGACTTATAAATAATAATACAAAATGCTTCACCTTACCACACGTACAATCATGTTCTTTCATGTAAAAACTATTTCATGTATAAACTATTGCTACAAATTAAAAAAAACACCAAATACTAGTAATTATTCATATTCTTAAGAACCGTCATATTGTATACATATTTTGATGAATATTATGTGGTATAAATGTGCTGCATGTATTTGTTCCAGCTTCTCTGAAGGTTTAAGTCCGTGTACAAAATACTGAGCATTAGATTTATTCAACTCGGGTTCGAACGTTGAAAGCCGGATATGGCACAATCCGTTCAAAAATATGTTTTGTCTAAAGCGGTGCTTCAACAATCGCTGATCTCGCTTTTTATCTGGGGAGGGTGGCAGGTATTGGAGACCATGTTTAGTGTTGGTACAGAATACAAAAAAAACCCAGCTTGCTTTAACAGTTTAAAAACTGAAACATTGTTGAAAACGGGTGTGAAACTCAAAACTAAAACTCCGACAAAATGTTTTCCAAATTTTAGGCGGAAATCGACAAACACTTGAATCGTCGCTGAACACCATTGAAAACTGTGAAATACATGACTTCAGTCGAGTGGGAGCAGTCAGTAGCCACGCAATAGCACCGCGTGGAGTGGGTCATCTTGTGCGCAATAACCACATTTACTCCGGTCAATATACTGGAATTTTATATTACGTATGTACTCAACATGTTACAATTATGGCGTTTGACACTTTCTTATTTTTATGCAAAACGTTCATACACATTTTTTGGATTGGACCTTTGAAGTTTCAAGTTGCTGTAGGAAAGGTCTCCCTATACAGACCCTTTTTTAAAAGACATAGATTTTGTTACGTGGCATTCTGTTTCTAGGGAAACGATATAATTATGGAAAACAATCTACTTCATCATCTTTGTGTAAATGCGTCAGACTGTGGAGCTTTCCATACCGGACGTGATTGGACAACAGTAAGTGGATTGATGTTGTTCTATTTGATAAAAATGTCGATTTACCTCCGTATTTGGAGAAATTGCCGGCTCCTTGTGGAAGAGTAAGTTAGCACTGGATGGTATATAGTACAGGAAAACTGTTTAGGAGAACAGACCGCCGTATATAACTGAAATATTGTTGAAAAACGGCGTTAAACCCAATGAAAAAAAAAACAAAGATGTTCAAATTCACTAGGTTTGATCGTTGAGAAGTGTGCAGTACTGTTAACTGTGAGGTTTGACATTAACACACACACACTTCCCAGTAAAATTTAGCAGATGATACGCTCGTGTTTTCACCGAGGATTATTTATTTCTCCAGTCACAAATTAATGTTGTTTTCCTGCTGTTTTCTGTTGTTTTCGCACCCATTAGTATTTTTTTTGGTTTGGTTAAAAGTTTCAGCCTCAACAAAAAGGTGGTCTGTGTAATGAGAACATTGTACTGAAGTGCTTTTTAGGTCCTGTCATACAATGTACTTTCAACTTAGCCTCGTCTGTTTAAATATGTTCTTACGATTCAGAGAGGCAATGTAATCAGGTACAACATCGTTCATCACGTGTTACGGCTGGTACCCGGTGCCGACTGCCGCGGTGTTATGTTGGATGACCTATCCTCGAGTACCAGTATAACTAACAATGTCTTCTATGATGTAAGTTGTCAGAAACCATGGTGACGTGCCATTGATATAATCTTAGCTAAGAAAGCAATTTTTAAATGAGAAGGTTTGTCATCCCTTATTTGCAATGTCGATAATTTTGATTCTGCATACTATTTAGGAATCCTTTGCATGGTGTTGACAACCAGTGTCTGAAATATATACCAGTGGTATGATTGTAAAGTTATTGTGTCGTGTTAGTGCTTACAGTATCGTGCATTTTATGTGTTTGAATCCGGAGCAATGCTCTTTTTTGTTGATGTTGCATTTGGCACACATCGACCGATTACATCTACGTTGCCGCGGCCGTGGTCCAGTGGTTAGTGCGCTGGACTTGTAATGCGGAGATCCGGGTTTGAATCCCGGTCGCGGCAGGCCATACCTTTCTATGAAAATTTGACAAAAATGTCGATTTTCCTCCATATGTGGAGAAGTTGCCACACTCCTTGTGGTACAAATTCGGTACAAATTGTCAATACGACAATACTGGTCTAGATAGCTGAAGTAAGCGTGCGACTGAAATATTGAAATATGTACGATTGAAATAGGCCAACACTGCCTTTTTTACCAAAATCTGTTGTATTACAGATATGCCGTTACGCTCAAGTTAGAATACATGTACAGAGGAAATATACTGGTCGAAAAAGTGATCTTTATAATGAAGTGGTCTTAATATCAAAGTGGTCCCTGTTACATATTTGATTGCACATGTTCTACAGCATTTGAAACTTAGATAAAATAAAGTACAGTCATATATTTGTATATACTTGCATATTTTGCATTTGTTTTTTCTGCAGAATCATATTCATGCAAATATTGGCGGCGGAAGAGACAACATAATATCATACAACGTTATGTACAATGCCACAAAAGCAAGCATTCAGGTTGACCATAGAGGGCTGACTCGATTTTACAGCGAACTCGGACCTCGCTTACATGTGGGTACATGTATAATCAGTATAAATTTGTGTACAGTGCAACCTCTCCATAGCGACCCTCTCTCGAGCGACAACCTCCCTTCAACAACAGCATGCATTTTCCCCGCTTTACGATTTGACTATTTATTTAGCCTCCCTAGAGCGGCAACCTCTCAACAACGACATAATTTTGCGTCTCCCAAAGGGTGTTGCTTTGGAGAGGTTGCACTGTACAATAAATCCTGCGTTGCAGTACTATGAACATTATCTCAATATATGTTGACAATAACAAAATGCCTCATACTGTGCTAGGAATTGTTGATACCAAGAACATTATTACCTCGCAAGGTCTATGAATTGTAAAATATACATTTTATACATTTTATATAATTTGCTTTTTTATAGAGTATGCCGTACAAAAGTTCCGTATGGACATTAAGATATCCTCAAATGGCTACATTAGATTCTCACAATCTTACACTACCTGAAGGTAAGCCTAATTACATGTATATAATATACAGCTTTAGTCATGCCGTGTTAATAATGCAAACAAATATTGGAAATACTTACTTGCACAAGAAGTTCAGTTCTCACAGAAACTTACAAAAAACAATGAGCCAAGGGGTAGAGTAATTTTAAAAAAACTACACACAGTCTAAAAAAATAACAACAACAACAAACCAAGACGAAATACGATAAACGGCCATGGTACGACAACCTGTGGAACCAAACTATCGGTTGTAATATTGAGGTGGTTTCATTTTCGAGATGACAAATTGATGGAATTTTGAATATTAGTCTGAAAAAAGGTGGTCGTTATGATGTGGTCTTAATATTGAAGTGTGCGCTAAGTAATGTTTTACTGGAAGTTAGTACTGGAAGTTAGTACTGGAAGTTAGTACTGGAAGTTAGTACTGGAAGCTAGTAAAACATTTATATTTATACACCCGTATTTCCAGGCAACCAAATAAAAAAGAACATCGTATATAATGATGGACATAGTCAATATATCATTGGCCTCGATAAAAAGTTTGGAACTCCCATTTATTTCAATGTTTCTCAAACCGGAATAGTGAGTACTGCAGAATTATTTAGCAAATAGTGGATCCTATTTATCGCTTTAAATAATTGTTGATTACCCATGAAATATTATATATTTACCTCTTTTATTTAACACTACTTATTTTAAGTGGAGATGACTGATTTAACGCTTTGTAAGCAGTGGTGTAGAAATGAACCGGGAGCCGGAAAAATCAACCAGCTATTTGAGCATTCTCGCCGGCTACTTTTTCTGCACCGGGGCGTTGCCCCTTTGCACCCTACTTGAGAGAACCCTCAGACCCCCTTCTACTTTTAGTAGCTTACCAGCTATATGAAAAGATTTCTTCTGTGTAAGGACGTGTATCGCCGTCAACATCAGTTAATTGTGGATCACTGATTCAATGCTTGTATATGTATCACTCGTAATAACAATTAGTGGTTGATTACTGATTAAAAGATTTTATAAAATCATAGAAATTTTTCCCGATGAACACCACGGCTCATGAATCATTAGGTACTGGAATGATAGAGTGATGATAGGGATTTTTGTCTTTTAAAGGCCTACTTTTAAGTGAAGTAAAATACAATAATGAGATGGTCTCATTATCAAGTTGACGTATAAATGAAATATGGAAAATCGGTCAGGAAATGAAAGATGGTTATAACAAAGTGTCTTAATAACGAAGTGGTCTCTTAGTGAAATTTACTATCATAAATTATACTTATAGTCCATGGGTAAAACTGATTATTATGATGTAGACAAAGGCGATTTGCGAATCAAATGCTCCGCAGCCACGTGGGCGAATGCAAATAACTTCCCGCAAGTAGTATCACCTAATGATGTTGGACCAAAGGCGCCTCCCGGACCTGAGTACCTTAACAGAGGTATGTGCTATTTCTGACATTAAAACACTTTTAAAAAACACTAAAATATATGAAGACCACCAAAGGAAGACAAAGAGTTAGCCTTTGTTGAAAGGTTATTGGGTTTATAATGTCAATATATCAGTGTATAAGGGCGGCATTGTTCCCATAGTGAGATTCATTAACACATGACCATTCAATAATATTTAATCTCAAACAATTTCTGACATCATTCATTTATATTGCTGCTATCATATTACTTCAGTTTCTGTACTAACCCTCATAGAATGTTTTGATTTATGAGAACACTTTAAAATTGAATTCTTTAATTGGTCTCATTAAAAGTGCCCAGCCTCTGTGTTCTGTGCTTTAGCAGGACCTTGGTCCACCCGCTTAGTTCAATAGAATGTGTACAATGGATTCGTAAGTTCGAATCCCGGGCGTGACACTTGTTTCATTCGTCCTTTTTGTCTGATTCCTGTGATTCATGCGGAGAAGTTGGAAGAAGCTCGCGATGGAATAAGATTGGTACTGGTATAGAAACCAGGCACACTTGATATCATAACTACCCACCCGTATGTAGAAGCTGGAATACAGGTGTAGTCCCGTTTGTTTTACAAATCAAATTTTATTTGGATTTGTTTTTCTTTACTTACAGGATTGATCCATTTGGTGAACCTGTCTCCACACAATAAAGCCTGTACGACGAGAGCCCCTGCAACAACAGCTCCCGTTTCCTCATATTTACCGGATGGAAGTAGACATAACGATTTATTTAACGTTTCCAATGTCGGTATGTGTTTTACTTACATACTTTTCAGCCCTTTTTATGGTTTTGGGAATCAGGTTTTCTGGTCCCTATCATAGGGGAAATTTGCATCATGAAGCACAAAATTGGGGAATTATCAAAGGTTATAATTATGAAAGAACAAAGCACAGAGTTATGTCTAAACCATTCTATATTTACCAGAGCAATTAAGACAATACATGTATTTTACATGATTAATTCTATGTAAAAAACGTTTTTAAAATAGTATATGATGACACAACATTTTCATCTTTCTTTAATTATGGGGAAATTTTATCTTCGAATGAGGATATATATGTATTTTTTACTTGGGGAACGGGGCCAATACCGGACCCCAAAATGGCATAAAAAGGCTTGCTTTTATATGTTGTGCTCAACTCTACTAAACGATATATTATCATCTAAAATCACAGGCGTCACATGAGAAACAATGATAAATGCTAGAGACTTACTTTTATTTGTCAATGCTTCAAATTGCTTGCGCCAAATCCAAGTCCATGTTTTGACATTTGTAGGGTACCTTATGTAGTTATACGATGCACATGAAAAAGATTATTGACAATTTTTCTTCATGTTTTGTCAAACTTAATGATATAAAAAGTACGTGTATATCTTTACTATATTACTGACGTTATAAACTTTTCTGCGCTGAAAACAATTTTAAGTAGTTTGTTTACAAACACAACATCTACTTTTTATACTGATCACTAATAAATGGGCAAAAATACGTAGTTTTTATTGCCATGGTCTTAGGATATTGAAAGGACAATGGCATCCATATTGGTATGTAGCGGTGTGCAGGTCCGGGATATCAAGTTATGTAACCTGGAGCCATGTAGTATTATGACGTCATAAATTGCAAACTTACTTGGGTATTTCAGGATGTTGGCTTAGTATAGAAGCATGCACAGATCATCCAAATGCTGTTGGAACATACAGAGATCATTACGGTGAAAGTCATGCTCACGCTGCCGTAAATGAAACTGCGTGTCTGAACAGAGCTGTCCAACAATGGCGATACTGTGGATCACATGCCAAGGAACAAGTAGCAGCAATCTATGGACCAACAGGTTGATAAAGCGATACCATGCATTGCGAACACAGCGCTAAAAATCCATAGATAATTGCCACGATATGTCATAATTTCATATAAGAACAAACAATCAAGTGAATAAGTTAGTAACCAACCCTCCGTACTATCAATACAAATATCTTAGAACGAATAACCAAATTGACTAAGATAAAATACATTGTAGATTTATTTTCTTTAAAGTATAAAGACGGTCTTGTATAGAAAGAGCAAGATCTCACCATGATTAAATATTCGTTCATTCATGTTTTGGACAGGGGCGACAACTCTAGCCGGAGATGGTTGCTTCATGGCAGTGTATAAATGCCCGAAGCATGGAGGACCAGCTGATGGACACGTAACAACGGGTACGATATACCGCGACACATATGCTGAAAAAGCATTGAATGCTGCGCATAATGAAGCCGCCTGTCTGTCACGGGCGCATACGCAGTGGGTGTGGTGTGGATCATACAGAAACCACCCTGTAACTTCTATATATCGACCGACAGGTAAACTTATAAAAATCACCATTGGCTATGTCCTGCTGATATGCTTTCACGGATTTTATAAAACTACTTACCCAGTATATACATGTACCACCATCTCGCCTTTGCGGGACGGTACACAATGTAACATAGATCAGAAAAGGATCTCTTGAAAAAATCCCACCTTCACCAAAGTAAGACATTTCCCAAACCCACCAGCCTAAAAACCACCAAATGCTGTTGTACACATAAACACACAAAAATGGGTGAAGTAACTCAGTCACTCAGTGGTGAACCGCCTTGGAACGGGATGCAGAAACGCTGAGGGATTGTAACCTTTAAAGCAATTTTTAATCCTCCTATTTGCGTGTAAGCAAAGTGTAAATTGGTGTTAACGCAAGTGATGCCAAATGTACTTTACATCTTTCTTCAGGAGCGATAGTCACCGCCGGTGCTGGATGCTGGATTCATGTTCAGAAATGTCCAAACCATCCTAACACAAAGTCTATGTTCTATGACGCCTGGGGAGCCACTAATTATAATACTGGTACGATTTAACGATTATGGTAAAATTTGTTAACAAGGGCCACCAATGGGCGATGCCATATTTGACAATTATGATTAGTTGACATGTATTAAAGGTAACTTAAAAGTGGCCGTCGTGGCCTTTACTCATAGATAATCATTTAGTTGGACTTGGCTGAAAACTGCAGAATAAAACAACCATTACTTTTAACAGGACATTATAATGGAGTGATGTCCAGATTTACACGTCAACAAACGTCTGTCACTGAGTCGTTGATGTTGTTTGTTGTCTTGTGTACGCTTTGTACTCAGAAAGTCAGGAACAGTTGACCCGGAAATTTTAGGAAAATATCATTCAGTATGAAACCACGTCACATGCCTGTTACATTGTTTTGTAATATTGGCGTGCTATATACAGAAATCCGTCGTCTCTGTGTTGCCGTAAAAGTCCGCTGGACATTATATCAGGCTGAAAATGCCTAAGTGTCCCCCACACACTGTCACAGTTGACAAAACACAGGAGTGGCAGAGGTATGGAACAAGTCTATAATATAAGCAGCACTTTAACTTGCTCCTAGGGGTCGGTACCAAAAACTCAACATATCATTCAATTTATCTACAGTTCTTCCTGTGGGAAAGGTATTGGTAATTCTCTTATGCAGAAATTATGTTCATTTTACAGATAACAACGAATACGCCTGTCTTCATCAAGCTGACTATTACTGGAGATATTGTGGGTCAAATACTACATACCCAGTCACAGCTTACTACAGACCTTCCACTCACAATAAAACATATCCCTGATGTTAACCTATCAATAATAAAATATTAATACACTGAGTATTATGTACTAAGAAATGATTGTGAAGGAAAGTGAATTATAGCGCAATTCGGGAAGTATCACATTTACAAACCAGAGGGGCAAATTACGTGTGTTAGGTTCGGTAGCACTTTTGAACAAACTCTTTCTTCACGTAACAGCTTTATCCTATCCATTGTTCTTTGGTTCTTTATCAAGTAAATGACTGAAGAAAACACCATTAGCATAATTAATCCTAATTAAGACTTCTGTCTATGGAATGATACCCTATGGCATTTCATCATATATTTCATTGCATGGAAAACAAAACTGCAAGGAAAATAATGCAAAATTAGCCAATGTTGAACAATTACATGCGAGCCATCTACTGAATGTAAGTGGATTTCAAAATAGTAGTTTTTTTTAAAGTATAACGAAAAGAAATACGTTAGCTCTGAAACATCGTAAATAAATTCAGGGAAAATACAACCATACCAAAAAGCTTTCAAACCAAAATTGGCTTCAGTGTACAACAATATGGGGAATATATCGTAGAGAACACTGGAAAAGAACTGATGCAGTAATTACCCTAGCTCATTTTTAGAGAATCAAGTTGTTGAACTTTGAATTGAGAGAGAAGGGCATGCAGGTTACTTTAGGAGAGGTCTTGCTTTGATTCAATAGCTTCACTCTTTGTCATACGTCGAATGTGTAGTATGTGTGTGTAAATTTCATTGTCTATAAAGCTTCACTCAGTAATTTAGAACACTGCTGGTTAGCGACTTGCAAGTTTAACTGCTTCTTGAGAACGATATGCTGTGACTGCCATGAATAGTGTAAATACAGTCTTTCTAGTTGTACCCTTTGTTACAATGGAAGTATTAGATAACGTATCACGTACTGTTTTGACCAATTTAGATCAGGTATGATATGACAGACACCATAACTTCTAACCTCAAATGCTGAAGAGCATTTAATTTTATTACATATAAATAAATACATGCAAAAATGTAGACTTGCAGATCTAGTAGACAATAATTATCTTAGGTTCTAACAAAGGGTTATAAACAAAACCTCTGACAGAGGTCCCTATCACTCCTGCACTGATGTTTCCCTTCCTCTCATCTTGGTAACATCAAGATAGCAAGTGCAGTATTACAGTGATTTCGTGTCTTGCCATGAATGTCCTATTTTCTTTTCACTGTTGTTTATTGTCGCACCAACAACCAAGGTAATTTTTCCAGTTTTAACAGTGGAGGACGATCCAATGCATATGCTTGGGTAGAACAATGGACCTTCCATAAACTTGCTGGACAGCTTCCTCACATGTGAAATTTGGCATCAGGTGGGATTCAAACTTGCAGCAGGGAGGGTCAAGAGGCCGTAACTACTTGACCACAGAGGCCCCTAGTGGCCATCTAAACCATAATTTGTTCGGATAACTTATTGAATACAATATGTTAACTTCATTAAAAGTACAGTCAAACTTGTGAACAAAGGACATCCTTGGGAACAACAAAATGTGGTCTTTATTGACCATTGGCATTTATTCAGAGGTCAATTGTTATAAATAATCAAAGACAGTTTTTCAAAGAATGGCCTTTGTTCAAAGGGTGGTGTTTATTCAGAGGTGTCCGCAAACACAGGTTAGACCGTAAAATTGTCCATTGTTTTACCAGAATATGAGTGTTTGTTCTTATGTATTTGTGAGTACTTCATGGTTTGTTTTTGTTTTTATGACTTATTGTCACTAGGGTTTAATGCCATTTTTCAACAATTTTTCAGTTATATATGACGACCGGTTCACCTAACCAGCTTTCCTAGATTGTGATTGTATTCTAACCAGTACTAACTTACCCTTCCACAGGGAGCCGGCAACTTCTCTACATATGGAGGAAAATCAACATTTTGAGTACTCCATCGATGTTATAGACAAAAACACACCGAGTTAAGTGGAATCATTGAATGAATATAGTTATAACATAACACACTGTTATACATACATTATCTTTATTATATAAATAAATTTCTAACAAATAAATAGCTTCCAACTAAAACAATTATTAACAATTAATTAAACAAAAGCACATTTAAAGACACGAAATATCAGTATGTGACAAAAAGTACATAATTGTGTATTTAACTCAAAGCTAATAAAAAAATTTTATATCCATGTATTGGCAAATACTTTCTTTATCTTGTTATGACCTATGGGCGATGACTAACAATTGAAAATAACTCATGAAGTACATATTTGTTACTTCTATTAAGTCTTCTTCTTCAAAAAAAAAACTTACGACTTTACAGTGGGAATCATTTATCCCATGTTTTATTAATTACATGAATTCTTCCAAATATAGAAGAATTTTCAACAACCAGTTTTCAAAATCCTAAGTTGCACATCGTTTTCAAACATTTGAGTATGCAGCACAACTTTATTTCAAAATAGATCATAAGTTAACTTAAACTAAATTTTATTTTCACTCAGCCTTTTCACAAAAAAAACACCATAATAAAAACCAGGGTTTTGTAACAGTTCTAAATGCTTCTAGGCCTCCATTATCTACATACAATCTACATATCATTAGGCCTAAAAAAAGGTTTGTTTCTGCTTACATGTCCCAAAAATATAGGTTGGTACGTAGAGATTTTTTTATATAATTTTTTTTAAAAATATATCGGCAACGCTGCATGGAAATATGTGTAGCGTAATATTAATGAGTTGTGAAAATTACAACATAGCACTACGATTCGGATGCCATTAAAACCTTTGAGTCGGCAGGTTAAATACTGGATTGGTTGGATCACTGGAAACAGACCTTTTTTTAGGTAACCTTTTTTTTGTGTAACCTATAATGATGACAGTTGAGCGGTAAGGACTTTCACACGGTCCACAAGAGAAGCACATTGAATTTTCTCCTCATCCACAGATTGTTTGAGATTCTCAACATCGGAGTTTAACTGAAATATTCACGGTAAACTACAGATAAGAAAAAAATACTCAATACAATAAAGACCACCCTGTGAATAAAGGCCATTCTTCAAAACACTGCCACAGATTATTTAGAAAAACTGACCACTGAATAAAGGCCATCTGTCAATAAAGACCACATATTGTCTTTCCCAAGGGTGGCCTTTGTTCACAGGTTTGACTAAACTTAAATGTATAAAATTCTGAATAGAAAATGCAATAGTTTGGGAAATTTGGTTATGGGGTAACACATAAGAGACAAATACTGATCCAGTTTCAATGAACACATTAAAACCAGTAAACCATGGCAACCATGTCATTAGACAGATTTAACTGGTAGTTAAAACCAAAGATAAACCAGAAAAGTTGAGAATCTGATATTTTTCAAATAAGTTTTGAACTATTTTCATTATTTATTCCTTCATGGTCATTGGTTAAACCAGAAAAGTGATCACCTATTTCAGTAGATTTGTGGTCATTTAACACATCAGAATATTGTATGCAATTTAATGTTCATACTGACTATATAACCATACCAATTTAACAGAGATATATGTACAGTAAAATGTCTCCAAGATAATAAAACAATATTTTATCTTAGACATAAAATAAAATGAAAGTACACATAATTTGAATTTTATTCATTAAATTGGAATCATTTATTAAATCACTAATAATAATTATGCTATTTTTATTATGAAAATATTTTATAATGATTATACCCACGGAGAACCTCAAATAACTAATTCTTACAAATACTGTTCTTTCTTACCTCTTTAACTTCCTGTCTTGTATTCACAACATCTTCATCCTCTGAACTCTGACCTTTACCTTCAATATCTCTCAACCAATCAGTAAGTTGATCCAGCTGTTTTTGCATCATTCTGTAAAATTAGCATTTATTCTTAAATTTTAGTTAATCCCGCTACACAAAGCTCAATAGGTAGAGTTTGGTATGTGGGCCTAAAATCTGTGTGTAAATCCTGGGCATGGCACATGTTTCCACTGACAATTTGGTTGAAGACATTACATTTAAGGCCATTCATTCTCCACCACTGATCATTTAGGTGGAAAAGTTGATACTTTCATGTAGAGAACAAGTTTAGTACTAGAATCCTAGAAAACTGTGTGTCATACCTAGTACATAACAGATATATACTGTTGAATACAGGTGTTAAACCCTAAAAATGAAATATTGAACTCACTTTCCGTCAGTAAAGATATGAAGTGCAGTTAACCCATACTGCAGTATTTTTTTCATAACATATCAGTGAAAGATTAAGGTAAAACTGTGCAAGATTTTCAATGATGGAGGAAAGAATGATTTCACCATAATTATCAGTAAATGATTGTTAACTGTGGTATGGAGGCTACATAACAAGTGCTGTACTTAGAGGTTGGTACAGAAAAATGTAATTTCCCTGAGAGCTTATAATATATACATACTAAGTGTAAAGTGAATTTATGTCTAGTTGCAAATAGATACATAGAGAGTACTGACCGTAACTTTTTCTTTTTCTGGTTGTAATTTTTCAGTCTATTTCTAATCACTATGATCTCTTTCTGTATTGATTTTTTTGACTGTGCCTCAAATCCAAGGGAAGACAACTGTTCTCTTGGAGTAATACAACTGGAGGTAGATCTCGGAGTTATCTGCTCCTTAAAATCAGAGACACGGAAGGATCTCGTCTCTGATAGTGGATGACCATGGCTCGTGTTATCGCAGAGAAATCTTGGTGTGGAAGCAACTGAAGTACATTCACTGACTGGAGTTGATTCTGTTGCTTGAATTTTTAAAATTTTACTGGCATTTTTATCCGGTTTCAGTAGAAAGTCAGCAGGGGTCATTAAAGTTACACTGGAAACACTTGGCACAGATCTGGTGGGAAGTTCGTGAGCCACACTTGGCATGTCAGAAAGAAATGCATGATTTTCTCTCGGTGAAACATTGGGAGAGAATTTAGTCCCATGGGATACCTTTAAATTTGTTTTCAATGTTTTATGAACCTGTCCAGAGTTATTTGAAGCACTTTGGAATGGAATTCCAACATCATATGTCTCCTGAGTCCTATCAGACCTAGCAGAATCAATATCACAGACTGGTTGTTGAGAAACATGGGGTGTCAGTGTACGGTCAGAAGGAAGATCAGACTGGTTTGTGGTCAAGTTTGATAAATTCAATCTTTCCATATCAACTGGTGGCCCGGGAATGGGAACTTTGTCCATATTCCAATCCCTCACGTCTTCTCCCTGTGTGGCATGATGCTCTACACTGAAAAAGGATAGGTCTGTTAATATGCTTTAAATACAACATAGTAATTATTCATTTATGACACAAGACCTAAGTGTATCTCCACATGTATCATCTTTATGAATGCATGAATTTTGTTGTAGTCTTTTTTCCACTCTTTAAGCCATAACAGGATTCTCAATACCCATCTACTTCTCATATATCAAATTAAGTTATCTTCATAATTTTTCGTAAGGCTACAAGGGACCCTGCTGTAAATAAACCAGCTTAGAGCTCCTTTGTTGGGTTAACAAAGGCAAAACAAATTTTATCATGAACAATTTTCTGTCCATCCTTTAACAAAGTAGTATGGTTTTAAGCAATTCAACTCTAGAATTCAAATTTCATTTTACCTTGTATTTGATTAGACAAAACTTTATATTAATGTCAATACTCATAGGTCATGTAATCAAATAATTGGTGCACATTTACAACTCAAGAAAAAATGAGGGACCAAATAAAATACAGAATTGACTATTTCTGTTCATTTTTTTTTAAATTAAGAAGCAAACATTGATTTAGAAGATAATGAATGATATTATTAATCTACCATCAACTTGGGAGTCTTATCATTCACATAAAAACAAACCTGAGAGTATCTTCTGAGTATAATCCAGCCCTTTTAAGGGATTCCATCAAGAAACTTGGCTGTCTAGGCCTGGCTCTTGTCTGGCCTCTACCACTGAAAAAAAGAAGAAAAATTTCACTTCGATCCCAAACCTGGTAAGAACCTTGGCATTTTCACAATAGGTTATCACAGTTCATGTTTACATTTCAAAACAGAATTCAGATACAAATTTCCATCTCATATAAATATAATAATGAAGGCTAGAATCATTCAAATCATTATTCTATGTTCTTTCAAATGTATTCCCCTACAAATAAATTATGGTTATGACCAATGAACAATAAAAATCATACAAAAGAGGAATTCAATGTAAAAAGTAATTTAAAACAAGTCAAATATACAAAAATATACAAAATCATTCAGGCTCTTATTGTGGATACTTAATTTACCTGATTTGTGGAACATTTGACTGAGAGTTTTTCATCCTTGCTGGTGAGGCTGTTACCACAGGGGCCGGTATTTGTCCCTGATGGGCTCCTAAAATCTTGTCTGTAGCCTGTTGTATAAATACAAACATTCACTTGAATATGAAAACATCACCATTGGTAAATCCTACGTTGATTTCATTTATATCAAAAGCTCTGCACAGCAGAACCGATGCTTCACATCATTCTATTTAAAAAGCAATGTTGATCAAAATTCTAAGTTAAAAAGGGGCATAACTCCAAAAATATAGCTTCCAGAATAATGGCCCTTGTCTTGCAACTGTGCCTTGTCATGATAATCAAGTTAAAAACTTAAAAATCAAATTAAGTACCCCACTATCCAAGACAGCATATTCTCTTGGAGTATTAAACAATGACACAGGAAATCTTGGAGTTGAAGCAAGAGAATGGATTGATTCAGGCTGTTTGTCAAGCTTGTTTCTCTTAGAGTGTAAAGCTGTATTGTAAGAAACATTCACTGCTGGTTTGGGGCCACCTCTAATCCTGCGTTGCTTGCTAGCCCAGTGTTTCCAGTGTAAACCACATCGTAAAACAACCTGATAAGTCTCATACACGTTCTGTTATAATATAAATAACAAATACACACTTATTATATATCAATAACAGCACAAACTTAGCATAACTGTATAGGAAACTTTGTAACTATCACAAGAGAGTAGGCCCACAAATTACAGAAAATATTCAGTTTAATTTATATTAATGCAAATTTTACTTTAGATTACTTCATACAGGAAAATGGCTAACTTTAGCAAAGTTATCACTAGCTGAAAATGACGACAAAATGGGGAAAATTTGGCTTTAACGTAAGAGAAGTTATCTTTAGTTGTAAATGTAGATAAAAATGTGGTTTTAACCTTAGAAAAGTTATCATAAGTTGAAAATGTAGGATAAAAATGCCAGTAAACAACAATCAATTTCATATTTGCAACTGAATTCATAGCACAAATCAATATAATGATGTTTCATAAAATGAACAGTATAAATTCTACCTTAGCTTGCTGCTGTACAGCAAACTGTTTCCTCATGGAGGATAGATCATACGCCACTCTCAGCCACTGAGTTACCCCATCCTTCAACAGACGGGATCTTCTCCTTTCCATAGCAGCCATAATACGTTCTTTTTTATGTTTTCGATGTAGCAAATAGGAGTACCAAGCCATCAATACCTGGAAAGGAATTAATAAATCAATGCCGCAAAAATATGGTGCTTTGTTTTGGTTATTTCTTTATATGTTTTATAACTGTGCATTCGCTATCATTGTGATGCAGTTGATAAGAAAAGTATCCGAGGTGATTTCAAAAACCTTTTTTCAGATGGCATTGCTCAAACCTAAAACTACGGTAATTATTTGTAATCTTGTACAGCTTTCATTGCAATATGGGTCAAACACAACTAAATTTGTAAAACCAAAGTATAGATATTTGCAATCAGAAATAATAGAATTTTTACAAAAGGAAAATAATTGTTTATTTACTTTTCTGTTCAACTGTAGACTCCAGTGCCAGAGAGCCAGACTGGTTTTCTGTTTTTCAACCTGAGCAGCACTGAATGCTTGTTTCCATACTACAAAACTATGACCAGTCAGACGAACATTGTTAAACCAGTCACACTGTTTCCTCAGCAACTATAAAAATAATTTAAATTTACATGGGTAAAAGTTAAAAATTTTCCAAAAAAAAAATGGAAATCTTAACCTAAGTGCCATAGAAACAATAAAAACCAGTAGGGTCCAGACCTGAGAAAAAAGGGAGGTTCTGGAAAATTCTGTAAAACTTTTAACCATGAATTTTATTTCAGCAAGAATGTAATGGTAAAAGTTATTTTCTTACTTAAAATTTTCATACTTTAGCAGGAGTTAACAAGAAGATATTTGACATCATTTAGACTACTGGTAGTCAAGGCATAATGACAGCCCTAATGTTTTACACTTAATGAATGATAAATGAATATCTAAGCTGAAATAATTACAGATTTTCTGATAGATTCCTTAGCAAACTGTTTCCATGAGACTATAACTTTCTGTAACACTTTGGTACTATGGTGGTCCACGGCTCGTTCATATTCCAGCCTGATAAAAACATGATCGGAATGTGATTTCTTCCATTTAGCGAAGTAGATCCCCAACAACTCTAAAATACAAAAAAAAGTGAATTTGATGAGAAATATCAGGGCTACTTTGTTTGGTTGTATTAATTATGAACCTTTCCTCAGCAGTTTTTCATTAATAAACATCAAACACTTCACTTATCCAATACTCCAGGGTTCTCTTCCAGTTTTACAGTACCACCTCTCTAAAGCAACACAGTTTGGGAGAAGCAAATTATGTTGTTGTTGAGAGGTTGTTGCTTCGGAGAGGCTAAATTAATAGTTGAATTGTACAGTGGGAAAAAATCATACTGTTGTTGAAGGGAGGTTGTTGCTCAAGAGAGAGCTGCTCTGGAGAGGTTGCACTGTATTTCATAAGCAACCAACATTTTCCGAATAAAAGGTTAGAAAACAATAGTCATGTTTACAGATACATGACCAAAAAATAGGGTAAGTAAGTTATAGTACTTCTTATTTTTAAACATACTTTGGAGGTATGATTCATCCCCAAATATTTTCATAATTTTGTGTTTAGAAACTTTAGGGCCTAAAATTAGTCACCGGGGCAACAGGAAACACAAATATATTTTTTGACTTAATGTGTAAAGAACAGACAGGAGACAAAAGATAGTAGAAGTAATATGATCAATAACACGGTCATTGAAGAATGTGCCTCAGTTTGGTCTTGAACTCACTACCTCTCAATCAGCAGCTCTGTGCTTTGCTATTCAGAAGAAAAACTGATTTTTATATCATGAGAATCTACAACATGATAAGGCATCTGTTATATACTAGATTCAAATTGATTATTAATAATTGAATGAAAAGTTCACAACTTGACAGGAATAATCTAATACTTTGTATGTTTAGATCTTAATTGGTGATCAAAGATTATTTGAGGATTACACTCACTTGAATCAAGATGTTCTCGTGCTGACTGAACCCACTGTCTGGTCTCAGATTTCTTGTACGCATGTATGGCTGAAAACCTGTGCCATGCAGTGAACACCTGTAATGTAAGTGTTGGAATTACTGTCTATGACAAATATTCTCTGGCTGTGACACATATACATCTTAACTGCTAGAGACTAGAAACATGACAATTTAACAGACAGACAACTCCATATGATATTAATTATCACAGAGGCATGAAATAGAGAAATCACAAATATATGATCTTACTCCAAAGATCTGTTTCAATAAAGGCTAAACAATTAGAAAACTTGGACGAACTTAACATCAAATTGCAACAGATTCTAATCAACATAAAAACAAACTCGTACATACCTTGGCTAGAATATTTATTGCGTAATGTTTATCAGCAACACTGTCATTATATCTATCAGCCTTCTGTATGGCCACATTGTTTCTCCACAGGTGAAATGACTCACTGTAAAAACCAAATAAACACAACTTAAATAATTGTAGACATATATGTATGGTTGCTGTTGCAAAGGTTAATAAAATATAAAAAGTATGATCACTCAAAGAAGGGCATTTTTAGAAACACAGTTGGAACAATGAATAACTAGATAAAAAACAGTTCCACTAGATTGGTACATTAAAACCTCATTATTATGAGGGGTCATCGGAACAGACACAATACTAAAGATAAACGTGGTGTTCATAATACAACAAATAACTAAAAAATTGACAGGATATTAATCATCAGTTTTAAACAGTAAAACAGAAAAAACTGGATAAGCTTTTCTCCCTTTCTGGTAAAATCTCCTGATCACAGGTCACGCACTCTTTATGCTACGCTAAATGTTGGTATTAGTGATAACACATGCAAAATTGTGTGTTCACATCAGTTTTCAAAGGATCCATTTCTTCAGATTAGAATAAAAATACATTTTTTTATATAATCAGCCTTATCTCCTTACCCCAGAAATTGTAAACATTTCCTCCTATATAACACTTCTACTCTTGCTTTGATTGCTCTCTGAGTATCAACATAATGTAACCACATCACCACCATACGCTGACATACATGACGACGATAGTGATTTCTTGCTTTCTCTGTTAGACGCTTCTTCTCCTGTCTCTGTCTAGTATACTATAAAATAAACAATTATTGGTAAAACAAATCCCAAATTTTACAACTTAAATGTTGTTCAATGATCCATATTCTTTTTATCATTATATGAAGTGAATATAGATACTTATTAATCAATTGATCTTTATATAAACATCTTATACACCTTATGAGTCAACCTATCATTAAGAAGATAAAAAGTAAGGTAATGAATATTTCATTAATCTTTACAGGAGAAAGTTTACCTTTATCCATGCATGAATGCAAGTTTTCATGATTCTATGACAATAGTATCTTGTTGCTTCAATATCTTGTCTTTGACTGTAATGTATGTATTGCAACAGAATAAAGATAAAACACACATCTAAGCACATGAGCAGACCCATTTTCTTCAAACATTTTTCCACAACTTTTAACGAATACAGTGCAACCTCATCAGAGTGGCCCTCTCTTGAGTGACAACCTCCCTTCAACAACAGTATGCTTTGTACGATTTGACTATTTATTTAACCTCTCTAGAGCGGCAACCTCTCAACAACGACATAATTCTGCGTCTCCCAAAGGGTGTTGCTTTGGAGAGGTTGCACTGTATATGTTTAAAAACATCAAAATTAATTTTCAGAATTTTTTCAGAAAAAAAATGTTGCCAACATAAATCGTCCTTTCATTTTACAAAATTCAACCCATTTTTGAGAAATACAGATCTTTATTTGAAACATTTTTGAAGAGCTCCAAGCTTTGTGTTCAATGAATTAGACATGCTTCCTCTGTTTTGTAAGATCAAATAAACATACACTGGATATAATTATGAGAAATTTAAGCCAATTTGCGTGATTTTGGACCATAATTAAGCTACCCATAACAGTAAAAGTTTTGTGGATAGAATATTCTCATAGGATAAAAATATGGCAATAGAACATATCAACTAAATTTCATTCAGGATTCGCAATTTATTAACCCATTCTCTTTACCCCAGTGCTAAGACAGTACACAGTATGGATAAATATGAGAAAAATTTACTAACAAGACAGATTTAAATACCCTGAAGTAAAATTAATAAAAGAAAAAAACATAAAAAAAAACAAGACCATAAAATCTTGGCTGATTCTAAAAGAAGCCATGAACGTACCATCTACAAGTAGACATTCAAACTTTGGCATCAACGAAATGCAGGTGAAAGTCAGTGTAAACATCCAAGAAATATGTATAAATAGTATGTACCTTTTCTTTAAACCAAGAATATAGTTTCTCCATGTTTGTAGGTGGTTTCTTAATAATACTTCATTGTAGTGTTCTTGAGCTATCTCCTACATCAAAATACAAGAAAATTATCTTCAGTGAGTGAACACATTTGCTTGATATGGAATCAAACAGAGTGTTAAATGCATTTTTATCAACTACAGAAACTACATATTATTAGCTATGTCTTTGTTAGGTAACAAGACACTAAAGAAACCATAAAAAATCGAATTACCGTATATTCCCTTATAAACGCCCCTCCCGGAATAAATGCCCCCCTCCCCCTTTCGAACAAGAGATAACAAAAGTGACTTACCATGACAGGCTATTTTAATCCGAGATGAACAATAGAAATTAGTAGAAAAGTGGACTTTTAAAATCCAAGGAATGACACAAACACAATTTCAAAAATGTAACGCCCAGGGGGCATTTATTAGGGAATATACGGTATTCAATCGCATTTCTTGCTCAACGTCATAGGAAATGCACCATCAGAGAGATCCCAAATTATATCCAATCAACAAAAGGTAACAGAAAAAACTTCAGAGTGATGAGTGATGACACGGAGAAGGGAAGAAAGATTACATCTAAAAAGTTTGTAAAGGAGCTGATGTTTTATCATAGTATCAGACAGCAAATACAGACTTACCATTTTTTCAGCCTCTTTAAGCAAGTCCATCATCTTATAATGCCACAATTTGAAGTATTTTTTGACTAGCTTACCATCATAATGAATAATCGCCTACAATAGAAAGGGATTGATATTTTGCATCAATATTGAGTTCCACGAGTGAAAGTCAAAATGCTATTGATTACAGTACCTTTTGACCCTTAACTTCAAAATGTGATTTTTTTTATTACTTTTTTATTATCAGAACGATGACTCAAGATTAACTACTCCAACACAAGCATTGCAGGCCCAAAATTATGTAAATGAAATCAGAATAGGCAAAACATCAAGATAAATAAATTTGGTTAGAGCACAAAGTTTCTAACTTAAATCAGAAATTAGATGAAAGTTAATGTTAAATGAGAACCATGAACATATACCAGACACCACAGGCTCATCTTCAAAGTTTGATACTTAAACTCATAAGTGTGTCATATTTCTTTAATTTGGTTTCAAAAAAGCTGTAATTTATGCAATTAAGAAGAAATCACAGGGCCTCTGTGGGAGAGTGGTTAATGCCTCTGATAAGTCATCATCACTGAGAGTTTGAATCCCACCTGGGACCAGACAAAGTTCACGTCAGGAAGCTGTCAAGCTAGCTTAAGGATGGTTTGTGGTTCTACTCAGATGTACACCTGGGTCCTCCTCCATCGTTAAAGCTGGAAAGTCACCTAATGATTCAGGACTTAGCACCCCAGTGAAAAGAAAAAATTAACAGACATGTTGAATCAGATCATTAGCTAGCTTAGACAGCTCTAGCCAGTTCTTTTTCAAACAGCCAAAATCTTATCAGTAAAACAGTGGTCAACAAAACAATAATTTTACTATCAACAGACAACATTTCTTACCATTCTTTCATTCATTCTATTTTCCTTACTTGATTCATAATTATTAACCCACATGAAGAAAAATCTAGCAAGGGAGTTCTCCCTGAAATTATTCATATATTTTATGTAATAATACCATTAAATACATTTACTTAGCTTGTTTATATGAACATTGGACTTCAAACAACAATAGAGTTTTTATTGTTTACATATAGTTGTGTTTTCAAGTCATTCATAGACAATATTTCGGTTATAATTGGTTGACAAGTCTCCTAACTGGTGCTCCTGGCTAACCTTAAAGTACTACCCCAGCATAAAAATTGAGCAATTGTCTACTAAAAATTTAATTTTGTCTAAATCACTAGCTAGCTCATCTTCAAAATATCAAATAGACTGTTTCTGAAAGCCATTAAACTGAACACTACCAACAACCAGCAATTGTGAAGATGGATTTTATGTCAATTTGGTGATAGATTTAAAATTGTAGGCATAAAATTGCTAAGAATAGAAGAAAGGTATAATTGATAAAAATGTCTTGTAGCTACTTAATAAAGCATACTTATACATTTCCATTCAAAAAACTACTTTTCAAAACATACCTTCTAAAGTCTAAAGCATTCTGGGTATTCTCACGACTGTTTTTCATTAATTGAACAAACACTTTCAACCTAAACATATACCGTGGCATCACTTGCATATAATAATGAGCATCAGCCCTGGCATACTGTGCCTGAAAATAGAGAATTGTTGTGAAAGTAGGCTGAAGCTTAGCTGAGCTAAAAGTTCTGTATTGGTTACCATGGTAACTCAAATTCAGAGAATGTATCCTGAATGCATGTTGAAGCTTAACTGAGCAAAAAACAATGTACTGGTTACCATGGTAACTCGAACTTGAAGTTCTGTAAGATAAGTAATGGTAACCAATTAGAAGATATGCCATGAGGCCTTTTAAGGGTCTAGCACTGATGTCTCCTTAAATAACATCAGTACACCTACTCACTACTATCATTGTTAAAAAATGGCAGTAAACAAGTGATGTTAAAAAGTTTGTTGTAAATTTTAAAATCTTTACGCAAGATCAGTGGGCAAGATACTCTCATTTACAAAAACATTATTTCAATAACCAGCATTGGCCAACATGTCATTTGAGATTGAGTGAAATTATGAGTAAATTCTAGCAAAAATAAATGAAGGCACTCCTTGCTGGACCCAGGCAGCTGATTAGATATTTATTATTGTAGACCTAAAACTGAGCAACACAAGAGCTGACCTTTGCGAATAGTCTCTTAAAAAATTGTTTTACAACAATGATCAAAAGATGTGCTTTCTTTGATGTTTGATTTATGTAAATGACCAAAAAAATCCATTTTTGATCTTTCTGTGGCATATCTAATGATTTATCAACATTCAATGAACAGAGTTCTAATGGGTTTTCTTTGATGTCTAAGATCAAATTGATCATGATTACCTGTCTATGTTGTCTCCATTCTGTGTATAACTGAAGCTGGTAAAAACACTTCCTAAGCAGTACAGACCTACAAAATAATAAGAATACACAGTAGAATACATTACAATGAATTTCTGAGGACCCACAAACATTTAATTATTTACTTTCCATAACCCTTTGCCTCATAATATACCGCATTTCCAAGTATCTGAAGCAGACTTTTTGCTGATTTTAAGGCAGAAATTTGGCCCCATTCCCACCTCCAAATGCTGCGAAAATTCCCCATTCTAAGGGCCCTGTGTCCAAGAGAGCCCTGACATAGTAGGTGGGATATTTTACACATAATGGTATAATATTATGTAGTACAAAAGTTTTTCACTAAATTTACACCAAACTTAAGGTCAGGTCTAAAACAAACAGTTAATGTAAAACAACATGAGCAACCTGATATAATTATATTCTATTGTCCTCCATATTGACAGTTAAACATGATAAAGTTGAATGTTTAAATTTACAGTTTACAACATTGTTGCAGTGCTCTAACAGTAAGTTGTATGAAGGTTATCACTTTATTGCCATAAATAAAATCAGTATGTACAGCAAACCTAAACATGAAGACCTTTTTTACACCTGAAGAACAGGCCTTAATAATTAAGAAATTAATTAAAATATTGAAAACCTGTCTGTAACTAAACGTTAGTTAGAATGATGTGCTCTTACGATTGAAGTTATTACAGAGTAAAGTTTTACTGTATCTTATAATGTTATTATTTACCTGTAATGTTTCCAAGCTTTATGTGACTGGGTGACAATTCTCAGTTCTTCTTTATTCTCACATCTTGACAACCAAACAGTCCAGCCCCAGTTGGTTAACTAGGAAAAAAGCAGAGAAATTATTCAAGTTGAAAATCAAATAGATCATGTAATACAATATTTCATATTAAGAATCATAAAAATACACATCATAATAACCCAATCATGAGATAAGCCCATAATTTTGCTGTGACCACACCCCTGTCAACTAAGTATTTTGCTGTGACCACACCCCCATCAACTGAGTATTTTGCTGTGACCATACCCCTATCAATTGAGTATTTTGCTGTGACCACACCCCAATCAATGAAGTATTTTTGCTGTGACCACACACACATCAACAAAGTATTTTGCTGTGACCAAACCCACATCAACAAAGTATTTTGCTGTGACCACACCCACATCAACAAAGTATTTTGCTGAGACCACACCCACATCAACGAAGTATTTTGCTGTGACCACTTCCCCATCAACTACGAGAAGTCACATGTCAAACATCTGTCATATCTAGTATCTCAGAAACAGATCAAGCCAGAAGTTTGATATTGGTCTGGGTGAATGGTGTTCTACTTAAATTATCACAGGTACTTCACGCCGGTCTGTGTGTATGGTAATTGACTATACATCAGTCATCACAGTTTGTTAGTTCTTAATATGTTTTTATCAACAATAAATCACCTCAGATAAAGCTGCAAGGAGAGAAATATCACTAAACATTTTTCACTGGGTTTAAATCCGTTTTTCAACAATTTTTCAGTTATATACGGCAACTGGTTCACCTAACCAGTTTTCATGGACTATATACTAACCAGTACTGACTTACCCTTCAACAAGAAGCCAGCAACTTCTATACATATGGAGGAAAATCAAAATTTTTGTCAAATTTTCATAGAAGGGTATGACCTGCCATGACCAGGATTTGAACCAGGATTGCCGGGTTACAACTCCAACAAACTAACCACTGGACTAAAACATTCCGAGTAAGGGAAGTACGAGAGTTCAATTACAGTAATTACTATGATACTTTACCTGTCTGTATCTAATCTGGTCAGCCATTTGCTTTCTCATGATTTTCAAATGTTTCTGAACGACACAGAGACGAAATGCTGAAAATCCAACTCTCTGAAATATAAATTTTTACTACATGTATCATAGTTAGACAGGGTTTTTACCAGACATCTAAAGTTCAGGGTAAAAACGACCCTTGGCTTATGATAATTTGAAGAGTCAACAAAATTTCCTTCAAATATTATTCTAAATTTGACCCTTTGGTTAAAATTCTCAAGAGTCAGAAGCTTTATTCTACTGACTTCAAGAGTCAAAATGCTGTTTTAAGGGTCAAATGAAATCCCTGGTTAGGTGTGACTTATATACAAAATAGAACATGAAATTAGGCCCATGTGTAAATGTTTGTTCCATTGAAAGAAAATGTTAGTATGTGTAATTCTGTTAATTTATATCAGCATTGTTACCAGTAAACCTAATGTTCTTACCATTGAGGACCAAGTCAACAAGTTCCCTAACTTTGAGGAAAAGCACTTAAGAGAAGATTGAAGAACTTACAAGCAGAGTAAGACAAACAAAGACAGAAAAGTTACAACAAAAAAATACCAGTAATTTATTCCTGTAGTGATTTTCAGCTTCAGCAATTTGCTCATAATTTTGTCTCTGTAGTAAGATATCTTTGAATTGAGTCAAGGGAGACTTTTATGTCTTCATAATAGGAGAGTTCACCATAATAGCAACTAAACGTAACTAACTGAACAGAGTACCATTCTTAATTTAGTATAGAATTTTGAATTCTATCGCGTGAAAGAATGAATTTACACAACACAAGTCAAACATTTCGCCAAACTTTGCAAATGACATCAGAAAAATTGGAGTTCAATCATTTTCAAAATTTACGCTTGATTACTAAATGAACACAACCTTAATTTATAAACCAACAAAACGTTTTTTTTTTCAAAAAACATCAAGTATGCCAGATCAAAATGTCCATCTAGTCAGGACATTATGAACATATAAGAAATAAAAAAAATGGTAAAAGTTTGGTATTCATTCCATTCAGTGTAAGTAGAAGGAACTTAGTGAAGACTGACCAGATTAACAAAACTAAATGTTGCCATGGTAATGACTTAAAAAAGAAACAAATGCGAAATATGTTTCTCTATTTTCATTAAGTCAACCATATTCTTAAATGATAATCACATATCAATCATAAGTAAAAAAATGTCAATTCTAAAGCTTTTTTCAGATAAGAAATTAAACGATTTCAATCCATGATCAGATGCACACAAGGATACAATGTCGCCAGTGATTAAACGCTCGTCTTTTCTGAAAAGTTTTGGCAAGGGAGGTAATTCTATCTTGACGTTCATGCACTCGAAGTCTATAATGATATGCTTCAAGCCATACAGTAAATGCCCTCTGTAGCAAACTAGACTTATACATCTTCTCACAACTTGCTGTAAAAAAGGAGAGAAAGACTGTATACATACAAATATATAAAATATTGAAGATAATAATTATGGTCAAAGTGAATTAAACATAAATTTAAAATTGTATCTCATGTGATCAAAATAATGACTATCAATACCACTTTGTGAATCTGTTCATTTCATTACTTGTAAACTTGAGAAACCCTTTGTTAATTTAATTACCTAACATTAAGTCCCCTTAACTAGGCAAATATATTTGTAAGCAATAAGATATATAAGTACATTAAAAATGAAATTCAAGATAAAAAATTAGCAAAGAAACAGAAATAATAGTTTTATGTAAAAGCTGCAGAAGTTAATCACTCGTAAAAGCTTGAACTATACTGTTAAATCTGCAAAGAAGGGTGACCAAAGGGAGAGAAGAAACATTGACTTCATGTACACTTGGTCTTCAGGGCTCGACAAATCCACTCATCCGCTCGTAATTACAAGTAGAAATTGACTCAGGATGAGTTGAAATTGCTGTAGAACTAGTTAAAATTCTTAGCTGGTTGTCCTGCAGGACAAGTAGCCTAAAAATAAATTTGTCGAGCCTTGGTCTTTTTCCGGAAGTTTACTTGGACCATCAAATGTTAATCAATAAACCAAAGAATGACCACAGTTCAAATGTGGGCCTTTATTAACAAAACTTAATTTTGACTGTACATACATTTTTCTCTCGCTTTCTGCTGACGATGTATCCAATACTGGCACAATGCTTTGAAACAGTTTTTCACACACACTGTATTATGGTGACGTATGGCTCGATAGTGGTTCATTACAGCCGACCTCTTGTCAGATAGTTTGGACTGCCACACTAACCAATACTGTGAAGAATATCAAGGTTCCAAATAAGTCTATCGCAAACAAAGAAATTATCAGACTGTTTCCTATATGAAATACTTCCACTGCTATAAAAAGGCCACACTATCCTAACCACAAATATACTTTATAATTCATATATATTTCCAACTGAATCATTGCCTAACCAACGTAACCTGAGAAGTCATACGACGACGTAAATATTTTCGAAGGCCTCAGGCTCTAGCCTTGATGCGACATTTATGAATACTATTAGGACGGCAACTTAAAATGTGCATAGTTCTCGCTATTCATTGTTCATTAATATATAGATCATTTTCAGATAAAGTTATAATTATACTTAAACTGCAATGTTCAGTTAGAATGTCACGAATAAATTTTAAACTGCTGGAACCATGAACAGAATGACATTGTCAATATAAAACTTAGAAGACAGGTCTCTGTGGTTGAGTGGTAATGGTCACTGACTAGTAATCACTAGCTCCTCACTGCGAGTTTGAATCTTATCCAAGACCAAATGTGAGGAAACTGAGTGTTGGTGGTCCTACCCAGGGTATTCCTTCCCCATCAAAGCTTGAACAATTGCCAAATGACCCTGGCTGTTGGTGCAATGTAAACAAAATGGTGAAATAAAAGACTTTAAAAAAATAACAAGTTTCAAGCTGAAATCACTGTGAACATAAAGTCAAGGGAAGTTTGACCATAAGAAATATACCTTAAATTATCAATTAAGGTCCAGCCTTTTTAATTACCTGAGCTTGAATTCTGTATGCCCAAAACTGCAAGGCCACAGATTCCATATGTTGTCTGTGTTGTATAACCTCATGATTGGACAACCAAGTGGACCAACAAGATCTGTTAAATATAACATAAAGAAAATCATGGTAACGTAAGTTAGAATCCGAGAACTTAAAATTTATCCACAAAAAAATACAGCCAAACTTGTGAACAAAGGCCACCCTAGGAAAGACAAAATGTGGCCTTTATTGACAGGTAGCCTTTATTTGGAGGTCAATTTGTCCTAAATAATCAGTGATGGTGTTTCAAAGAATGGTCTTTATTCACAGGGTGGTCTTTATTAGGAAGTGGCCTCAAAACACAGGCTTGACTGTACTCAGTATTGCTCTCATATGTATGGATGAGTAGAATAATGTATACCACATGCATGTATTAAAAAATGCTAGAATAAAATAATTAATATGAAATAGCACCATAAAAAACTCATCTCATGAAAATCAAAGAAAGGAACAAAATGTCAACACAGTAAAAAGTGATTTTAGTAAACAATAAAAGATAACTGGAAGATTCTAAATAACTTATTTTATAGATTTTCTTTTGTAATTCTTTGAAGTTTTGCGCCAGTTTTTTAATTACACAGCTATACATTAGTGGACAATTAGCCAAAAAAGTGTTCCTGGATTCTCGACCAGTATTTATCATGTTCTCTGCAAGTAATCACAAACTAGACACCAATGATAAGCAGGGGAGCACAAATAGCTTACACATAATGTCTTCAAACAAATCATCACAGAGACCATATGCCACACTTGGGGTATGAACTCATGAACCTAAGGTCTGAAGACCAAATGCTCTCCCAATTAAGCTGAGTAGACAGGCTTTTACTGATCTAACTGAAAAATGTATGTAGATAATCATACCTGAGAAGATGAGTGTTATGAAACTCAACTGCTTGTCTGTTAGCATAATTTTGCCCACGTCTAAGCTGTACATACACCAGCCATCCTTTCAAACATTTCCTAGTAAGCTTAGTGCTTGCTGAATAAGAAATAAAACATGAGCATACCTTCAAATCTGTCAAATTATAACAAATCTCTCATAAAACCAAACTTCAATTTGTGTCAGTAAGAATCCAACTAATGGAACATAATTTAGACAAAATTTGGTTTCAGAAAACAGGTTCATGAAAAATGCAACTTTAACAAAACTGTGTACATCAGTTCAAGAGAAATATATCTGTGCTCATCAATAATTAGACCACAAGGACATAACTTTGAATGAATCTTGAATGTTTTAAAGTGCCAGTCTTTTTAAACAGCCTTTCCATTATTAGGGGTCAGGATCACTTCAAGAATGTTTCAAGATTGACGAAAAATGGGGGAAATAATTTCTAATGAACAAATAAACAACAAAGGCAGAGGGGTAGAAATGTTTTCTTGTAACCGGTGAGCTATTAAAAGTAGAAGGGGAGTCTGAGGGTTCTCCCTAGAAAGGAGCAAGTGACAACGCCCCTGTGGGGAAAAAATAGCCGGTGAAAATGTTCAAACAGCTGGTTGATTTTTCTGGCTTCTGGCTTATTTCTACATTCCTGCAAAGGTTGAGCAAACACAATGTCACACACCAATGATGAGCTCCTATGTGCTGATAAGAATCATAGATCCCCATAAAACAAGTACGTACCATGTTGTTCAGCTAAGGCAACCAGCGTGTTCTTAACTCTCCTCCTAAGTATGAACTCCTTCCAAGCACGGAATGTCTTCAGCCAGAGGACATACCTAAATCATAGATATCAAAAGAAAGAACATAAAAAGGGGTTGTAACATGATGTAATATTGTATGTGACCATGTATACCTAATATATGTGACCATATGCCAGCAAGCAATAACTTTCAGAATATCCAGTATGGAACCAGCATGCATATTGTGTCATCATTTATTTTATCTCCTAGACTTACAGCTGAGAGTGCATTAATAAGTACTGTAAAGGACTTAAAGAAATTGGATCCAGAATTTCACCAGCACTGAATAACAACAGGAATGTAAACAAAATAACCATAATAAATTAGGCCTACAAGAATATGATTGAAAATATTTATACCTGTGATGACACTCAGCTCGAACTACAAGTCTCCATTCTTTTCGAAGTTCCCACCACATATCATGCCAGGCTCTAAAAGCTATACGTAAAATTCTCCTTTGATAATGAGCCCTATAAGAAAAAGGAAGTAAATAATCTGACTGTGAGATTATAATCACATTTGTACTGACATGAGATTTGCGTAAAATTGAGTGATAAAGCAGTTCAGATTTTGGCCATAATTACTTGCATGATATTCAATTATATAGTAAGTATTTGTGATATTATTCCAGTTCATAAGATAGAAATGTTATCTTAATTTAGATAGAAATGTTATCTCCAAAATAACTTACTACACTGAAGTCTGGGAGGTAAGTATATGAGCTTATTAGTTCTAAAACATCCCCTTAATGACATTAGTAATAATGCAATGAGAAATTCAGAATGTTACAATATTTTCAAAGCATCATAGCCTTGTTGAAACTGCTGGAATACTGCCTGACATTTGAACAGGCAAAGACAGAATTTCTGTCTGACTAAATGAAAATTTGTCTGACTGAATATATTATAAATAAGTGATAAATGCTGTAAATCATGTCTGACTGCTGGACATCTGGTCAGGTACTTGCCGAAAAGTTAATGGACCTGCTCGAAATTTGCCTGACATGTCTTATGGTCCAGCAACTTTCAGGCAGCCTGGCATCATAGCCATGAAAACAATGACAATTCACTTTATATTCACAATTAGCAACTGTACTTCCACTATGCACAACCTACAACTTTATCTAATTACTACCTTTGGGTTACCTTCCAGTGCTTACATTATTTCTACTCATGATGCAAGTAACTGTCTACTGGGTGGGAATCAAGAGATAACTGACCACTGATGAAATATTTTTTGTCAAAATGTCAATGAAGACCATGAGCTTTGCCAGGCCTTTGGCTAAACACTTTTCACTGAACCAACTGATTAATGATAATTCACAGGTACAATATATTATCAATCTTTACCTTGCTTGTGAGGGTGTGATTCGTCCAAATACTTTCTTTTTCCACAGTATTAAAAATTTCCTTGCAAGATGTCTGAAAAAAAGTAAAAACAAGACAAACATTGAATCTTTTAGACCAGACTGAAAAGTCAGAGAAAAAACGAGGCCAGACGATTCTTATTTAAGATAAACTTGTCCTACAATGTTCTGGTTTACCAAAATAATACAACAAAGCAAGTATCTCATTATTATCAAAATACAATCCACACAAGACTCAAATAAAATAATTCCGATTTTGCAAAGTTTGCCTAACCAACTGATATGCGTAATAAAGTCTGGCAAAGAAAGTGGATGTTTTGATAAATAACAAAGAAGGAAATATTTTTGCATATGGTGAAGGGCTAATCTATTTAAAGAACCCTGTAGTGATAAAAAATTTTCTGGGCTGACAAACCTTATCCTTATTTCCTTCATTCTTCCCCCTCTATTCCATGTATAACCAGGTCTGTACTGTTTGATGTCAACAGTGGTATGACCAGCTCCAGACTTCATTTTGTGTCTTCTTCTCTGTCTAGCTGCTGACACAGGAACCTTTGGTTCAACTACTGTCTGACTGTGGTAGGTTGTATTTTCTCCCAACGGTCTACAGAAAAAATCAAATGTTTAGAACTTAACCTGAAGATTGTAGGCTCAACATTTGCAACACAAACCAAATCCATGATGAAGCCACATGTCAAGACTGTGGATGGACAAGCATATTCCTATTTGATTGGGAAGTTAAATGTCAATTTTAGCGATTCACAGATGGTACCAAAGTGAATGCGTTTTCAAAAATGACTATTTATTGAGAGAAACAAAACATTAGTGCACCTTTCAGAAAAAGTGTGTTGGAATATTTTATGCTTGTATGAGTTTACCAACGTGTTTTCTATCTACCTAACGGTTCAAATGGTTCATAGATATTGTAGTTATCGTGCCCAATGAGTTTTAATTGAGAATTTTCCGCATACAAATGTGCAGTTCTTTGTTAGACTGTGCGGAACAGGGCCAAATAAAAAAATGTCTAGCCATCACAAACAGTCTAATTAGTTGGATTCGTATTCTTGATGTATGTTAACAAATCTATAATGAAAATACCAAATTTACTTCATTTCTGTAGGGTAACAAGATGTTGGATGACTAATTTTTTCAGTACTCCTTTAGAAAATGAGGAATACTACCCAATTACACAAAAAAGCTCAAAATGAATTTTGACAGGCCATCCTCTCACTGTCTCAGCTTGAGCAAGAGGAAAACCATCCGATTTCTCAGCCTAGATTGTTGGACTATGCCAATATCTTTTGTCCAAATATTATTATTATTATTAATATTATTATGAGAGTGATCACAAGGTTTGAGAATTCAAAAAATGAATGTAACCACTCAGTAAAATACTCGAGTTGTCTCCCTTGCTGTAAAACAAGTCTGGTCGCGACCTGACAGTTAAAGTACAACTTACTTATCATGCAAAATAGCAGCAATATCAGATGTCATCTTATTGGTCGAATATGGATTGTAGTCGCCATCATCAAGTCCTTCTTCAGCACGGGCTAAGAGACGCATTCTTTCCGCTTTTATTTGCAGCTGATTGCCTAAATCTCGCAACGCAGCGAGACGAAAGTCGCCCGCTTCTCCGCCGATTTTCTGTGTCATTATGAATGAGTGGTTGCAAATACCGGTAGAATTATAATGATCGCGTCCATTTTCTATCTATAATTGTAATTCTCGAAGCATATTTTGCAGTGCTCAAAATGAAATATCCACGTTAAATTGTTTTGGCGTACAGTCACTCAACTACTTTCGTTTTTCGGCGCCATTTTGTAAACAAACCAAGGAGGTTGAAGAGTCTCAAAGAAAAGATAATCCGATTAAATTTTCCTTGACTGGTTCCCGTTGACTCTGGTTATACATATTTGTACACTACTTAAAAAGGGTCCGAAAAGTCAGTTGGTCGAAATGTCGGGGGAGGAGGGGTGAGATGGCCAGTAAATTTGGGGTCGGAAATGTCTAGGGGCCGAGATGTCCAGATACCTAAATTTACTGTGACCAGGGCCTCTTCAGATATTACAAATATGAGTCCCAGTTTTGATGTTGAAGATCTTCATTTTATTACTATGATTATTTCAATCAATCTTCCATAATTTGCTAGTTTGTTACATTTCTAAAGATACAACGGTCTAAAACTTTAATTGTCATATAAATCCTTGATATTTAACTAGCTGTCGGCGAGATTTGGGTTCGAATAATTGGATTGAAATGTTTTGGGACGACACAAAACGAGGGGTTTCGAATAAAACAAAATGTCCGACGGTCAATTTGCCGGGTAGAAAGAACTTTTAAAATATCTTTGTCTGATAAGTGCTATCGTTAAATTATGCACTTTTATTTACATATCTGGCCACATTTTCATTTCTATTAAAAGTGTATCAATGAACATACATATGTCATATGAGCTCGTATGTAGAGCTAAATTTGTTTGTAACCGGCTTTCGCGATGCATTTTCGCTACCATAGAGTAGTGTTTCTTTTCTTATTAAATTAACCCAATGTACTACTGTTTCACTACATACAGCATTTTTGGGGAAAACGTGAAGACTGGTGTCAGTATCATAATCTAGCTTTACAGATTTTTGCTGTTCTACATAAATGTATTAATTTTATGAATTACTGTTTTCAGTGGGATGGGAGAAACGCCAAGTGAATTTCAACTGAAAAACCCACCAACTGATGGTATAACAGCTGTCAAGTTTGGTCCAAATTCAAGTCAGTTTCTTTTGACATCATCATGGGATACGTCTGTCCGTCTGTATGATGTTGTTGCGAACCACCTGCGTATGAAGTACAATCACCCTGCACCAGTTCTGGATTGTTGTTTTCATGTATGTTTATACAGGGGTGTAGATTTTTTTCATGTAACTTGTAAGCTACTAGAAGTAGAAGGAGGATCTGAGGGTTCCCCTAGTGGGGGGGGGCAAGGAGTCAGCGCCCCCTGTGGGGAAAAAGTAGCGAATGAGAATACTCAAATAGACAATTGATTTTTCTGGCTTCCGGCTCATTTCTACACCCCAGTTATAGATGCTCTATGTTTATAGAAATTGTCAGAGACATTAGAACTATTGTATGCTGTTTTTAAATACCTAAATTTATTACATTTGAAGTTTATATTAATGTATTCAAATGGTTATTTTAAAAAATGATTATGAGGTAATATATCGAAAGTATTGGGCTGCGCATTAATCCAGTAACATAATGTTTGTTGGTACATATATCTGATTGTTTGTGTCTTGGATATAAGACAAATGGTCATAAATCTTAAAAAAAACTTAAATAGTCCATGTACTTGGCAGAAATATAAGTTAGTATAGCTTGAAATATAAAGCCAATAGATGATGTCCATAAGCCATGATTTACATACAGTTCTACACAGTATATTTATAATTCTTCCATATTTGTCATTCTTTCTTACAGGATGCAGTTCATTGTTACAGTGGTGGAGTTGATAAGACTCTTAAAGTCTATGATTTTAACACCAACACAGGTAAAAATTAAGATTTGTTGAAGTCAGTCATTATGCGCAATTGAAATATCAAATGCTATTCACATGCTTGATTCTTATGTTGATACTTGTAAGAAAAAAAAAGATTCTTGATTCCATTTTGGCTTCGTTGTAAAAATTGGACTTGATGGTAACTTTGGATAATTCCAGGTGACAAAAAATGTTAAAAGAATGTTTTTTAAGTGAATTTTTTGCTTTATTATCATAAATTTACTGGAATGTGTTCTTAATAAATCCTTTTTTTGTTGAAGTTAGTTTATAATTTTGTTATGCTCACACTCTATCCATATACTAAGTGTGTTATTAAGTATTGTAGTATTTTAAGGAGAACTTTTACTACGACATGCCCTGATGTATTGTGATAAGTAGTTAGTAACACGAAAATCATCTTAACCCTACATTAGTAAAAGATATTTTCCACTGCTTTAGAGAGAGCCTGCACATTACGCAGTGTTGCTGATTTATGTAAAAAAGAGTATAAAACTTGTTATAAGACAGGATATGTTATTAGAACTGACATTAGTTCAATGTTGGTATTGTTTCAGGTACAAATGTTGGTACACATGATGCACCAATCAGGTGTGTTGAATACTGCCCTGATGTAAATGTTATTGTTACTGGTAGTTGGGATTCTTCGGTAAAACTCTGGGATCCAAGAACACCTTGTAGCGCTGGAACATTTTCTCAACCTGATAAGGTACATTAATAACATTTTGAAGTCTTTGATAATTTCTTGGACTGTTTTAATGCAGTCTGGAGCCACAACTGTGGTCCAATGGTTAGTGCACTGGACTTGCACGCCGGCAATCTGGGTTCAAATCTTCGTCACACCCTTCTTTAAAATTTGTCAAATTGTCGATTTTCCTCCATGTATGGAGAAGTTGCCAGTTCCTTGTGCAAGGGTAAGTTAGTACCGGTTAGTATTCAGTTAAGCAAAGCCTGTTAGGTGAACCGACTACCATATATAACTAAAAAATTGTTGAAAAACGGTGTTAAACCCCAATGACAATATTTAATGCAGTCATGTGTAGCAGTTAATAATTTCATGTTCATGATGAGAATAATTCTTAAATGATGAATGTTAATTCAAAGCATTTACTTAATTTATTTGTCACTTACAGTAGTTTATTATAGCCTAGTAGAGTAGGTAAAATTAAAGCACTTGACAACTTTGTATTATACTTGTCAGAAATATACATTTCAGGATGAATTCACTTGAATTCAGTTTCAACTTGGTGCTATGATATATATTAACATTCAGCTCTTGTCTATACCGCAGAGAATTTGAACCATTAAGTACTCAACTAGCAATGAATGCTTGTTAAGTTATTGTTCTTGACCTGAAGTCAATGTCAAATTAGCCTTGTGATTCAACCCATTTATTGTAACTAACTTGTTACCTTCTTCTTTTTGTTCACCATCTACACTTCTGTATTTGCCATATTAATCAAGGATGTTGTCTTCTGGAGTTCATCCTTATCACTGTATGGCTTTGTTTGTATTGAACTTTGTACTGGTCATATACTTTGTCTTAGATCATCACTGGTAACATTAATTGTTTTTTTCTGATGATAGGTTTACACCATGTCTGTTTGTGGAGATAGGCTAGTTGTTGGAACTGCTGGAAGAAAAGTCCTTGTATGGGATCTTAGAAATATGGGTTATGTGCAACAGAGACGAGAATCAAGTCTTAAATACCAGACTAGATGCATAAGGTGCTTTCCTAACAAACAAGGCTATGTTTTGTCTTCAATTGAAGGTAAATACAAGAGTCAAAACCTGCTCTTATTTTCTGTCAGCATTGTAAAGCACTGGTAATAAAAAAGTTTTGAAGAATGACCTTATTATATCTTCTCTGATGAAGATAAATATGCTTTGTATTGAAGAGGGGCTTATTTAATAAATTATGTGTTTTCTAAACTTCTGTTTGTCTTTCATTTGAATATAATATGTTGGAAACAAAATTGTTGTTTGTTAGATTGAGCCAATATGAAAAATTACCAGCAACTATAGATGTATTTTTTATATTCATTTGTAGGTCGTGTTGCTGTTGAATATCTTGATCCGAGTCCAGAAATTCAGAAGAAAAAATATGCTTTTAAATGTCATCGTCTGAAGGAAAATGGTGTGGAGCTCATTTTCCCAGTTAATGCCATTGCTTTTCACAGTCAACATAACACATTCGCCACTGGGGGCTCTGATGGGTTTGTCAACATTTGGGATGGTTTCAACAAAAAACGACTCTGTCAATTTCACAGGTAATGCTCATCTCTTGATTGCTAGATAGGCAGCAAACAATTATAATGGTGTACTTTGTTAGTAGTCACTTTTCTTGTTTCAAAACTGTGTCATGCCATATTGTAAGTTCTTTTTTTCAAGTGTATGACTGTTATGAATCTCTAAATATTAAGTCACTCAATTAAACAGTATGCATTCAAGTGTCATTTCCTGACTGTACACAGCTTGGTGTAAAAAATTATAAGACAAAGATCTATGAACTGTTGATTAATTTTTGTGCTATAAAAGTCATAGCCTTTGTCTAGGTAGAAATGAAAGCCTTTTGGTGTAATGATATAGGAGTTTATATGATACAGAGGTCAGAGGTGTATTTTTGTCATGTTTTTTTTCACCATACCCACATTAAATTCAAGTAAAATTATTAACCCAATGAGAATGTTACAGTACAAATGTATTTCACTGTTTATACCCAGTTAAAAGTTTTCCAGGTTTGTCCAGAGCCTCCAGTTTTCCCCAGGTGCAGACCTTACTGGTTTTTGTTGTTTCTGCTGCACTGAGGTTAAGATTTCCGTTGTTTTGAAAATTTTCAACTTTTCACACATGTTTATATGATCAATTTTTATTTCTAATGACATGATTTTCATTAAACAGGTATCCCACCAGTATTGCTGCCCTGTCTTTTAGTGCTGATTGCTCTGTGCTGGCTATAGCCTCATCGTACATGTATGAAAACGATGAACAAAAAACTATTCCTGAGGATAATATATTCATACGAAATGTTAGTGATCAGGAGACAAAACCAAAATAAAGTGGACACATTCTGACAGTTTTATTTTATACCAGTTGATATGTTCATAATGTTTGCATTTCACGTATTTGATGTTTTCTTTATCAAGCTTGTATATCTACTTTATTATATTAAGCTTGCTGTGAATTTGTGAAAACAAAGCTTTTATGAATGATCGTTAATTTGTCATTACCTTTTCTTCTGCGATAGATATTAAGATGGCTGGATGAGCATTTTTTTAATGTTATGTGTATAGCGTCATTAGCAAGTGCATCATAGATTCAGTGTTGACATTGCTAATATTTTTATACTTGATCATTAAATACTGTATATTTGATACTTAAAATAATTTTGTGAAAACCTGATGTTTGCCTCCAATAAAATACTCAGAGAATAAATTCTTCACTGCACTTACCTGCTTCATCATTTCATTTAACACTTTATTATTTATTAATTATTGCTACAAAATGGCACTGTGATTTAATGTTTCAAGTAAGATTTGTTGCCACAAGGTTCCTTCATTGATTTCATTGTACTTATTGAGTAATTTGTGTTTTATTTGTGGTATTTACAAGGTTTTTTGTATTGATATTGGTGAATTACATTTTCATGTGATTTTAATCAACCAAGTTTCAATGTTAAACCAAGATTAAATGTTGTAAATACATCTAATTATTTACAATAAATGACTGAGAATTATCAATTATATTTTAAGTGTTTTTATCAACCAATTTCAAATGACCAAAGTGTGTTGTAGTTCTTAGCTCTATCTAGAACATTTCATTGTTTTGTGAAATGTCTTTCTTGGTGATTACTGTGCTGCAAAGTGAAGTTAACAAAAATGTGTTTAAAGCATTGAAAGTTTTAAGAACAGTAATTAGACAACTCATTCTACCAAATATATGACATGCATCTTTTTATTTTTATCTTTTTTAGTAACTATTACTAAACCATGTTTTGGCCTCCAATGATACCATGATGGAAATCTCTGAAATAAGAATGAAAAATGTAGTAACTTAGGTATTTATGTAACATCTACATACAATATGTATGTTCACTGCTTTAGTTCTGAATTGCCGTGTTTTTCTTGTAAAAATTGAGTTTTTGCAATTTCTTTGAGAAACCATTATTTTAAAAGTCAAATTCCGCTTATAATCCTAAATTGATGAATTCCAAGCATTCTCTATAATGTCTGCAAAAAATTCTTTAGGTTTGATAACTTATTTGAAACATACAAGGGGCCTCCATAGTTGAGTGGTTATGGTCTCTGACTAGTAATTACTAACGCCTTACTGGTGTGAGTTTGAACCCTATCCAAGACCAGATAAATTCAGATAAGGAAGCTTTCCAGCTAACATACAGAATGTTGGTGGTCCTATCCAAATGCTGTGAAAGTTGCCGAATGACCCTGGCTGTTTGTGCGATATTAAACCCCAGTGAAAAAAAGACACATACAAACCAGATGCCATTTTGGAAAATGAAGTTTGTTTCAGGTGGTTTGCGATCATAATGCAGCCACAATTGAATGGGAAAATATGCCTGGAGCTTTAATCGAGTTACAATCATATAATCGGGACCAGATTGGAGTTTTTGAAAAGGATTTTTTTGTATTTTTTATATGTTTATATTTTATTCAGTTCTTAGGGAAATAAGTGTCTAGTGTAAACCTACTTACAGCAAAGTCCACAATGTTTTTTGCAATCTTGCTTGCGATCATGACAGGCAAGTAACTGACATATATTAGACGGCAAATGGTTGCTGCAGTGATGGACTGCTGTTGTGGGTCGTTTAGTGGTGGTGGTGGTGGTGGTGGTTGTATGTATTAATTCTAAAATAATTTTACATGATCTGGCTTAAAAACAAGCATCATAAAATTAGCCACAAATGCATAAATAATAATTTTTGTGAGTTTTACGCCTGTTGGAGAACGAGCCACCCTGGACATAATTTCTTCAACCAAATTATTATAGAGGACTTATGCTGCCCCATACATGACACTTGATCTAAGCTGATGTATTTATGAACTGTTTTCAAAAGGTCCAAGCTCTAGCATTTACGTCTATTGTGAACCGGCTTATTTTCAAATATTTGAATATTTTATTTTAATCCCTCGGCTTTAATTAAAGAATGAAATCTTACTTTGGTTGCACATGTCAGAATCACAACATGACATTTTTATGTTGCTTGAACTTCTACCAAGCATTGTTGATGGATCTGGGACACAGAACTGTGAGTATACGCAATAACACAGTGAAACATTGCTTATCAGAAATCCTTTTAATACGAAAACCATTCTGATCGAAACATAACAGTCAGCCATGAAGCGGTGAGAACATGGGTGGTTTATTTGAATGCGCGTGTAAATAAAAGTTTGTGTGCCAAAACAAAACCATGCAATTTGAACAAATGTTATTTGCCTCACTAAACAATTCTACTACCTGCTCATTTCACTGATTAGACCTTGTTGATACAATGTTCTTATTTCAAACGACACTGTTTATATGTATCTATCGATATAATGTACTGTAGGGGCAATAACAGGGAATGAAAATTGTTCATTACCTACTCATAAGTTAACATTCTTTTAATAGTAATTGGAATTTAGCACCACGTGTTGAGATCTATCATATTGATAGTGGTGTAATTACATGTATATTAGGTTACTTATTGATTCAATTCTTTAGAAAGTACTTATGACTGTATCATGGTCAATTACTTGTCAGTGATTTTATACACAGTTTCTGGAGAAGCAAGGTTTTTTAGGGAACCCTTCTTGCACCCTGATATTCCCACTTTTGCAGCCCTTTTACAACGCACTACATTCTGAGAAATAAGTTCAAAAGATTCCCAAAATACCACAAGGAACCTGAGAATATTGGTTCGAAGTCTTGCTAAGCACATTAGACTCGAAAATCAACTCAAAGTACTCGCACTTGTCCATAACTATGATAATCTAGTAACTACATGTCCCATTTTAATCATCTTGTCATTTGATGTTTCCAGTGAAATACTAGTAAATGCCTTTTCGATACTGACACTGGACTTTGAACAGTTTAATATGACAACGATCTATTACGATTATTGTAATAATAAATTAAAAATAAATGTTATATTTACCGTTTTTGCCATACACCCAGCCCGGTAAGTATGTGAACCATCGAAGTCAAATACTTCCATAGTGTAACAGTCCTACAAAAATAATCATGCTTGACTCAATTAACCAGTCATATTGTTTAATTGAATTCCTTGAACAAAATACTGCTCATCCGCCTAGCTCAATTCGTAGAGCGTTTACGGACCCCCAAACTATGGGTGCAGCACGTGTCCTCTGTGAAAATTTGGTTGAGTACATTCATTCTCCACTGACGAATATTCATATGGAGAAGATGACAGTAACCTGTGGAGAACAGGGTGAATACAAGCACAGAATCCAGGAAAAAAGACCAGGGTTAACTCCATGCCAGTAAATGAGAGAAACACCACTGAAAACATTCGTAAAACAAGACGAATACGGCTATAGTTTATTCACTTATTTGGAACAACGACCTTTATACTATATGTATATACATGTACATGTATAGTATTGGTCTTTTTTTGGAATAAGGCGGATAATTTTACAAGCGTGTTGAATGGATTTTTTTCTGATTTTGCATTCTATTCAAATAAGTAATCTGGAATAGAATGTCTATGAACTAAAATGATCTCATGATTAAGCAGAGTTGTCGAAATACGTGACGCAAACTTAGAAACTAACCTGATTTGTATCGCAGTATTCAACATCAGTACAGTGTGACAGACGTCTGACATTCGTTGGACATGATAAGCACCTCACGGCTATAAGGGAATTTGCACCATATACAATAATTCATTTCTTTTACTGGTAAATTGATTGCTCCTTTAATGACCATTTCAATACCTAGCCAACCTCAGTCTAGTGGAGACCACATTTTACTACTTCAATGTTTCTGCTATATTTCATTTTAATTTTGAGACCACATCAAAATTAAGCCCTTTTAAGTTCCCGAAGAAGATCTTAATTAGGCTAGTACCCGTAGGACAATTTTGTATGTTTTTTCACTAGGGTCACTAGAGTGGGGGGGGGGTTACTGTTTAAGCTGTATTATCATTCATTTGTCACAGGACAAACAATATTTCGGAAATAATATTATTATTAGTGTATTTTTCTTATATATTCTATTAATTTAGCTGTCTTTTGTGAACATTTCTATAATGTCAATGTGTTAACAAAGCATTAGAACATCGTCTAGTCAATGTTTCCATGTTTATGGTAGGGTACATTAAGCGATCGAAGTAAGTATAGACATTACGTAGAAAATGCAATCCTTAACGTTAGCGTTTGTGCGTGAGTACGGTCAATAATATTGAATTAAAAGCAGATAAACTTACGAGAAAAATAAATCTTGCAGACCGCAATTGCTGGAACCATTATATTACATAAATACGAGTTTTTAATAGCATTTGTTTCGGAACAAAATAACTTTACGACGGGTCCCACAAAACTTCTTAAAGCAATGCAAGAGCTTCCTTTTTTAAATAATTTTGCATCTATCTAGAAAATTTACTTACGACATAACCCGCAAAACCTCTTGCAGGCATGCTCAGCCAGAGCCGTGTCATTACATAAATCATGTTTATTGTGCAGCATTAATTGGCATGCATGTGTATCGACGTCTTCACATACCTCTCCTGTAGCCCCTTTCACGACGCAGTTTACTGTTTGCAGGAGCAAGATGGATTGTAGAAGCACGGAGCAAAGAGCTGCGAAACAGAGAGGTGAAACTTTGTCATAGATTATTTGCTTTTCTGTGACCTTTTGGTACTACGTCATGCAGAGCTGAACAGGTTTTGCATGAAAACCGGAAAACTGTATTTTTCGCCAAAATTTTGTTCGGCAAAATACATTTTTCCCATTTTCGGGCAAAAACTGTTCATCTATCGGAAAAACATTACGCTTGATGTTCACACTTTTGACCTTAACCACCGCTTTATGTGGTCATATATGATAAAGAAAACTTACAATAAGTCGAAGATTTTTGATAAACTTTTCTTGCCTTATTACCCCAAAAATGATATCAAAATCACGTGATATGGACACACTGTCCATGAGAAATACGCCATACTTTCGATTTTTTTTTCTGTTGAACATACAAATGTATCTGTAACTTCTAAATCAGCTTCTGTTAGACGTTTGACAACGATGTTGAACGAAACTTACAATGCGCTACTTTAATTGTTCAGTTTATACATTCAAAAGTATATATTAATTAATATCAAACTATGGAACTGATACTTTCAAATTTATGGCATGACTTATGATAAGATATTCTTCCTAATATCTAAAGATTAAAGCGAACAAATTCGGCAGTTTTATCCTTGCTGTTCCAGGATTTTATATAAGAACAACAATAAAGCAAGAAAAAAACCACACACACTCACGCGAAATAATCTTTAGACGATTTTTTTTTGCAATAAGAAATACATAAGTTTTCTTACCAAACATCATGTTCAATTTTCACTATTTTCTATCTTTTTTTAGTTTTTTTACCAGTCCTAGATAATGAGACCTTATCACAGAAACATGCGTGACCTATATCACTTAAAGTTGAACTTGTGATATAACAGGCTGTACATCTATTTAGTTATTTAGGACTAAATATTAGGCTTGACAAAGCCATTGAACGATCAATAAATGAAACCTCCATGCAGATAACTGGTCATATGAAGGATGAATTAATCTCGACATTTACTGACCTTGAAGAAAAAAGAACTTATACACTTGTATGCCGTATAAACAAACCACTTTTTTCATTTTAATTCCCACTGTCGATGGCTCGTATGAAGTTCATTTCATAGATGCCAACATAACTACAATGCAACCTCTCTAGAGCGACCCTCTCCTGAGCAAAGACCTCCCTCCAACAACAGCATGATTTTTCCCACCAATTTAATTTAACCTCTTAAGAGCAACAACCTCTCAACAACAACACAATTTTGCTTCTCCCAAAGGGTGTTGCTCTGGAGAGGTTGCACTGTATGTACATTGTGTTGCTTATTTCATATTATTACATGATGAACTGTTTCTGATATGTTGTTATGTAGTTATTGGTGAGAGGAGGGTCGTTTGCTTGCGGACTGTGTTAGATTCGGAGGGATGGACATGAACAGTGATTGCGGGCCAGCGTTGTTAATGTCTGTGTCAAGGTTGGGTATTTGAATATGTGTCAGCGCATGTTGCGACGGTTAACTTATAAATGTCGATGTTGTTTTGGTGATAATGAAGAATGTTTTCATCATGTAGTGATTATTTGGAAATAGTTACTCATTACAATTTTTTCTAGAATGGTTTGTTCTCGTCTGACAAAACGGAAGTTGTTCTCTTCCAGTGGCACTTTTTGTTTCCGGTATGTTATTGGTTGTGTGTTTAAATGTTTAAAATGTAATGAAATTATTGTTTTGTTATCTCTCATCTAGACACCATTGAAACACATTTAATTTGTTCATATACAATCCTGTCCCATTTTGTCAGTTACCAGGCACGACGCAATCTGTAACCAATACTTTATTAGTCTGGTAATAAAATATTGAAATGTTTCCATTGGGTTATGAACTTTTTAGGAGTTTGTTTCGGTGTTGTTGCTGATTTAAAAATGTCTGGTTACCATATAGTGTAACGACAACCCTGATAAAAAACGCACACTCAAAACATACCCAAAAGCTCGTTTATGTTGGACTTGTTATTGCTGGGATCTCTTGTCGTTGTGACGCCACAAGGTCGATGCTTTACCGATCTTATAAACAACCCATGTTCTTGAAGACGTATTTTAGTAGAATTAATGGACGTTGCTTCCCTGTATTTTTTATTCTGATGATTTATTGACAGTTTATTTGATTAAAAACAATTCCAGATGTTAGACAAATCTCGTTTATTTGATAAATAATTGAGAGAACAACACACATATCAAACAAAACAAAACGAACGCATGTCATACAATGGACTTTAAAATCTCTGAAATGAATGATATATTGTAAGTATAAAACTTCTACATGTAATCATTATGTAATCATTTTCTTCTCCGCTGTCGTAATTGCGAAAGAGCGGTAAATACTATGTTACGGGGTATACCTAAAGAAGAGTACTGGACTGCATTTGATGCATGGTGCAGAAGACTGAAATTGTGCACAGAGAGAGAGGGAGAGTACTTCAGGGACTGTAAAAAGGTAAATGAAAATAAACAATAAACACTAGAGATAATACGGTATTTTTTTTCATTTTTTGAAGGGCTCTCGTAGAAGAAACATTTAAAAAGTAAAGCCACATTCACCGATTACCTTTATAATATAACGATTTCATTGTAACCGCAACTTATGTTCAGTTATACATATTTCTTTATCTGGTAAATGAGACCACCTCAAAATTAAGACCTATTTTTGTCCTAAAGATGGTCTTGATACTCTTTACGTACTCTGTGTACTCGGTTACTTTACAAAACAAATCAATCAGGACGTATGCCGGAATCTCATCACCGCAATTCGAACGGTAAATACACGTAATCATATCAACCAAATCATATCAAATATGCCGTACGTATTCTACAAGCCAAACTTATACAGAATACAGTGCTCCCTCAGAAGAGCAACACTAGTCGGAGTCTGAAAAAGTGTAGTTCTTTGGAGGGAGTTGTTGTTCGGAAGGAATTGATGCATTCGCAACAGGTATATTTTTATTTTGTGTATGTGCGCCTTTTACTGTCGTTTCTTGGAGGGAATCGGTCTTTGGAGGTAACGTTACGGGAGGGTGCACTGATTCACCATTTTACTATCCAAAAGTACGATGCTTTTCTGTCTCTGAAGAAATAGCATTCTATTCGATACTTACAACACAACCCACATGTTCTCCTGCAGTTTTGATAATCAGTATGACAGTGTAGAGCTTCGCAAACATAGTCTGGGTGTATATTATAACAATGTCGATGGGACTGGGTTGTTGTTGTTGTTTTTGGTGCCATGGTTGTCGTAGTGGGGGCACTTGTTGTAGTTACTGAATAAGGTGGTAGGCGTTATTTTTTGAGTTTTGATTAAAGAATAACGTTTGTAAGGGTATAAAAATCACGGAAACCGAGTGCCTATTGTGGATATGATACAATGTTAGTCTAACTACGTACGTAGGGCAGACGATGCCACAATTAAACGAAATACTTGGGTTGTTGTTGTCGGTCAATTCAATAATATATCTCAATGTCACTGACAAAATATTCACAATTATGCAAACTAGACAGTATGTTCTTACTGCTAATACTTCAAGTGAATTATAAAAAACAAGACTATTTTTGACCGTGATTAAACGATTATTACAGACTTTGGTGAACCTGAGATACGTCACCAAATTGAAAGGAAATTTCTCCAAATTAGACTCGTCCGGATTATGAGAAATGTCTGGATTAGAAGAATATTCTGTTTTAAAAAGTTTAAACATTCAAAAGTCTGTTATAAAATGCATTGAATAAAAATTGATGACATCGATTTTGTTCGGATTACGAGATTTTTTACGATCAGTCGGGTCCGGTTTAGGGAGTTTTCACAGTACATAATTCAATATGCATAGTTCAAAATCTTACGTGTGTTGCACATGTCGGTGTCACAGCATGATGTTCTGACGTTACTTGAACTCCTACCAAATAATGAAGACGGGTCAGGGACACAAGTCTGTAGAAAAATACAACTTGAATACTTGTCACTGAGCGTAAAAATCAAACAAATAAGGAGGATACATTAATAGTTAAAACGTGTAACTGGGAAAAAATCATGCTGTTGTTGAAAGGAGGTTGTTGCTCAAGAGAGGGCCGCTCTAGAGAGGTTGCACTGTATTATATATCGCATGAGATTTAGGAGTGGTGAGTGGACGACGTGTTTGCGGGTTCCTTTTTGTGTTTCATGCAAATTTCAGTATTCCTGTGTTGTTGCGTATGTGTTGGTAAGTGCCTTGACTGTGGAGTTATGACCGTGCAATCTATGTGGTCAGATAAAATATTCTGCACGCGGGTTTTCCAAGGAATGTGTTTTTTACATATATCGGTATAATACAATGCCACAGCCAGACCCATATTTGAAGCGAGGCAATCTAGGGCGTCCGAGGGCATGCTCCCTCGGAATTGTTTTTACTAAAACCTGCTATTCCCCCCCCATTATCTGCCCAACTTTTACCCGAGGCACGCGCCTGGGTGTGCCTCAGTGTAGCTACAGCAGTGTAACAGATCCAAGCAAATCTCTGAAAGGAAGCAAAATCTGCTACATGACACTATTCTGTCGCTCCAAAACAAACAATTTTGTTCAAGGGTTTGGCATTAATTTCAAAACAAATACAAGAGATAAAAATATAAAGGATATCGGGAAATAATCAGAAAACTCTATTCTACGTACAGATTTTGCCATGCATCCCGCCATATATCTATGTGATCCATCGAAGTCAAATATTTCCATAGTGTAACAATCCTGTAAAATACACATGAAATATAGATTATTACATACAGTGAAACCTCACTTAGAGAGACGATATAACGACCACTTTTTCGGACCAGTTGTTTGCATTTCTCACATTACAATTAAGGCCGTATTTTTTGTCCGTAAGGATGTATTAACAGTAAAGCTTGAGGTATTTCTTTACATTGTAAGTAGGAAAATGTTTAATACAAATGGGCTCTATTCTATTCTACGTAAAGAGCTAATCTTTTCTTCTCCATGGTCCAAGGTTATGAAACTTCAGATCAGTTTCCGAACTCAAATCTCATTATTTGTCTTTTAATGCTTCTCATTTGTTTACGGCTATGGAGCGATAATATCAATCACACATTAATTGGTAAGCATAAGTGATCTAAACATGAACTGAAACATTCAACTGTTATATTATTTCAACCGCAATAATTTGAGAAAGAAATTGAGATTTGAGACTGCTTTTATAACCTCGGAGCCTGGGCTCCCTCTCATGGATGTATCTCAGCATTGCATGATTTAAACTTTAACTAAGTAGCCACACTTTGTTTTTGTAAACATATTTCATTTTGTTGTTTGTTTAGAGTATTTAGAAAGATAACTTTTGTTAGCTTGAAATAATCATTGTACATCAGCGCAACGCATATTTGGGATGGGGTAATTTTTTGGCGTGGTGAGGTAGCAATGAATGGTTTTCTTGGCATGGTGAGGTAGCAATGAATAGTTCAACAAGATTGATGACAATTTGATTAACGGGGATCATCTAAAAATTAAAGAATACCGTGCAAAGTGTTTGAAATCTTTCATGAAGTTCTTGTAATGCAGAATCCAAACTTATCACGGCCTATTTAAACCGCATGACTTGCGCTATGGATAATTTCCTTCATATTTGAACTTCTGTGCTGAGCGTGTGTTATCATAAATAAATATAATATCGAAATCCTTGACATTTTTATTTTTAGATCTTTTTTTTTGGTTGCTTAATTAGCCCAACTCAAAATTCGAATAATAGGAGTTACAAATTACTAACCTTAAATCTGAAGTCTAGACCCTATTAAAGATAATTGTCTGATATGTATGCCATTAACATAAGGCTTCACTTTAAACACAGAAATATTTATAATTAGAATTAAAGGTTTGGCATCAATCATGGCGTACAGTTTGCACAGTATAGTTATGATATCAAAATATAATTTATAATTCAGAACCCTACCTGATTCGAATCGCAATGTTCAACAGCAGTACATTGTGACAAACTTTTGACAACTGTTGGACACGATAAGCACTTGACCGCTACAAACAAACAAATATTTCATTCAGACTGTAAACCATTCGGAATACCTCTGTCGATTCCGCACGTCTATCTAACTTCGGATGTACTTGGTAGCTTGACAGGCGTTTTAATCATGTAGACTTCCGTATTTGTCAGTTTTACATCCGAGAAATTCCAAGTACAATTTATTTCCAAAAGCGGCTGACAAGGTACAGTTGAGATTAGACGTATGTGTGCAGAATAGTTTGTAAACAACTCTGACAAAAAATGTTGGTGTGCTTCGAGATATCATTCATATCACGAGAACAAGCTTGTTGGTATTGATCGTCCACAAGAATCAAATATCACGTTAAAAATAAAAGATTTTTAACTATATGTTATCTAGCCTTATGGACTGACGTCAAATTATACATAATGTATTTGTGGATAAGCTCTACAGCCTCTACAATTTCTATAACTTCTACAAACTCTTTAAGCTCTACAAACTCTACAATCCTTACATCTTATATCATCTCTACTATCTATTAAACTCTACGAGTGTAACCATTTCTTCATTCTCTACAATCTTTAAAAACTATTTGTCATTTCTACAAAACTCTATAATCTCAACAAGCTCATAATTCTTTATATTCTCAACAACCTCTACAATCTATAGAAGCTGTGCAACCCCAACAATGCCTATATTCTCTACAAGCTCTACGACCTTTTTTCTATTCATGTTTTCATTAAGTAACTGATGACGTCCGTTTGGAAAATATCCAATAACATGTTGCTGCATCTACTTAAGCAGACCTGTGTATGTCTTAAAACGTCATAAGCTACCAATCTACCAAAAGTGGTTGACAGAACAAACAACGTCTCAGGCATATATAGAGGATCTTGAATGAGTGCTCATTCCTTACCATTTTTATTAAACGAGTTGACTAAATAATATGACACGAGGCTCTGCCGAGTGTCATATTGTTTTTGTCAACGAGTTTATTAAAAATGGTAAAGGATGAGCACGAGTGTAAGATTCTATTTATCACATAACCGTATAAAAGACCACAGAAAATGAAACAGTCTGTAGGATGACGTCAAGATGACGTCAGTACAAGACGTCTAGTGTAGACTGTTCACTACTGTGCGCAAAAAATAGCGCATGCTTCTAATAATCGTTTGGCGATAAAATCGTTATTTTATTCACACAAACATAATTTTATTCGTTAATAAAATCATTACGAATCGAAAGTCGACCATGTTTACAAATATCGTAGTAGCGTAGTAATACAAAATATGCAAATATAGTGATTTGGCTAATTTGAATATTTATTGCACGGTTTGGCAGTGCCGAACGATATTTCCGGCACGGGTTTACGGCACTCCTGGACCGCAGGTTATGTGATAAATACAGTTTTATACTTACGACATCGTCCACAAAATCTTTTGCATGCCACGTCTGCCAATGATGCTTCGTTACATAAGTTTGGTTTACTTCTAAACATTAATTGACAAGCTGCCGTGTCGATGTCCTCGCAAGGCGGTTCCACTGTTGTTGTTGTTGTTGTTGTTGTGGCAATTACGCTCAAACATGATTGTAGAAAAATGGCGGATAAAATAGCTACAATATATGGATAGAACATTTTGGGAAGTTTAGTCCAAAATGCTAACTAATGAAGGAACACGAAGTCATTGTTCGTTTTCCATGTTTTGGTAAAGAAATCAGGAATGACAACTATTATAAAGCGGGGGCGTATTGGAGGGGGTAACTACACTTTATATGAAATACCTTGTTACCATACTCAAAAAATTACAAATCAAATAGAATAACTTATCAGTAAAATATTACAGGGACTGAAATTCGCGTTGTCTCTAGGAAACTTTTGTTAATTAAAACTTATAAAAAGCTGCACTAAGAGATGTATCAATTGTTACTGATGATTTTCTTGCACGAAAATATAGTAAAGCTGAAATCGATTTTTTACGGCAAAATTCTTCATAGAACATTTTGGGTAGTTTGGTCCAAAATGCTAACTAATGAACGAACAAGAAGTCATTTTTCGTTTTCCATGTTTTAGTAAACAAATCAGGAATGACAACTATTATAACGCGGGGGCGTATTGGAGGGGGTAACTACACTTTATATGAAATACCTTGTTACCATACTCAAAAAATTACAAATCAAATAGAATAACTTATCAGTAAAATATTACAGGGACTGAAATTCGCGTTGTCTCTAGGAAACTTTTGTTAATTAAAACTTATAAAAAGCTGCACTAAGAGATGTATCAATTGTTACTGATGATTTTCTTGCACGAAAATATAGTAAAGCTGAAATCGATTTTTTACGGCAAAATTCTTCTCCATGCTCAATACTGTAGATTTTTTTCTACACATCTGGACACTCGAGCGAATGTTCATCAAAAGAACACATTATCTAAATCTTAATAAATCCTGTCCATTATTTTTGCTCAAAAGACTAAGATATTGTTTCCAGATTTAAAAAATAAATGATAAATTTGGAGTTTTGTCCCTTAATAGATCATTTAAACTTTGATATTAAAGACCGTCTTTATGATAAAGAAAATCGCTTCACAGGTTTAGCTCTTCGTTTCGTTATCAATTTAGAGCATAGAAGAAAAAATAGTTATAAGATATCGTAGTAAATGATCGGTATGATGGTTTGGTCTTAATATTTTTGGAGGTCACTGTTTGAGGTTTTACAGTACAGTGATTCACGCAACTTTTAACAGTGTAAAATGTAATTGATAAGATATCCTATAAGATAAAGTAATCGTAGTTCTATCAAATAGTCTGTGTACGCTATTTCTATCAGTGTAATATTACGTTAAGTACTGTCATAATAATTGTAAGACGATTTTTTCCATGTTAAGTACACAATGAACGTTAATATGGCTTTATTTATTTGCGCAAAATTGACATGCTTGCATTGTTGAAATGATTAATAAACGAGGATTGTCCTATAAGTTTTGAGACTGGACTAATAACTTCACATATGGAGTGAAAAGTACGCCGGTACAAACTTGCACACTTGACGAACTGTTTATTACAATATGATAAGAATTACAGTCAAACCTGTGAACAAAGGCTACCCTCGACAAAAACAAAATGTAGTGTTTATTGACAGGCGGTCTTTATTTGGAGGTCAGTTTGTTCAAAATAATCAATGATGGTTCTTCAAAGAATGACCTTTATTCACAGGGTGACCTTTATTCGGAGGTGGCCGCAAACACAGGTTTGACTGTACTTAAGCGTTATAGTAACAAGCAGTTGTAATGGCAACCAAGGTAGGGTTCGACGGACCTATTTAGAAATATGATTTTTAAAGGCTTTATTAAATTTATAGATGATGTGACGACTTCTAATGGCGCCCACACGCAAAAATGTATGACATCAACATTACATAGATCGTATATACGTGTCAAATTTTGACATCACGCGATTAACAACCTCAACAGTAAAACTTAGCAGGTGCTTGTATCAAATGTGACGAAAAGATGACGATGTCAACGTCGTATGTATTTTGAGTAGCGTAGTTACATTAACATAGAAAATGAAACAAAAAATTGAATACCTTTTATGATTATCTTTGATATGTAGATGGTCAATTCAAGCATAAGGCCATTTTCGACGAACAAATAATTTTATGGATGCCCAAAAGTCGCAAAAAGACGCCAAATCTCATTCATCATGATAAGTTTTGTTTGAAACCAGAAATACCACTATTCATTGATTTAATTACATTGCTCTAGACGACTGAGATTTATTTTCTATGGTCAACAATCATTTTGCAGCATTCAAAATGGTCATACTAATTCACACATTTCATTTTTAATACCACTCCTAGGATTCAAGTAAAACAAAAAAACTGGAATAGCACGATGTTTGCTTTGAAGTTTATGATCCTATATGCCGACTTGCTATGAATAAATGGTAAATTGTCAAAATGGTTATACTTAAAAGCAAGACATACTTATTATCTACACACAAATGGCCTTACCTGAAAACATATTGGGACACTTGTAGCTGTCGAAGACCGCAGCCGAAATGATCAGATCTCGCTGTTATGAACAGTTCAACCTTAAAAGCACTTATATTCACATGACTTCAAACTATATATAGTAAAACATTTCAAAATAAGTTAGTAGATAAGCTCAGGTTGTACATATAGATACAAGTCTAAATATCTTAAGGTAGAAAATTCCTTAAAAAGTGCTGTACTATGCTAATTATGGTGACATGTTAGTCAAAATGTGTTATGTGTTAGAATTTTTCCATTTGACAACACTTTACGTATGATTTCATGGATATCTCTTTATAAATGAAAATAACGTAAAATTACTAATTCCCTTTGCTTCTTACGATTCCATAATTCTTATAAAATTAATATAATGACTTAGACTGGGGGGCATCTCCCTTTAAAACCCCTTTACGAATCATGCTCGGATGTCTTGTTCGAAGCCGAAGTGTGTATACTTTATATAACACAAACGCAATTACTGATACAGAGTTTGAAATGCAAGAACAGATGTTGTCTTCTCATAATACATTCGTTAGGGATCCCGCATTTTAAAAAATTAAGATTACTTCTTCAACAAGTATCTTACCCCTCTCCCACATAGATGCCAACATACCTACAATGCAAAAACCTCCCTCCAACAACAGCATGACTTTCCCCACCAATTTAATTTAGCCTCTTATGAGCAACAACCTCTCAACAACAACAAAATTTTGCTTCTCCCAAAGGGTGTTGCTCTGGAGAGGTTGCACTATATGTACATTTTGTTTCTTATTTCACATTATTACATGATGAACTGTTTCTGATATGTTGTTATATAGTTATTGGTGAGAGGAGGGTCGTTTGCTTGCGGACTGTTTTAGATTTGGAGGGATCGGTATGAAGAGTGATTGCGGACCAGCGTTGTTAATGTCTGTATACTGGTTGGGTATCTGAATATGTGTTAGCGCATGTTGTGATGGTTAAAATATAAATGTTGATGTTGTTTCGGTGTTAATGAAGAATGTTTTCATCATATAGTGATTATTTGGAAAAAAGTTACTAATTACAATTTTTCCTAGAATGATTTGTTCTCGTCTGACAAAACAGAAGTTGTTCTCTTCCAGTGGCACTTTTTGTTTCTGGCATCTTATTGGTTGTGTGTTTAAATGTTTAAAATGTAATTAAATTATTGTTTTGTCATCTCTCATGTAGATACCATTGAAACACATTTAATTTGTTCATATACAATCCTGTCTCATTTTGTCAGTTACCTGGCACGACGCAACCTGTAAGCAATACTTTATTAGTCTAGTAATAAAATATTGAAATGTTTCCATTGGGTTTTGAACTTTTTTGGAGTTTTTTTGTTACTGATTTAAAAATGTCTGGTTACCGTATAATGTAATGACAACCCTGATAAAAAACACACACAAAACATACCCAAAAGCTCGTTTATGTTGGACTTGTAATTGCTGGGAGCTCTTGTCGTAGTAATGCCACAAGGTCGATGCTTAACCGATCTTATAAACAACCCATGTTCTTGAAGACGTATTTTAGTAGAATCAATGGACGTTGCTTCCCTAAAACACTCGAAAGTCCAACACAAGCCTGTATTTCTTTCTGACGATTTATTGACAGTTTATTTGATTAAAAACAATTCCAGATGTTAGACAAATCTCGTTTATTTGATAAATAATTGAGAGAACAATATACTTATCACACAAAACAAAACGAACGCACGTCATACAATGGACTTTAAAATCTCTGAAATGAATGATATATTGTAAGTATAAAACTTCTACATGTAATCATTATGTAATCGTTTTCTTCTCTGCTGTCGTAATTGCGAAGGAGCGGTAAATACTGTGTTACAGGGTATACCTAAAGAAGAGTACTGGGCTGCATTTGATGCATGGTGCAGAAGACTGAAATTGTGCTCAGAGAGGGGGAGAGTACTTTGAGGGACTGTAAAAAGGTAAATGAAAATGAACAATAAACACTAGAGATAATACGGTATTTTTATCATTTTTTTGAAGGGCTCTCGTAGAAGAAACATTTAAACAGTAAAGCAACATTCACCGATTACCTTTATAATATAACGATTTCATTGTAACCGCCATGTTCAGTTATACATATTTCTTTATCTGGTAAATGAGACCACCTCAAAATTAAGACCTATTTTTGTCCTAAAGATGGTCTTGATACTCTTTATGTACTCTGTGTACTCGTTTACTTTACAAAACAAATCAATCAGGACGTATGCCGGAATCTCATCACTACAATTCGAACGGTAAATACACTGAATCGTAACAACCAAATCATATCAAATATGTCGTACGTGTTCTACAAGCCAAACTCATACAGAATACAGTGCTCCCTCAGAACAGCGACACTAGTCGGAGTCTGAAAAAGTGTAGTTCTTTGGAGGGAGTTGTTGTTCGGAAGGAATTGATGCATTCGCAACAGGTATATTTTTATTTTGTGTATGTGCGCCTTTTACTGTCGTTTCTTGGAGGGAATCGGTCTTTGGAGGTAACGTTACGGGAGGGGGCACTGTTTCACCATTTTACTATCCAAAAGTACGATGCTTTTCTGTCTCTGAAGAAATAGCATTCTATTCGATACTTACAACACAACCCACATGTTCTCCTGCAGTTTTGATAATCAGTATGACAGTGTAGAGCTTCACAAACATAGTCTGGGTGTATATTATAACAATGTCGATGGGACTGGGTTGTTGTTGTTGTTTTTGGTACCATGGTTGTCGTAGTGGGCGCACTTGTTGTAGTTACTGAATAAGGTGGTAGGCGTTATTTGGTGAGTTTAGATTAAAGAATAACGTTTGTAAGGGTATAAAAATCACGGAAACCGAGTGCCTATTGTGGATATGATACAATGTTAGTCTACTTACGCACGTAGGGCAGTCGATGCAACAATTAAACGAAATACTTGGGTTGTTGTTGTCGGTCAATTCAATAATATATCTCAATGTCACTGACAAAATATTCACAATTATGCAAACTAGACAGTCTGTTCTTACTGCTAATACTTCAAGTGAATTATAAAAAACAAGACTATTTTTGACCGTGATTAAACGATTATTACAGACTTTGGTGAACCTGAGATACGTCACCAAATTGAAAGGAAATTTCTCCAAATTAGACTCGTCCGGATTATGAGAAATGTCTGGATTAGAAGAATATTCTGTTTTAAAAAGTTTAAACATTCAAAAGTCTGTTATAAAATGCATTGAATAAAAATTGATGACATCGATTTTGTTCGGATTACGAGATTTTTTACGATCAGTCGGGTCCGGTTTAGGGAGTTTTCACAGTACATAATTCAATATGCATAGTTCAAAATCTTACGTGTGTTGCACATGTCGGTGTCACAGCATGATGTTCTGACGTTACTTGAACTCCTACCAAATAATGAAGACGGGTCAGGGACACAAGTCTGTAGAAAAATACAACTTGAATACTTGTCACTGAGCGTAAAAATCAAACAAATGTGTTTTTTAGATGAAATTCTTTAAAAAAGCATTCTATATCAATACGATATAGTCAAATCTGGTTTAACGACCGCCTCTGAACAACGGGGCAACCTCTTCAAAGCAACACCATCTGGGAGAAACAAAAGTATGTTGTTGTTGAGAGGCCGTTGCTCTAAAGAGGATACATTAATAGTTAAAACGTGTAACTGGGAAAAAATCATGCTGTTGTTGAAAGGAGGTTGTTGCTCAAGAGAGGGCCGCTCTAGAGAGGTTGCACTGTATTATATATCGCATGAGATTTAGGAGTGGTGAGTGGACGACGTGTTTGCGGGTTCCTTTTTGTGTTTCATGCAAATTTCAGTATTCCTGTGTTGTTGCGTATGTGTTGGTAAGTGCCTTGACTGTGGAGTTATGACCGTGCAATCTATGTGGTCAGATAAAATATTCTGCACGCGGGTTTTCCAAGGAATGTGTTTTTTACATATATCGGTATAATACAATGCCACAGCCAGACCCATATTTGAAGCGAGGCAATCTAGGGCGTCCGAGGGCATGCTCCCTCGGAATTGTTTTTACTAAAACCTGCTATTCCCCCCCATTATCTGCCCAACTTTTACCCGAGGCACGCGCCTGGGTGTGCCTCAGTGTAGCTACAGCGGTGTAACAGATCCAAGCAAATCTCTGAAAGGAAGCATGATCTGCTACATGACACTATTCTGTCGCTCCAAAACAACTATTTTTGTTCAAGAGTTTGGCATTAATTTCAAAACAAATACAAGTGATAAAAATGTAAAGGTTATCGGGAAATAATCAGAAAACTCTATTCTACGTACAGATTTTGCCATGCATCCCGCCATGTAACTATGTGATCCATCGAAGTCAAATATTTCCATAGTGTAACAATCCTGTAAAATATTACTTAAACAATAAAACGACCACTTATTAAAGATAATTGACTGATATGTATGCCATTAACATAATGCTTCACTTTAAACACAGAAATATTTATAATTAGAATTAAAGGTTTGGCATCAATCATGGCGTACAGTTTGCACGGTATAGTTATGATATCAAAATATAATTTATAATTCAGAACCCTACCTGACTCGAATCGCAATGTTCAACAGCAGTACATTGTGACAAACTTTTGACAACTGTTGGACACGATAAGCACTTGACCGCTACAAACAAACAAATATTTCATTCAGTCTGTAAACCATTCGGAATACCTCTGTCGATTCCGCACGTCTATCTAACTTCGGATGTACTTGGTAGCTTGACAGGCGTTTTGTTCATGGAGACTTCCGTATTTGTCAGTTTTACATTCGGGAAATTCAAAGTACAATTTAGTTCCAAAGACGGCTGATCAGGTACAGTTGAGACATAGGTGTGCCGAATAGTTTGTAAACAACTCTAACAAAAATTGTTGGTGCGTTTTGAGAAATCATTCATATCTCGAGAATAAACTTGTGGGTATTGCTCGTCCGCAAGAACACAAGAATCAAATGTCACGTTAGAAATAAAAGAATTTTAACTATATGATATCTAACATTATGGACTGACGTCAAAATATATATAATTATGTATTTATGGGTAAGCTATACAGCCTCTACTATTTCTACAACCTCTACAACCTCTATAAGTTCTACAAACTCTACAATTTCTACATTCCCTATATCTCATATCATCTCTACTATCTATAAAACTCTACGAGTGTAACAATTTCTTCATTCTCTACAATCTTTAAAAACTATATGTCATTTCTACAAAACTATAATCTCAACAACCTCTACAATTTACAGACGCTGTTCAACCCCAACTATGTCTACATTCTCAACAACCTCTACAATCTATAGAAGCTGTGCAGCCACAACAATGTCTACATTCTCAACAACCTCTACAATCGATAGAAGCTGTGCAACCACAACAATGCCTATATTCTCTACAAGCTCTACGACCTTTTTTCTATTCATGTTTTCATTAAGTAACTGATGACGTCCGTTTGGAAAATATCCAATAACATGTTGCTGAATCTACTTAAGTAGACCTGTGTATGTCTTAAAACGTCATAAGCTACCAAACTACCAAAAGTGGTTGACAGAACAAACAACGTCTCAGGCGTATATACAGTTTTATACTTACGACATCGTCCACAAAATCTTTTGCATGCCACGTCTGCCAATGATGCTTCGTTACATAAGTCTGGTTTACTTCTAAACATCAATTGACAAGCTGCCGTGTCGATGTCCTCGCAAGGCGGTTCCACTGTTGTTGCTGCTGTTGTTGTTGTTGTGGCAATTACGCTCAAACATGATTGTAGAAAAATGGCGGATAAAATAGCTACAATATATGGATAGAACATTTGGGAAGTTTGGTCCAAAATGCTAACTAATGAACGAATACGAAGTCATTGTTCGTTTTCCATGTTTTGGTAAACAAATCAGTAATGACAACCATCATAAAGCGGGGCGTATTGGAGGGGGTAACTACACTTTCTATGGAATATCTTGTCACCGTACTCAAAAAATTACAAATCAAATAGAACAACTTATAAGTAAAATATTACAGGGACTGAAATTCGCGTTGTCTCTAGGAAACTTCTGTTAATTAAAACTTACAAAAAGCTGCACTAAGAATTGTATCAATTGTTACTGATGATTTTCTTGCACGAAAATATAGTAAAACTGAAATAGAACTTTATTACGACAAAATTCTTCTCCATGTTCAATACTGTAGATTTTTTTGCACATCTGGATACCCGACCGAATGTTTATCAAAAGAACACATTATCTAAATTTTCAATAAATCCTGCCCATAATTTCTGCTCAAAAGACTAAGATATTGTTTCCAGATTTTAAAAATAAATGATAAATATGGAGTTTTGTCCCCTTAATAAATCATTTAAACCTTGATATTAATCTTTTTGATAAAGGAAATCGCTTTAAAGATTTAGCTCTTCGTTTCGTTATCAATTTAAAACATAGAAGAAAAATTAGTCATAAGATATTAGTAAGTGATCGGTATGATGGTTTGGTCTTAATATTTTTGGAGATCGCTGTTTGAGGTTTTATTGTACAGTAATTCACGCAACTTTAGGATAAAATAATCGTAGTTCTTTCAAATAGACTGTGTACGCTATTTCTATCAGTGTAATGTTACGTTAAGTACTGTCATAACTATAGTGAAATGATTTTCTCCATGTTAAGTACACAACGGAAGTATGGCTTTATTTATTTGCGCAAAATTGACATGCTTGCATTGTTGAAATGACTAATAAACAAGGATTGTCCTTAAAGTTTTGAGACTGGACTAATAACTTCACATATGGAGTGAAAAATACGCCGGTACAAACTTGCACACTTGACGAACTGTTTATCACAATATGATAAGAATTACAGTCAAACCTGTAAGAAAAGGCTACCCTCGAGAAAAACAAATTGTAGCGTTTATTGACAGGCGGTCTTTATTTGGAGGTCAGTTTGTTCAAAATAATCAATGATGGTTTTCCAAAGAATGATCTTTATTCACAGGGTGACCTTTATTCGGAGGTGGCCGCAAACACAGGGTTTGACTGTACTTAAGCGTTATAGTAACAAGCAGTTGTGATGGCAACCAAGGTAGGGTTCGACGGACCTGTTTAAAAATGATTTTAAAGGCTTTATTAAATTTATAAATGGTGTGACGACTTCTAATGGCCCCGACACGTAAAAATGTATGACATCAATATTACATAGATCGTATATACGTGTCAAATTTTGACATCACGCGATTAACAACCTCAACAGTAAAACTTAGCAGGTGCTTGTATCAAATGTGACGAAAAGATGACGATGTCAACGTCATATGTATTTTGAGTAGCGTAGTTACATTAACATAGAAAATGAAACAAAACATTGAATACCTTTTATGATTATCTTTAATATGTAGATGGTCCAAGCATAAGGTCATTTTCGACGAACAAATAATTTTATGGAAGCCCAAAAATCGCAAAAAGACGCCAAATGTCATTCATCACGATAAGTTTTGTTTGAAACTAGAAATATCACTATTTTATTAATTTCATTACATTGCTGTAGACGATAGAGATTTATTTTCTATGGCCAACAATCATTTTGCAGCATTTAAAATGGTCATACTAATTCACACATTCCATTTTTAATACCACTCCAAGGATTCAAGTAAAAAAATAAAACAAAACTGGATTCGCACGATGTTTGCTTTGAAGTTTATGATCCTATATGCCGACTTGCCATGAATAAATGGTAAATTGTCAAAATGGTTATATAAACAAAACATGATCATTATTTACACACAAATGGCCTTACCTGAAAACATATTGGACACTTGTAGCTGTCTAAAACCGCGGCCGAAATGTTCAGATCTCGCTGTTATAAAAGGTTTAACCTTAGGCACATTTATATTCACATGACTTCAAACTATTAATAGTAAAACAAATAATACTAAGTTAGTAGATAAGCTCAGGTTGTATATATAGATACAAGTCTAGATATTTTAAAGTAAAAGTCCTTTAAATAGTGCTATACTATGCTAATTATGGAGACATTTTAATACAAAATGTGTTATGTGTTAGAATTTTTTCATTTGACAACACTTTAGGTATGATTTCATGGTATATCTCTTTATAAATGAAAACAGCGTAAAAATTATTCATTCCCTTTGCTTCTTACGATTCCATAATCCTTATAAAATTAATATTATGACTTAGACTGGGGGGCATCTCCCTTTAAAATCTTTTTACGAATCGTGCTAGGATGTGTGTATACTGTATATAACAAACGCAATTACTGATACAGAGTTTGAAATGCAAGAACCGATGTTGTCTTCTCATAATGCATTCGTAAGGGATTCTGCATTTTAAAAATTTAAGATTACTTCTTCAACAAGTACATTACCCAACTCCGACCTTAGTGTGTGTTAAAACATAGCTCCTTCTCTCTCCCTACCGTATACTGTACTATAGACTCAGCTCTCTCCTTACTGTATGTTAACCTATATCCTCCACTCTACCTACGGTATACTGAACTATAGCCTCTTCTATCTCCCTATCGTATACTGAACTATAGCCTCTTCTATCTCCCTACCGTATACTGAACTATAGCCTCTTCTATCTCCCTATCGTATACTGAACTATAGCCTCTTCTATCTCCATATCGTACACTGAACTATAGCCTCTTCTATCTCCCTATCGTATACTGAACTATATCCTCTTCTATCTCCCTATCGTATACTGAACTATATCCTCTTCTATCTCCCTATCGTATACTGAAATATAGCCTCTTCTATCTCCCTACCGTATACTGAAATATAGCCTCAGCTCTGTCCCTACTGCTTGTCAAACTCTATCCTCTTCTTTCTCCATACCGTATACTGAACTATAACAGTTTCCTATTTCCCTACCATATACTAAACAATAGCCTCGGCTCTTCCCTACTGTTAAACTGGTTCTAGTTCCATGTTGCACTGCACCAGGGTCAACAGGTACCAGTTTACCCTACTGTATGTTAAACTATGTCATCTTCTCTCCTTACCTATCTCCCTATCGTATACTTAACTACATCCTCTTCTCCCTTTCTACCGTATACTAAACTATATCATCTTCTATCTCCCTACCTTATATAGCATCAACTCTCTTAAACTGGTTCCCGTTGACTTTGGTGCTCTGCAACATGGAACGGGGACCAGTTTACAACTCTCTCAAAAGTGACTGGAGAAAATAAGACGAAACATGATATTGGTATAATTAATATATTTTGCCTATTCAAATGTGTACATAAAACTAAAAAATGTAAACGAATATAATATGAAAATAATTTTACATAATATATATATATATATATATATTTATTATATAAAGTCGTTGTTTATATATATTTATATAAAATATCACATGACAAGATATTATTATACAAAAAGACTTCGATATTCATACCACCTTTAGGACAAAACATAACTTAATAATTAGTTGGTCACGTGATCTATTCAGACAATAAAGTAAATATTGAAAACTGACCAAGAATAAATGATGAGGTACACTTATTATCGGAGTGGTTGCTAAGTGAGGTTTTACTGTATATATTGATTTGAATATTCAGGTTAGGTAAGCATGGACAGAAAGCACCCGAGTTAGTTATCCGTAGTTATGCACTAATGAAACAGCTTAAATCATTAGTCGTAAATGAGATAAAGTCGGCCCCAAAAGAAGTGAGAAAAAATAAATAACCCCTTAATTTGAGCTTGATATTTCTTCCATAATTTGGCATTTAAAGGCGGCCAATATTAATTTATGATTGTACTCTTAGACATTAAATGAAATAACTCGAATGTTTGGCTCTCGATATTAGGAATGTATGAAGGTTGGAATACGCCACAAAATACAACGCATACTCTGAGCAAGTTTAAAGCACAATCCCTGTGAATTACCCGATTTTAACAATCCAGAAAAATATTATTCCGGGCACAGTTTGAAGGATTCTTTGTCTTGAACTACCAAAGGTAATTCTGTTAAATTTTTGATCAGTTCCAAATGAATTCATTGCAATAAGTTGACAAGGGAAATTATCAAAAATGACAAATCAGAAAAATAATCCATCCTGATAAATATGTCAAAATTGTACTATGACGTATGATTTAGCATTGTTTCGTCGTCCTCAGCATCGCTAACTTTGATTTCTTGTGTTTCATCTCGTGGTTTCATGAACATTGTAGCACCACCTAATATTGCAGCTAACATTGCACACGAACCTGCAATTCAATCAATGTCAATCATATCAACACGATCAAGATCACAACCACCTCCGTCTTTATCAACACTACCTTCATCATAATCATTACAACTTGCATAAATATCATCACCAGCTTTATTAAAATCATCACTACCACAATCATCAACATCGCCACTTACATTATTCGCATCATCACCTATATCATTATCATTACGACTTGCATCATTAAAATCACCATTTACATCATTAACATCACTATTTACATCTCTAACATCGACGATTTCATCATTATGATCTGTGCCAGAAGCACTGGTGCGTTCACCATATCAAGACAATTTACTAATCATGATGTTAGCATATATTTTATAACAAAGAGGGATAAATAAACTTTGTGTCAAGTGACATTTACAGACGACTAATGTTTTTGTTTTGAAGACTGCTGTTTTAGAGCTAAGACTCTGACTCAGTCGGAAGCAACAAATGTTACTAGTTTTAATTAATGCTGTTTTTACTGGTCAAAAAACACAAAATGTCACGGCTTACTTGATATACGGCTTACGATAAAGTTCAATCAAGTACAAATTGTTCTATTTATCTAATAAGCCAAATTAAACATTGAGTGGAGACAAGTTCTGTGTATAGACTGTACTGTTTTTTCTTGTTTGATGGTATTTGTTTAAACATAATCTATAAAGTTATACATGTTCTACAGTCTCCAAACAAGTCTATGGAATGAAAGAGTTACCAACCCGCGACTATAATAGATTGTTCATATGTTCCACCTCCGTCAATCAACAAACCTACAATAGTACAATAAACTCTTTTTACAAAACGCAACATAACTAGAAACTTTAATTATGCATGTATTATAGAAAGTCAATCGTTCTACCCAGGCGTACACGGGGGATCTTCCTCCAACCTTAAAGCTGGAAAAGTCGCCAAATACTCCCGTTGTTGGTGCAACTTTAAACCCCAGTGAATAAGTGATTAAAAACAGATATTTTTTATTTTTCGAAATCTGGAAACCACGTTGATTTAGAATTTGCCGAAACACATGTTGAATAAATGCGTAAGGAGATAAAGGGAGGTCTTTATTCCAGACAGTAAATGTACAATTTACAGATTATGATTTACGTAGCAAAATAAAACTGCTTGTAATAAGGACCATGTGTCCTTTAACACAACTTTGACCAAAATATACTCAGTCACGGCGCAGTCAACACTTGTTTCACTATACAAAACATGCGAGTTTAAAGAGATTTGTGAAAACTAATTTTTACTCATTGTGTTACTTTTGGTTATAATCATAGGTGAAAGTAGAAAATTTTCAAAAAACCGGAAATCTTAACATCGGTGCTGCGGACAATAAAAACCAGTAGGGTCTGGACCTTTTAAAATCCCGGAGGTTCCGGAAAATTCCGGACACTTTTAACCATATATGATTCCTGCGTTACATAACAACGCTTGTACCTTTTTCAAGTTATTGGTAGGTAGTGGATCAGACTCGCTCATGGCGTAATTCTGACTCGAGACTCACGTATCAGGAGTTTGACACTCCACACCTAGACAGCGAATCCCCGGATCCTCCAAATGCTTGCTTTATCATATTACACAAGTGGCTTTTAACCCATGCCTTTTAATTTTCCTTCTTCCATACTGCGCATCCAATAAAGTTTATTTAACGGGTGTTGAGCATAGAAACTGTTTCAAACTTATCTTACCTGCAGACACTGGCCCAGCAATAGCACCAATTCCTCCACAACAAAATACAATACCGAGTGAAGCAGCCAATGAGTCGACGCCCACAAAATGCAAAATGACACTAGCTAATAAAGAGAAAGGAGGACCCATAAACGTTCCTAAAATCACAAAATATATCACGTGTCCGTAGTAGTATTGAGCGACGAATGGATATATACATGATACTATAGCAACCACTGCCGTACATGAAGTATACAAAAGTAAAACATTCACATTCGGCATATTTGCAATCGCTCCAGCACCAACTCGTCCAACGATATTAAATATTCCTGCGAACGAAACGAAAAATGCCGCTTGAGCCGGTGAAAATCCCCTGTGGACTATAAAATCCGGAAAATATATGAACAGTAGATATGTTGCTAAACAGTAGTTAAACGATGCAATGGTTAGGAAGAATATTGCTTTTGTCGTTAGAATATTCCAATATCGTTTCAACATTGTAAACCTGGCGTTTCGTTCCTTTTTATGCTCCTTTTGATTTTCCACATTTTGAGATCGTTGTTGCATGATATGTAATTCTAGTTTGCTTGGAAAACACAGCATGCCAAGCGTAATCATATTAGCAAAAATTCCTGCCAGCATTATGAAAAATCCAACTGGACCGTAGTAACTGCGGAGAAATTGTTGAAGAGGTGCGAATATAAATAGTCCGGCACCATTTCCAGACATAGCGATTCCCATCGCTAGATTCCTCCGCCGTTTGAAATAAAACCCAATAACGACCAAGTTAGCAGTAAAGGCGATCCCTCCCGCAGTTCCTGAAAAGAATAGTTAAATTAACAATCTTTTTGATGCTACTGCTATAATTATAAACTAAATAATGCCTAAGTCTTAATGATCAGTTGAGTTTTATACATGTATAAATTCATCACCCGGTTTGGTACAGCTACGTTCTTACTAACGATGTTTCAATAATGTACGAACATTGCCAGTGTTCCTGAGATACCAAATAACTGTGGTTGTTTGTTCTTTAGAATTGTAGAAATGCTCCAGACATCATCATCTTGATTTAATTAACATTATCAAACATCCTACCTGCAATTATACCGCATGTGAAAATAGCGATCTCTATATTGGGTGCTAATGCCGTTGCTAGGTAACCGATGACATATAAAATACCAGCCGTTACTAAGGCTACTCTGCAACTAAATCTGTCGGATATTGCACTGGACAGAGGCCCTGAAATGAAAAAAATCCTTAGTGTTTTTATTAAGTGTTTAAAACAAACCGATAATTGTTGTCTTGCTTGTCCGCTATCTTATCTTAAAAAAGTGTAAAACCATATAATATCTATATAATATGACGCTTTGATTGGAGGAAATAGATCCTCAAAGAGTAGTAAGGATGACCCAAAGAGAGTGATAGACTCACAAGGTAACTTTGTGACAAATTAATGGAATACATATTAGTAGCTTAAGATGCGGGGTTTATTTCATATTCAAATGCATGTATTATACACTAAAGTAAGCATTTTGTGGCGCTCGCCAATGTTTAACTTGTAAACGTTTACACAGTACATGTACTATATATTTCAGAAGAGATTTTTAAGAAGTACAACTTTGTCGACAACAGCAATGTTGGTTCATCATTCCACATCGATGCGCATGGCTTTAGCTTAATGTTATCAGCAGTAATTTGTTGTATTGTTTCGGGCCATTAAGCATAAGTGAGTAAGAATGAATTCTTTAGTCAATTTTCATCTTTCCAAGTGGCTGTATTAAAGAGACACTACTCAACAATGACGACAAAAAGTGATAGCAATAAGTATGTTCATAAATCATTCCAATAGTTCTTTTGCCATTTATAAATGATAATTTTATTAAAAATTTATGCATGAATTTGGTAATGGTGTGTAATTTAAATCTTATTGTAAACACATTGTGGCATCATGATAACGAGTCTTATTATAAGTACTGATTTTCTTTAGTCGAAAAGGCGGTCAAGATCTATATTTTACGTTCCTTTTTCACGACACAGTCTCACTAGTTTAACGTCGCACCAACAGCCAGGGTCATGGCGACCTTCCAGCTTTAACATTGGAAGAAGACCCCACGCTTACACCTAGGTAGAACCACCGACTTTCCGGAAGGTAGCTGGTCGGCTTCATCACATGTGAAATTTGGTCCCGGTTGGGATTCGAACTCATAGTGGTGTGTGGCTAGTGTTTGCAAGTCAGAGACCATAACCGTTCGACCACGGTGCCCCCCTGACGACACAATGAATAAATCACGCCAGACAAGTATACAACTTGGATTGAATTTCATAATAATTTCATAATTTCATGCCCAGGACGGCAATAATTGCCTACCCTTACAATAAAACCGCGATATAAAATGAACTAAACATTCATTAAACTTGAAGAACACATACAGCTGTACCAAGAACAATGAACATCATTCACTGTCAATAGCTATAGTCATAAATCTTAGATACCGTAAAACCTTCACATTAAAACCACAGTCTGTATTGATACTGATGTTGTTCATTATTAAGTCAGAATATAGAAGAAATATGGAAATCCTATTCTGTGTGTCTTTTTTGTCAAATTTACAGTGTGTCACTAGTCTGATGAATTGCTAATTTTCATTTTTATTCCCCTACGGCCCTTGACTTTTTAGTAGGGCCGAGAACCGGTACATCCACAGCCTCACCTCTTTTACCTTTAGGCACAAAGATAATCTCAACAGCGGCTTTCTTGGAAAATAAAAATACTAAGAAGTACCTACCTACCTACTCAGTTTTTAATGAACATGTTACTAGAAACAAACGATTTTTACGCCTAAACTGACAAACCTGCGAACACACAGTACCAACGTAACAGGAGTAATATGGTCTTTATACACAGTCGGTCTTCATTTAGAGGTTTACATGGTCTATTGTACCTGTAAATGTTTGTTTCACATTGGACCTTATTCCCATTGTGGGCTGTCCTCACGAATGGTCGTCTATTCAGGTTTGTTTGCAACATCATTACATTACGGTAACAGTTCTAATTGTTTGTTTTGGCTATAACACAACAAACCTAACGCCGCAGTGTTAATTGTGTTTTACTAATTATACAATTGTGATTTGAATGAACCAGCAAAACGTTCAACAATTTCGAATAATATTCATATACGTGGATGAATATCATTTGAGAATCCAGTTCTATCGCGTGTTTATGTTCACACTCCATTGCAAGCGCTAAATAAGTCTGTAAAATGCCTATCGGTACGCGGGCATGATACGCGGACATGATGCAGATTCTTGTTTTGATATATACATGGAAAATTGTTATCACTAGAGAACGTTGTACGTTATAGCAAGAACAAATCTAAACTATTACGAGTATACAAATAATTACACTCATGTAATAACCGTCTCTTTGAACTCACCTTTTATAAAGTGCTTTATGTTTGCCAAGTACTTAAATATTCACATTAGCTACTTGTAGCAAACATTTATTGTAGCATAGGAATTTATTTGTCAGCGGGAGACCAATGGAAATATCCTGTATTACTGGAATTATTAGGTTTTCTATGTAATTAGTTAATGCGGCCGACTTGAGTGTTCGAAATATCGAGAAAACGCCGTAAGCTATAAATATGTTATTACAGTTGCGCACACAGAACCAATCTATCCAAACTTGAGACTGAAGTATGCTCTCAAATATTAATCTCATCCTGGACTTATTTGAATTAAACAAATAATTATGTTTTATGTTTATATTGATATTCAGCGAAAACTAATGGGCTAGAAAGAAGACTTAATGCCATTAATTTTACTACTCTATTATAGTACACATGAGAAAACATAAGACAGAAATGAGATTTGAGATTGTGGGCTGATCTCAAGCATTATATACTCAGATCTGTTTTTATCGATTCGAGGTTAAACCGGTATTTGAGATACCGACTTTTGTATTAAAAAGTTTTGCTGTAAAGTACAGTATAACCTCTCCTAAGCAACACTCTTTAGGAGAAGCAAAATTATGTTGTTGAAGGGAGGTTGTTGCTCAAGATCGGGCTGCTGTAGAAAGTTGTACTATCATAAGAAAAGATAACCCCACCGTTTTTTGTTTGTTTTTGTAGAATCAATGAATAGCTGTTAGCTAGTAGCCGGACAAAGGCGTAAAATATTATTATTATTATCGTATACAAATGTATTATATTTAATAAAATAGTTAGTGAATCGGTAGGCGCGATGAAAAGGCAGACGTTTTATGAGCTCGTTGAAAATTCTAAACTCTATATCAGGACCATCTTAGTATAAATGACGCTATTTTTTACAGGTTTTTGTATATAATGTTTCATTTGTATTTATGATGATAATGAGACTTTTTCAGCCCAAATGTGGTTAAATTCGAGGTTTTATTTTGTCAAGTAAGTTCTGATATTTATTTTGGTAGCCCATTTTCACTGCAAGCTAATACAAATATCTGTATACATATACGTATCCCCCCCCCAAAAAAATATTTTACGTATCGTCTATTTAAAGGTCGTTTTGTTTTTGGGTGGATTAAAATCCGTATTTTCTTTATCAAAGAAGAACGGTCTTATATTTCATCGTCGAACTTTAGCCATTACTTGACTTCTAGGTTCTTTCGTGTCACGTGACCCAAAAATAATAATTACGTTCCAGTACTTCGTTTCTTCTCATAAATGAACTGAAGACTGAAAATTTACATGTTTAAATATGGAAGTTTTGTCATTTCATAGTTCCTAAAATGCTAGGGTGCATTAAACACTCGAATGTTTACATTGTGTTTATTTAATGAAATAGTGGATAAGGATTGAACAGTACACAAAATATACTTGAATGTGCAAAATAGTCAGTATACAATGCTAAAATTATTTTTGCATTTTAGTAAAGTATACATGCATATTCTAACAACATAAACGATTATCATTTACAAGAAAACCTTTATAGCGACTTTTTGTAAATCGTCTTTCCATCAAGATCAATCTTACTTTCAGTCTCTTTAATGTGTAGCCAAGGGCGTAAGACAATTCACGTACATAATCATTTTTTACATATCAGACTGTTCTCATACATATTTTAGTACACTGGTTTGTATCAAGGCCGTTCAGATTTGCCCGCTTGTTGCAATGATTGCTAATTGTGTCAAGGTTATGTTTCCGTTTTGATTATAGAAGGAATCTTAATCAGTTATGTCGTTCATGTGATAATAGTAGTAACAATAATGATGATGTGATGGTACTAAAAACTCATCTTCATCATCATCATCATCATCATCATCATCATCATCGTCATCATCATCATCGTCATCATCATCATCATCATCATCATCATCATCATCATCATCATCATCGTCATCATCATCATCATCATCTTCATCATCATCATCATCATCATCATCATCATCTTGAGGTTTTTAATAGTTATCATTATTAATAAAGATAAGAATTCCTTTTAATCTGATTCACGGCGGCCCGGTTTTATGCAAGTCACGCCATTGGCCAGTGCTAGGACTGCACTCAGTGACCAACTAGTCAGAATTAAGAAGGCATTTTAAGCTACGTAAGTACATTACCTAAAATTCAAGCTGTAAGATGAACAAGGATTAAGCAAAACATGAATTTACCACTTTGTATAAATGCATAGACGGAGTTAGGCGGAATAATTAAGATAAATCTAGTAATTTATCCATTAATCCTCCGCAATAATCAGTATGGGGTTATTTACGTATAATGTTTTCTTTCTACTGCGGGTAAAAAATTCAGTCTAAAGGTACATGACCAGAGCTTCTCTCAATTTACATCACAATTCATTATAAAGAACATTTATTTTTTCGGACCAGAGTCTTGGCCGTGGTCCAGTGGTTAGTGCGCTGAACTTGTAACCCGGCTATCTAGGTTCAAATCCTGATCGCGGCGTGTCATACTCTTTTATAAATATTGGACAAAAATGTCGATTTTCTCCCTATGTGAAGTTGCCGGCTCATTGTGGAAGGGTAAGTTAGTACTGGTTAGTATACAGTCCAGGAAAACTGCTTTTGTGAACCGACCGCCGTATATAAATGAAAAATTGTTGAAAAAAAAACGGTGTTAAACCCAATGAAAAAAAGTCGGACAAGTTTACAGTTTCTTGTCCAAAAAGTTGATTCTAATATTGGGATTAACTGCATAATTCCTCAGCAAAAATCCTTCTTAACTTTTCTTTTGTTTATTTCAATACACAATTCTTTCATGTTTTGTCATTGTATTATTATACAATGTTCATTTATACATGTATTATATTATTGTAACGCATACGGTAGCAATGACTGAACAGTTCATTGATATACACACAAAAGTAATTAGCTTCGATTGATGAAACCTCGTGAATGTGTATTAAGATATTGAAGGAATTGATAATTGATAATACATTCTTAACGAAAAACCAACAACTAATGAATAAAATATGTTTTGTGTACATGAAATGAATCACTGATGGGTAAATAATCGATTTTACAATTTGTACAGACAAGTACAGACAAACTCCGAACTTCTATCGTCCGTAAATAAGGACCGTATGACAGTAAAAAACATTTTTATAAAGAGTCGAAGATCTGCTGTTTTATTTTAACGCCTGGCTTTAAATGTTGTTTTACGTTCTCAATTTGTGGTATTTATAAGTAGATTCGACAATATTTGTACAGGTAATTAATGAATAATATTGTCCTCATGCGAAGTATTTAAGCTCGTAAATTGTAGTTTTGTGTGAACAAAGTCATCGATCTTTCATTTAAAGCTAGTTAAAAAGACATTTGACTGGCATAGTGTTCAGAACTAAGGACGCGCTTTGTTTTTAGACATGTATTAACTTAAACGCATCACGAAAAGTAGGTCATGATCAATCATGGAAACATGAAAAAGACCACAAACAATTAATTTGTCTTAGCCGCACATGTCGCACATTATTGAAGTCACATTGTACGCAACAAAACGATACTAACCAGCCAATGATACAAGCGCCGTATGCAAGGCCCCTGCCCATGATGTAAGCGACAGGCTTTGCTGATACCGATCAAGTAAAGTTGAGTGAATAATTCCAACAGCATACAGGGCACTTCCCAAAAGACAAAACGTCCCAAATGATGACAACAACACTATCCATGCCCATCCTGTATCCATATCACTATAGTCAACAGTAAATTCCTCAGAATTTGAAACATTTAATTTTTCTATTAAAGCCTCATCGTCTTTCAGCTTTTTATCGTTTCCATGTACAGTAACACTGTCACCTCCTTTGTCTTCATCCGAGCCTTTCATTGCAATATTACCGTATTTTGTGTTTGAAAAATTAAAGAAGTATTTATCCAAAATGGCTTGCTTTTTTTCATACAGCTACACTAGACATATCGCTTATGTAATCCTGATTATCGATATTATTGAGGCGCTTTACGAGTCGAGCCTTCATCCAAACCACTGAATAATTAAGCTTTATCATGTTTTCATTGTGTCGATATTATATTCCTGTTGTCGTCACTTGAATGTAATTTCGAGTAACTAACCACGCGAAATAGTACTCTCATAAAGCATTTACATATTTTAAACGAACCAAGCGTCTACATGATATAATGTTATTATTGGTGAACTCGTAAGAAGTGAAACATATTACTACCACACGCAGTAATATAACACATACATTATACATTAATAAATATTGCTTTGGTCTATGAAAAACAAGAATTGCCGTAAGAAATTTCGTTTAACATGTTTCTGTAGCTCGTTTATGTCTTTTGTTACAATTGTTTTGTTGATTCTATGTATTCCATGTAGGTTCTTTTGTTAAACTTTAAAACCACCGAAACTTGATAAGTGCCGACTGGTTCAAACATGGTGCATTTTCAGTTTTCTTTTGTAAATATGTGTCTGATTTAAATCGTTTACTGTCACAGCGATATGTTTCTATACTTGAATATCTTGTTGACCACAAATAACCTCCCCATGAACTTAAGTCAGCTTATGTTTTATTAACTTGCTGTATTAACTTGGACGAAGATCTCAGTTTCAAATATTTAACGTGTTTCTTTAAATATACATGTAATTATAATGTTAAATTTATCACACATTAGCTTTTGTTGTAATACCAAAATTAAAAAAAGAAAATAGCAAGTGCAAACAAAAACACAATCGAAAAAAAGCATTTTGAGTTTACATTGTGTTTACAAAATCAACATTCACACTGTTCCATATCTTCAGAAACAATATCTCCGGCATCAGTCAGGTCGTGCAAATATGTCATAATGAAATCTGAACTTTATTGATCATGGATAGATTCCATTTGTTTCAAAAATAGACTGCACCATTAATTTTACACTTACAATACTAAATACAAAAAAGCGGCTTTCTGGAAGTTTCTAAATTCGTCATTTTCTGATAAAAATCTGGACTTTGTGTCCCAATAAAGTTTGTAAATTGTTATGAATGCGATGAACGCGTCACAGCCTGATGAAAATGACGCTCCAGTAATTGAAATTATAAATAACAACATTAATATCAAATTTGTACGGAGCCCCTAAAGTGACATTCTACAATTACATTTTAACTTGTAGCACTCTTCTTTATTTCGTTTTACGAAATAACATTGCGTAATTACGAATTAGTTCATTGTGTTTCGTCTATACTGTAATTATATACAAATGAAATACTAATTCGTAAAAACGAAATAAAAAAGAAAGCTACAAATTAATATAAATGTAGAATGTCACTTTAGGGGCTCCGTAAATTTTGACGGTTGTTCAACCAGTGTTCGAGGCTATAAAACTTGAGATGAGTCTTGCCTCACTTATTCAATTTCTTTCCGAACATATTTTAGTACAACTTGCACGTTTTATAATATAATACATGTATATCATAACTAAGTTTAAAGTATAAGACTAACATGAAAATGTAGAGATCTGAGCTGGGAGAGAAGTCTGAAGTTTCTTCTTTTCACTGGGTCCAACGTCGCTCTAACAGCCATGGTGATTTGATAAATTGTCAACTTGAACGGTGGAAAAACCAGTGACCTTCTATAAGCCAGCTGGACAGCTTCCTCACATACGAAGTTTGATCCCGGGTAAGATCCGAACTCACAGCGAAGAGAAGGTGATGTTTACTAATCAGAGATAATAACCACGTGACCGCGAAAGCCCCGGAATCAAAAGTTTCATAGACGTAATAGGTTGGGGGGGGGAAACATAATTTGATATCACGTGGACTTCACGAATGAAACCTCTGAAGCAGAATATCTTAATATTTGACTAATGGTCACCCTGGTGTACCAACATAGACATCGAAATTTGATGAAAATGAACAGTATAAATAAACTTCGAGGGAATCTTATAAAATAATTGCCCCACCTTTTCACGCGGACTGTCAGGTCCAGAATCAACCATAATGATTCAGCAGAAGAGAACCATACCTTTAAAACTCAAATCGGGCAGTGAGACATGATGACAGGTCAAGGATTGTTCCACTCTTTAAAACAGGGGTAAATAATTCATTGACCAAGTACTTTTCCAAACATAACCTCATTTTCAATTAAAACGGACAAATAACTGGTGTTTATATATCACAGAAACCATCGAGACGCTCCGAAATGCCACTCACCCTTCGAAATGGACTTAGCTGATCTTTGACAATTCGCAGGTCGTGGCTGAACTAGAGTACATTAAGCCTTACAGCTCATACCAAAACGTAACCGTAATTGTTTATATTGCTCGACTAAAGCTTTGTACTTTATTACACAATTTAGCCAGATTATGTTATGTATTTATGTACTAATTAAGATGACATCAGAGATTTAACTACACAGGAATTAAGAATCTCACATTTGTTTATGTTTATCTTTTGTAAATATCTGCAAGGAAAATTATTCGTCTGTGAATAAAATATCCAGGCGTCAGTAACCCCCGAGTGAAAAGTGAAAGGTTTCAGTTACTTAGGCGTGGATAATGGCTTTTTAGTTTTTTATGACCCACAAGACCTGAACGCTTGATGTATTTAGATCGCAGATATCACATCTTAAAACATTCTTGGGCAAAAACTCTTAATGAAACACAGATTGCCATATTACAGTGAAACTTCTGTATTAAGATCGATATAGGAGAAAAATGTTGTCTTCATTAGAGGTGGTCATTATGCAAGTGTTAAAAAAACTGCGAGTGATTGCTATAGAAACAGAACTGCTAGTCTGTATGGACATTTGTTCTCTATTCACAGAGGGTATTTAACAAACGGTTTGACTGTACTCTAATTTAATGAAATGAATACATCCGCTAAGTTATTTTGAGGGGCCTCCATGGTCGAGTGATTATGGTCGCAGATTTGTAATCATTAGCCCCTTACTGCTGTGAATTCGAATCCCACCCGAGACCAAATTGCACGTGAGGAAGTTACCCAACTAGCTTATAACAGGTCAGTGGTTATACTCAGTAGTAAGCCGGGGTCTTCCTCCACAGTTAAGGCAGGAAAGTCGCCACGTGACTCTGGCTGTTGATGCGTTAAAAACCAGTGAAAAAAGCACGTTATTTCACTACCCATGTCTGATTTAAATCGTAATATGTGGTAATTGATGTAACATTTCCACTTCGTTAACGCGATATTTGAATCGTAACTGGTGTCGAGTTAACAAACTTATTTACTATCAACATCAACTATGAAAATGAATTTGAATTTTACAATCTGCAGTATTTCAGTGATGTGCCGGTGGACTGTTACCCTAACCAGTTTTCCTGAATTTTTTACCTATTCTGACGTTGTTTTTTCTCCGTAATTACATGTCATCTTCTCCAAATGAACAATCTGTGGGGTGGAGCGAATGAATCTTGGGACCATGTCTTCACCCGAAACGTTTCAGAAAACAACTTTCACGCTCAGGGTGCGAACTCGCGCATTCGATTTTTTCACTGAGGTTTAAGGTCGCAACTTTTCAGCTATAATGGTACATTGTCCCTGTGGCAGGTAGGGAATTTCCTCTTATGGGATTTTTTCTGGTTCCGGATGGGATTCGAACTCACAGTGGTCAGAGACCATAACCACTCGACCACGTAAGTCCTTACACGTATCCGAGGTTCAAAGACAGAAAGCCCAGCTTATTATTGGGGAACTGGAGACAGTATAGTTGTTGAATTAAGAAATTATGTGTTGAAATATATTACATGAATATTGAATTTTATAGCATTTTTCCTCCCCATGAATAAAGTCATCTGTTTAATTATGCATACGAGGAATGTCTAAATACAAGTAATTAAACGACAGATACTGTGTCGAAGATTCCACAAAGATAATTTTTTTCACTTGGTTTAATGCCGTTTTATAACAATTTTTCAGTTGCATACGGTGGCCGTTTCACCTCTACAGTTTTCCTGGACTGTATGCTAACCAGCATTAACTTACCCTTTAACAAAGATCCGGCAACTTCTCCACATATGGAGGAAAATCGACATTTTTATCAAATTTTCATAAAAGTGTATCACTTGCCGCGACTGGGAATTGAACCTGGATCGTCGAGTTACAATTCCAGCGAACTAACCACTGGATCTCGGTCGCGGCTCACAAAAATAGTAGTTTTACACCGAATTAAAGCATATATGCATGTCACATCAATTTGAATGAACAGAATAAGAAAAAAACATATACTCGTATATTACGGTACGTTTTTCTTTGCTCAGATATTGTCATTTAGCCTTCTTTTCCTTGTTTTTTTTTCGTGTCTCATTTTTAAACAAATTAAATACGAACAAACATGTTTACTAGATTTATATCACATGACTCGTTAGGAGCAGAATAACCGGGAGAAACAACTAGTTGAGACTAACCAGTATATACACCGTCTTTACGTCAAATGACGTCACACACGCGGCATAATCAGGAGAAACAACTAGTTGAGACTAACCAGTATATACACCGTCTTTACGTCAAATGACGTCACAGACGCAGCATAATCAGGTGAAACAACTAGCTGAGACTAACCAGTGTTTGCATTATATTTACGTCAAATGACGTCACACACGCGGCATAATTAGGAGAAACAACTCGTTGAGACTAACCAGTATATACATCGTCTTTACGTCAAATGACGTCACAGACGCGGCATAATCAGGTGAAACAACTAGCTGAGACTAACCAGTGTTTGCATTATATTTACGTCAAATGACGTCACACACGCGGCATAATCAGGTGAAACAACTAGCTGAGACTAACCAGTATATACACCGTCTTTACGTCAAATGACGTCACAAATGCAGAATAGTCAGAATTCAGTAGCCTCTTCACGCTGGTCTGTTCATGACCAGCTACCATTAAGTTCAACCATAAAAATGTCGGATTGCGGTTATGCGATCCGTACTTTTAACTATGGGTTAGCCGGTGGCCATTTTTGTTGTAAAAATTTTATGTTTGTATTAAAAATGAAAAGCCAGATTAAATAATAAAAGCGTTTAGCTCAAGATCACTATATATTTTTGTATACTTTTTTCAGTCGGAGAATTTTTGAATGAGTCGCCTTACTGAAAGCCAACATTTTCTCAAGGATGGCTGAATTGAGTAAATATTTACATTTTAGCTACCAAAATTTAGTTTCCTTATAATATCATGTTACTCGGTATGTCCCAGTTATAGATAATTAACCCAACTATTAAATATACTACTATTACATTTAATATCAAATATTTATGTTAATACATGTAGTGAAAAAGTCCACGATATGATTGATATACAATGCCCAAATAATAGAAGTTTTTTTATCATTTACAAAATGTAGTTCACGAAATGAATTCATTTTTTTCGTTAAGATTTCGAATTGATGACAGAAAAGGATAAGAGAAACTTCTGCTCTTTATTAGTACTTCACGGTGAAGGACGAACGATTTCTTTAATTAAATCTACAAAGAGTACGTGCGCCGAGCCTAGGGATCGAACTCACAAAACTTAGGTCCGCAGACCTAGCCGTCACACCAACTGATCTATGCGGGTGAGCTAAAATCCACACAATAAACCGTCCCTAACTCAATTAAGGCGTATGAAAACAGGGGAGACTAATCGATAAAAAACTGAGTTTAGTGAAAGGAATGTTACGGCTCTTGTTTCAAATGTTTGCAGTGACAGGGTTTAACGTGGCACCAACATCAACCAACATTGTGACCTCCAATGTATGTGAAATTGCCACTAAACAATTCGAAAGAATAAAATGATAATAATGGGAAGCTATATGGATTTTATCTGCTTAAATATTGCCGAATTTATATAAACTACTTTCATCCGACAACGAAACAATAATTAAACAACTTTTGGTATATATCTATAAATGTTTTAAATTACGTGATGATACCCTGTATCGATGATATAAAATATGTTGGCTTAACACTTTTCTCTCAAACTCATACGAATAAGGTTAAATTGTACTTCTTTTTTGTCTTATAATCATTTATTGTTATTATTAATCTAATTTACCGCCTATTACCATTATTACTTATCTAGAAAATTTATAAATGTTTTGTTTTGTGCAATTATATTTTTATGCGATATATGATTACATGTATTGTATTTGTATATCATTGACATGTAAACTGTCGGGCTTTATGCCTCATGTTTGAAATAAATATGTATATACAGTAAAACTTCGTTATTACGAGCATCGATACCACGAGCACTTGACTTATCTCGCGGAGTTTTTAAAGTCCCATCAATATTTGTTCTTAGATGTGTATAATTTTCAACAAACAAACAAATACCACGTTATTACGAGCACCACGTTTATCTCGAACATCTAGTTTGTTTCGATGACTCCTCGATATGACGAGGTTTCACTGTATATATATTCTTACAAACGACGGGTATTAAAATTTACCTTTGAACAATTCATCTAACCTTCAAGGACAATGCGAAATTCAATCTATGTAATAGAACATATGTACATGAAAACTAATTATGTTATGAGACAATTCACATAATTGTTAAACACAAGAAAGGAACGAAGTGAATAAAACACGTTGTTTGTTTTACAAAAAAAAAATGAAATCGGATTAAATTACGTAACAAAATGTGCAACGCATAAGTAAACAAAAATAAGTACGAAATGCTAGGATTAATGTCTCTTATACAAACTGATGCATTTTCTTATATTTCAACTACTCTATTTCGTGGAGTAAAATTTTCGACTTCGAATAGCTAAAACAGATTAAGTCGGTCCCGGCAAGTTCGAGTCCACCGTATTATAATGTAGATGAAATACTAAATCGTGTTTTAAGTAGTATACAGTATAACCCTGAAAACCGTGCCCCTCCCGGACTGCGCTAAAAGTCCGGTTTTCTGATAATTCCGGTTTTCAGAGAACTATTGATCATAGAAGAGAAAAAAATGGGGACTTGAAAAATCGTTCGATTGTCAGAGAATTCCGGTTTTCTGGGAGTCCAGCTTTCAGGGGTTGTACTGTATAACAGATAACATATGATGCGCATTGTGTTTGTTTTTAATGTACGTTTTTTTTTACGACAAGAGGTTTAAAGTTTTCGCCGTCTATGTTAGTAGTACGAAAAGTGGGATGAGACAAAAAGATTGAATTGTTTGTATGGTAATTTTCTTTGAGTCAGATTAATATCGCGTAAGATTGTGACAATTAGTTAGCGCGCGTATTAACAAAGAGATGATAGCTAACCGCTGAAAAGGGAAACAAAATACATATTTCTGTGGTAGCGACATTCAGCCAAAACAAAAATACAATCCAGGTAATTAATTACTGAATTTACTTTAACATGAACAGTTCATAAATCAGTATGTTTTACATACAAATCCACCCAGGTCTGTACCGCTTATTGTTTTAATGCATACAATATCCCATATACTTACAATAACTAAAACACTTACGGGCCCAGTGAGTATGTTCAAGTCGAAGTTAAAAAAGTGAAGTAAAATTGGATAATTAATTATTGTGATCATTTTGATTCGCTAGAAGTGATATCGATGTGATTTAAACCCAGGTTATAGGATTTTAAAGCTATTGTTTCGAATTAGAATACTTTTGTGTGATAGTGATTAAAATACATGAATTCATTCGCTGTTTAAACGTTGTGCGTCGAAAGTACCTCGAACGACGATAAATAATCGCTTTTCTGGACCGGCTCAAATTGTATGCAATCGGAGCGGATGTAGTAGCGAGCTTCAGAACTTTGAGCTTGCCGAAAATTTTCAGGCGACCATCCCGTTTTGCAATTAGACAGAGTGACTACGTTCTGAAAACGGGATGAACGTGCTACGAACGGAATTGCCTTACTTGTGTCTTATTATGGACGTGCTATGACGTGGTGCGATCGTGCGTCAATTAGCTTATTTAATTAATATGATAATGCGCTCATTTAATGGATATATCTAAATCATGAATAACAAATGCAAAATGCTAGTTTGTTAGGCTTAAAAATAAAAATAAAAAACTTAACTATTCAAGACCAACTGAAATTTCGTATAAAATGCTTTTTGTTCCACGATGTTAAACGTCTCACTAAAAGCCTGAGTCCTTTGGCGAATTTTCCGGCTTTAATAGTGGATGACCCAAGGCACACACCTAGGTAGAACCACTGACCTCCCATAAGCCAGCCAGACAGTTCCCTCGCGTGTGAAATTTTGACGCGGACGGGACTCGAACTAAGAGCGATGATAGGTTAGTGATTGCTAGTCAGATACTGCAACCACTCGACCACGGAACCACCTGCAAGGATATATAACCTGCCCACATATATTAATATATAGTATGATTATATATTCAGTAGTACCTCACATAGCGATCACCTCAATAGTACGATCGTCTTGCTCTAACGTCCACTTGTCTTCGGACTGACTCAATGACTCCCCTATAACTCAGCTCGATAATGAGACCAACCCATTACTACGACCAGTTTTTCGGGTCCCGAAGGCGGTCGCAATATTTAATAATTAGTTTATCTTAATTATGAGGTACACATTTTGAATGCTGGTGTATCTGTTTACGAAGATAAAAAACTGCTAGTATTCATGACCATTTGAACTTTCATAAAAAAACCTTAAGACTTAAGAAAGAGCCGTTTTTGTCATAAGTAAATAAATATCAAATAATACGGAAATTCGGTTATTGCAATGTTAGTTTACCATACAAATACGGGTAATGTAAACAAAAAGATCAAACAGCATTTAGTTGCTTCTCTAATTTCACAGTCTACATTAGTGCTTTCAGCATGTCTATATTAAATTATAAATCTTGTCGAATAAGCATTCTTTACGAGAAAATAGTTATGACTGCACCCGATATAAGTAATGATTACTATAACTTTAAAAGCTCGAACGCTTAATTCAACTGGTAGTTGATAAGGTTTACGAAACTGTGTTTCGAAAGTTTTGATCCTGTGCGCGACACATATTCTCTGTGACGATTTGGTTGAGGACATCGCATCATTTGTTCTCCACCCTTTATCCAATTTTAAGGATAATTGTGAAGAAATTTAACTCAAAATATTTACAAAATCTGCATACATCATCATTATTATCATTAACATCCTCACCATAGACTTCGTCGTCGTCATCGTCATCATCATCATCATCATCATTATTTTCATTATTATCATCATCATCCGCAGCCGCACAAGCATCATTATAGTCGTTTTCGTTGTCATCATCATTATCATCATGGTTGTCATCATAGCCATCATCACTATCATTATCATCACCATTACATCATCATCATTATCATCATCATTATCATCATCATGGTCGTTGTCATTGTAGTGGTAGCCACCGTCGTCGTTAAATCTTTATCACAAACATTGGCATCGCCATTCAGTCTCCTTTGACGGAATTCTTGTTTTCGAAATAAATCTCTTACAGATAAGGTCCTTGTCAGTAATGATAAATAATTGTATCAGGTACAAAAACCTGTGTAAAGCGGAAAATTTGTCCATGTCCCAATTAATTTTATGTCGGCAAAACGTATATATATATACAGGTGTCTCGTCAAAACGTCATAACGAGGCTATCATTGGGATCCGAAAAATCGGTTGTAATAATGAGGTAGTCTCATTATCAAGTTGAATCATAGGGGAGTAATGAAAATCCGGTGCAAAAATAGGTGGTCGTTATAACAAGGTGGTCGTAATATTGAGATGGTCTCTTTGTGAAGTTTTACTGTATTTAACTTTATGTGAATAACAGTCAATCCGCATCCAGTACCCTCGTTATTGACATAATGAACGGTTCAGTGATGTTAATATTTGTAGATATTCCCTTAGCTAATAATCCGACCCTTTCTTTAGAAATCGGTGAATTCATGATAGATATATAAAAAATCATGTTCAGGCGTTATTAATATTTTAACTATTTCATTTTTTGTTTATTTACAAGTATTTAGGACAACGGTCCATGCACATGTAATGCAATATGTTTTCGTTTAATAATTAAACTGAACACACACAACTCTATGTAATAAATATTTTACCAACATATATCATTATTTAAATGTTCCTTGGTATGTCATTATTATAAATCAGCGAAACCTAGATCAAACTAAGATTGCCAGCTTTGTATAAGTTATTGATTATTTAGAAAATTCTTCCGAATTAAGTAATCTAATAGGGCGGAGCGTAGTGGTTACTGAACTAAGAATGATTTCCTAATTTTGATAGGCCAACACTTCAGACGACTTACAGTTGACCCGTACACAGCTCTTGAATATGGTAATTACTTTACTTCATCGTGAAGAAAATTCGTCTTGAAAAAATAAACTGCCTTCATTAATCAGAAACGAGACAATTTCAATTTCCATATGATTAGCTTAAAATGTAGGGTAAACACGAAGCGTACTTCTTCACCCCCCCCCCAAAAAAGAATACCAATTCCGTTCACCGATCATTATCCAATCTAAATATCTGTGTTATATAACGATTGTAAACAGACATGCTTTTAATATAGTGTACCGATAATGCGTCGATATTACAACTTTAATAATCTTATTTATTATGATTGATAGATATTAATTACCTGATTCACGTGGATCTAATGGATCTCATTCCATTGATAGAAGATTAATGATATAAGGAATATCATCGTATACAACCTTTTGTTCAATTTCATACTAGAGTTAATCATCATGATGTGCACCAGTAAGATCATTATTGCGGAAAGCGCGTAACAAATATTCTGCATACATGTATTAGCGTAATATATTGCAGATTAAGCAAACACCGAATTTTTTCTACGGCGTGCATATCATTCATTTCTTTCTGTCAAGCAGTTTTTGTCGCGCTAAATTTCATATTCAAACCTACTGGTGTTATACTGATGGTTGTGAATATCTAGCTTCTCACTGAATGGTTAAGTGAATTTTATTCTTAAGGACTTACAGTGCGGCCGAAGTTTATGACACTGAAACTAATCGCAGTGGCTAATATCGATTAAAATTGACAAGCACTATTGCAACATTTCAACACAATGTTTAATGCTGTGGAGCCAGAAATTATTGATGCATCGAAAGTTAGGCTTAATGGATTGAATCTCATAAAAGATCTTAAGCATGACACTAGCGATAGTGAATTAGACCGTGAGTTGGAAGAGGATGTAACGATAAGTGATGATACATTAAAAGAAATTGAAAATGGAATAAGGCATTCAAATGAACATGAACTTCAATGTGGCTGTCGCAATCTTAATGAAGAAAGTAAGTTTATTTGTTTTGATGCTCAAATAAAACCTACATCTTACGAATGCAAACACACACAAGAAATTAAGGATGGAATTCCGAAAGAACTTAAATTAGGAAATAAATTGCTAGCAGAGAATTTTGAAACAGTCACGGATGATATGGATGCAGGCTGGGCCTGGGTCGTGTTGCTGGCTAGCTTCGGGACTTCTTGTATCATTGGTGGAGCTTTATACACCTTGGGAATAATACAAGCCGTTCTTTTGGACTTGTTTGACGGAACTGTGTCAACGACGTCATTAGTCGGAGCTTTACATACATCATTGATATCTTTTACAGGTACTGATTTTTGTTTATTAATCACGGTTATTTCTTGTTGTTAAACAGTCATTGGATTACAATGATTTATCCACTAAATGAATAGATTCTGAAGTTCAATTACCAGTCATTCCGATACATCTTTAATCAGATATCTAAAACAATGTTTTCAATAAAATTCATTTTCACCAACGTCCGATAACTCAGTGACAGATTGTTTGTGTTTGTTCTATTCGTAGTTGGATTGTGGACCCCTTTCCAAATTTATTTTTCTCCTTATCTCTGTTTCTCGAAATGCCCAAATGTTTCTGGGTTTAGGGGTTTCGAGTATATCCTTCCCTAGACATACAGACACCGACTTTCAGTTCATTTAGAGAACACGGTAAAACCTGTGAACAGAGGCCACTCTTGGGACAGACAAAATATGGCCTTTATTTGGAGGTCAGTTTGTTCTAAATAATCAGTGGGGGTTTTCAAAGAATGGCCTTTATTCACAGGGTGGTCTTTATTCACAGGGTGACCGCAAACACAGGTTTGACTGTATTTGTGCGATGGACGCATAATATCATTCCCGCAATGGAAATCTACTTCCTTTTCAGCAAAACTTTGCTGGTGCCTTATCTTTACTCTTGTTAATAATTCGATTACACAACAATAATTTATTTTTTTTTTGCTTCAAACCGTTCCAAAGCGTCTGATAAGGCTATTGAAAAATAGTCGTATTTCCGGATACCCGTCCGACCCTACTTTTTTGGCGCATATCATAAAATTTCAAACAACAGATTCCAAAAGAATTGCAATCAATTGTAGAATTACGAAAATATTTGTGGACGAATTGTGACTCAAAAGTACGAAAAAAAAGAAAAGTTTTGTGGTCTACCAACACTATTGTTTTGGTGAAGTAACCGGACACACAGCTTCTAGTTTTCCGGCCTAATTTAGTAGTCCATGAATAAAATATAAATCAGTCTGTGCACTGTCTTAACCCTTGGACATTTCTGTTAGCAATTCATACACAGTAGGTAGCGCGTCTATAGTTCCATGCGTAGCAAACACGATTTATCGCAAAATCATCATCAACGTCATCTAAACATTCTAAAAGTTTGTGAGAAGATTTTATTTGTATCGTATTTAAAAAAGGAAAGGCATGTTTTTATACGCAAGATCATATTGTTTTAATGCACGAAAATTACAAGTTGTGACATGTTCTTACACATCCTGCGCATAATGTTACTATATAAAACACTGATAACAACTTACTGTATTAATTTATGGTGTTGAAGTGCTTTATGTAAGTTAACAAAAAGTTATATAATGGCACTTGTTGTAAATATATTGCTGGGATAATAAACTGCTGACTAGGTATAAATGATGCATAAATTTCATAATTTCATTAAGACGTATTCTAAACTTTTAGCGAATCTTTTCGTACATTATTTGTTAAATTGTTATCGACCACTGGATTGAGCCATGATTGGAATATGAATCTTTTCGTCGTTTATAGTTGATGGGATGAATTGACAAATCATTTGTTTTCTTTGTATCATGAAATAAAGTCACTCATCCAGTGTGTGTGTGTGTGTGTGTGCGTGCGTGCGTGTGTGCGTGCGTGTGTGTACAGGAAAACCACACTGAGCGACCACTTCGATCGCGACCATTTCCTTATCACGGCTACTTTGCTACTTTTTTTGGTCTAGCTATTATTACGACGATATTTCAATTTGATAATGAGACCACCGCCAAGTCCCACGGGTGATCTAAATATTGTGGTTTTACGTTACGGTGCTTAGTCCATGTTGTACTAGAAACAAAGAAAAGAATGATCTCAATACACGAACATATGGACAGTAAGGTTTTAAGCCTAACCCTTATTTCAGATTTCTACTTTTTTTCGGTCAAAGGAATCCCTAATCTATGCCTATACCGCTGTGTGTCAAGGACGTTTGCAGTTTTGAATTTGTCACCACATGTTCAGTGAATGATTTTTTGTTAATTTAGCCTCTACTTCTGACTGTCCTAATTCCCCAACTCCACTTTAGTCATGTGTGGCTATCTATGACACTTGTGGCGGTCAAAGTTCCTTATCATCACTGTCTAAAATCTCTCAGTTCTGGTTTTATTAGGTCGTTAGCTGACACAACCCGAATGAATGACGATAACAATGAAATATAACATAAGTTATGTAAAATATCGTGTCGAACGGATGTGTCTCATAAAAATATACTTTCACACAGATCAAGTCCTATATATATTTAACTAATGGACAATGATCTTGAATATATAACACTTGAACGCGTCATGAACAAAGAAAGCGTGTTTGAGTGTAAATAATTTAATGGATTTGAAACTGTTTGTCTTAATACTTAATCACTTTGTACGAAGCTATTGCAGAAGAAAACTCTTAATTCTGGACACTGGTATTTGTCCTAAGCAGAGATACGCGATAGTAATGGGTGATTTGAAATACACGGAATGATGTAAGGGACTGACTCATTTTTATTCATCTACTTTTAATGTTTGATTTACTAACTTTAATGTTGAAATCATCAAATGAAGATGGAGACATCAAATTTTAATGTTCGGGTTATCAACTTTAAAGTTGGAGTTATTAATTTTAATGTTAAAATAATTTGAAGATTTGAATTGCTAGCTTTATGCTTGATATTTCCGACATTGAATTATCAACTTTGTACCACTTTGCGACCACTAAAGGGACTATATTTCAAATTTATGATAATTTGTTAATAATTAATGATTTCTTGTCCTCCATTTTTTGTATGTTCCTACGTGCTGGCTAGGTTTTAGGTTGGGAGATTTGGAGAAAGAAAAGCATTTTGGAGAAGGTGGGATGTTTTGTGAGTGATTTGTTCAAGTCGTCCCATCTTATCTCTCTCGGTGTATTATAAACATAAAAATATGTGAAATCAAGCATTTAAATAATGCTGCATTTTAACATCATCACTCGCACTTGTCTTTATATATGTAGAAAAAATAAGCATAACCTTGATCACGTGATAGAGTTATGCTTCAGTTAAATTCTATAAACTCTACTATATTTTCATAATCATTTAATATCAATAAAATACACCATTGCGCATGCATCCTTTTGACCTGCGTTAAATTCAGCTTGATAAACTTTTTTGCATTCATGGTATGATATGCTGATGGAAATCTTGGTGATACCACGTGATACCACATGTACAATACGAGTGCATGAATAATGAATGATACAATAACACAAGTACACTATTTTTAACCGCCGATCAAAGATCATAAATACATTGCCTTGTTAACAATATATTTCAGCGGCAAAAGACCTTGTATTATCAGTAATAGTTAATCTACATTATGAATCATTGATGATACTTTCAGATATAAAGAGATTTTCATCTTTATTGATGTAATGCAGGAAGATACTTTGTATATAGGTAATTTAGATTAAGCGATAATACGCTGATAAATATTAGCATATATTACATGTATATAATGAATTTAATACATATTTAAACAAAATAATTGATACATTTTACAGGCATGAATAATTCCTATTGGTTGCATCTACATTTTCACTTAACTTTCGCTTATCTACCTCGTTAATGAACGGCGCGGTTTAAATGTCTAAATTTGAGCTTATGAATTTGTAATGTGTCTATAGAGAGGGCACACACTGTATAGATTCGTTTGTTAAGTTTAAAAAGTTAAACAGCTCGGATGTGAAATTGAATACGCGAAATAGTATCCATGTAAACGAGGTACAGAGGGCAAATATATTGTGGTGTCATTAACTTAAACAATGATGAATGATACAATGTGTGTGATATAACCATTCAGTGTCGGAATCGTACGCAAATAATTTTTAAAATTTTATACGAAAACTGCGCGATGTTGACGACACAAAAACTGTGTGTGCATACATAAAATAGTGGAGGCTGAAGATCAGAAATAGATTATAAAGCCGGTGGAGCACGAAATAAGCCAGCGGACATGTTTAATGATAGTAGTTCGCCTGTTGATGACGGAGACGTAAATGGTGCAATTAAACATACCGGTAATGAACTAGATTCGTTAAATGAGACTGGACTTGAATGTGTTGGTAGTGAAATTATTGATGAAAAAAGTTCAGCTCTCGATGTGAAGAGAAACGTCTCTCTTAATGGGAAACAAGGACCAGAAAATAAAAATGGAATTACGAAAGATCTTGAATTGGAAAATGAACTCCTCTTTGAGAATTCAGAAAATGCCACGGATGATATGGATGCAGGCTGGGCCTGGGTCGTATTGCTGGCTAGCTTCGGTACTTCTTGTATCATTGGTGGGGCTTTATACACCCTAGGAATCATACAAGCCATTCTTCTGGACTTGTTTGACGGAAATATTTCAACGACGTCATTAGTCGGAGCTTTACATACTTCATTAATATCTATAGCAGGTATTTCCAACAATCCGACACTTTTCTTTGTGTAGTCATATTTTGTGGAGTGCATATCCTTAGCGGACATAGAACATACATTGCTTTATTTAATCTTTAAATTTGTTCGATCAACATAATTATAATTTGCATTTAGCAATATAACAAAATGCGGAGATACATAAATATGGGCGCTTTAAATCATTGACATAATTCAGAATTGGTAAACGATGCACATGCCCATACATTTGAATGAACTAAATTCATTTTAACTTGAGATAAGACATACAAATAAACATTTTTATGCCCAATAGTCAACTTAAGGGAGGGAAGCAATGTAGTTTTTTGTATAGTTTGTATTGTCGAACAAATTACAATATTTGTATCATTAAAAATAATTGATCGTTAAATTCAGGTGACCAATATTGATAGATAATCTTTAACTCATGATTGACTGAATTATTTTTTTTTTAATTCATAAGTTGAGCCTTATTGAAATTTGATGACAAAAGCTGATGTAGGCATAATACATGTAATAGTTTATTTTTAGCACTATACATCACTTTGTGTATTTTAATAGTTGTGTTACAGTACTGTACAGTCCAAATTTAGTGTTAATAGATTCTCAAACATGGATAAAATCGCACAGTAAAAGTTTGTTTTCCTAATTTATTCCTTTCTATCCAATTTTTCTCCAAATCCAAATGTCATAATCAGTTCGGATCCACTATTCATGATAAAACATATACAAAACAGAATTTCGGTACAGCAGGGAACAGTTGAATCAATATTTAGAGTAGGGAGCAGTAGACTCAATATTTAGAGTAGGGAGCAGTGTACTCATTTTTTAGAGTAGGGAGCAGTGTACTCATTTTTTTGAGTAGGGTGCAGTGTACTCATTTTTTGGGTAGGGAGCAGTGTACTCATTTTTTGAATAGGGAGCAGTGTACTCATTTTTTTGAGTAAGGAGCAGTGTACTCATTTTTTAGAGTAGGGAGCAGTGTACTCATTTTTTGAGTAGGGAGCAGTGTACTCATTTTTTTGAGTAGGGAGCAGTGTACTCATTTTTTGAGTAGGGAGCAGTGTACTCATTTTTTGAGTAGGGAGCAGTAGACTCATTTTTTGAGTAGGGAGCAGTGTACTCATTTTTTGAGTAGGGAGCAGTGTACTCATTTTTTGACTAGGGAGCAGTGTACTCATTTTTTGAGTAGGGAGCAGTGTACTCATTTTTTAGAGTAGGGAGCAGTGTACTCATTTTTTATGTAGGGAGCAGTGTACTCATTTTTTTGAGTTGGGAGCAGTGGACTCAATCGTAGAGTAGGGAGTAGCTGACTCAATCGGTAGAGTATGGAATGGTTGACTCAATCGGTAAAGTAGGGACAAGTTTTGTCAGTCGGTCGAGTGGGATAATTTAAGTTGGTCGGTAGAGTAGGAAACTGCCAATTAGAAGCCCACGTGAGGGTTCGTGTTGCTTTGTGTCAATAATACTACAGTTATATGATACACCATCATTCATCTCCAATCTATAATTCCATAATGATGCGTGTAAGTTGTCGGGTACAAACGCACTGGGTGATAGCAGGTTAGTACTGGCTGTTAGTTCTCGCGATCAATGTCAACCAACCACCACACATATACAGTGCAACCTCTCCGAAGCAACACTGGGAGAAGCAAAATTATGTTGTTGTTGAGAGGTCGTTGCTCTAGAGTAGTCAAATTAATAGTTAAATCGTACAGTGGGTAAAAATCATGCTGTTGTTGAAAGGACGTTGTTGCTCAAGAGAGGGCCGCTCTATGTAGCTTGCACTGTATGATTGAAGTTCTTACATCTATACATGGCATTAAACACTGTATAAACAGGCTAAAAACACGTTCCTTATGTGCGTATCCGTATTCTGATAAACCGTGAATAATATAGTTCACAATGCATTTAATTATTCAAATACATCTATTCAGTGAAATAACACCCTCCCTGTTGATGAATAAATAACAACTGTCAATGATAAGCGATTTATTGTGTAAAATCTCCTTCAACACGACACCATATCTACAAAGCATGTCACGTAGTGCATAGAAAATTGCGTAAATAACTATTTAGACTGTATTTTGTATACAACATGCAGTTGATAAGATTTGGATAGGTCTGTAAGACCACATTCGTAACAGATCATATTTGTAACGGGTATAACAAAAGTGATCATATATGCTGCAGGTGTAACAAATGTGATCATATATGCTGCAGGTGTAACAAATGTGATCATATATGCTGCAGGTGTAACAAATGTGATCACAGAAATGAATACATATGTAACAATTTATGTTGTATGTGACATATGCCGATTTTTTTATGTCAGTTACAATCACATTTGCCACAGACCGACTTTAATAAAACAAAATATTGTCACAGGTGTGTAGTAAAAAGTGTCATTACATGTCAGGTCAATATTTCATACTGATTTGTTAGTAATGAAACTTGGTAAGGGTAGTATCTTTATCGTGACCCATCTCCTTAAAGTTGCATGTAGCCATATGTCTCAAGTAAATTCCGGTTTTACATTCAGAGCCATATTGGTAGTGGTTTTTAAGATTTCATTGAAACTTTGCTGGAATATACATGTATGATTATGGGGAAGATACACACCACATGCAATCACAGCCCAACCCTCATAATCAGAATCATGGCCAATTATTAATAGATTTTACTGAGATCAGGATCAATGCCAACTTAACTAAAATGGAAATACATTTACTATAGAAGCTGTCCGGTTAACTCAGCCGGTTGAGGCATGGACTCGAGTGGAATAGCTGCCTGTTACATACACGGAGAACTTGTACTGGTCAGGTTTATTGTGTATGAATTGTTTCCCTTTATTTATATTGTGGATGCAGTAAAACCTCAATTAGCGACCACCTCAATAACAAACACATCACAATTTAACAACTTCTTATTACGGGTCAGGTTTTAATATGGCCTACGTATTTCAACTTTATAATGATTCCACCTCAAAATAAAGACAGATAATTACGTCTCAAAAGTGGTATTAATATCGAGGTTTGCTGTTGTTACCTTGAGGAAGCTTATAGGAGTAACATTACTGAGGTTTACTGTGCACATACATTACTATTAAGATATCCGAAATATTATTTTTCTAACACAAACGAAATAGATTCAATCTAATACTGTAAGTATTGACTATTATTCACGTTAAACTGCTGGTAACACTCAGTGTTTTTATCAAGAGCTCACAGAAACCGTTCAAGTGGCTCAACAAAATTTTGTACGCTGTTTGAAGATACTCTTAATTCTGTTTCAGGTCCAGTATCTAGTGCCTTAACAGACCGATACAGTTGTCGGGTCGCTATTGTGTTGGCTGGATTTCTTTATCTTGTTGGTTACTTGGGAACAGCGTTTGCTCCAAATATTGAAACTGCTATACTGACGTGTGGTGTTATATCTGGTAAACTTTATCATTCTGATTAATCAATTGACATGCTTTCGTCTGTCTGACTTCTTAGCTTAATAGTGGCAGTCTACGAACCTTGACTTAGCGTATTCGAACCCTGAGAAGGGAATATATTCGTTTTAAGACATGAAAACATAAGAAATATTTAAACATAAAAATGAAATATATATCCAATATGATGTTTCACAAAAATTATCATGTATAGCGATCAGGCGCAGTTCCATTTTAATGACTTGGAGAGGCGATATGCGCGAAAATGAAATTCTAGGACATCTGTTTAGCTTATCTTCCGGGAAACTTTTTCTATAAACCAATACAATCTTCCAACATGCCTACTTCGGACACAATAACAATTGTATTTCAGGTTTAGCTGGTGGGCTTGCGTACACCGCAAACATGGTGGTTATAAGTTTTTATTTCAAGAGAAGAAGACATTTAGCTCTTGGAATATCAAGTTCAGGGCTTGGCATTGGGTTGTTTATATTCGCACCAACATTACAACTTCTTCGAAACTATTACGGACCACGTGGTGTGTTCATTCTTATGGCTGGGATATTTTCACATCTGGTTCTATTTGGAATTATTTGTGCTCCTAGTAAATTTGAATTAGTAACACGAAAACGAAGAAATTACCGTTACAAAAGAACCAACGACGCATCAGCTTGTGTGCTTTTTAAAAGCTATTTGAAAACGTCACTTAACAAAGGTATATTCTGCTTTTGTATATCGACGTTCAGTTTCTGTTTAGGGATTTACGTTATGTATTTATTCTATCCCGAGTTTATATCAGAAAGGGGCTATTCTGCAAGTGAAGCCGCCAACTTTATTTCTATTTCTGGAATATCTAACGTCATTGGCCGTATACTGTCGGGTGTTGCGGCCAATTGCCAAGATGTTAATGGTATATTGCTATTTTCAGCTTCTTTAGGTGTGGTTGGTATAGCAACCTGTGTTTACGTTCTTTTAGCTAAGTATTACATTGGACAAATCGCGTACTTTGTAGTGCTAGGATTATTTCTGGGACCAAGTGCTGTTCTACAGACTAATGTATCATTAAAATTTGTCACCGTGGATAACATATCACAAGCTATTGGATTGCAGCTTGCCTTTGCCGGAATGGGCGCTATAATAGGTCCGGTTTTAGCAGGTATGTGGTTCTACTTATCGTATTCATATCAGTTATTTTGTAGCTTTGCTGCAGGCCTTCCCGAGGTGGTTCCCTCCGGAAAACTGTGTTTTGTCCTCCGTTTATTTTGTATGATTCTGTGTTGTATCAGATCTGGGAATTTGGTGGGCAGGTAGCATTTTGAGTATTTTGGGGAAAGAGGGATGTTTTGTATGTTTTTTTTCCCTTGGAAACATTTCTCTATCCATATTCAAATAACATGACGTTTTAAATGATAATAGTATCATATAATTTTCTCATACATATTCTCAATTTTAAAGTTGTTTTTTTTTCAAGATGCATTAGTATGAATTTTAGATAAAAATCGCTGAAAGATTTTATTTTATATAATGTCAAACTAATCCAATATTTGAAAAGGATAAGATGTATTTCAGGAGTGTTTGTTGATAACGGTGGCAGTTATGAATATGTATTGGTCACAGCAGGTAAGAAGTGTAAATATGTCAATAATTTGTTTCAAAGACCATTTCGGCTGACTTTATAGTTAGCTCATTTCGGATGTCCACCTCTACAGTCTATATTGTCCACCTCTGATTTTTAAGTGCTGCATTTTATTAATTGTTTGTAAAAGAACAAATTTACTTATCCTTTAAAAGGATTTGGAAGTTTTGCTGAGCTACTAGGACTGTTTCTGAGACCTCTTGACAAAAACAGTAAACGTGTTACTATAAGTTAAATGTAACTAAGTACAATCGAAACTCGTTATATCCATGTTCAAGGGACTTCGCAAAATTGTTCGAAACGCAGCATTTATACTTTCTGTGTATTTTAAACATGCAACATTTACGTAAAACACATTTAAAAATTCCATTTTCGTTTGTGCTGATAACACGAAAAATTAATACTTTGGAATCACTTTGAAAATGCACCAGGAAATAAATGATCTTTATAATGAGGTGGACTTGGTATTTAAGTGGTCAATAAATGAGATGTCACTGACAGTGTATTTGTTGGTATTTTCAGCTTTCTTCGTGTTTCTTGGAGGAATATTGAGTTATGTAACTGCATGTTTTTCTCAAATTGAGACGGACACCAAAGAGTTTGATGTATTAGAACCCAAAACATCAGATGGTACAGTATTTTTATCGAAAATATCCCATTCATGAATTTATGATTTCCAATGATCTCAAATAAATCGGATCTTTCAAGGGAAGGAGACGAATCCTGTTCAGATAACAGAAACAACCACAGTAATTTAGTTAGCAATACGTAAACTTACTTTTAAGTAATTGAATCAAATTAGTAGAATTATTACAATTGGACGATTGCTATAGCGATCAAGCGAATTAAGCAATACAAATATATTTTAGCTCAATTGTGAACGAAGCAATTTTGCTAATTATATTAATCACGCTCGAGTACGCTTCCTGGACACTACACCAGCACCGCATCTGAAAAATAGGACTGTGAAGTTCATGAACGAAACCCGTCGAATCAGAGGTCGGACGCTCTACCTCCAGAAGACGATACCTCCTTAACCATGTGATATAGTATTACAGATCATTGTTTAATTAAGTCTCAATTAGTATTCTTTGCAGTGATTCCATGCTAAAACTAAAATATAGTCAAACCTGTTTTTGCAGCCACCTCCAAATAAAGAGTATCCTGTAAATAAGTGCAATTCTTTGAAAAAACATCACCGATTATTTAGAACAAACTGACCACCGAATAAATGCCATCTGTCAACAAAAGCCACATTTTGTCTTTCCTTTGTTCATGGGTTTAACTGTATATGTGTTTTGAAGTGATAGTCTGTTGGTAGTTTTGAAGCATTAAACTAGAATAAATTAAAATGTAACAATAACATTTTATTTTACAAATTTGGAGGAGACACGAGTTAGTATGTGTTGTATATGATATTTATCTGAGCCCGTTCAGAGCCCTGAGCCCATTTAGGCGGTATAACAATAACGACAACACGCCGGCGATAAACTGACAGCAAACAAACTTGCGATAGATATTTATTAAAACAAGCACATAAATATATACAAACGTGTACCTTTTACCTGTTATTTTGAAGAAACGCAATATGTAATTTAGATTAATAATCATTTATATAACTATTAATGATGAGCTTTTTTGATAATTTTCGAACAATATTTATAAAACACTTTGGATAAAAGAATTGTTTCAAACATAATTACATTGTAAAACCATAACTAAGTAACTTTTGTTTTAACAAATTAATCGAATTTAGAGCACCATTATTCTGTCGACTGTTTTTTTTTACCGAACTAAGCATGATATTATTAGTACGTAATGATTTAACCGGTTTTAAGATGAGAAAATAACGTGCGACAATCGCAAACTGCAGTAAATAAATTTTAACAACTTATCACTAAGTATTTAAACATGATAAAATCCGAGTAGGACGGTGAACGAACTAATATGAAATCAGTGTCGTTATCTTGTTCGTCATTAACGAATTAGACAATTGTGTTTATTGTTAAAGGTCGTTGACATTGGACGAATGTTTGTCATAGCTAATCACCATTGACTATCTTCAGTATCAATTATCTTGCAATCATCTGGATGAACTTTCGAGGTCTTCTCTGTCGATATCCTATTTCCTTTGTCGACTGAACTGTTTTCCTCATCACCTTTTGCGACATTTATTGCGTTTCTGTAGTTTGAAAGAACATTATATGAATTATAGTCAACATTCCAAGGACAGGCAAGTGAGGCGCATTTTAGCCGCTACTGGACGGAGTATTTTACACCGTTTTAACAGATTCAGTTAATGTATCTAACAGTGTTTATACGTCACCTTCAGGCAATCATTTTTAAAAGCTTTGATCTGTGTGTCTAATGTCTGGAGATTCAATACTTTTTGATTGCAGACTCATATTTTAACACGATCTATCATTGCTAACGTAAACCTGTAGGAAACCGGTCCTTACATATTTTTAAAGACATTTCCGAGAGTTGTTTATGCGCATCACTGATGCGCATGTCGCTTACCGTTACTTTTGGTTTCTTCGGGTCATTTAAAGCTGAGTAGTTTTCGGATAGACTCTAGTCTCTATTTATTTATTATTTATGTAAGTACCGCGTTTTTTTTATCAAAAAGGTGTACGAACGCAAAACATTCATGGAACATTTGATGCCTCTTTCTACTAATAACAATATCCATACAGATTATCTGGTATTATCTGTGGAAATCCACTCTTTAATCTGTGGAATCATTTTTGAAATTTTAAATGAGTAATTCAACTTGAAAAATTTATGATGCAATTGTACATTGGTACTGATGTTGTGAATACTGATAAGAAAATGAAATAAAAATGAGAAAATCTGAACATAAATGTATTAAAAAATACTTATACTTCAAAACCAAGCATGGTTTGCCCCATATTTGCGGTTTCTGATTGTTTAATATGATTACTCGTACAGCAAAAATAAAGAACAAATATGAAGAAAATACTTACGTTTATAGGTTCATTTTTTCAAACACCAAAAGAAAATTGTGCTCTTTAGTATTATTATATTGCATTTTTAAAAATGTATTTTTATTGATATGGAATGAATTACATTATTTGTGTTATAATGTATACTTTAAAGTAAACCCATGTGTAAAACTTAACCTATTTGTTATGTATTGATTTCAAAATTAACTGCAATGTGAAGTCGCACAGTTAGAGATTTCGTAAAATATCAGAATTGTCCAAATTTTACCATTTGTCTCATAATACCGCATTTCCCCGCATAAATAAGCCACTGATTGCAATGAGTAATGGCTTCTTTTGCCACAAAGTTTTCCACTCTATAAGAGAGAAATAACCCAATTTTCTTAAATAAATTTGTTTTGTACATTTACTTTGAATTTTGAAGACTTATGCTTATGAGACAAAGGATTAATATTCTCAAATAACACAAAAACGAGCATGGCAACACAGTATATACCGATGTAGTTTTGTGCAAAATCTAAAAGATGGTGTTCATGCAAAAAAAACCCTCTAGGAAATATATTTAAATAAACCATGGCCGGCTCTTCTGATTTAAAAATCCGACTGTAACCCGATAATTATGCCAAACTACATCGTAAAACGGGACCCGGTCATTTGTTAAACATGTACATACATTACCGCTCAAAATCAAGGTATAACTATTTTCATGAAATAATAATTTGATTAAGATAACATTTTACTTTCTAAGCTTCATCTGTAACACAAATGCTGCCACACCAATAATAACCACGGTCGGTATTCCTGCACCTAGTGCAATGTAGAGGATATTTGACGATGCATTTTGTTCATCTGGAGATGAAAATAAACACAATAATTAATATCAACGCTACAATCAACAATAACAGATGTATAGTTCAACGCATGCTACAGACAACTTGTAAATGGCAACCAGTTGACTGTACAGACAAGTAGTTTGATTGCGCTACAAGCACTTACACAGTTTATGTTAATTTGACAAAATCAAGTCTTTTAATAAATACTACATTTTATTTACCCAAAGGTGATGATAAGACAGCAAACTGTAATGATATATCTTTTAATGTGTTGAATGCTTAAAAAACTGATTAACCATTAGAAATAATACAAGTTTCTGGCTTGAATGATAGAAATAAAAAATCATTAGGCTGTTGGATATTATACATATGACAACAACAAAAACAGATTATAACGCGCATATCAGTGTTTTTCAAAGTACATGTAGTTGAATTTGTTACTTGCGAAGAATGATACTTCGTTTATTAAAATTGATATGAATGGTCAAGGGCTACGTGTCCCTGATTGATAGAGTTACGAGTGTGCATTATGTAATGGATTTGGCGCTGGTTGGTCAACTAAGCTATGCTCTAGATAGTTAGGTAAGTAAGTTTAGTAAGAATTATAATATTATGTGAGTTTGTTAGGATCGGTTTATTATGATCTTGCAACATAATTCATCTAATCAAGAATTCAATTGATTCATTTGATAAGGAATGGTAATTTCTGTTGCGATGTATAGTGCACAGCAATAGATTGTGTATCAAGATGTTTCAAGGCTTTTCACACGCCAACGTAAAGTAGTTTGAATACGCTGCCATATTATAACATTGTCCCGTGGACGGACATGGTTTTAATATTTTTAAAATTTTCATGAGACACAAGTGGTGTTACATTACTGGGATAATACTCCAGATTTAAATTTTCTCGTTTTGAACTGGAAAATTTTCATTTATGATAAAGTGTACAATCAAGGTGTAACAATGATTTAAATATTGCCATGATTTAATACGAAAAATTAGTATCTAAAATCTGACATTACACACAAGTAAGTTTTTCAAGTTAATGTTATTGTACATTTTGAAGACAATTAGGAGTAGAATCCTTTGACATTGTGTGGCAGCTATTCAACTTTAGTTCTTTCGTCCACATACCTAACAAATATACATAATTATATGTTCTACCTGTAAGTCTATCCTCACAAGCTGACCCGGTAAACCCAGACGTACACTGACATACGTACGAAGTATTCGAAGAACTGATGCATTTGCCATTATCACCGCATGGTGAGGATATACATACATCAGCATGATCTGTGCAGTTTGTGCCGGAGTCATCAATACCACATTGACATATGTATGATCCCGCTGTGTTCTTGCAAAGTCTGTTGACGGGGCATGGACTAGTGTCACATTCATCTATATCTTGTGAGCAATTTTCCCCAGTCCAACCTATATCACATTCGCATATGAATAACTCGGATATGTTCACACACTTACCGTTCAGACATGACCTATTTAAGCACCCATATATTATTTCTGAACAATTTTTACCGTTTATACCGTATTGGCATCGACATGAATAACTTCCGTTTGTATAAATACAATCTTCACCGTTCTGGCACGGATTACTTTGACACTCATCGATAAATTCAGTGCAGTCTTTGCCTTTCCATCCAGTATTACAATTACATGAATAGTTGCCCTGGGAGTTGATACAGTCGCCAGCATTTTCACATGGATTACTTTGGCATTCATCGATATCTGTTGTACAATTCACGCCGCCCCAACCTACAGTACAATTACATGAATAGTTGCCTTGAGAGTTGATACAGTCACCGCCATTTTCACATGGATTCCTTTGGCATTCATCGATATCTGTTGTACAATTCACGCCGCTCCAACCTACAGTACAATTGCATGAATAGTTGCCTTGGGATTTGACACAGTCGCCGCCATTTTCACATGGATTACTTTGGCATTCATCGATATCTGTTGTACAATTCACGCCGCTCCAACCTACAGTACAATTACATGAATAGTTGCCTTGAGAGTTGACACAGTCGCCGCCATTTTCACATGGATTACTTTGGCATTCATCGATATCTGTTGTACAATTCACGTCGCCCCAACCTACAGTACAATTACATGAATAGTTGCCTTGGGAGTTGACACAGTCACCGCCATTTGCACATGGATTACTTTGGCATTCATCGATATCTGTTGTACAATTCACGCCGCCCCAACCTACAGTACAATTGCATGAATAGTTGCCTTGGGAGTTGACACAGTCGCCGCCATTTTCACATGGATTACTTTGGCATTCATCGATATCTGTTGTACAATTCACGCCGCTCCAACCTACAGTACAATTACATGAATAGTTGCCTTGGGAGTTGACACAGTCGCCGCCATGTTCACATGGATTACTTTGGCATTCATCGATATCTGTTGTACAATTCACGCCGCCCCAACCTACAGTACAATTACATGAATAGTTGCCTTGAGAGTTGATACAGTCGCCGCCATTTTCACATGGATTACTTTGGCATTCATCGATATCTGTTGTACAATTCACGCCGCCCCAACCTACAGTACAATTACATGAATAGTTGCCTTGGGAGTTGACACAGTCACCGCCATTTGCACATGGATTACTTTGGCATTCATCGATATCTGTTGTACAATTCACGCCGCCCCAACCTACAGTACAATTGCATGAATAGTTGCCTTGAGAGTTGACACAGTCACCGCCATTTTCACATGGATTACTTTGGCATTCATCGATATCTGTTGTACAATTCACGCCGCTCCAACCTACAGTACAATTGCATGAATAGTTGCCTTGGGAGTTGACACAGTCACCGCCATTTTCACATGGATTACTTTGGCATTCATCGATATCTGTTGTACAATTCACGCCGCTCCAACCTACAGTACAATTACATGAATAGTTGCCTTGGGAGTTGACACAGTCGCCGCCATGTTCACATGGATTACTTTGGCATTCATCGATATCTGTTGTACAATTCACGCCGCCCCAACCTACAGTACAATTGCATGAATAGTTGCCTTGAGAGTTGACACAGTCACCGCCATTTTCACATGGATTACTTTGGCATTCATCGATATCTGTTGTACAATTCACGCCGCTCCAACCTACAGTACAATTACATGAATAGTTGCCTTGGGAGTTGACACAGTCGCCGCCATGTTCACATGGATTACTTTGGCATTCATCGATATCTGTTGTACAATTCACGCCGCCCCAACCTACAATACAATTACATGAATAGTTGCCTTGAGAGTTGACACAGTCACCGCCATTTTCACATGGATTACTTTGGCATTCATCGATATCTGTTGTACAATTCACGCCGCTCCAACCTACAGTACAATTACATGAATAGTTGCCTTGGGAGTTGACACAGTCGCCGCCATGTTCACATGGATTACTTTGGCATTCATCGATATCTGTTGTACAATTCACGCCGCCCCAACCTACAGTACAATTACATGAATAGTTGCCCTGGGAGTTGATACAGTCGCCGCCATTTTCACATGGATTACTTTGGCATTCATCGATATCTGTTGTACAATTCACGTCGCCCCAACCTACAGTACAATTACACGAATAGTTGCCTTGGGAGTTGACACAGTCGCCGCCATTTTCACATGGGTTTCTGTGGAATAAAGTTGTGCTTATCTCAGCCTATCAGAATTGTGCCAAAGAAATACATAGAATCCACTCAAGCGCCGTTAGAAAAGTCAAATGTGTAATTTGTTTACACAACCACACACACAAAAAAACAACAAATTACTACTTGTCTCTACCTCATTGAAATATTTCGCACGATACATATACTCGTACGAATGTGTACTAGCTTTTACATGTATTTCATTCAAAACTAGTAAATAAGCAAAAGCCATATTCATTTAAATATGGAACGTAACTGAAACTGAAAGTGTACGGTTAGTTGGTTAATTTGAGAGCCCAATTAAAAACAATGTCACTTTATGAGTATCACAGGCGTATATGGCGTCACATCCTTATTCGAGCAAAGCATGTTTATGTCATAAACATTCATATTGGGCTACGCATGCACTGCGTTAATGTAGCTCTCGAAGTCTTTAAACCATAGAGAACCATAGAAAACTGTACGTTCTTTACAAAGGTAATATCGGATATCAATCTGGATATGACAGCTGAATGCAAGTTTCAAATCTTAATTATCACTCCAACACTTACTTGACACATTCATCGATGTCTTTGCAGTGAGGCCCGGTCCAGCCTGGCAAGCACTCGACAGGAGAAGAAATGCTTTCTTCGCAGTGACTCCCGCTCCATCCCGAAAGACAATCGCATCTAAGTAAAGAATTCAAACGTACTAATAAGACAATCATATAAGTACTGCTGTTTTGGAGTGTAAGTATGAAATGTGAATTGCTGGATTTATTTTGGCACGTACGGACATTTCGTAGGGATGTCAAAAGAAAATAAATAAAACGATATACATTATATACTGTAGTTACCAGTAGTTCATTGTTTTTCTCGTAGACCGTAAAACAATATCACTGACGAGGCAATACTATGCTACTAGAATTATTACCGTGTATAAGTTAAAAATATCTTCACTTTAAAATGTCTTATCACTCCTCAAAAATAAGAAATATATTTAATTTAGTACATTTGTACTAATATTCAAAAAAAAACTATCCTGTGCTTAAATTTTGTATTAACAAAATATCTACAAGATGATATGAGTTTAATCTATGTATACAAGAATATCCGTTTTAATGATGTACTTCGTTTTCCATAGGCAGCCTTCCATGAACGAAGAATGCCAATAGAGAGGAAGAAAATAAACTTATGACAAGTATGCTATGATTGCGCAAGAATAAAATTATCAGGGTGAAGACTGAGCGATTTAATAAATCACATACAACAAACTGCCATTATCTTATCACCTTATAGAAAAAGAGGAAACATATTTGTATCCCTATTCTTAAAAAAATGGCATTTACACATCTTTTTTACACGAAAGTGTCGAGGGCTATGTTTTCAATCGGCTCATTTCAAGAGAATTTGTTTCTCTTACAAAAAACAAGTCTTATTTACGTCATTGGTCATTGCAACTGTTTAGGTTATAATCGGATGATAATTATAACATGTTTAGTTAAAGAATAATGGGTGTGCTAATTCCTATTTGTTTATATTAGCTAAGAGTCAGATCGTGTTGGAATAACACAAGCGACCATGCAACTCGGTTTTGTTTACCATTGTCCGCAAGGACAAAAGTACTCTACTATACGATGTGACGTCGAGTATTAATAATACTACACGATGTGACGTCGAGTATTAATAATACTATACGATGTGACGTCCAGTATTAATAATACTACACGATGTGACGTCGAGTATTAATAATACTATACGATGTGACATCCAGTATTAATAATACTACACGATGTGACGTCGAGTATCAATAATACTATACAATGTGACGTCGAGTTTTAATAATACTATACGATGTGACGGAGCGTACTAAAATGATGATCAAACTAAAGCCTTATTCCAAACTTAACATTAAAGAGGTTATCCGTGGGATGAAAATCATGATTACCATTCACCTTCCCATTTGATAAGGTAATCTTATCAAATCAAACAATTTTGCATTCAGCGCTGAAGTCCTATAATAAAATACAAATATAACCCCAGAAAAACGGACCTCTTCCGGACTGGGCCAAAAGTCCGTTTTTTTAGAATTTTCGTTTTCAGAGAACTATTGATTAGAAGAAAAAAAATGGGACTTGAAAATCACCCGATTTTTATAGAATTCCGGTTTCCCGACAGTCCGGTTTTAAGGCGTTATACTGTATATTCTATATATTTGGTTCTAGTTTTTACCTAAAACTGCCATGGGTATTTTTACAATGTCCTCTGTTACCACATACTTTATGTTCATAATCGCATTCATTTCTGTCAATGGTGCAGTTATCACCCTGAAAGCAATAAGCCGAACATAACTTTTATGAATCCTTTTACAAATAAATGAATGATAATACATAATAAAGAAAGAAATGGACATGATTCTAATGCAATCTCATAAATATTTCAATGCAAACCATAAGATTGCAAAGGACTTGTAATGAAGGTCTAGCTAAAAAAAAGTAACTCCTTACGTTACTTATGTCTGGTACAAAAGGATTTTTAGCTCTCCAGGACCGAAGGTTTAACGTGAGTTATTAGCATGGACAGGGATGTACTCCAGCGTCTGTCGTCCGTTGTCCATCGTCCTACGTCCACAATGGTCTTTCTCCTCTGAAAGTGCCAGTCAGATTCCTTTGAGAATGCTTTGTAGCATTCTTGTGACTTTCAAACTGAAACCAGTTCACCTAACCAGTTTTCCTGGACTGTATACAAACCAGTACTAACTTACCCTTCCACAAGGAGCCGGCAACTTCTCCACATGCGGAGGAAAATCAACATTTTTGTCAAATTTTCATAGAAGGGTATGACCTGCTGCGGCCGGGATCATAATTTAGATATAACGTACCATGTATCCTACGAAGCATACGCAAGCGTAACTTCCGTTAGTATTCTTACAAGAGGAAATGTTTTCCGCGCAAGTAAAATCACCACACTCTACTGCAGTCGTTGAGCAGCCAACTAATCCCTGTATGAAAAAAATATGGTTTCAATAAACAGAAATAGCTAACCAGAAAAACATTTATTTTTATGTCAATAACATTTCTCTTTACCTCCATACCGTATGAAACCCCAGAATTGTGGAATCGTCTACTCCATTTTCAGTTATGTATAATATTCACTTACTTTGATATATCGTGGATTTTTTTAAAAAGACACATTATCTCATTTGCACGAAAATCTAGTCTTCTAGAAGTGTTGTGTAACTTTTCCTTTCAAGGACTGACAATGCAACATTTTTTTTCTACCAGGTTTAACGCCGCTTTTAAACAATTTTTCAGTGAAGTACGGCGACTGGTTCATCTAACCAGTTTCTCTGGACTGTATACGAACCAGTTCTAACTAACCCTTCACAAGGAGCTGGCAACTTCCTCACATACCGAGGGAAATCGACATTTTTGTCAATTTTACATAGATGGGTATGACCTGCCGGACTGGATTTCAAACTCGGATCGCCGGGTTACAATTTCATCGCACTAACCACAGGATCACGGCCATGGCCAACAATACAAGGAAAATGTCTCGATAAAATGAATTTCTATCACCAAACACAATATACTGGTACATCTAGAACTGACTCTGAGAAATGGCTCTCCAATCATTCGAGGTATGTTGGACTAACTCACTTCTTTCTATGGGGAAAGGATGATAAAATTATAAATAAACTATATGCACACGGATAATCTACCAGTAACTGTTAGACAGCAGAACACGACTGTGCTGTTCAAAGGAAACGGATGTCAGCTGTTTAGTTAACTCAATTACTCTTTAATTACCGGAAAGAGATAATAGAACGAAAAGTAAACTTTTCGCATCGCCTACACTAAGTGTACGGCTACAGTTGTACAACTGAGTCTGAATTTCAATGTTTAAGAAGTTCTTACCAGGTATAACAACGTAACGGAGATCCAAAATGAGATCATTGTGTCAAGTTCGCCTGTTACCCTTATAGTTTTAAAATTCCCTAAAATGAAAGAAACATTAACACCTAACACGAATGTTTCATTTGAAATTACGAATAATTACATATTTTCCTCATATGTATAAAAATTAAGACATGCAGCAGTGTCTTTGTGATAAGTTGCTAATATCTCTTAACGACCTAAAGTTAAAATCATCACAATTTTAAGATTATTATAAAGTCACACGCTGTTAAAAGCATGTTTTGACAAATTTAGAGAAATCACGAAAAGAACAGTTAAGATTAGACTGCAGTGATTTAAACGTCTTTGTTATACAGTATCGTAGTTTTGTGCGATGTTCATCTGACATAATCGTTGCTCCTAAGTTTCCTACCAGTACTGACGTGTACAAACCCTTTCAACAAGTATCTGATAATTACACGTGATGGGTGAATAAGTAATATGTTAGGTTTAGGTCAGTTTCTTAAGCAGTCAACATAACCAGAATCCCTACATACTGGAAAGTTTTGTTTAACGGCGGCCGGTTCACCCAACCAGTTTTCCTGGACTGTACACTAACCAGTACTAATGTACCATTCCACAAGGAGCCAGCAACCTCTCCACATAAAGAGGGAAATCGACATTTATGTCAAATTTTCATAGAAGTGTATGACCTGCCGCGACCGGGATTTGCCCGGGTTGCAAATCCAGCGCACTAACCACTGGACCACAGTCGCCCCCTCAAGTTCCATATCGTGTACCAACTCGTTAAGCAAGTAATTAATAATTCCACGTGACGTGTAAAAAAGTAACATAGTAAATAATAAATTAGTGTAACACACAGTGCTTTACTCACTCGGTGGAAAAAAACTATATATCAAGCATAAATCTTACAACTGATATAGTTTTGTTTGTCATCCTTCATAGATATGCTCAATGACCATTCCATCTTATCATTACATCTTCATAATTATCCTTAGTCATTATCTTGATTTTAACCTAACAGGATCCAATAAGTGATCACACAATTTTTAAGCAGCCTATATTTGTCTTTTTAATCTATTATTCAGTATGATTTTTCAATACTCAAATTAAATAGAGGAATATATTTACGAATGGTTCGGATGTACCATAGTTATAATACAACATATTAAGAGGGGCAATTGAACAAGCTAAAACTAATTGAGATTTAAAATTTCTGATACAATAATCGGACTTTGAAGCCATGAAATTTGTTCAAGTTCAAAGTTCATTTATAAATTCAGCAGGCATGTCACATCTAGACTCGTACAAAAAGGTGAACACGCATGACAATGATGGGAATGCTATAAATAAATTATTTATCATTTTGTTTTTAGAAAAGGTCATGTTTAGGGTTACTTAACCATAAAATGGAGAAGGTAGGTCCAAGAACTTTTCCATTTTGTCCTAGCATAAGATTCGTACCGAACTATTTTCGTAAACCCAAAAATTTGTTGTTACAATCTTTAGGGACGGCGCCCAAAAATCCAAGCGGTCTGGAAACCGGAAACACGATATTTTTTGGCCTAAGTTTTAACAATGATAGTGATGACTATATATATTATAAACAGGCTTCCTTTTGTCATAACAATACGATAATATAATGCATAAATAAAAGAAGTTTGAATAATAACAACCTCAAATATAAGTTCTGTGTGTTCATATTACTGCGATTTCTTTATAATTATAATTAGCTTCGGCGAAAAATTAAATATAAATTGGTCAAACTTTTTTCGAATTTAAAAGAATTTCAGATATTCAATCCAGAATTTTTGAACACACGGGCGCAGAACATGTTCTCTTCGACGCACTCAGAACTTACAAATACCATTAGTTAATTGTATTACAAAATCAATGAAGACTTTGACAAATCGTCTTATATCTGATTATGTTTGTGATAAAACGATTCAACAGTATTTAGATGCTCATCTCAACGTAAAAAGTGATAAACTTTAACATCATTGTACTCATTTCTCATATCAGTTCGTATCACCATTTTTAACTGATTGCACAAAGTGTGTACGTTTTACAATTTTTTTTTCTGTTTGATTTTGTTACTGTAGCTTTTAGTACGCATGGACATGTGGAATCTGACAAATGACATAAAGGGAGGCAATGTGGAGCATTCTGTTTTATTTTTATGTTTTTTTATGAGTGTTTAAATGCTTATTCACTGATGAGACTGCGAGTAAACTATCATCATGGTACTATGTACAGTCCAACCTGTGTTTGCAGCCATCCTCGAATAGCGGTCACTCTGTGAATAAAGGCCATTCTTCCATTCTTTGGAAACAAAAAAGTTATTGATTACTTAGAACAAACTGACATCCAAATAAAGATCATAAGTCATTAAGGCCACATTTTGTCTTTCCAAAAGTTGGCCTTTGTTCACAGGTATGACTGTACATGCAATACTAAACCTCAATATTTCATCGGTGGATTTACTGATTAGATAAATTTGAATGTGATGTTACCTTCATGAAAACCTTCATCAAATTCGGTAATTTCATTACAATCAAATGCAAAGCCATTTAGGACAATTATCTGATATAGTATTTAATGTATTTTATGATATCTTTTGTCTAAAGGCGCTAAGATATCAAATAGGTAATTAAGCTCTTTTTAAATGTCTTTGATAGGACACCCGACAACGTTTAAGGCCATATAACTATGTATTAGACATTTGGTGATAGTTGGTATGATGAGAGGTTCGTCTGAAATTTAACATGTTCTTAAATTTGCAGAAAAAAATGTCATAATTTTTCTGGTTTATGAAGTAAATCGTAAGCATGTGCTCTTGTTATTGCACTGCAATCAACAGACGTACAGAGGATGTTAAAGTCGAGATCTTAAATATCGGAGAATATGTATGAAAATAATAATAACGCATGTAAAACCAATTCTATTTATCGAAATCCAATATCTAAAACGTTATCATTTATTACATCAATTGTTGGAATACTGTAATTGTCATGTATACAAACTTGGTCAAGGGATAAATGAATAAACATTTATAAATAAACTACAAAATTTGAAATATGTCGGCTACAAAACAGTTCTCAAACACATGTCATTATAAAACAGTTCAGAAATACTAATAATTTATTACAATAAGTAAAAAAGGTCGCCGCACGTTATATTCAACATTACACGGTTGTTTAATGTTTCTGAATTTTGTCTATTATTATACCACTAAGAAGAAAGAATGTCGCGATTCAGAATAAAATTTATGGTGAAATCTTGTTAATAGAAAACTTTGTTTTCATCACAATTTCTTGTCGCTGTCCCTCTGGCATTGCTGGTTGGGTGCGGACCACCTCAATGGATTTTTCATTCATTTCAATGTCTTGTTGAGTGACATTCCCTTCGTCTGTGACCCTTCTTGGTTTGCTAAAATTATTTAATTATTACAAGCGTTAGATTGCCGCATAGGCCAATTCAATGGTGAACTGAACTCTTTAAACATTTATTCGACCATAATGTCCAAGACAAAATTTTGTACTATTCAAGTGGGTATGCTAGTTTTCATAATAAGTACGTCTGGTGGATGACGTAACTGAATTATATGACGGAAATATTGCTCACACTAGTTGAAAGCTGCGTAGAATTTTGCGTGGAAACCGTTTAATGATACCCCAAATACGCTAACTGATCAATGAAAAAAATACATCTGTAAATGAAGATTCGTCATACATACCAGAAACAATATTTTATCATGACAATTGCCACAACCGCACCCCACAAGAAAACAAGTGAACCAATTACCAGTCCAACAATAAGCCCTATGTTGGTGAAAGAATCCGGCTGTCCTGATAAAAAAAAAACAAAGTACGCGCTGTACAAACACGGAATATTTTAAACCAGTGCTGACGATACCAACATATTATTAATGAAATCAACTTAACGATTAATGCCTTCGAAAAGTGAACAAATAATAAAGACATTTCCTAAAATCTATTGTACTTTATAAACATGAACACGGTACATAGCAGCAATGGTATTGACAGTGGACCTTCCAATAAGTAAGTCACATGACACTATATTACTCTCCGCTTTATGGCTAAAAAATTTCACGAAGTACATAAATGACTACATCTTTGTGTTAATTAAATGCAAGCTTATACATATATGTTAAATGTTTAAAGTAGATGTAGTTAATATGGACTATCAAACATATTGTTGCCTTAGACAGTTTTACCTTTTAACGTAGATTCACACAAAGAAGACGAGCAATTGCAATAGAACGAGCCAATAGTGTTTGTGCAATTTTGAAATTGCCCACAAGGGCTTGACAGACATTCATCCACATCATCAGTGCAATTTTCTCCCTGCCATCCTGGTGCGCAAGCGCAGGAAAATGATCCTAAAAAGTTTATGCAAACGGATTGCTCTCCACAGGGTTGAGATGTTTCGCACTCATTGACATCAGTAGAACATCTTTGTCCCTGCCATCCCAATGCGCATGCGCATGAAAATGAACCATTTGTGTTGTGGCATGATGAATTGTGTTCACATGGTTGGGAAATGACGCATTCATTGACGTCGACAGAACAGTTATGTCCCTTCCATTCTGGTGAGCATGCGCAGGAGTAAGAACCAATGGTATTTAAGCAAGTTGAATTGTGGTCACATGGTTGGGACATCTTACATTCATCAATATCCGATGAACAATCGTCTCCTTGCCATCCATTCGCACAATAACAAGCATATGACCCATTCGTGTTGACGCATGTACCCGAGTTTTTACACAACTCGACCGGTAGTGAGCCATTAGCTCCACTAAATAGATGTTCGAGTAATTATTATACATTCAGTATAAGTCACAAGCAAATAATTACAACATTGGTAGATATTGGGATCTAACAACTACATTTTAAACGTTGCAAATAATAAATAACTGTAACAAAAGGAAATGGCAATGAATTGAACACTCAACGCCACGAAACAAAATATATTTTTGATACTCTAAATCATTTAGCTGGATTATATCTGGCATTTTATTTACAAATACTTTGATTAAATATCCTATATAGATTGGATATATACATCAAACTCATTGACGAGATCAATAAAGTTTCTCAAGTAAACATTATTTTATACTTATTGTGTAATATCAATTAAATACGTACGATAAGCATTCATCAACGTCGATGTCACACTCTGAGCCTGTCCACCCAGGTAAACATTCAGCAGTGATGGATAGATTTCTGTCCTTACAATGCGATCCATACCAACCGTCTAAACATCTACACCTAACAAAACACATTCATTTGAAAAAAAACTACCAAAATTCTTATATAAACAAAAGAACGAGCTAAGTGTGTATTTCTGTATTGTTACTTTAATGAGTGTATGACCATTTAGCAGTATGAAGATTAGGTGAAATAATTTACCAAACCATCAAACTAACCTTATCACTTTTAGTCAGAGCAAATAATTTTCAAAGAAACTATCTCATCATTTAGTGTTATGCAATCATGTAGACAATCTTCAAAAATCTGTAACAGGACCTTAACTCCAGACTGATACCAGAATGACACTCCGAAACGTTGTGTCGATGTCTCATGATACAAAATGGATGTACTGCTAGGCTTTTTATCGCATGGTTTACTATTTTCTACATGTTCATGATATAAGAAAGAATGATATCAGTAAAAGGGCATTAGATAAATACTAGGTGCGTCCTCGTTTTATTTCTTTCCAAAACTACTAAGAAATAAAAGTTTTTGGAATTAAAAAAAAGGTAAAAACTATAGGTCTCGGTATTTTGAGTAAAATATCACAAAATATGACATTTAGATTCTTACCTGAATCCACCAACTGTATTTTCACATTGCCCTGTGTTACCACATAACGGATGGTGTGCTCGTGTGCATTCATCTATATCCTCCTCACATGCAATGCCCTTTTTAATTATAAAAATATGTGCACTAATGAATTACAAACGTTTTCATGTGACGAAAGCATTTTCTTCAATTTATATGAAACTAAATATACTAATCGAAACGGGTTTCAGAGTTTACAATTGCCAAATAATTATGTAGCCTGACACAACACGTATGTTCCATAAGTATCTAGTTTTATCACGATTATCATTTATCAATTACAGTATATTTTTTCCTTCAAAACACAAACACATGAACCTTATATCCGACGACACATCGACATCCATTTCCATCAGGAGAGCAAACTTGTGCAGAACCAGGATGAGAGCAAGTAATGTTACCACAAACAGCCACGTTTTGACTGGTGCAAAGGAAAATCTGAAACAGTATGCATGTATTTACAATCTACATTGTTGAGGTAGGGGTCTTTTTATTGTTTAAGTTAACAAATAAATATTTATATTACACAAATGCGACTGTTACATAATACAGATTATCGGTGCCGAAAATAATATTTCCTTTGTTATAATTAGCTATGAACAGGTCATTGTATACACCGCACGACCATGAAAAACTTTCAGAAATTCGGTTTATTAGAATGTCGAGTGGCTATGGTCTTTGGCTAGCAATCACAAGTGAGTTCGAATCCCACCCGGGACTGGACAAACTTCACATGCGACGAAACTCTCTAGCTAGTTACGGAAGGTTGGTGGTACAGATGTACTTGTGTACAGATGTGGTCATTCTCCAACGCGTAAGCTGCGTAAGTCGCCAAATGACACTGGTTGTTGGAGCGACGTTAAACTCCGGTGAAAAAAATTTATACATGTGTATATATAAATAAACAAACATTATGTTGTGTCTAATCAAAAGAACCGAAAGAGTAATTAAATGTGTGTCAACATGAATGTTTTTTAAAGAAATTCACTCATACACTACTCTTATATAATACAAATAATTCACTTACCTTTAAAAACAAAATAACAAAATGTAGCAACATAATATACCTCATAATTTTGGAGATTTATTTGAGATTCAAATGATATCGACTTGTACTGAAACACTCTTCACTTAACTCCGAGAATTATAGAAACAATAATGACACAAAACAAATTGTTACAAATGACACACTTATTCGGACAGATGGACGGGTTATAAAAATTATCAAGAATATATTTTATCAATGTTTTATTTCGGCCATCATACATAACATAGTATTTTTGTGATTATTTTAGTCTTGAAACGCCTTGTTTCTGATCTTTCTATCGATTTAGCTATAAGATAAAATGCGTATAATACAATTGAATTAATTTCAGATTTTCTTTTACCACTTCGAAATCGCCACTGTTCGAAATTTAGATAAGTAGATTGTTTTATTGCTCTGTTATTGGCGAGTTTTATTCTTCTTGATATACAAACACATAGAAACGTGAACAGATTTGAATTTGCTACAAGATAAGTTAATGTGATTGATTTGTTTCCAGTCATAAAACTAACAAAGACCCGCTGTCAAAGTGATGACCATTATGAGTTCCAATATCTAACAGAATTAGACCAGATATTTTTTTTAGATATTGTAGATTAATAACATATAGAGGAGATGAATTGATGAATAATATTTTCAACTTGGTTAAAACTACTTGTATCATCACAAAGCATTGTATGGTATAACGACGTATTTGACGCCATTCAGAACAATTGGGTGTCTAATATTTGTTTATATAATTCTACTATATTATTGGAAATTTGAACAAAGCAGTTCTGGTGGGAACATGAAGTCTTTATGTATATCTAAATGATGTATGGTACGGGTATATAAAGAATAAACGATGCATAATTATGTATATATCAACAAAATTTTGTATATGTTTTTTGCTTTGCTCATTGCTTTAAATAAAGTTTAAATCAAACGTTGTCTTTGTAATGTCATAAATTCTGTCATTAAACTTAAAATGAAAGAAGTTAAATATTAGTCTTAAGACTCAACTTCACGATTCGACTCAGGCTTTGCGTGTTCTTGATGAGATTGATTATTAGTTTTCTTTTTTTATATCAAGATCAGTCAATTTTGTTCATAAAATGGAGAAAAACGTATCTCTCCTTACGAATCGATTTCATTTAAGCTTCAAATTAAAATGCACCTTATATCCGTAAACACATCGACACCCGTTTCCATCAAGAGAACAACCATGTGCAGAACCAGAAATATATATATATGTGAAATTTCAACTTTTAAACATTTTAACTCAAACTTTACATTACATTCGTTGCGAAACATGAAACTAACGTTTTGTGGCTTATGACCGTAATAATGTCATTTGGGAAAAAGTTTGAGTTCAAATGTTTAAAAGTTGAAATTTCACATTTCTATATGTCCAAATCAAATCGTAAAATTTTTATGATGTAAACTTATGCATTTCTGCGAAATTAAGACAAAATGTAATAGAAAGTAACCTACCTTTAATATAATAATCATAATATGGAACAACATTGTGAACTGTTAACCAGTATTCATAAGTTTAAAAAAATAATACAAAAATAGTGATTGTTTGGTGCACATTTTTTCCATACAAAAAAATAGACTCACATTTAGAATCAAACAACTTTTTACATATCAGAAGCTATAGACCTTTATCAAACTGCGTACGAATAACATGCATTGATAGTCCTTTGAGGAGATACAAACATGACCAAACAATATGAATAATATTGATGTGTTATGACATTTTCAGCCATCTTATGAGATACGCGTAAACAGTGATTGTCATATTTATTTGTAATTTCCCGTTTAATTCACTACCACTCACGTAAAATTGTATACAATATGATATCTGTTTTAAACAAATCTTCCGGATATGCGCATTCATATCGAAACAACTCGTGGAGTCAGCGTAAATCTAACTTCAACATATCGGATAAATACAAACCGTTTTTGAAATGATTATTGAAGGTTTTATTTTAACGTCAAAGTGAACGTCTTGGTTATCAGATGCTGCATCTTTCAGAGTGTTCATCATTAAAAGTCTTATTTGAGAACATTTTATGTAACCTAAACTAGAAAAAATAATACTACATAAAATACATATTTAACGCCATATGAATGTATCATTTAACTACAATAGCAGCGCTTTTAACATAACTTCATGTAGACATTTTGTTGACAGAAATGTTGGTTTCCATGACAAAGTTCTGATGTCTATCTGAAGGTAAGATCATTGCTGGTCTACTTGGAAATGTATAATCGGCATCTTCATTTGTATTAACGTGCTGTTTCAACTTCAGAACCCTTTCTCCACTTTCCATGCTGGTGATCGTGCGCGACTTGCTGTAATCACGGAATAACGACATAAAACAACTGTGACCATTTAAACTGATACGAAGGAAGGCATCGTAGTCTAAAGGTAGAGCGTCCGATCTCTGATCCGAAGGTTCGAATTCCGGCTTCGACGGGTTTCGTTCATGAACTTCACAATCCCATTTTTCTGAATCAGTACTGGTGTAATGTCCAGGAAGCGGACATAAGCGGGATTAATGTAAGCAAAATAGCTTGTTTCACTCTCGAGGTAAAATAAATTAGTATAAAATAAACTGATAAGACTTAAAATGCCAGGTTGTTCAGTGGAAAAATATTAGATCAGATTCTAAAACGTCGACACGAGGATGATATTCAACTGGACATATTTATTCGAAGTGTGCAAAATATATACAAAAAATTTGACGAGGTCATGCAAGTGGGAGAAACATATTCAATTAAAAAAGCTGGTATATTGCTGCTGCAGAAAGCCTAATACGTTTAGAACTAATAATGGATATTCTCTACCTCAATATTTGGGATGGTCTTAAAATTAGAACGTTTAGAAGTTTTTAATAATATCGTAAACGAGATCAATTCAGCAGCTGAATTCAAATTGATGAAGTAATGTTTAAATACATTCTCTGCGTAAGACAATACGCATGCTTCTTATATTTTTCTATCAGCATAATATCGTTTATCAAAAATATTTCAGTTACGTGAGGTGGTCAATTGACATGAACAGTGCTCCTGATGGTGATCAGGCATTATCAGTCATTGACGTTATGAAGTAAATAATGAAGACAATGGCTAAACTGAAATACCAAACATACCTCAGATGTCGTTTGATAAGCAGGATTGTTGCAGAAATTATCCATATTACAAGGAGCGATCCAATTACCACTCCTACAATAAGTCCAATGTTCTGGGAGACCTCGGGATGCTCTTAAAATAGAAGAGTCAACATATTAAAGAGAACATACCCTCGAACACGATTAAATAATATTTCAAATGCGACTTAAATGTACACGAAAATAAATAACCATTTGAAATAAGGTTATGCGGTATATACATATTAATGAAAGTAAAGAATATATGGCGTTGTAACTTATATCGTTAGTTGGCAAAAACAAGGTGCGTATATACCTTCCATGGATGAATCACATAAAGTACCAGACCAAGACATCGCACATTGACACTCATACGAACCGACCGTATTCGAGCAGTTGTCGAATCCATCGCAAGGGTTCGATAAACATTCGTCAACATCGTCAGTGCAATCCTCTCCTTGCCACCCAGGTGTACAAATAACATCAAAAGAACCAAATGTATTGACGCATAGTTCATTTGATTTTATTTGTATAATATTACACTCGTCAACATCCATTGAACAGTCTGCACCATCATAGCCAGGAGAACAGAGGCATCGGTATGACCCATTTGTGCTAATGCATGTGCCATTGTTTAAGCATGTTGTCATGACACATTCATTTATGTCGGTGTCACAATTGCTACCCGTCCACCCAGGGTCACACATACATTTATAAGAACCCTCGGTGTTTTCACAAGTTGATCTATTCGAACAAGGTCGTTTTGCGCACTCATTCACATCCGAGTCACAAAACTGCCCTTCCCAACCAATGGCACATGTGCAACTGAAGTCATTCAGCCTATCTTCGCAAGTTGCTCCGTTTTGGCAATTGTTATTGATACAATTGTCAATGTTTTCTGTGCAATTTTGTCCCTCCCAACCGATAATGCAAGCACAACTGTAGCTGTCATTTTTGTTGTAGCATGTAGCTCCGTTTTGACACGGGTCTCCTAAACATTCGTCAACATCCTCTGTGCAGTTTTGACCTTGCCAACCATGGTCACAAGAGCATGAATAACTACCTTTAGCATTGGTACAAGTACCCTTGTTCTGACATGGAGTTTGCAAACATTCGTCAATGTCAATGTTACAATTTTGGCCACCCCAGCCTGCGGTACAATTACATGCGTAGTTACCATAAGTGTTTTCACAGATAGCCGAGTTCTTACATGGCTTAAGCAAACATTCATCAACATCATTAGTACAATGAGCACCACTCCAGTAACGCGTACAGTTACATGTGTAGCTACCGTCAGTGTTGATACAAGTCGCTCCATTCTTACAAACATCCCCCGAACATTCGTCAATATCGGTATTGCAATTCTGTCCAGTCCAGCCTGTGGAACAATTACACACAAATCCACCCGCGGTATTTAAGCAGGAGCCTCCATTTTCGCATGGAGTTTGTAAGCATTCATCAAAATCAATGGAGCACATTAGACCTTCCCAGCCAGGAGCACAAATGCATGAAAAATTACCATGAGTATTCACGCAAGTTGCCCCGTTTAGACAAGGATTGTTTGAACATTCATTGATGTCTCGGGAACAATTAAATCCTTCCCAGCCTGTGGTACATGAACAAGTGAAACCTCCGTTTGTGTTTATACAATATCCTCCGTTTTCGCACGGACTGTCCAAGCATTCATCAATGTCTATGACACATGTACGGCCTTCCCAGCCAGAAGCACAAATGCATGAAAAATTACCATCAGTATTCGCACAAACTGCCCCATTTAGACAAGGATTGTTTGAACATTCATTGATGTCTTGGGAACAATTCAATCCTTCCCAGCCTGTGGTACATGAACAACTAAAGCCCCCATTCGTGTTGACACAGCTTCCTCCGTTTTCGCAGGGATCATAAAAGCATTCATTTACGTCAATGGTACAGTTTTCCGCAGTCCAACCAACATCACATAAACACGAAAAGTTACCCAGGCTGTTTTCGCAGGTAGCCCCATTCATACATGGATCACTGACGTTACATTCATCGATGTCAACTGTACAGTTCATTCCTGTCCAACCTTGCTCACACACACAGTCGTAATGCCCGGGTTTGTTAACACAAAAACTGTTTTCACCAGGGCAAAGCAAACTTGAGCTGATAATAGACACATACATACAAAAGGGCTGTCATATCAATATAAAATTAAATGATATTTTTTTAGAAAATGTTAGTATATTATCATGAATACAGTTGTACGAAAATAATGATAGTAAAAATGTTTATGTTATTTTTTTTTCAAATTAGCTTGTCATACTATATTGATAATATATTGATATGCTATTGATTGTTAGAAAGCGATGATAATAATTATATCTATAACTTACTTTATGCATTCATCTACGTCTATGTGACATTTGTCACCAGACCAACCTGGTAGACACTCTACAGGTTCTGATAGGTTCCTTTCATGGCAATGCTTACCATACCATCCTGACAGACACCCACATCTAGCATTATAATTAACACATTGTAAAAATAAACATTGGAGTCTAACAGTAAAAGTGTATCTCCGATTGGACCATTAATAGGCTGCTTATTAAAATACTTTTATCTTAATATCTACATAAGGAAGTGATTCCTAGAATAAACACATAGAAATCATCCCATCTTTCCCAAAATTTTATTAGACACCGGAAGTTATGATATCATATGGTTATATAGCCCTAAAAGTGATAAATGATGGACACAAATGGTCGTCGTACAATAATTACCTAAAACCACCAATCGTGTTTTCACAATGTCCGGATGTACCACACAAAAGACTGTGAGCCCTCGTACATTCGTCTCTATCATGTTCGCAGGCATCTCCCTGTGGAATTTATATAAAAATAAGATACCTACAGAAAATGCATGCACAAAATTCCATTTCCTCGAATAGATGTCCTAGAAAAAATATATACATAAAAATGCTACCTTTACTAAAATACTACCTCCCCAAGCCTTTAACCCTAAACCCACCCAAATTATAGAACCAAACAAAAATAGAGGATGATATATGTCGATTTTACTGGAAACAAAACTTAGGCAATAATTAATATGCTCGAAGAATTCTAGAAATAAATCTGCTATTGGATCAATTCCGCTTGTTAGCGACATCATAAATGTTAAAGTTAACATGTACAGGAGTACTGTGGATTGTATCATTAGCAAAATCTTATCATTGTGCCATGAAATTTGTTGCAAACATACACCACAGTTAACCTCGCTTGTTAGTTCTGCGGTATAAACCAATGCTTTTGCTTAGTGTTTGTCGTTTCGTTTTGGAAATGTTGTGTGCGCAAGGTTCTATTTAGTAAGGTTAGACAAATCATATTCAAATCATTATTCTAATCAAATAACATTGTCGTTGCCATTAAAAGATAAATTTACCTCAAATCCAGAAAAACAGTTGCATTGATTATTCGCATTACATCCTTTAGAATGTTCTGAACATGTGATATTTCCACAAACTGTTACATTGTCGCCCATACCCGACCATATCTGAAGAATTCATAGATTCTACATTCACCACCATTTTTACGTATATGTATCAATAAACTACAGAAAAAAAGACTTGAAAAGTTCGCATGTGTTTTTTGGTAACTTCTATGTGTTCGATTCTTTAAACACGTTTAACTGCATCTGACACGATGAATATTCTTCTTGCCGAAAGATTGCCCTGCTTGTATATACTCGTATAATTAATTACTAATTACTTTTATTCAGAGTGATATTATTCAAAATTCAATGTAAATAAATTAAACTAACCTGATTACAAATTATGATCAAGAAATATGTAAACATCGTCAGTCGTTGCCCTTTAATGATGTTATCGGAACATTACATCGGCAAATAATTACTTTGTCAAACTACTTTTAGACAGACACTACTGAATGTAACGTCTGAGTCGTTCATCTACTACAATTGTCCAATTGGCAATAATTTAAGTACCATGGATCAAAACTTCCACAGTTTTATCTCTTGCATATGAAATAAAAATAATACGTAGTACGGATTCTTCACTTTTTTTTTATCGTATATATTATATTAGTGAATAATTAATTTACAATCAATGAACGGTATTTTTAAGTCACAAAGATTTGAACATTTTACCTGCTATAAAATCAGCATGGAATAGGACTAATGTTTATTGTACTAATTTAGTGCTATAAAAGATAAAAAGGTATTTTTATCATCAGATCCATAAAATAAGCCAATAAAACAATGTGGGCTAAGTTGCTTTAAACTCATAGATATCAATTTGTCATCGTCAGAAAATCAACGGCAAATTGTGTAAATCGAAAATCATTGTTTTTCTGAAGAATTAAAAAAGCAACATTTGCTAAAAATCACCAAGAAGCACAAAAAATGTTCTGCAGTTATAATAATAATTCAAATAATTTATAACCCCAAAATAGCAACAAGAATATTGATAGTTATATTGTACGTGTGGTTTACAAATTCACCACAGTGTGGGAAGTTGGCTGTTTCGTGCGGAGGACAAAGTTAATATTGGTGTAGAATCCATGAAAACTAGTCAGCCTAACTGCCCTTCCGTATACAACTCATATATGATTGGAAACAGGCACGAATCCTAAAAACAATAGCTTGAATAATCTTTGCACGCTTGTATCCGAAATCGTTTTTAACTTCTCTTGATAAGCTTTTAACAATACATGCATATATTTCGACTGTTTTGTATTATAGCGTTTAAAAATCATGTATGAATGTTTGGTATTTGAACAGTAAAGTTATGCATTACAGTGCAACCTCTCCAGAGCAACACCCTTTTGGAGAAGCAAAATTATGTTGTTGTTGAGAGGTTGTCGCTCTTGAGAATTTGAATTAATAGTTAAATCGTACAGTTGGAAAGATCGTGCTGTTGTTGAAGGGAGGTAATTGCTCAAGGGGGGCCGCTCTGGAGAGGTTATACTGTACAATAATGTTTGCATGTGTTGCAGTATATTATTTTAAACAAAACTCTAACGTGTATGTGATAATTGATAATCTTCTTTAGTATTTCAAGTCCCCTGTCTGGTGTAATTTCAGACAGGTTCAGTTGCAGAGTGGCCATAGTAACGGCAGGTGTTTTGTATGTTGTTAGTTACATAGCAACGGCGTTAGCGCTTAATGTAGAGGTCGCTATTTTTACGTGTGACATTATTTCATGTAGTCTGAACTTCAGCTTAACATAAGTACATCTTGATTGTTTGCACAATTTTCGAAACTGAAAGACCACAATTATATTGTGGATTGTTTTGATATATCATTGAAAAATAGTACTTAGTCGATGGCACAACTCATTCTCTCTTCATCAGCACTCACAATACAGACTTAGTTTTAGTTTAGTTTTAGTCTCTACATTTCTAATTTTATTTGATTAATTTATGTATTTAATAACTTTTCTGAACTACCCACGTTATTTTTCAGGAACTGCTGGAGGGATCGCCCTTACAGCAAATATGGTCGTTACTGGGTTCTACTTCAAACGGCGGAGGAATCTGGCAATGGGAATCGCTATGTTTGGAAATGGTGCCGGACTATTTGGTTTCACTCCGCTTCAGCAATTCAGAAAAAGGTCATAGTTTTTTTTAAAATGTTCTACGCTGAAACGATATTGGAGTACTTCATCTCCAGAGCAATCTTTTTCATAACTTTATCATCGTTCAATTATTGTCTTTCTGTATATCGACTGTTCATATATTTTCCAGATTTTATTGTGTATAGGGGATTTACACCGGTACAAGTGGCATTTTTGAATATTTAATATCGTTGTATGAATTGGTGCTAGGATCATTGCAAATATGCCAAATGTGAATGTTTTCTTATTGTTTAATTCATGCATGACGATTGTGGCTAGAATATCGTGTGTATATCCGTTTGTCGCTATTACTATGGACACGTGATATATTTTGTAATTTTGGGAACGTTCATGAGGCCGCCTTTTTCCCTATTAGCGAGTGTTATTTTGCATTTTGTGGGCGTGGTCTCATTGGCTGCTGGTATTAGTATTGCCTTTGGTTGTGGAGGCATTGGGGCTCTTGTAGGACCAGTGTCTGCAGGTATAGATAACACAGTGTTCCTTTGCTTTTAAACGGTATAATTGCTGCTATTACTATTCAGTGCGTTTTTCTTAAAAAATCTTGTTGATAATTTCTACGGGAAGTGGTTGGACTTTTGTACTTCAACTTTCTACTGAGACCACCTAAATTAAGATTGTTTACGTCAGTTCAGAAGGTGGTGATAATATCAGGTGGGACTAAAATGTTCATGAAACAAAGGGTAGACGTAAAAGAAATCAAAATCAATGCTGAAGATGAAAAAGACACTTAGCTCTAAAATCATACAATGTGCTCTTGAACATAAACAAGAACGATCTTTTTGCAAGGTTTCCGTTGTGCTTTTGTCCTTATAAGATACAGTCAAACTTGAGTTTGAAGCCACTTCCGAATAAAAGTTACCCAGTGAAAAAAACATAATTTTTTGGGGAAACGGTCATTGATTATTTAGAACAAACTGACCTCCTAAGAAAGGTCATCTGTAAGTAAAAGTCATATTCTGTCTTCGAAGGGTGTCCCTTGTTCTAAGGTTTGACTGAATATATAATACATCATGTTGACCCATACAATGTACATACAATTTGGTAATGGCAATTATGGAAATGCCTTAGAATCATGCCAGTGTTAACGCTGTTAATAACGAATATCTTCTTGCTTGATAAATATGATATTTCTTCCATCATCACGTGACTCAATACTTACAAGGACAGCGACCATCACAAGCTACAAGTTTTCGGCTGTAAAAAAAATCACAAAAGTGCAAATTTTAGTATACTTAGTTTTTATCTTGTTGATCAAGTATTTACAATTTAACATGTTTTGACTAGCTGTGCAGTTAGAAAGTTTGGTATGCCTTATGTTTAAAAACAACCAAAAATACAGATGTTTCTCATTGACGTAACTATGGCTGCTGTGACCAAATTCGAACAGCTATATCGAGTATACTATGAATTGTACACACTAACAAATGACGCACCTAACTTTATAAATTTGACTCTCTTTTTATAATAATCTGGTTCCCATTAAAGTTTCACTAAAATACTTATTTCTACTTACTCGCAAGCGGCCTCACAGCTGTTATCATACGTCTCATTGTCCGTTGTACAAACATAGTCCTTGTCTTTGGGACAAACGCAGTCTGGTGTCGAATAGTCAGGTACATGATATGGTACATGGAACGGCATTGGCATGGCAAAACCACGGAATATCGGATACGGTCTGTATGCCTGGCCATGACATGGACAACGGCCGTCGCATTGCCTTATAGCAAAACTGTGGATGAAACAGTTTACATGATATGAATTTTGCGGAAATATAGGCAGAAGGTATTGAATTTGATGATCGGATCGATTATGTGTAACGTAGTCTAACCTGTGTTTGCGGCCACCCGTGAATAAAGGCCGCCCTGTAAATTAAGGCCATTCTTTGAAAAACCGTCACTGATTATATAGAACAGACCGACCTCCGAACAAAGGCTACCTGTCCAGAAAGCCCACATTTTGTCTTTCCTATGGGTGGCCTTTGTTCACAGGTTTGACTGTGTATGTTTTAATGCAAGTGTAATTAGAACAAGATTCAAAGTTTTAACATGAACGCTACAGACCTTATCTTCAGCAAAAAACTTATAATAAAATAGATAATTAATTCGAAAAAAAAACATATGAGACCTTTGAAAATGCAAAAATGTTCCAATTTAGCCAAACCTAAGTTAAGACCACTTACCTATAGGGGCCACATCCGAACAATTGTCAGTCTAAGGCACAGAATATAATATAATATATGATAATATAGTCCAAAGGGTCTTATGTGCATTTAAAGCCATAATTCTTCTCTCATTTTGGTGGCTTTCGTTCATAAGTTTAACTGTATTTAGAATTTATTAAACTGAGATTTGAACTTACTCGCATCGAAGCATACACTCGTTGTCATACGTTACACCGGATGTGGAGCAAACATAATCAATACTGTAACCACATTGTCGTCGGCAGAATTCTATGGAACGCAAAGCGGATATCTCTACAATGAATATCATTTTGATATCTTCATTACGAATTTTGTTGCTGTTTTCAGTGGGTTTAACGCTGTATACAACAATCGTTTAATTATATACGGTGGCCGGTTCACCAACCAGTTTTCCTGGACTGTATACTAACCAGAAGGAGCCAGGAACTTCTCCACATATGAAGGAAACTTGGCACTTTCGTGAGGAGGATATGGCCTGTCGCGACCGGATTTTGAACCAGGATCGCAGGGTTACAAATCCAGTGCACTAACTACTGGACCACGGTCGAGGTCCTTTTGTACTTATACGATGTACTGAGAAAGGCGGAGTAATACAGACAAAGAAGTGAGACAGTAACAATGCAAAGAGTCAGTGATATAAATGACAAAATATAACGCGAGATTACTAATCAGCTAGAAAAAACCTTTTCTTGAATGTCTGGGATCGCTTCCTGTAAATATATGTATATTCCTTAATTTGTAATATGCTTATTGTTCGTATATTCTTTATGTAATCATTACCTCACTTTTGATGTTGTTAAATACTTAGTATTTACGTATTATATAGACTTTGTTGATCGGCTACTTTGCTGTGGTTAAAGGCTAATTGCCGATTTGCAAAGAAATAAAATGAAATGAAACTATGTGTCTATTTAACTACATGTATGTATGATTGTATTCTTGTGAATAAATTTATATTCAATCACATTACATCATGATTGCATGCAAGTAAAACGGAAGTCAACTCCCTCGTAATGAACAGACATAGCCTCCAATATAATTTTCTAACCAGTACGTTATACTGAAATGGATGTATCAAAAGCATGGATTATCCGAATGATTTTTTACGATTTGAGCGTTTATTGCTCATATGTTTACGATTTATCGTAAACAATCAAATGTAAAAAAACGAAATTGGTTTCCGTTCAGTAAAATATTGTTTCACATCAGGACTTTTCGTCTCAGTATTTCCTATAAATGTTTTAAAAATATCTTAACATAGTGAATTTATTATTTATTAAATATGAGCAGTCCTTTTTTTTTTAAAAAAATGTGTCTATATGATATTAATAAATTTAACTCCGTTTAGTATTTGCTTATTACATAAGATAAATAACTTCACAAGCGCAGAAATTTTTATAACTTTTTTTAAAGATAATTTTGAAAAATATTTATAAAATGTACAATATCATTATCCTATTTGTTTATGCACATTAATGAGCATTACTATTAGCAATAATTATTTTGTAGAAACATAATTTGACGACTATTTAAGCTTATGTTTTGGAAACATGTTAGAACAAATACGATTACATGTTATGTTTCTAGACCGATTTTAGTTTGTTTGAAATTTTGTCTAAGAAAATACACGAAATAATATACATTTATCTTCAAAGTAACTCGTATAATTGTCCAATTTCAAACACTATTAAACGTGTTTATTGTTTTATTCCAGTAATCAGAGTGTTTTAGAGACTGGGCACTTTTAATTGATAGAATACACAACATTAACCTACCTGACACAAAAACGAGTAATAGAGCTATTTCCAACTTCATTTTTTCAAACGTATTTTGGAAAAAAGACTCCGAGCAACAGTAACACCCAAAGCGTTTTAACCAAATGATGAAGTTGTAAGTCACGCGTGGCTTTTATTTCATTCGGTACGCCTGGCTGAGCCCCTTTTTTGCAGTTGTTTCCTACGTTAAACATGTTTATTTACTTCAAGTTGTTGGGCATTTATTTCATCGTAATTAATGGTGAATGGCTTTTTATTTAACGGCTGACGGTTACGCCACTAGTCCATTCATTCAGAGAGTCATATTCACGAAACTTCAGAAGAAGTACAACACGTCCAAGCATCATCCTTTTGTCATTTGCTGTCACTCATTTTCTAAAATATGTTTTATTAAATCATGTTTATATTTTAGGGGTAACTTTTGTGAAATCTCAGTTGCTACTTTTGAATCTAAACAGTACGAAAAGTAATTATTTTATGTCATGTAAAAAACGCCCAATCTTGCTTGTGGTTGCTTTTGTCCACTGCAAAGCGACGCCGCACTATTAATGCCCAATTGTTCTAATTTACATGCTACTTTATTTTAAAATATTTTATAGGATTTCTTTGACAAGCCAATTTATTAGCTAACAACTACAACTGCACATTTCCTGTCTTATAGTTGACATGAAGGAAAATAACAAGATATTCTCGTTTCATATGCATTTCATTTGCATACTATAAAACTAAATAAAAACATTTTAACAAAAAATAACTTGATATGTTTGCTTTTAATTAACCACTGGCAGACACTATAGAGTCACGTGGACACGTTACTGGGACTATATCACGCGAATAAGTAATAAACAACAAACTTAGCACAGTTAAAACAAATTACAAGATACAGTCGTATTAATCACAATATTTCATTGCCTTTTCTGCTTTATAATCACTACCTATCGTCACAGTTACGTTAACACGAGATGTTACTGTAAGTTTCGCATGCTTCAAGATAGCGTTCCACAAAAAGGGAAATAAATCTTACAATATCGACGTTGTAGTATAAAATCATTTAAATATTAGGTTAAACTTTACCAGAAATTTAATTTTTATCATGAAAATCATAAGTATTAATTTTGGTTTTGATGTGAATTGATTTTTATCTCTGATTACATGCATAATTTCATTTATAGTATTTAATTTTTATGCATATTTTTATGAAAGATGCACTTGATACTGTTTACATTTTATTATGTGATAGATGGTGTAAATATACGTTCTGGTTAGTATACAGTCCAGGAAAACTGTTTAATTGAACCGGCCGCCGCATATTACTGAAAAAAAATGTTGAAAAAAAAAACACGGCGTTAAACCCCAGTGAAATAACTTACGTTCTATGCCAATTCTAATGCCGTCTGTATCAGGGACCACAACGGAATTAATGGATATTTGATTCCTTTTTGATGATTTGTATGACATTTTGCAGCTTATTTTATACGGATATAAAATTGTTCTTATTATTGCAGTACGTAGCTTTCTGTATACCTTCCCAACTTACAACTCCATAGATTCCAGTGTTAAGTATGTGCCTGTAGTAATATTCATGTCAGTTTATTTTGGATTTGTAAAAAAAATATAGATAAGAAAAGAATTTCTAGGAGAAAAGCCCGTATGCCAAATCCCATTTTCCCCGGAACCCTCCAACCCAAAGCGTGAATACGAATCTTTGTACCAATGTTTTATGATATTTATCTGAATAGGAAAATCGATATTTTGTTAAATTTTCATAGACGGGTATGACAGGCCGCGATCGGGATTTGAACCCGGATTGTCCGGTTACAAGTCCAGCACACTAACCACTGAACCACGATCGCAGCTTTGTTTTGATCATCCATGTATAGAACCAACAAATGTACACATGTCAAAATGAATTTAAAAAAATGGAAGCTATGGAAACTGTACGGTAACAGCAAGGAGAAGATAGCAGTGCGGTATAGCCTCTTTCGTAATGAATGTAAACGTTAAAATGTTAAAATTGTTTCAAATAGAGCATTTTGCACTTGCATTCACAGATTCCTGTGTAAACGGGTATAGGATATCGACCGAGAACGAGAAATATCTACGAAGGAAAGATCTAGTCACGGGATTCACGTGAATACCGAGTGCACCTGGCGCACGAGGCTTTTCGAGAATCCCGTGATCAGGTCGTTTCTACACAGATATACCGATGTTTGAGGTTGATATCTGACTTACACACCGTTCGACAGTCGCCATGGCACTGCAGATACCAAAATGTCAGAATGCGATTCGGACGAAATATTTTCCCTGGCTCTAGAGATGTACGAAAACAACATGGCAACATTCAACATCATGAACAGGTAATTTTACGGTTTATTCCTGACCAAAACTTTGTCGTCTTATTTCAGTGGAATTGGCTATAATGAGCTGATTATTACACCGCCCATAGAAGACTAGGTCCTTAAACGTTTGTGTAGAGCTTGTCTATGTATAATTGTGACAACATAACTGTCGGTTCGAAAAGAAAAGAAAAATGCTCTTGAACAAATATGTTTTTGCGGAAATAAATGTAAAATGTTCGCTCTCTAGCCGAAAAATAGCAACGATATTAGAAAAAAAAATCTGTAATCATGAATTACGTTCTAATATCTATGTCATTGTTTCAACTGAAAGCGAAAAACTATTTACGTATAAGTTCTCAAAACATATTTACGCCGAATAGTATTTTTTCGTTCGAACCTTCAATGACAAAACAAAATATGAATGCGTTGCACATTCGACAGCCGTGTACCGTGCAACCTTTCCAAAGCAACACCCTTCGGGAGAAGCGAAAATATATTGTTGCCTGGAGGTTGTTAATCCAGTTTATGTTCATATCACGTGGTTTAATATTATGAATGTCCGGAAGCTCATTGCTTACCTTTGTGATCTCTGCTTCTTAAAAAATCTACCCCTTGTTCTAAGAAAACGGATACATAGACTTGTTTTAGACATATTCTGAGAAATTTACCATAAATTAATTTATTCATTCTGCATATTTACTGATATAATAAATGTCTTTATGGAGTCTTCTCATGGTTTTGGTTGTCAAATATGCGCCGGATTAACATCCCCGCTAATATTTTTATGATTGTTCCATGCTATATTTATGCAAAATCCGTCATTTTTATAGCCACAGTTTAGCGCAATATGATCTATGTAATATGTTGAACATCCTTCACTGGCAATGTGTATGACAGGGGGATGCATTTTTTATAATTTACGATTCAATTAATGACAACCAGACCGCCATGACAAGAAGAGGTTGCAGCGCTCACTTAGACATACTGTAAGCTGTCGGTTAACATGAGGCAAAGGTCAATACTTACTTAGAGAGACTAGTGACTCATATTTCCGTTCCTACGACATATATGAGGAAATTATACTGGATTTCAAAAATTGGAATAATTATTTGAAAATAAAATAGAAATAAATATCAGACATTGCAGCATATAAATTATATTAATGTGTCGTACATTGAGCCATTTTTTATATTACGCGTCACTTCATGCTTTGATTGGCGTAAAACGAAAAACGTTCCCATGTTACATGACGATTTGTAGCACGTATTTTTAGTGTGAAATAAAAATGTTCTTGAGAATTAGGCTAGAAGACGAACAGCTGATAAAATGTTAGCTGGATTTTTTTACAATTCATGCACTTCACCCAAACAGAAAATATGTAATTTCTTATTTATATTGCCATGTCAATAGCCTTGACTTATTCCGCATACATGTCTCTAAGTTGGCTGGTCTAAGGATCTATGTTACGGCCTTCGACATTATTGATTCATGGATAGGTTTGTGAGCCCAGAAAGATGGAATGTTTTTGTGTTGAACTTCCTGGTTACAGACCTTGGATTTTTTCTTCAGATATGCTCTTGGTGTGATCTTAAGAATTCACGTGAAATTTTATAAAACATATGCATGATTATTTCTATTGTTTTACTACATAATGTAAGCACCAAGGTGATGTTTATTGTTCCGATCATAGTTTAACGATCACACCTATTGAATCGTTTCTACAATATATTATGCTGTTTTAGAGTCATTCATATGTTTTCATTAATATTATTTCATAATTCAACGTCATTTTTAGGTTAACAGTTTTCCGATGTATATTTGAAAAAAACTAAATCTGTTATCATTTTGACTGGCCATGTTTTGATTTTAACTTTTATTAGATTAATATTCCGGTCTTTGAATACGAGTGGTATTTTTTTCACTGGGATTCAATGTCGCACCAACATCCTAGGTCATTCGGCGACTTTTCAGTTTTAACAGTCCAGGAAGTCCCCAGGCTTATACCAGGGTAGAACCAGCTTCCTCATACGCGAAATTTGGTCGTGGGTGAGATTCGAACTCAACAGTGGTGAAAGACTAGTGATTATAAAACACCATAACCACTCGATCACGGAGACCCATGAATTCGACTCTATAAACAAAATATATGCTATTTCAAAAACTACCCCTTAGACTGTCATGTGTTCAGAACAAATTTTACGTTTTTATAACCAACATTAAATTTTAGTGTTTCAGGCCTTGTAATGTATTTTCATTAAAACCACATACGTCAATTTATTGTTTATGACTGATACCATCTAAATATATTATGATATTTCTTGATAATTACCGTTTACACAGTAGATAACCGTTCTTAAGCAGATTCATAGGTTTGTCACGTTATAAGTAATTGTGTGACTTTACGAAGAAAACAGTCTTTGTAATGTTTATTCATATTTTGTTTTCCGATCAACAAAACAACAGTTTAATGGCAATGTTGGCATTGTCACTTCTTAATGATGCGCCGAATATGTCCTTATAAAGGTTTATGACCACATACAGCGTCCATTATAAGCAACGAATTTGCCCCTGAAATTAGAAAACAGATGAATGATTGAAACGGTTTCTGTGAAAATAATACATCTAAAACTACGGAGCCCTTAAAGTGACATTCTGCACATGTAATTTAACCTGTACCACTCTTTTTCTTTCGTTTGTACGAAATAACATTTTGTAATTAGGAAATAATAATTCGTGAAAACGAAATAAAAAAGAATGCTACAAGTGAAAGTGTAAGTGTAGAATATCAATCACTTTAGAGGCCCGTATAAAACACCCTTAAAGAGAAATGATATTTTCGAAAATGTCAATTACATTTGGTGGTTAAAACGTTCCAGACTTAAACAAAAGTGCTGTACGTTGGGCATCAAATGTAATTTCTTAACAACATGTCATGGTCTGTATGCTTACTTTGAACTCTTTGTCAAGTATGATACTGAACAGTTTTATTACTTTACGATCTGACTTAGAATATTTCGATTTATTTCTATGTGTCTTTATCTATCCTCTACTTCTAATATACTGGGATATGTGAATTTATGGGATATGGGAAATCTAATTAATGTTCGGATTTTCTACTTACTCGCATTCTGCCTCGCATTTGTTGTTGTAGTTTTCGTTGTCATTGGAGCATACTGGTTTCCATTCGGGTTTGCACCAACAGCCAAATGGTCCATAGATTGGCCCATTGTTTCCATTGTTTGAATTACCATTATTGTAATTTCCTTTATATAAGTTCCCATTGTAATTGTTGCCATTATTCCCATTGAAATTATTGCCATTATTTCCATTATAATTGTTGCCGTTATTTCCATTATAATTATTGCCATTGTTTCCATTGTAATTATTACCATTATTCCTATTGTAATTATTGCCGTTATTTCCATTATAATTATTGCCGTTATTTCCATTATTCCCATTATATTTTTTACCATTATTTCCATTGTAATTATTGCCGTTTTTCCCATTATAATTATTACCATTATTTCCGTTTTTCCCATTATAATTATTACCATTATTTCCGTTTTTCCCATTATAATTATTGCCATTATTTCCGTTTTTCCCATTATAATTATAACCATTATTTCCGTTGTAATTATTTCCATTGTTGCCATTATATCCATTGTTGCCATTGTTCCCGTTATTAGAATTACCGTACGCCCAAGGACCATTATTGTTGTTATGATTGTTGTCATTGTTGTAAATGTACATCATTGGACTTTGTACATACGGTGGATAGTAATTATCACTGTTGTAACATGGGCAAGGTCCGTCACATTCTTTGTATTTCCATCTGAAAGAGTTAAAAGTACTGGTGAAAGCGAGGGTTCATTGTTTTCATAACCTTGTACACAAATATGCAAAGCTAACACACTGTCATGATAGAGTATTATAATGTATGTTCGATCATTTCTAAAACGTCTCCCTGTTGGAGAAGATGAAGTTCATTACAAGGTCCATTGATATTTAAAATGCGTGTCAAAAGAAATCAGGTTCTCTCAAAGAGTAATAATACTACATACAGTAAAACTTCGTTATCTCGATGAGTCACCGGAACAGACAAAATGCTCGAGATAAACCGCGTGCTCGTAATAACGAAGTTTTACTGTATATGTTATGTACTTAGACGAGAGCAACATCACCTGTGTTGTTATGTATGAAGATAAGAAAAGGATTCCCAGAAAAAAAGAAAAAATCCAAACTTCACTAAAATACCATATTTCTCAAAACCCATCAACTTAAAGCCCACAAAATCATTTCAAACATAGAAAAAATGGAGGATAAAACTCAGTCTCCCGGTGATGTTTGGTGTTAGCTGTTATGAGAAAGTATGTGCAACTTTCTGCATTGTGTTTACTTGTGTTTGGTTAGATATGTGCTGTGTTCTAGTCTGTATTGTATATTGGTACGTGTATATTGATATGAACCATGTTGGTTTGTGGATTCAGTGGTGGTAGTCTGTTGTTGTATTCTGATGAGAAAGGTTGGTTTCGTTACATGTGGCATTTTCGTGGACATCCAGTTTAAGTACCTATTCTTTGGTTGTCGGTAGCTATTCAGTATTTGTGAACAATTCGACTGTTGGGAAAGACGGTATAGAAATTGATTATCGTTAGAACTCACAAGCAATCCAGGGTACATTCGTTTTCATACGTTTGACGTTCAATAGAACAGACTGGAGGACCGGGGAATCTTGAACAAATGCTTTTGCAATCATAAGGTGGTCGCCATCCCATCGATTTAACTGAAAATTTAAGAACAGTGCATATCATTATGACGCAAGTACGGCAATTGTTAAGAACATAACTTAGTGATAAAGCATTGTTTTAACTGGGTAAATTTAATGAATTGACGTGAGCGTAAAGAAGGCGACTGGCTGAATTATAAACATGTGCAATAATAATTCAAGTTGGTATTCGTTGGAAGTGCAGTAAAAAAAACAACACTTAACCACTTCTTCGTAATTAGGTCACTTATTTTCCGACCGATTTTCTGCTTTTGTTCTGTATTTAAGTATAAATGAAAATTCAATGAAAAGCATGTATACTTGATCCTACATGACGAATAGATAGCAGTATTAAAACGATAAAGTACTTAAAATAGCGAGGTTTTACAATATTTAAAAAGGGGACGTATTTAGGTCGGTTCGTAATTTCTTGGTAAGATTTCATTAGCTTAACTCGAACGGCACTTTTTTAAACACAATACATTTACCAAGCAAATCAGCTTATTGTTTGATTGATATATCTCTGGTTATTATCTACTTTGAAAGGCATGAACGAAAAAATAATTCACATTATGTCCGATTTTATCTCCAGACAATATTTGCATATACTATTTTTATCATTTGTCACAGGGTTTAGTGGTAGCTTTTATACTGGTGGTTTACTCGCTGTCCATTCGTTTGGGTTTATATATCAATATTAAACCCACCTTCGTAAAAACTTACACTCTCAGTTTTCAGCTTGGGCAACGCATTCATAATTAACATAAATATTACATATCATTTCCGGAGCTTGTAATCATATCTAGCTACAGTCACTGATGGCAAAGCAAACTTATCAACAGTATAAAACAGTACATATTAATAAACCATTATTCAAAGAATGGCTTCAAATTGAGCAAAATAAAAAATTCTTGGAAGCGTGATTGACAGACAACTGAATCAACAATTTTCATCCGAGCTATCTAAAACATTGACATTGCTATACAAACAACAGTAAATACATGTAACTTGACCAGGACAGTCACTGACCAGTTTTTTTCAACTTACCCGCCACGAAACAAAATCCAAGAAGAAATAAAATCTTCATGATTGCACAAAAACTAACAAAAGCCACCTAACAATGCCTTACTGGCTGAAAATGCAGCTTATAACAAAGACATTAATCGTCAGAAACCGCTTTTAAGTACCGACGCCGTACGTAATTAAAGAAATATAACCATCTGACATAACAATGTGTGTATTATGTTAATTTCTTGCAGTATGACACTTATTTTAAATCCTTATTGCAAGTTCATTTCTTAGCAAATTGCATAGGATTAAATTGGCTTTCTATTGAATCATTAATTTCATTGTTTGACAATGCTGGCTCACCACTATTTCGCTTCATAATTCCTGCTTGACAAAAAGTGAAGGACATTGGTTAACATGATCGTGTTGAAGTGAGGAAACTTTGTCACAATTTATGTCCGGTGATAAATTAACTATTTTGACGTAATTGCTTGTAGTGTTCTATTGTTTTTCATGAAAACGGTGAAATGTTTAACAATGCTTGTCGTTTTAACGAAGGAAAGCTCTTCATAAAATTCTAGCATTATGGTTGTAGATATTGTTATGTTGTTTTTGTGTTAGTTTAAACTTAGAAAAAAAATCAAATTGTTTGTATTTTGGTTATGGAGATCACGTGATGTTGTTTCTGACACCTAGTGTACATTATGCTTCCGTCATTTGTACTGTTGTATGTCTGAATGTGTGTATCATATCCCCATCAAAATATATATATGTTCTCGGACTTAATATTTAATTTCATGTTCAATTTAGTAGTATAGTGCAACCTCTCCTAAGCGGCTCTCTCTTAAGCGACAACCTCCCTTCAACAACAGTATGCTTTTTCTCCACTGTACGATTTGACTATTTATTTAGCTTCTCTAGAGTGGCAACCTCTCAACAACGACATAATTTTAAGGGTGTTGCTTTGAAGAGGTTGCACTGAATACTGGCGGGCAGTTAACCTCACTAGTTTTCGTGGATTCTCTACCATTACTAACCTTGTTCTCCGCAAGTGACTTTCAACTTCTTCGCACTCATCACTAGTATCAAAGGAAAACAAATAGCCTTAGTCACAATGTTTTAAAACACACCATCGGAGAACGTGTGCCGTGCCCAGGGTTTGAACCATGTCTTCGTTCAACGCATCAAACAAGTATCGTTAGATTGATAATTTAGTCTCTTTTTATCAATTATTTTCGTTGAATAGAGATTTAAAGCTTTAATTTACTTTACGGAAGATTCTATAAATATTTTCTTTCCTCAATTTGTGATGAATACGCATTGAATATTAATTCGTTTAAATACGTTTTTTATCATTTAATTGTTCCGGGCTGTGTTCCAAAGGCGAAGTATGAAACATGGAATTCAGCCGACCCGGGATATTATATAGATTATAAAATTTCACTTGTCTTGAATTACACAATGGAACGAAATTGTCTCAAATATCATATCATTTAATTGTTGAAGTACATGTATATGGAAAAAATACATACTCCAAGACATTTATTTTTAATGTAAAGCAACTATTGAACATTTAAGTAACACAGTTTATCAATGTATTACTTAAGTACCGCATAACATAACATGAAAGATGGTCTAAGCATTTAATGGTTCTTTATTTCACATACTGGTTAACAAATTGTTGATACAATTCATTCTGAAGCTATACATTTATGAAGTAATTTTAACAGATAAAGGAATAATTGTTCAGTTTGATAAATGATGGTTTATTTCAGTTCATACCAAACGCATTAATCAGAGAATTGCACGATGTATGAATAATTGTACAATTTGTAGTATGTTGTTCATTTGTTCGGCCATTAAATGCGTCTAGCGGTCTATTTTAGCAATTAATTATTGGAGGAATGATTACAACTTGACATCTAAAACTGTTGACTTTTCGACGTCTGGAACTTGTGTATGCAAATACTACAATGTCTTCTTGCAAATACTTGCCAGAACTTCATTCGAATAATCAGTTTATACACCGAGGTGACTTACAGGTGTAATTCTAATTCATCAATGAGTGAGACTCTAATTGGAAACACATCTGAGTTCCCACATCCTTTGATGTTCCATGAACAAATACATCGCCAAAACCTTACTATTCACTTAAATAAACAAACTTTTTATGTACATTTTGTAACATTTGGATGTCAACTTCACGGCGTCACATATAATATTTACAATGATACAATTCATTTACTGGGAAACGGATTTTATTTTATTTTATTTGTAATGCAATTTTATCTGCAATATATAAACAAAAAAAGTTAAGATATAGACGAAAAGAAAATGTCCCATTTGATAAATTCAATATTTCCAAAGAGACCAATCAATACACGGGAAAAAAACACCGTCTTGAAAGGTAATTCCAGTATTCTCAATATTTTGTTGTAATGTACGGTCTAATTCCGGGTGCTGGATTATAGACACAACTTAAATTGTCTCCCATGCAAAATCACATGGAAGAATGTTTGCGAACCATCCACTGTTTACTCTAGGCATATTTGTGCAAAATAAAAGCTTCAAATAGTGTAAGTTTTTGATATAACGATCCTTGTTTTATATTGTTCTGTAATCACATTTGCACTTTACTTATAGATTCGCTCGTGTATATTTAAGGCTTTATGGTGTATGATGTACTTACAGTAAAGTATTTCTCACTTCAAATATTGTCGTTTGGAGATTGTGTGTTTGTTTTTCTTGCGTATGCTTTTTCTCGAAATATGTGTGTCTAGAAGTTGCCGGTTCTTTGTGGAATGGTAAGTTAGTACTGGCTAGTATACAGTCCAAAGAAACAGGTTAGATGAATCATATTATTATAAGTGTATAGCCGTATATAACTGAACAAATGTTGAAAAACGGCGTTAAAACCAGTAAATACAGAAAACCGGAACAAACCCGGTACATGATTTTTTAGAAGAGTGGGTGAAGTTCGGCTTGGCGTCTTCTTCCGCGTGGCTTCAGTATTTTTGTTATTGTTGTTTTTCTCTTTGTAAGACTATTTGGTAGTTATTTTATTTCTTTCTTTAAATGATTTTGATATTCTTATTAGAGGGATTTACTTGATTCTATTAATTTCTAACTTACATTGTCTTGATGATTCTGATTCACTGTCTGCCGGATTCTTCATCATTGGGGTAGTTTGTAATCTTCCTATTTTGAATAAAATTTGAATATATTTTTTTACAATACACGATGTATACCGGAGTTTAGAACGCATATAATCTATTTAAGTTACCATCATACTGATGTTGTAAGTAGTAAGATCGTCAATGTCTTTGTACGTTTCTGGTTTGTATTTGACTTTATGCCTACTTCCCTGTACATCATTGTTTTGTTTTGTTTTGTTTTCCTGGAACTGTCATGGTTTTGTAATTGTTTGGCTGTCTTACACAATTTTTACTTTCTTTGTATTTTGTCTTCGCATTATTTTTTTTTCATTAACGCTTATGAAACAGACCGTGCAGCTCTTATCTACGATATTTGAGATTTAGTGTAGTAGTGTATTATTTGACAGCGTTCAGAATTATACCTTTTTTTAAACCTTGGTTATATCTGTGTATATTTTGTAAGAATTGCAAAGTTTACTTTGCACAATATATCGATATAATAAAAATAAAACCATTAACTGCAAAGGGGCCCCGCCCGGTACCAGACGAATTTCGTACGTGAGGAGGGGAAGCTGTCAAGCTAGTCAACGGAAGGTCGGTGGTTCTAGCCTAATGTATGGTTGGGGACTTCCTCCACCGTTCAAGCTGAACAATACCCCCAAATGACATTAGCAGTTGGTGCAAGGTTGAAAAACAAAGCTGAGAAATATAAGTATTTATAAGTATAATCGTCTTCAAAGTCAAAACTAGTATTGTTCGACAAACATACAGCTTACTTCTACACAGTTTTGATACACGTTTTGTGTTAGTGTTGGTATTTGTAAGTTCCTTTAAATTTGGTTTTGCTTTGATTTTGCTTTGTTCTGATTTAACAACGTAATTGTATTTACGTTCCCTTTGAAACTCTGCAATAGTGAGTGCTGTTGTGGGTTGGGGTGTTTTAATGCACAGTTTTTACAGCAGTGGATGGTTCTTTCGGTGCAAGACTTGGTGAAAAATGTTTGCATGATTTGGAAGGGGTTCTTATCTGATTTAGTCAGGTACGCCGTAAAGACAAATATTTGTATAAGATTTAAAATATCTTGGTTTAATTTTTGTTGGTTCTTTTGTTTGGAATTTGAACATTCAGTACTAGTGTCGTGGAGCATTGGAATGGTCGGATAATACCACATCGCCAGAAAGACAGTATGTTAATACGAATTTGTTGCATTTTATGTACTTTTTTGTACACAAATTGTACGTGGTGTCTTATAACATTATGAACTTGTTTCAGTACTAATTCATTGTAGATTCTTATTAACTGAACACTACAGCCTTACATGTGTCCTTACACGAACATATACAATTTGAAATGAGATAAAAACTACTAGCGGGTAAAAGTCACATGTGAACGGTCACTCTTATACATGTATTTAATTATATAATAAGTCAATAAACCCCTGAATAATAGTTTATTGTGCATAAAAGCCATGATTTTTCCCTCTGGTGGCCGCTGTTTACAGTGTGGCTGTTTTCAAAACTTCCGTGCGTCATTAATAGTGTCAATTATTTATGTAAAATAATGCAACTTGGACAGGACATCATATTTTCAATTTGTCATAAAGTTTTGAAGAGAACAAATTAATAACTTGTAAGACTTGATTTGAAGTTCTTGCTGAATAAACGACTGTACAAAATTTGAGAGTGCAATTTAGGGTATAATTATTCATCTTACACTGCTGCAACCGAAAATAAATGCATTTGAAAAGGCACACAAGTCTTTAGTATCATGAGTTGTAATAAATGCTGTAACTGACAATTTATCAAAACACATAAAACATTATTTATGATATTCTTGGCAAATTTATTTCATCAACAGGAGTATAAAACAAGATGTAAAGTTAATAAGATTTTAAATTTAAAGACGGATGTACTTAATATCTTCAGAAGTCGTGATAATAAAGCACTTTTGATGTTATTCATCAGCAAGGGATGTTTGCTTTCAAACATACACAGCCAAATACGTCTATGAAGAGACTTTCGCAGACGAAAGAAAGTGGTGGTTCATTAGAATGTTATTAGTATTACTTATAACAACCAGGTGGTATCAGTTCAAAGGCGGATATCGGCACTGGTCTGACTGTACCTTATAGGCAGTTGATTTATTAGTTGTATCAAAATTTAATTAAGTCAAACAATTCATTCAGGCTTCTTTGTTCTTTTTTCTTCTGTCTCCCCTTGAGATCGTCGATGAATCTGTCCTCTTCATTTCCCCATGTGACATCACATTACACACACACGCCTTCGTACTTAATTATCTTGCCCCTGAAGAATATGAACGATTTGTTAATAATACTAATTCTAACATATCATTTATCAATACTTTCATGAGTTTTATTCGATAAAAAAATGACCGCGATCTGGATTCAAATCCCGGTGGCGGCAGGTCATACCATTCTATGAAAAATTGACAAAAATTGTTGATTTTCCTCCATATGTAAAGAAGTTGCCGGCTCCTTGTGGAAAGGTAAGTAAGCACTGGTTATCATACTGTCCAGGAAAACTGGTTAGGTGAACCGGTCGCTGTATATAATTGAAACAAATGTAGAAAAATGGCTTTAAACCATGTGAAAAAAGATAAAATGAATATCCTGCATGAATAATTGATACACATCTGATTTGATTTAACAATTACTAACGTGTAAGTTAATACGCACAGAACTAATTCCCATAGACAAATAGTGAAACTAAGCAACGAAGACTATGCAAGTTCATATTGTGCAAAAAGCGAATACATCGCGAGCTAAATTTACTATTCATTTATACCCGTTAGATTTTCTCCAGTTACACTGTTAAGCTCGAGATTTGAAACTACCGAACTTCTAATATTTCCAACAAAACGCTTACTGGATCCTTTAATGCTGGTTTTACGAATAAACATGCTGTTTACAAACTATGCTAAATATATTAGTTCTACAAAAATGTAAAAATCCTTCTCACAGCACAGTGACAATGTACTGTAACTGATCGTGATTTGTGATACTTACTCGCAGTCAGCATCGCACTTGTTGAGCGTTTCGTTATCTGTGGTACAGACACTGTAACTCTCTAAGGGACAATTACACCCGAGGATTTGCGGCACAGGTTTGTATATGGGCACTACAATAACGGGTGGTACGTAGTTGTTTCCATTGTTGTTGTTATAATTATTCCCATTGTTGTTATTGTTGTAGTTATTGCCATTGTTGTTATAGTTGCTGTTGCTGTCAACAGCGTCAATGTTGTCATTGTTGTTACCGTTGTAGTTATAGCCATTATTGTTGTAATTGTTATTGCTGTCAACAGCATCAATGTTATCATTGTTATGTCCATTGTTGTTGTTGAAATTATTACCATTGTTGTTGTAGTTATTGCCGTTGTTGTTGTTATTGTAGTTGTTTCCATTGTTGTTGTTGTTGTTATTTCCATTGTTGTTGTTATTGTAGTTATTTCCATTGTTGTTGTTATTGTAGTTATTTCCATTGTTGTAATTGTTGTTGTCAAAATTGTTGTTGTCCGCGATTACGATGGGGAACATCTTGTTTGAATTAGGGAAATTGTTGTTACTGTAGTTGTTATCATAATTATTTCCATTATTGTTAGAATTATATCCATTGTTGTTGTTTCCATTGTTGTTGTTTCCATTGTTGTTGTTTCCATTGTTGTTATAATTGTTTCCATTGTTATTGTTTCCATTCTTATTTCCGTTGAAATTATTTCCATTGTTGTTTCCATTGTAGTTATTGCCATTGTTTCCATTGTTGTTGTTCTTGTTGTATCCATTGTTGTTGTTGTTATATCCATTGATGTTGTTGTTATTGCCATTGTTTCCATTGTTGTTGTTGCTATATCCATTGTTGTTGTTATTGTTATTTCCATTGTTGTTGTTGTTGTTATATCCATTGTTGTTATTTCCGTTGTTGTTGTTTCCATTGTTGTTGCTGTTATATCCATTGTTGCTATTTCCATTGTTGTTGTTGTTGTTGTTATATCCGTTGTTGCTGTTATATCCGTTGTTGTTATTATTTCCATTATTGTTATTTCCATTGTTATTATTCATGTTATTGTTATTTCCATTGTTGTTGTAGTTGTTATTTCCGTTATTACCGTTGTTGTTATAATTATTTCCATTGTAATTATTGTTGTTATTTCCATTGTTGTTCTTGTAATTGTTATTGCCATTGTTTCCATTATAATTGTTCCCGTTGTTGAAATTATTTCCGTTATTATTGTTGTTATAATTACCGTTGTTGTAATTATTTCCGTTATTTTTGTTGTTGTAATTACCGTTGTTATTTCCATTATTGTTGTTGTTGTTGTTATATCCATTGTTATTTTTTCCATTGTTGTTGTTGTTGTTGTTCCCATTGTTGTTGTTGTTGTTGTTGTTGTAGCCATTGCTATTTTTGTAGTTCAGTCCGTTAAATGGCCAGTAATTGTTGTTTTTGTTGTTATTATCGTAATTGTTGTTGTTATTGTAATTGTTGTTGTTATTGAAATTGTTGTTATTGTTATTATTGTTGTTTGCATTGTTGTTGTTTGCATTGTTGCTGTTTCCATTGTTGTTGTTGCCATTGTTGTTTACATTGTAGTTGTTATTGTTGTTGTCATAATTGTTATTGTTGTTGTTGTTATTGTAATTGTTGTTGTTGTTGTTATAATTGTTATTATTGTTGTTGTTATTGTAATTGTTGTTGTTGTTGTTGTTGTTATTGTTGTTGTTGTTGTTATTGTTTGTTAATAATGCATATAAGCCGCTGTATTCGTTGACCTTTGGGAGCCAAACTCCATTGTCGCCGTTGTTGTTATCACAAGTGACTGAAATTCAAAATTATGACTTTATAATATAGGATCACTTGTTGAACGTTACAAAATTGCGATAAGCTCTCCTTCGTCCCAATGAGCTTTTATATTGTCTTCTTAAAAACAAATGTATTCAGTATGGTAATATAATTATGATGAACAAGTTCCTCTCAACAGCCAACATATAATGCATCTTTAGAAAAAAAGTTTGATAGAACGGATATTATTATTAAAATATTAAATGTACGACAAAACCTAAATAATAACAGTAAAATAATACAGTGCAACCTCACCAAAGCAACACCCTTTGGGAGACGCAAAATTATGTTGTTGCTGAGAGGTTGCCGCTCTAGAGAGGTTAAATAAATAGTCAAATCGTACACTTGGGGGAAAAGCATGCTGTTGTTGAAAGGAGGTTGTCGCTCAAGGGAGGGCCGCTCTGGAGAGGTTGCACTGTAATAAAAATGGCGTTTTGTGTTTTCCAGAAGGAAGATACTTAACTGGCCAGTATGGGTAATTGTCTTAATTATTGTATTGCGCTCTAAGACAATGTCACAGTAAGGACGCATTATCTATATAGTTAGACTAAAGTACATTTGTAAAGTCATTGAGTGTACCGCGGTACGTAGTCGTCTTGCACCGCGATACTTATTGTATCGTAAATATCCTGGCGACATGCTGTCCTATCGTTTTTATGTTATTTTTTGTGTCTACTTAATAGTACAATATCGTTGGTTTTGTGGAAATATTAGTTGAATGCTTTGTATTTGATATTTCCTAGGAATCATGTTTGTCCCTTGATTAACACAACCTTATCTATGGTACAATAAGTGAAGTATTTAACAATAAGATACATGGCATCAGGGTCCCTAAGATCAATTTGTACTGCGTGCTTGATAATTCAAAGTCTAATCATGTGCTCAATCATGCTATGAAATGTTAAATTCTGAGTTATATGTCGAAATGGACAACCAGCCTTATTTTTCAATCTACAAGTTGTTTACTGATTTGTAACTTTTCTATATTTTCTAAATAGCGAAACACACAATTTGCAATACTAATTTATGTAAAAGTAAATGACATTATTAAATTTCTAAACATCTGGCATAACACTTCCACGTTGGAAGACGCATAGTTAGAAATCAAGACATTGAAAGACGGTGGCGGGCGGTTTTAATAGACGGACGTAAAATTTCAAACCACCATTAACAGACATTGACCTAGAATTCAAATCATGTTTAAGAAGTATAATCGTTAAACATAGACGTAACTAAGACTTGCATTTCATACATCAATTATGCCATCTATTACAGATACATGTACATTCATATGAAATGATGAACAATGCGGAACATGAAATGAGCATGCAATGAGCAATGATTTGATGAAATTGACCTTTTAACCTTTAATCAGATGATCATTTCCAAGGTCACAAAACTCCAGATTTTATCAACATTTTATCATACTGAAAACATCCTACACGTCGTATGGGTTTCGTGGTATTCATATATTCTAATTGTGCATACATCGTATGTGTATGAACATAAAGTACAGCTGTATAAAACTGAATTATTTGTATCACATCATTATTTGTACTACTATATCGCTTAATATTTTACTCTACATACCAGAAGGATTAGGACGACACACTCAGCGTTAATGTACCTCATACATCCTTAGGTATGATTGTAAATCGTAATTTGTTTCGAATAAAAGGAGTTTCCTGGTTCAATAAGAGAAGCACAAATCTGGAGTTGAGGCCCCTTAAAATTATATAAACAATCACCACCAAGTCATTACAACATACATATATAATATATAAACAAATAAGAACAAATAAATGAATGAATTACGCAGAATCAATTAAACGCACAAAGATAATGAAATAAATGCCCCCCCCCCTCTACAAATAAGTGTTAATCATTAACTTACCGGCAGCAACGCATAATGCAAGAGCAATCAGCATTCGACCCGCCATCTTTTACCTCTTTGTTAGCCTATCTACCTTACGGGAACAAAACGAAACTATTCCAGTAAATGCAGCTAGAGCTATGGTAAAATTATCATCATTTCCGAATCTTTTAAGTACCTTCTGGTTTACGCTTGACTGTGTTTCTCCGAACATGGACACAGCGTGCATTTCAATATAGACAAAACGCTATTGTTGCTTTATACATCTTATGTCCGCTAAATCTGTCGGTTAAAACTGACAGAGAAACTGACAAATTATTTCAAATGTCACAGCATTTTCCGTATTGCTGGGATAGCGTTAATATCTTGTCTCTAGTTGACAAACAACGATAGCTACAACTTATCAAGAACTTTTGCCGCAAAACATAAAACCAACGGCTATCTATTTTGGGCATTTCACAATGATATGTCTGCAAATACACACGCTTATTCACGAAGTTGAACCGCATTTTTTGTCTATTGTTAGCGAACATTTAACCACGCTTTTGTTCCATGATATACTTACACTTGCTAAGTCAAATAACCTTCACAAGAAACTGTCAAGAAATTCAAATCAGACGATCCTGTTCAGTGCATTGTAACTATTTTTTTTGTGGAAAGTGGTATTTTGGGGAAGGTAGTATAATTGGCAAGCTTGGATATTTTGCATGTATTTTTTTCTAGGTATGTTTTTTTCCAATCTACATGCAGTAAAACTCCAGAAAATCGGACTCTGTGAAAACCGGAATTCACTTAATGATTTTTCAAGTCCCATTTTTTTCGTCTATAATTATTATTTCTCTGAAATCAAGGATTATACTGTTTATATTTAAATGAACGGTTCTGACCACTTTATGTAAATGTCGGGCGTACACTTACACTGTATATCATGTATTTGGTCGTAGACAAGAAAACTAATCATCGTTGTACTGAAATTTTCCAGATATACCGTAAAAATAGTATTAATAGTAACTACTTCAAACAATTGTCTTGCATGACAAACAATTAAAGACGAACAGCAATTAATGATTTCCTTTAAAATTGCACTGGGAACGTACGCATCATCAGTGCCACAAATTGGGAAGAAAATAGTATCAAAATATTTTAATTTCTCGCTTATAAACGGACGGTGTCGCGAGATTTTGAGTATACTACAGTCAATCAAATCGTCCCGATCATCCAAATTTTCATCCGAGTTCGACAAGTTGCTTGATGAAGCTTGTACAAGACGTCTGCCCGACCGTCCCTCTAAGTCCTCACACAACCATTCGCGACTTCTCGGCGATTTTATATCCAACGACAATCTCCCAAATACCTTTAGTGGATAACGCGTGTGAAGTGTTCAGTTTTGGTATGTTAGCGTTCAGTTTTGGTACGTTAGCGTTCAGTTTTATAACATTGTCTTCATGTTTTTTTCTTTTGAATTGGAAATAACCTGTTCAAGGTCTTAAAGTTCATGTGTTCAATATTTTTTTTTCTTTTTTATATGAATGATTTTTTGTTAGTTTTCACTTTTGTGATAAATAAATAACCCCGAGTCACTGTCTGAAGTCCAAATATATTGCAATATGTTGCCTCAATTTGAAAACGGCGAGTTTTGTTAAATGGAGGACACGCGATGAACGGCGTGGGTTCACGACGTGTGTGGTGTTCCAAATGACATCACTACAGGTTAAACTCCGCCAACTTTACGTCGCACGTCAATTTAAGAGATCGCCGTACCAAAACAATACACTCATATAACGAATGGTATTTCGTTACGCATGGGCTCCATCTAGTATTCCTGGTACACCGTATGAAATCTGACAGTTTGCGTTTATCTTTTGGCAAGGAGTTGTCTCCCATGACGATCTTCAATATTATGTTGACAGGACTGGTGTTACCTGGGTACTAGTATGTATATTGGTCGCAAAATTTACCTAGTCTCACTGGTCAGAAATAGTTCACTGATTTGAATTAAACATAGGATGTGTGATTGTGTATGAATAAGTATTTTAGATATTTGGACAAATTAATGAAAATACTCTTTTTAAATGACATTTTGTACGTCCAGGGAACCAATATAATATATTTTTTCGCGATAGCCATGCATGACCAGTATTGACCACTATGTGATCGATCACATTTGTAACGAGTAAAATAAAAATTCGGCATCTGTCACATTCGTCACAAAATATGTTACATATTTGCTTGATTTCCGCTACATATGTGAACACATTTGAAACACATGTTACATATGTGTTTATATATATATATCTGTTACAAATGCGGTCTAACATAGACACACTGTATGTGGTACCGTGTCTATCCGTTACGTGTTATCTCCGTTTTATTAAATCTATTTTTTAGATGTATCAATACCTAGCTGACTTTTATGAATTCTTATAGCTAGTCCTATTTTTTTATATTTTCAACTAGATTCTTTCAAACGAGGTTATTGGATAAGCGAGTATTGTTTTGGTCATGTAGTTGGTAAATGTTTACAAACTATTCTTTGTTAACAATTTACCTACTTCATTTAATGAACGCCAGGCTCACATGATTGAATGCTAGTGTTCTAGTATATTCAATGAATGGTTACTACTTGAATATCATACTGAATACCCGTCCATAAGTACGTGTTCTCTTTGGTAACACTTGGGTCACGTGTTCAATATCCTCTGCAATAATTTGAACGCGTCAATTCATTAGGGTTACAAAACACTTAGAATGTTCAGAAATGGAACATTTATTTCTTGAACGCACTCGCTTTCTGAACACTACCTGAACGCCAAATATTAACACATGACGGCTTGGTCGCGTTCAACAACCATTGTTATTTTGATGCTCAAATAGCGATCTGATTATTAAAGTTTGTGTTTCGTACCAATGCATCGTTTTTATCTCAAATACAATCAAACCTGTGTTTGCAGCCACGTCCAAATAAAGACCACTCTGTGAATAAAGGCAATTCAGTACTAACTGACCCCCGAATAAAGGTCCCTGCCAATAAAGACCACATTTGTCTTTTCCTAAGGTGGCCTTTGTTCACAAGTTTTTCACTTTATTGTATCCATTGTTTATATCTATGCTGGAGTTTCTCGTTTATGCCTCTGTAGCAATGACGTCATATCAAGCTTTTCCAATTCGCCCGTCGCAAACATTCTGAACAGCCAAAGGCGATAGGCAAATATTGCTTTAAAGTAAGCAACCTGGGTGCTCTGATACGTGCTATGCACTACGTGAGGAAATAAATTACCATCATACTTTATTGATATATTCAAATAAACGTGAACAAAGGGAGGTAAATATAGCTATTTGTATACATTTGGTAATGTATCAGGTATGATATTTTAGTTACAATTCCTTTGTCATTGGTCAGGTTTTTTTTAATAAAGTCATCAACATCAACCTTATGTGTTCATTTGACCTGATCATATTTCGTGTGCTCCACTTCTGTTTATTATTCCGTCGATTAAAGTTTTTTCTATTCTTAAACACCTTTTTAAACTTTATTTTTCATATCCATACTTGAAAATGTCAAAGTTTGTTCCGTCCATTCATTTCTTAAGCAAAAATAATCAAGATACAAATAATAATAAATAATATTTTAGCATTTATTTGAACATGCTGACTGAATTTCTAAGAGGTATCTGTAAAACAGTTATGTGTGATTGAATCTAGGGTGATTAATACAAGAACAGAGTTCATCAAGGACGATGTTTTGTATTTTAACGTGGATATTTTTACAAGCAGATTCCAATAAATTTTGGTGTTTATGTTAGGAGTTACTCCGCAGTTGTAAACATTAGTCCTATACTGTTACAGTTGATCGTAAAGATATTTTACCGTCTTCGTCATTAGAATCATTCTATATTTAATATTCATCATTAATATCAATACGACAGTTCAAAGACTTTTAGTACTATTTTGGTTAAAGAATTTTGAAAATAATTGTTTTCATAAATCTGATTGTTAAAATTTTTTCCAACACGTGACAAGTAGCGTCCCTACAAGCATCGTCATAGCAATGTGAAGAAACTATTTTTACACGCTTTGTTGATTACTGTTTGGACTTTGAACATATTCATTTCAACATTTACTTTGAATTCTCGATTTCTTGTGTAGACAGATTGTAAGTATTGTAAGGCATAAGTATCAATCACACTTACTTGGGTTCTGACAAGAATCGCGTTTTATAAGTTGGACATTTAGAAATTCGACCCTGTGTGTTCTTGATAAAGTTATGTCAGCGAAGACAATATGAATTAAACAGTAAAAGAATGGGTTTTGCGAACATCTATATACATATAAACCATTGTGTAACGTAGATACTATTTTGTCTAGCTCTTTTCAGCAAATGTACTTCTTAAAATTACGTTAATAAAAATATGCAGATCTGCTGTAAAATTTAGCTTCACGACCATCACATGATAATGATCTGTTATTGTCTTAACTGTTCACAAATTTTCTTCATTATTTCAACATTATATTAAGACCGGCTCAAAAGTAAGACCGGTCTATTTGGTCCAAAATAGTGGTCTTTATATCGCGATTTTACTGTACACGCCTTTCATTGCGAGTTTCTGTCTTGTATAAAGTTCATCATTCAAACCGACCCGCTTTGAAAATATGATAGGTTTATGCCATGTTTTATCGGTAGCATGGCGACCATTTTATTAGTATTTCATTAAAACATCTACTTTAGTATTATTAATAACATCGTTTTAACGAAATAATGATGATTATGAATTATAATTAGTCGTTTTAACGATCAACCTGCAGTATAATTTATCTCATGACACATTCATGGTTACAGTACATCATTTACACATTTTATTACAAGCCTTCTAAAAACATTTCATCAAAATGTTCCTCCAAAGTTTCAATTTTGACAGAGTCATTAATTGTGTACAACAGCTTGACAACAAAGCAGGAAATGCTTATTGTTATATAATGTTTAGTTTTTATTATGTCACTTAATTTTTGCATGCTACAAATATGTTCTAAAATTAACACATCAACATTGCATTGTTATCGTAATGTTAACACTTTCTACATGCAATTATTATGAATCATGATGCCCTTAGCTCTTGCTTAAACGTTCCATGCTGTGATAAGTTCCATTAATCAGTGCTGACTAAATTACAAGTTATAAATGTCTCACCGATGCACGTTCAGCCTAGAGGCCATTGACATTAGATACAAATTTAATTGTCCATTGCTGTGTGTGTTAAATACGTCATTAGGTTGTTGGTTCAACGTATGATGGCTGGTCTATTTGATTGGCTGTCTGGCCATCTGACCTTTGGAACCGAACATAACGTAGTGTTTATATTTTGCGGTCATCCTGAAGTGTCATAGACGTTTAACATATGTTCCGTCAAAGAAATAATCTGCATTTTAATTCATTTTGTTTTGGCACCTTCCATGTCTGTCATTCTTGTAATGCAAGTACTAATACGAGTTAGACCAACATGGTCCATCACGAACCACATGCTTTCGCCTGTAAAAATAAAAACAAAATGATTACAACAACTTCCAAGTACCATGTCACTCGGTGAAAACGAAAGTCATTTCTTTTCAGATTAGAGAGTTCAACCGACAACTGTTATTACGTTTCAAATGTTACGAAGCTATCATTTTCTCGGTAAATATCCGTACAGTAGACCCTCTTTCAGACCACTTCGATATTTAGATAACCTTATGATAAAGACTGTCCGGTTTCAATATTTCTCCTATATTGCTACTACATTTCAATTTTACGACCGATTTTGATTGGTTCCAATGGAGGCCTTAATTAATTTTGGAAATAGGAGTGACAATTTATAACAACAAAGTCGGGGCGAATATTCATCAGCAAGGTTTGCTCACATTTGGAACCCATCAGTTTATACCAAACCAATTGCTTTTATAAACGCAAAGAGTCATCATGATCCACATTCTGTTCGGCCGATTGAAAATCATGAAGTTTAAAGCGTCATGAAAATGTTATTGACATTACATCACAGTATCGCTGCTGATATTTTAATTCAAACTAAACTTACTCGCATCTTGCTTCACAATGACTTCCTGCCGTAGACCCATCCATGGTACAGACCGGGTCATTGTCCTCTCTCCAACACCAGCAACCACTGTTTGGGACTGGGTGTTCATAACGGCACGGGCATATGCCATCACACATTTTACGCATCCCTCTGAAATTATAAAAAGTATACTTGTGTGATGTTACGGTCTACTCGCACAATCTGGACAATTATTTTCAGTCAAGTTTTCGTTGTGTTTATGATACACAACAGCAACCGAATTTTGACCAACATTCAGAATACAATAAATCAATATAAGAACTCACATTGCTGAATGATTGCGATTTTTATTTCTGTTCCCAACATTATTTCATTTTATACACTGTGTGGTTGTTAACCTATCCAGTATTCCACGATTACGTGCCAATACCCGCCTTGTTTTCCTCAAGTAATGGATGAATAATCAACTGACGAATTATCTTAGACATAATTTATTCGATCCAATCGGCACAGATAACATGAGACGCGTCCAAGGTTCGGACTAAATAATCCGAAGTCTGTTTTCCTAATGTAACAATTGACCTAACCGGGCGGGTGCAAATCTCTGAGATTTTAGACCAAATATGACTTACTACTAAAACTTTCATCCGAATGTACACACACCAATAAATGAATGTTCTGATATAACTACTGATGAACATGGGTTGGTATCTTATAAAGCTGAATATTCATAATTTTTGTTCAGTAGCTGGATGCTGATAAATTGATTAATACAGTTTTTAATTGACCAAAGCGTTTTTTTTCAGTTCCGCGAATTATACATGTATTTTGCGTAATTTTAATATAACAAGTTTGCCAATAACGATCTTGAAAACCGCATAGTCATCATAAATTGACATTTTAACCAAAATGAATTATCTAGATCATATAAATACAAATTTTAATTGAGAATTGTAATGATTTTATTGTTCGTGATGTTCGTATGTTGCTGTTGCTATGCTATGAACCACAAAGTTTTAAATGGAGTTGAGTTTTGAATGGTGCGACCGTGGAGATGGATGTGATATTATAGCGATCAGACACTTTAGGGTATCCTTGATTCATTTTCTATTCACTACCGGTAACTAAAAATGTCAAAATGACTGTCTAAAAATAGTTCATCAAATTAAAAGTAATTTGCCACCGAGGAGATAACTGCATAAAGTATCTCAAATTAAGGCCCGAGGTTCATGAGCTAGCGGTTTTGATTGTTTGAAACTAACAAGATTAGACGTATCATTGCATTTCCCTCATCTAAAAATATAGACATCTGGTTTTCGCAACAAACTTTTCAGCATTAGTACTTACTCACACTCCAATACACAGTCACTTTCATACGTTACATTATCCATGCCACATCTGATCTCCATGGATGACGATGTACGTCTACAGAACGTTTTACAGTCTCGTGGTGGCAGCCGCCCATATGACAACCAACTGTTTGCAGCGGCTGGTGGTTGATTGTTGTTTGTAGCTGGTCTTTTATTGGATTTAGGACGTTTAATGCTGTTGTTGTTGTTTTTGGTGCGTGATGATGGTGAATTCGGGGGTTTATAAATTGTATTGCTTGTCACTGGAAGTCTATAGGTGTTGCTTGGTTGCTGATAATTTATGTTTCGTATGTTACTATGAATAGCATTGTTTCTGTTGCTGTTAGCAGCCACAGGCGGTTGTCTATAATTATTGTTGTTGATCTTGATACCGAATGATCTCCTGCCGAAAATTGGTGGTGGGCGGGGAGGAGGAGGATGCGGATTCTGGGTTTGGCAAATTGCTGAAAAAAGTGTTGAAAAGAAAAAGTATAATCGTACTAAAAGCTTTATTCGCCGTTGAGTTTTATTTCTTCAAAATACGCTTTGAAATTGGGAATGCTATGGTGATGAAAGCTGTGAACTAAAATATATTGAATGTTGTCACGTTGTTGAACATGTATTAGAGCTGCCAATCCTTGTTTTCAAACATTTCATTTGTATGCCTTTTTATTCTATAATAAATATATTTAATTGAGCAATTGTTTGCTTGAAACAAATTATATTTATTCATGACTTAGTCTATTTTTGTAGCATACAACATAACAACGATCATTTGTACATGCAGTAACAGTAATGACCAAAAAAATGCACAAACAGATACAAAAATAAAACAAAACCAATTTACAGTTTAGTCGTGAAAATCTCATCATTATATTTCTTCTATAAGACAAGTTATCCGGCTCGTGAATGTAGACAAGAGAAAGATTCATAGAAAAAAAAACACTTATAAATAAATTCCTACCTTCCCTGAAATATTACCTTCCTCAACCTTTCCCCAACCCGCGAAAAAAACGGCATGATTATTTTGTCAAGAGTCAATTAATACCTAAAAGAAACATTTCCCTATAAATATTTATTGCAAAACAATTTTACAAACGAAGCACATAAATAACAAAAAACTCAACCAACCTGGTGCAAAAACACACAAGAAAGCAAAAAGTATTCTCATTTTTCACTCTGCCACCTGAACTGCCGGACCCCCTTTGAAGTATAACGGAATCATGCTTAGTTTTCTATATATACGGTGATAAGTCCTCTCTAATTTAGTACTGGTAAATTTAAGACGTACGTGAACACTGTTTCTGTGTATAAATAATGCATTATGGTGGAATATTTCGAGAGAATAAAAAACGTGTCTAATTTATTGGATATTACCATAACTTGACTGGAATATGTCACTTTCAACGGAGAATTTAGTTCTTTTTTACGAACTCTTGAACAATGGAATCTCAGTACAGTGGCATATTAATGAGACGTTATCACAAATTAAGTCCACGCACTGTTCTATTTTCGTTTCCTTAAACAGACAACATTCAAAACGAAGTTGTAATTATTTAGCATAATTTAGAATAATTCGCTGCGCATTTTAATCACTTAGGCCAAGGTATGTTGCTTTATTTTTATGTTTCTTTGATATTTTTGTCCGGATAAAGAAATTAGCCTTAAGGATGCATGTTGTTGAGGAGTCATCACTTAATAAATGAGGCGCTGATTCAACGAACCAAGCATTGTGAGGTAGCTACCTTCGAAGGTGACGCTATTTTTTTTAAATATTAAACACAAGTATTTTTTCAAGAGAGGAGATTTTAGGGTTCATCTTTATTAGTCAATGTTCTGTCCAAATTACGCAAGTGCGAAATAAAAAAAAATAACAGAGACATTTATCAATCTACGATGTGGTGAGTTTTAAAGTCACAGACATTAGTTGGGAAATACTATTTATTGATCATGAACAAACAAGTTAGCAAAGACCGCAAACCAGAGACTAATGTCATGATCAATTTCGTTGCATTGACATTTTCAAATTGCGAAAACGATGCGTAAATACTGCAAGCTTGGTGTTAACCTGTAATATTTCCCGTATAGGGTACATCCTTAACACAACTTTAATATGAATCATTCAGACATGATTTAAGTCATTCAGATAAACATTTTGATCATTATTATACAGAATTAATCTATATAAAATCACAGAAGGTTTCTCACCTGGCCACTACACACATGTATACGAGGGCTGTCCTTTAAGTATGTGGACTTTTCTCATAACTCCGAAGTCTTTTATGATAACTGAATGATATTTTGCATAGACAAGCTGATAATTATATTCTACTTCATGGGTTTCAATATCAGACAATAAGTCGCTTAGAAGTTCACATAGTCATGTTTCCTTGACAGCCAGTAGCTCCATGCGGCGATGCCTCCTGTCGCAACCAACAGTCCAATTGAATTAGATACCTGGATTAGTTCCAGAATTTTGGTCGAAGGACTAGAAACCTATTGTTTTTCAGAGTGGATCCCTTAAATAACATTACGATCACAAAACTGACCGACCAAAAATATGATTAACCACTCCACGTAATCTGACTCTGTTCCAAACCAGAGTAATCCGGCATTAATAATATTTAGAAAATTAATTTATGGGAGAACCTTTTCTCGTACATGTTAAATCATTTGTTAAAGACATGATATAACTGTATTTTTTATGATTGGCATATTTTACGGGCCACCTTTAACATCTTGCTCTCTTATATTCATCACGTCTCATCGAGTAACGTAATAAATCACCAATATTTGTATTCTTTTAAATCATACAGAGTTTATGAGTGGGCGCAATAATTACCGACACCAATGCTTGTATGTGATAAACATCATAATAAAAATCAAGACAAAATTGCAACTAATTTATTTCTGTAAATACATACATTATACAAATGCGTTCGCATGATAAAACACTGAATGAAAATTTATTGAATGAACATCTACGTCCATTACAAGCTCATTTTTTCACTAAGATTCAAGTCTTTAACTGAACATTCCATTTGTACCGTAAAGACATAAAATGTTACATTGGTTTATAAACTGAAAGTAGAATTTATTCGGGCAAAGGTTTTCGGAATCTTTTGTGTCCATAGTCATCAAGTTTGGTTTCTATAGCTGTTCTTTCCCTGCGTTCTTTGTCAAGTTCAAAATTTATTTTCTCGACTTTCTTATCAAGCACGTTGATCTTCACATTTTCTGAAATCAACGTCGACTTTATCAAGGCGTTAATAGCACTTTGATCTTCATTGTTGACGAATTCGTCTGTTACAAGGTTTCTCAGCCCAGATAAATCGTACTTATCGGCAATATGTAGGTATTCCAAATTAATCTCTACTGGTATAGGATCATTCCGTTTTCCACGCTTCATTCGTCTGTAAGACTGTGTTGTCGTCTGCTCACATAAGCGCTTTAGTCCGCTGATTTCATATTCTTCCGCAAGAGGAAGAAGTGCAATGGCGGATTGTTCTGAAAAAAAAGTTCAAACGAATAATTTAACTTCAATATCATTTAGTTTGCAAATTGCGTACATTTTCGCGGGAGGACGTATTGCTAATAGTGGATTCTTCTGAAAAAAGCTTCAACACAAAGCAATATTAACAGTGTTTGCTTTGTTCCACGCTAAATTAAGTACTGAATGGTTTATTGCTGTTGCTGTTATTATCAAAACAATTACGGAAATGGCTGACACCTTGAATTTTAAGTATCTTCTTGGACGATTTTAGTATCTCTTAAACAATACAGGGAATTACAAATCTTGTGCGATCAAAAAAGAATAATTGTCACGATCCGCGTGGTGTGTTGGGCTGTTAGTATACAACTGTACATATTTCAGTGCAATACATGTCAGGATTATGAAGAAAATAATAAAGCAATGCTAGGAAACTTAGTGTATTTATTTTTAATGGAATGACATAATCTTGCAACATGTTCAACACTACGATTTTATTTAATAAAATTAATGTAGTCAATGTAATGTTATTTTAGTTCAGTATAATTATCAATACCTGTGATGATGAAATCCACTCTGGGATCTAAATATGCGAGAAGTTCAATGACATCTTCATACTCTTTTTCCGGAAGATCAAGGTCTTTGTTCTTTGACGGACCGGAACTCAGTATTTTAGCCATCACTGGTGAATTGTATGCAAGTAGAGAACGGCATGTGTAAAGTTTGCGTCCACCAACCTGCAAAACAAAAGCAAATATATCAGGGTTTGGGTACTTTACGAAACACATACATGTACAGTAAAAACTCAAAAAAGCGACCACCTTTTTATAAAGTTTACCTATTCTCGGACCAGCTTCCAATAACGCCCCTTTACTTCAACTTGATAATGAAACCACCTCGTTATTATTAGAACCGATTTTCGGGGCCCAGAAGTTGATCTCATTATCGAAGTTGTACTGTATATAAATTGTTTAGACTTTAGATTTGAAGAAAAGTCTTTTCCTCGACCTTAACATTTACAGAATTAACACCAGTACTGATAAGTAGACAATAACCAACTAAAGAGATTGATTTATAACAAGTTTAAATAATATTTCGCAGTCTGTATATTCATTAATCAAATCCATTCTTTATTTGGATGATTACAATGTTGCAAAAAATAGTGTACAAACTTACCACATACATACGATTTTAATTAACAATTGTTACAATTCATATCCAAAAGGCAACTTGCAACTTGAATTTACGATATTTATGAACACTTTAATATGTTCCGATTTAGTGTTTTTTAGTGCAGCTGGAATTATTCTGTGCTTGCTATACAAAATACGATTGCTATACAATGAACAGTCTTGTTTGTATAGGTTTTATGTTGCAAATAGAAGCCAGTCAACGACACACTAACATGTTTCATCCATTTCTCCTTCAAAATGGTGTTTTATATCATTAGATTTACTTAAACTTGAGGACTATGACAAGTCGTATAAATTGTGGTATGTTTTGTACTGTACTTGAAAATGTTACAACAGAAATTTTGTTGGTTAGAGTTTTTTTCAGTTGTACAACCAACTATGTCTAACTGGTGGTCTGTACAACATATTACTGACTCAGCAAAATGTATAAGTAGCAAAACAATTGATTTATTTGGTTAGGTCTACATAGGTTTCAGAATTTTGTTCCTACTGATAAACAACAAGACGTTCAACCATTATAATGATTAAAGTAAAACCTAATATAGATACCGTCCCAATATTACGACCACCTCAGTATAACGGTATAACGACCACTTATTTTCGGACCAGCTTTCAATAACTCCCCTATAGTTCAACTTGGTACTGAGACCACCTCATTATTACGACCGGTTTTTAAGATCGGGCAGGTGGTATCATCATCAAAATTTTCATTTGTCTTTGTTTCATTAAAACACCTTAGCGATAGTGACTTAGTTAGACACGCATTGTGCTAGAAAGTAATCATAACCAGTGTTCTTAAGTTCTTTCAGGATTAACAAGTTCCTCGTGTACATTTCATCAGCAGATCCCTCATGCCTATTTAAATATGACAAATGTTTAAAATTTCGTCACAATGTCAGCAATAGAAACATTATTAATTAATTCATTCAATATAAGTTACGAAATACAATTTCAATATTTTTTATGTGAAGGTTACTCATTAATGTCAAATGTTTAATTACTTTGATGATGTCACATGATTTAATTAATCAACCCTCTGTCTGGATGATGCAGCTGTCAATCAATCATGTGATTAATTAAATCATGTGACATCGATAAAATAAAACATGGTTTTGATATTGTCTATGTGATATACATATAGATGTTAAAGGTGTGTATATAAATAAATTTTGCTCGTGACTACTTTTATATTTCAACAGAACATACCTGTAACACGACATCAGTGAATTGATCCTGCTTAAAAAATGGCATGTCCGCCACATCCGGTTTGCTCTGAGCAACTTCCGGTTCATCTTCCGATTTTATTGAAATGTCGCCTTTATTCGAAAATCTATCAATACTCATTGATCGAGCAGAAAAATCCCCTTTAGTTGACAATCGGTCTGTGCTGATCGACCGCATCGTAATGTCCCCTTTTTCTGACAATCTGTCCGTGCTTGTAGAAGTTGTCATCTTTTCCTGTGTGAACATATTTCCAGAACGCTTGGTTTTCTGCTCCGCGTGCGGTGGAACTCCGGTCCGAGTTCGACTCCTGTTGGTTGTTTGGGTACCAGGTCTCGGCGTCATCGTGGAGGACATTTTGTTTGATTAAATTTCTGCCTTCTTTAAAACAAATAAATGATTTTATATATGTTATACTTTAACGGCAATGTAACACTTTGATTATAAGTACAATACAAACAAAAGATCTTCATGTTCTTGCATGATTAAATTTCACTTCTATTGAACGAAATATTCATAAGCGGAGATTTAAACTACTCAAAATACTCAATTATCGATTTTTAGTATACAAGTAACTAAACAAGGAAAGACAACTTATATCGTGCTCTACAGTGAATGTTTTTCTTAGTATTTACCTCCCTTTAGTTGTCAAGAAAGTAATTTAAACTGGTTCCCGTTGACTCTGGTTGTACACTGCAACATGGACCGGGGTCCAGACAGGGAAAGTAATTCGGACGCGGTGTTTTCCTTATGGAACCGATATTTATGTACTCAGCTCATACGTTTTCTCTAATAAGCCTCAACACATGTTCGATAATATTCATATTCAGTCAGTTTGCACCGAACCAAACACAATCAAGATCTGTTTAGAAGTTAATTACTTGACTGATATACTTATATTTCGTATAAGTAGGTTCGTATGTAACCAAAATGAAAGTTTGGATATTTTTTTACAGAATACTTTGTCATCATTATTTACTCATTAAACGAGGTTGTCATATTGTGGAGAGTTAAGCTGCCAAGTTTGACGTTTTGTTGTGTTTCATGTTCCTAGTTTAAATACGATAGATTACGGCACACCGTGTCAGGGCCGTCATGAAATAAATATATAAATAAACGATTATGTTGGTATGATGGATAGTGTAAAATGCTTAGCTCCAAGGTCGTTGTACAGTGTGGTTGTGCGTACATACACATAGTACAACATATAATGGACGAGAACGGTACAAACAGGTCGCGGAAAGTTTTTTTTGTTGTTTTTATATGACATTGTCACTGGATTTAACGCCGTTTTTCAACGATCTTTCAGTTATATACGCCGGTCTGTTCACCTAACCAGATTTCCTGGACTGTATACTAACCAGTACCAACATACTCTTCCACAAGGAGCCGGCAACTTTTCCACATATGGAGGAAAATCATTTTTGTCAATTTTCATAGAAGAGTATTACCTGCAGCGACCGGGATTTGAACCCGGATCTCCGGGATGTAAGTTCAGTGCACTTACCACGGTCGCGGCCCAAGGAAATAAATTAAAATGTGGAAATAAACCGTACATAATTGATATGACCCTCATCATGCTATTTACCAGCAATATTCATTTTTTTATTTTTTATTCGAAAATGTTTGTTAGTAATAATTATTTGTTTTGAAATTAATTATACTTAAAAAATACCTACTGCTTTCGCGCACAGCAAGATAGACTAGATTGTCTGCCAGTTGTTCTGGAATGTACAGATTTTGTGGTTGTTAAAATGTTTGTTGTTGTAAATTTATATCAGACGAATGACTTCCTTAAGAAATACAGTTACACCTCGATAATGAGACTGCAAAAATTGGTCGTAATAACGAGGTGGTCTCTTTATCAAGTCGATATATACGGGAATTATTGAATGCCGGTCTGAAAAAAGGTGGGCGTTATATCGATGTGCTCGTAATATTGAGTTGGTCGCAATGTGAGGTTTCACCGTAAATATATTTGTATTCTTTTAATAATTAGTCAACTGAGATATCGTTTATATTATTACAACAACAACCTGACTCATAGTGACATTCAATGACATATAACTGATTAAGGGATTTATTATACAGTGTACTGTATATATTTTTAACCGTGTTATCTAATAATAGGATGTAATTTATGGTAGTCTGACCTGTCTTCTACATAACAATATAATATGCTGTATTACGTCATCTCTTCCGTCGGCAAGTGTAATTTATTATCATTATAAGTTTTTATTTAAAATCTAATCGTAACATCTAGAACTTTAGGTCGCGATAAAATATTTCTGTCACCAAGAAATCATAAACAGCCTTTTAAAACAATCCAAGAATTTGATCGTATACATCTACATTAAGGTTATCTTTTTATGAAATTCCTTGTCTGACAGTCATTTTTAATTAAACTGTTTCTTATATAACAGTTTGACATTATGACATTTTAATAGATTACTTAAGTTACAATAAAACCTTGATGATACGACCATATTTTGACAATAAATGAACTTAATACTGAGGTGATCTCATTATCGGATTGATTATACCGTCATACCTGTGCTTGCAGCCACCCCCGAATAAAGACCACCCTGTGAGCAAAGGCCATTCTTTGAAAAACCGTTATTGATCGTTTAGAACAAACTGATTTTCGAATAGAGGCTACCTGTCAATAAAGACTACATTTTGTCTTTCCCAAGGGTGGCCCTTGTTCACAGGTTCAACTGTAGATGAAATAATGAAAATCGGTCCAAAAAGTGGTCATTAAACTAAGGAGGTTTTAATAAGGGGCAACGAAATGCGAAGTTTTAATGTGTAATGAGATGCCGACTCGGGAATACAATTGAGGAAATATATCAATACACATTGAAAACGGAAAAGGGAGATCACTGTGATTAGTCGCCCAAATTTACAATCGTTCCATGTTCTTCGAAGACAAAAATTATGAAAAGTTTACCAGTCTGAAGTAGAAAAAAACTCTAGTTTAATTTTCTAGTGTAGATATTATCGTAGAATAATATCTTATCGTCTGTTTTATTTTATGAACAAAAGTGATCTTTGTCACAAATGATACGTCCATCTTGCTTGAAGTCCAGCGTCGGTCTGGATTTGTTAATCAGGCCGTGAAAGGCCTTGGTAGTGAATCCTTGCATTTTTTGTTCACCGGAATGTGTTTTTAAAAGGTTTTCGGGAAATATTGTTGTTAAATTAATTTATAAACGGAAGAATATAAATGCAGGATATTTGTATAATTTATTCAAATTATATAGAAAACAACATAACGGTCGTGTTTTTAAGAAAAAAACTTAACAAGAAATTCAACTCTGCATATTATGACGGGATAAAAGATGCGTATGTGTTTAATTTATTCATATATATATTAAATGTGTGGTCTGTGAACACTTTGAATAAATTTATTTTCCAAGACAATAATGGTAAAACTGTTAATTAAATTCACATACATGCCCCAATGCAGACTTGATTTGATTTATCGCTATGTTTAAATAATTCATTTACTGGCGATTTTCAAGGCAGACAATTACGTCATCAATCGGTTGGGTACCAAATGTGCGCTTCAAATTACCTCCCTTGCGTATAGAAACTCAAACAGTTAACAACGAATAACTAATGGTGAAATATGTGGCTACAATGTCATCTGAAGTGAAGTGTGGAAGAGCGTGTGATATATGTATAAAACGATAATTGTAACATCACTGTTCTTGAAATTATTTATAATTGGTATTTGCCATAGCAACATAATCCTGTGTCAAAACTAAAATATTGAGCACATGCTCAAATAATAGACACACATAGCTATATATATGTTTATATATATTCCCTCGGATTTTGTAGTTTGGATACATTTTTTAATATGAGACATAATATCATTGTTTAACCATCAACTTGTAAGAATCAAGTACAATTCTTCTCCGTATCAGAAGCGAAAGCGAAAGTGAAAGTAGAGTCAGCCCAGACGCTCGTTTAATACAATCCGAACTTATTCGTCCAATGTTTTCTAGGCGACATGCTATCCAGTTGGTTCTCGGCTTCATATTTGTACTTCTTTTCTCGATCCAGGGCGTTATTCAACCTGGCCAACTTCCTCTCGAGAATCACAAGTTTTACTCTTTCGGACACAGTGTCCATATCGATGATCGATTTCGTCGTGTCCTGGTCAGTACAATGTACGTATTCACTTATACACATCGATAACAAAACTTCAAAGTTGTATCTGTCGGCGATAATCAAATATTCTTCGTTAATCTCCACTGAAATAAGAACGGCAATTCATTGTCAGCATTTTGTATGTGATTTCCATGTGTTTGTTAGGCTTAAAAGGTTACAAAATGAATGCAGCAAGAGTTTTTGAATTATCTCTAAAATGCAAAATACCAAAATTGAATACTGAATACTCAACCAATCAAATGTTTATGATTACTTTGACTGCGCATGCGTGGTGACCTTAAATTATTAAATACTAATATCTAGGAAATATTAAACAGTCTAGTAGGGTGATCGTGCGTGTATCGCTTCCTTGTATGTTCCATCGTTTTTTTTATTATATACTAGTATATTTATTTTATTTTAAAAAAATCAGTCGAATTACCTGGAATACTACCAAGTTTGTACTCCTTCCTCATATGTTCATACGCCTTATGTAAAACATTTTCACAGTTTCTCCGCAGTTTAAACATCTTATATTCTTCAGCTAGAGGTAACAGTTGTTTAGCTGACTGCGCTGAAATTTAAAACAGAAGATAATTTCTAGTTCATCTGACGTTTGAATAATTATTTCTACCAAAATCTGTTGAATTATTTCTACATGAATAAAAAAATAAGAACAATTGACTACAGTTAGCTGTAAAACCATTTATTCCACTTCAAAATACTGACAAAAACATGTATTCGACTTTTACGTCGAGCGTCTGGTCCATATAATGGACTCACCACAAGCGCCGACTAAATCTAATTTTTGATTATGAACATTCAAGCTTGAACGGAATAAAGTAAATATAGAATTTAACAAAGATGAGACATTATCATGAATTATATAAAAAAAAACTGGTGAAGAGATTTTAAGCTTTTAAACTATTTATCAAATATGAATGTATTTTATTTACCTTATGCGTTTTTGTGGAAGTGTATTCTTCTTTTGAATGTCACTTGGTAGAATTGTAAAAACTCGATAATGAGACCTCTTCGGGATAAAAATACAACAATAAGGTTGGACCCAATTCAAAACAGACATAAACTATAGAGATCCGGTCCGGAAAATGGTGAGATGATTGTTATATTGAAATGACCTCTTCTATGGTACGTGTATTTGACAAGGCAAATCAAAAAGCAAAATACTGTGTGAAAATACATTTATTTTAATTAAACTCTTCACCAGTTTTCTTTAAACTATCTACATTAAGATATGAACATTGCAGACATTTGGGTAATTCATTTATGCTCCATCAAAAACACCGACCACCATTAATGAAATTCTCCAACATTTCAAAAACAATTTATTTCTTCAGTTCAATTCGGATATGAATTTTATGTACAGTATGTATACATTTCTATGTAGGTCGTTGCTCTCATCTGTTGTCGTTTTGTTTTGGCCGCTGTATATCAATGAGACATTGTTAATTGACGGCTATAAACCCAACAAAACAAACTGTCTTATTTTATCATGTTGTAACAGAACACTCGATTAAGGAACAGGTCTAATTCTGGATATTGGTCCGTCGTCTGCATGCCAGTACTTGCTCCAATTTGTCTTAGGTTGCAATTGATTCGCTCTGTATTCCATCTCTGCCTTATATTTTCGCTCCTTCTCGAGATGGTTATTTAATTTAGCGAGCTTCTTCTGCAGTATCAATAGTTTTACTTTTTGCGAGAGCGTATCTGAATTCACAGTAGATTTGGCGGAAGTGACGTCAATGCCCGCGACGTACTCTTCAATAGTCATTTCTAACAGTGACGTCATGTCGTAACGGTCAGCCATCACTAAATATTCTTCGTTAAAATCACTTGGCATTTTTCCTAAGCTGTATTCTTTCCTTAGTTTCTCATAAGCAGTCTGTAACGTTTCTACGCACAACTTTTTCAGTTTCTTCATTGCAAATTCTTCAGACATTGGTAAAAGTTGCCTAGCAGACTGAGCTATCAAAATAAATAGTTGTGTATGTTTTGTGTGAAATGTTGAATAAGAGTTGTAAGCATGATTCTATAAACGCAGTAAATGGAGCGAAACTAGTGGAAACAATTGACAGAAATATTTTAATATGAAAATGATGAAGGAGGCATCAATGAGAAATGACATCGTATATCCATGTACCTAATGTGATAAGACAAAATGTGTCAAGGTACGACAATTCTTCAATATAATCATTTTGTAAGCAGATAGCTACTTCTTTGCGCTCGGGTCATTCTTGTATCTTAACTAGAATCCAAATTTCAGAATTTCTCACGTGTTCGAATTCATGCGTGTACTTTATCGACGGATAACCTTAAGATTCATATCTATTATTTCTTTATAAAAGTAATGTTTCACCTGTAATTGTATATTGGACTCTTGGATCTAGATAACACAGAAGTTCCACAACATCGTCATAATTCTTGTCAGACATATCCACCTCGTGTTTCTTTGAGTTACCTAGAGATTTCTCAAACACTGGTGAATTATAGGCCAGCAGACTTCTTGCACTGTAAAGCTTTTTACCGCTTACCTAGGAATGTAAAATGATAATCTTTCATTTGTCTATTCCAAAAGAAACTAGATACAGTCAAACTTATGAACAAAAGCCACCCTTGGGAAGACAAATGTGACCTTTATTGACAGGTGATCTTTATTCAGAAGTTTGTTTAATCTAAATAATCAATCATGTTTTTTTTAAAAAATGGCCTTTATTCACAAGGTGGTTTTTACTCGGAGGTGGCCGCAAACTAAACACAGGTTTGACTGTATAAAGAGACTAGACTTCGGATTGACGACAAAAATCGTCTTGAATATTTACAAAAAAACGACTGTAGGATACAGGATCATATATTATCTGAAGGTTAATTTTGTTGCTAGATATTTCAAGAATATATAAAATACAGTTCAGTTGAGTCCATATTTAAGTGTAGTTTAACACAACAACGTTTCTAATTTTATAAGTCTTTAAGCGCTGGGTTATGTTTGTTGTAAATTTAGGATTTAAATCATCAACTTTGGTTTTATTCTTGACAATGATAACTGTCAAACATAATTTATAAATCTGGAGGCTAGTCCCTTAAACATTCAGATTTTATATTTTATTCGTAACCAAATTATTTGTATTAAATCCTTTATTGCCGTCACTAACATGTTTTCCGAAAGCAACTGGCAGCTCTCTTGAATAATTTATATCAACAAATAATTGTTATTAGCTTCCCGTCATGAAACATATAAATAAAAGCACAGGGTAATCTTACATGGCTACCACTTTAATGTATTGTCGACCTCGTTATAACGACCACCTCATTTTAAATGCCTCCTCATTATAGCGACTCCCAATAAATCCGATCGACTTTCAATTTTCCAACCTGATAATGAAACCAACTTAAAATCGAGACATTTTTATAATAATCCTAAACGTCGTTTTAAAGAGGTTTTATTGTATATTATACAGGAAGTTTACAGAGAATGCATATGTTTGTATTTCAACAATGTGTCAGCCGTATTTATTCTCATTTAATTATTCAATTCATTAAATTTACCACAGTGCTTTTGGTTCTTCGAGAGCCATGATGTTCTTGAGAGCTTGCTGGTACGTCAGTACTTACAAGAATCGCTACATCGGAGAAAAAATCTTGTTTCAGGAACGGTAACTCTCCGTCATCCTCGGTAATAATGGGAGGTAACGCTGGTCTAGACTGCGCTTGCATATTACTTCTGCGACGATTCGACATTGTTAATGTATTGTCGTTAGGAGAAAATCCTTACTTTTTTCAATGTTTTATTGTGTTTTTGTCCTGCACACATTTAATCAAATCCTCGAATTTCTTTCCGGATTAGTTGAAATATATAACTATTTCACATTCCGTATTTTTTTCATTGGTTAATTATTTGTAAGTCACGCTGAGTTTCAGTCAAGTTATTTTTATGGAAATATGAAAAAAAATAAACCATTTAATCATTTGAATATTCGTGAAATATTAACAAAAATGTTTTAAATGAGTTATTTGACAGATATAATAATCCAATCCACGTCTACAACATACAAAATTTTACTTAATAACAGTCGAATCTCGTGAAACTGCTTAATTAATGAATTATATCTGAGTGTATATTTTCATTATGGTAGACTATTTGAAATTCCAATATAATAGCGTAAAATAAAAGGTTGTTACATTCTAATGGTTTTAAATTAGATTTGATCAAGTGGAAAGAAAATTACTGTAGGCTGGTAATATAATACCGTATTATATTTGTTTACGTTGATTTCAAGTCAAAATACAAGTGATTGTTTTTTTTCATTTTGTGAAAAAATTCTACTGGTTTGATGTTTTTATACGAAAGCTCATTATCGCCACAAATTTTGAATGAATTTAATTAATTTTTTTGCTGGGTTTAATGCCGTTTTTTTTTTCAACAATTTTTTAGTTATATACGGCGGTCGGTTCACCTAACCAGTTTCCTGGACTGTATACTAACCAGTACTGACTTACCCTTCAACAAGGAGCCGGCAACTTCTCCACATATTGAGGAAAATCAACTTTTTGTCAAATTTTCATAGGAGGGAATGAGCTGCCGCGACTGGGATTTGAACCCGATCACCTATCAATATTACGGGAGATTACTCAGGTAGTACTGAATTCCTTTGCTAGCTAGAGTTGTTCCGCTTATTGTCGCATAATTGGCCAGAGGACAGAGTTTAATAATAAAAGAGACTATACATACTTCACAAATACCTATACATACGTACATACATATTCCCGTACACTCTATGTGATTTATAAAAATTACCCATTGAGACACTTTGATTCTTAAGAATTCTTCATTATAAAAAAAACACATTCGCAGTGCAACCTTCCCTTTCTCACTGTTCTATATAACTATTAATTCACCCTCTCTAGAGCAACAACCTCTCAACAACAGCATAATTATGCTCCTCCAGAAGGGTGTTATTCTGAGAGGTTGCACTGTATTATCCGATCAGCCAGTATGTTTGAGAATCTTGTCAAATCTTGTATGTAAAGATAGAAATATTTTATCATTGGATGCAAAAGCCATTTTCTCGGCTATTAAGAGGCAACTGAGTAAATTACAAACTACTTGTATGATCTAAAATTAAGAAGTTTATTATTTTGGTTCGACAAGCCTTCGAAGTCCTCAAAATCACATTACTGCAATAAACTGCGGCTCACACTGTAGAGGTTACACATTAACTATCATACGAACTTTCTTGTTTGTCGCCTACTTTAAAATGAAAAAAACGTCGTCCCTCACCAAGGCAACGTCGTCAGTCATTTGCACATAGCTGCGTAAGTGAAAAACGCCAAAGAAACTAATAAAATGATTAATTTATTACCCCCTTGGTGTCTGTTCATTCCTTACAAACATAACGTACATAAAAACAACACCAACTAACGTATAAAACTGACCATACGATCACAGACCATTACGGCGTGTCCAGACAGTTTTATTGTCTTAACAGTAATGATATATTGCCGAAAGAACGTTATTGGCTCAGGTCGTCCAGTGACCATTTTAATGACGACAACAAACGTAGACAATGACAGTATTTTGACGCATAAGGAAATATAGAATACTGGCTATTTAATATCGACTGGAAATCATTTCAAATCAAAACGAACCTTGGACTCCTCGAGTGTAGAACAAGAAAACTTAAGAAGACAAAAAAAACAGAAAAAACGACAGGAAAAAGTAACTGAAAAAAGGAAGAAAAAAAGAAGAAAAAAAGAAGAAAAAAGAAGAAAAAAAGAAGAAAAAAGGGAAAAACAATGTAAGTCTTAATTATCATTCGTATTCATATTTTATTGAAGTAATATTTTAAGCAAATCTAGGTTTTGAGACGTCTGACCGTCTAAAGTATGTTGTATGCAATTACTATTTACACATCAGAGGATCTTCTATGGCCCTCACATTCATTAAAATTGCACCGAGAAGAATGCGAAAATGCATGCATTCATATCAAGATAAACAGCTTTTTTATCACAAATATTTACAAACACGTTTATGCGGCAGAATATTCCTTTCGCTGCAAACAATTTACAGTAAAACCTCAATTCAACCACTTCAGTATAACGACCTCTTAATTTTGGACCAGTTTTCTATATTTCTTTTGCATTTGAACTTGACAATCAGACTAACATTAAGACCGCTTTTCGGGTCCAAATGGGGTCTTAATATTGAAATTTTACGGTATATGTGTACCAAATTTCTTCATTTCTTTCATCAGTGTGCTGAAACCATTGCCAGCCGGTGAACTACACGAATGTTCAGTATAATTTACCCATGCAATGTTTTATGTATCATTATGTAAATATTTTTTATTGGAAATGTTCGATACTCGAAAAAATATATAACCATATGAATCGTGATAATCTCAAAACAATTCTTTACCACGAATCACTCCATTAAAGTAAACTAAATTGTCTGCATTGCTAAGGAAAATGAAGTATTTAATTTAAATATGCATATTTATGTTATTCCTTTCTGCATCATATGTGTTTATACAAAGAAATGTTTAATTACATGCACTAAATATCTTTTTCTTCTTAATTTCAGTAAAGATGTTAAGTTACAAAGTAACAGTTCTAGCCTTAGTGTGTTTCGTGTGCAGTGAAGTAGTATTCGGACAACAAAGCAGTGGACCCGGTAAGAAATTATTTCAAAAACTAAAATCTCACTCTATACAACCGTTGTATGACATACCATGTTCATAGTTCGTCTCGTCTGCTTATCAGAAATCACGTGCGCAAAATGCCGAACAAGACTTTGAATGTGTTGTAACAGAAACCAGTAGTTAAGAACGTCTTCGGACAATCTAAAACAGCCCGTGGTTTAAAAAAAAACGACAAATAAAACACGTCCATGGCATTGTTTCTACATCTAACAAAACAAGCTTTCACTGATGCATCTATAAGTGAGATACATTAAGTTAAGACCAATGTCAGATTCGGGTGTTGGTACTTAGAACCATTTTGAAATAATGTAAGATAACACTTTTTTCATTTCTTTATTTATTTTTTTTTTCAGAATGCACTTTGCCAAAGAAGTCTGGATCATGTAATAAATCAAATGTACGATTCTACTACGACTCTAACGCCGGCGAATGCAAAGAATTTATTTATAGTGGTTGCGATGGCAACTTGAACAATTTCTTTTCAATAGAAAAATGTAATTCAAGATGTTTGTGTTCTCAACCAAAACGTGAAGGGAAAGGAAACGAAAATATAATTAGATATTATTACGATGCTCAGGAGAAGAGGTGTATGCGTTTCGCGTACCGTGGTAGAAGAGGAAATGAAAATAATTTCAATTCGCGAAGGGCTTGTAAGAAAAAGTGCGAACAACCAGTGATTGAAAATACATGTGACCCAAGACCAGACAAGGGAACAACTTGCAGCGAAAATCCATCTACGCAGTACTACTACGATAGACAATGTGATTGTTGCCAGGCCTTTAGATTCAATGGCTGCGGAGGAAATAAGAACAGATACCCAACATATGACAGTTGCATGGAAACCTGTGGTAGAAATACAAGTGTTCCATCTGACCCGTACGCCCGACCGGACCGATGCTTAGACCAACCACAGTACGGCACTTGTCGTAATAATACAATTCGTTATTATTATGACGAACGTATGCAAAAGTGTACCGCATTCGTTTATTCTGGATGTGATGGAAACAGAAATAACTTTCGTACCATGTTTCAGTGCAATAAAAATTGTGTTCGAAATATTACGGGACCAGTTGGAGTCACATTTTACAATAGAGACGGCCAAATCACGGCGAAAAGATCCGGGTCGAGAGAAGTAAACACTTTTCTTTTAGATTCCGGAATACCCTTGGAATTATCTAATGGCACTCTTATTAATAATGACACTCAAAATCCGGCGAGTGTCGTTAAAAATCTATTTGATGAGCTGGGTGGTTTACATAATGCAGCGTTCGGAGTAGACGCTATTGTGAAAGAAAGTGGACCTGAAAACATGAACACAGGGGCCGCATCCTTAAAGGTAACTTCCACAACAACAACAACAACAGAAGACCAAACCATTCCGTCAGAATGCTTACTGACCCCTGATGTTGGAAACTGCGGTTCCAGGATGATCAGATTTTATTTCGACGAGAAACTTGGAATTTGCCGATATTTCGTCTATTCTGGCTGCGGTGGAAACGCCAATAGATTCTTTTCGGAGGCACAATGTAAATCTAGATGTATCAAGAATTAAGTACCACACATTCTTACAGTAAATTAAAACTTGTCATATGTCTGAAAAATGGTATTTGTTGGTAAAACATATAACCTGCTGGTCCCATACATGCTAAAACAAAAGTAGCGTACAAAAGCGAAGACTAACTACTGGCTTCAACACTCGAGTTGATAACTTGATATTTACTATTTGATTCAAATTAATTCAAACACCAACTTTTAAAGACAGCAAAGTTTAATAAAATGCCTCAATAAAAATGCATTGAATTTTAAACAAACGATGATCCTCATTTACCTCTGTGATATGTTTAAATGCATTTTACATTTTCATGTATGTATGAATGTGTACAATTCCTTCTTTACGTTTTCGTTTGTCTATTTGATCGTTTTCAAAGAAATAAAATGATTTCATAATTTACATATATAGTATTATATTTGTTATTTCAACACTGAAGTCATTCAATAACCTTCTAAAAAATAGCCCTCCCGCCTAACCCAATAGTAGGAGTGGCTGGTCAGCGGACCTCCTTATCATGGGTTCAGACCGATGATAGTTTGGTTCTGAAGTCTTTTACCGCTGACTCAATGATTCATATGGGATAGTTGACAGTAACTTCCAAAGAACATGATTAGCACTGGTACAGAATCCATCCAAGAATACTGGCCAGTACATATTACAGAAAACAGAAATAAAACCCTGAAAACTATTTAACATTTAATTGAATTAATCACTACCTGGCATGAGGAACGGCTACCATGAATTCCTAGTGCACGTGAGCTAACAAGCCTACAATAAAATGACATGTGATGAAATATTTAACTCTCACACTTGCAGACTCGAACATGTAACTATCGAGGACCGCGGGCGCATAAAGACCATCTAAACATTTCTAGGATTCTTCCGGTACACAGGCATATATCGTGTATACGATACATGTATCGTATCACCATGGACTGTATCAGAAATCAGTGAAACAATTAAATTTCAATTTAATTTGCGGTACGTCTCCATATCGATCTTTCCGTTCTGCGATACGTCTGAAAATCGGTAATGCCATAGAATGATGCGTATCGTATCGTATCTCCTTAACGATCACAACCCTAGTTATGTCATGGAAGAACGCATTCTTCTGAGATAAAGCATACTTATAAAGATGAATCTGACATCTGGTGATTATAACTCGACTATTTCATTGACGAAGTCTTAAATGCACGTTTTTGTCATACGTCACTGCACAATCGTGTGGGAAAATCATCACAACACAAATCTATACAAACCATTATTCTGATCTAGTTATACAATCTAAATTCATTGTCGACTTTGTTCGTGATGATATTCTGTATCAGACAGTAGTGTAGTTGTACAAGTTGTAAATGCACAATATCTTACCTCGTACAGAATACTTGCTGTTGATTGGTGGCGGATTTTCGTGAGTACCGTCCAGTTTAATATAGACGTACCACATTGTATTAGTATGTTAATATATGGTAACAAATTTTACGATCAAACTATGGGCTCTTACTCCGGGTTTCAATTTCTTGTGAGACATTTCATCAACCATTTTGTCTGAGAAACTTTCATCCGAAGATGGCCATTGTTTACTCAAAAGATACTCATTTTATGCATGTGCATGTTGCTTGTACAGTGGTTAGCTACTTGTACTGTAAAACCTGTATAGTAAGAGCCCCTTGAGACCAAACGTGGGTGGAATATAGAAATCTGGTCAGAAAACAAGTACAGTAAAACTTCGAGACCACATTCCCTGACAAATAGGTCGTTATAACCAGGTGATCTCTTTATCAAGGTGAATAACAGAGATTTTTGGAAGCCGGTCCGTGATCGTTGTAACGAGGTGGTCGTAATATTGAGGTGGTCGGTATTTGAAATTTTATTGTAGTCGATATAATAAGGTAGTTTTAATACAGAAGTTGTCCCTAAGTGAAGTTTTAATGTATTTTACATTTCGTACTATTTCTGTAGTTTATAGTTTAATCTTATAGTATTACATGCTCAAATGTTCCAGATTACGTTTAGTAGAAGGGGCCTCTGTGGTCAAGAGGTTATAATCCCTGACTTATAATCACCAGGCCCTCCCCGCAGTGAGTTCGAGCCCTACCCGGGACCAAACTTCACATGTGAGGAAGCTGTCCAGCTAATTTACGAAAGGTCGATGGCTCTACCCAGGTGTAAGCCCGGGGTCTTCCTCCACTCCAAAAGCTGGAAAGTCGCCATATGACCCTGACCATTGGTGCGACCTTCAGTAGATGGATAAACTTAAAATCTTTGTGTTCGGATCACGTTCAACGGTAAACAAAATTTGAGGACTATCATAAATTGTAATAACCAAACGCGAAAAACTTCATCAATTTCAATGATATCCTTTTCAAATTTAGCTATAAAAGATTTTCGCCATTTTAGGTAAAATTATATCTTCAGCGGGATCTCTTTCCATGTGATATGTTTAATTATACTTTAAAATCACTTTTAGCTGTTTATTTAACTTTATCCTCATAATGTGTTCATAATAAATACAAATGTAATGTTGTTAGTTCATCTGATCCTTTCCTTTGATATTTATATTTTTCTGAAATCTAATATGTTTTGCAATTAAAGTAAAAAATGAAATGACTTGCACATTTTCAGTACTTTGTCACTACACTGTTTTACTACGTAAAATTGGAAAATTATGGTTTTGCTACTAATACATTTTTAAAATGTTTATTGTGACTGGTGTATCGAAACGTAAAACTTCTGTTCTGAACGGTGTTAAGTGACTTTTAAGTTACACAGACAGACAGATAACATCAACCAACTTCTCTAGCTTAGACGATTCTTAGGAATTAATGACGACAATAAGAGTTTAATAGACTGGTAATGATACATGTAGTTACCAGCATAATGTACTTCCTTGTGGTTCTTGTCTCTGCTTGTTACTGTTGCTGTCGGGTTTATGGGACTGTTGTTGATGTTGGAATGTTGCTGCTGCTGCTGTTGGTGTGACTGTTTAGGGTAGGGGCATGATAATGCTGCAGACAGTGATGATTACGATTATGATGATTACGATGACGATGATAATGATAGTGATGATGATGATGATGATGACGATAGTGATGATGATAGTGATGACGATGATGATGATGATGATGATGATGATGATGATGGTGATGATGATAGTGATGATGATGATGGTGATCATGATGATGGTGATCATGATGATGATCATGATAACGACGATACTGACGTGACATTAATGTTCAATATGAATGTCACAGCATGAACATTTATAAACAAGAACAAAAATTGACTTCACATGTGTCATTTAACTCCTCATAAAACACAATTACAAACATTATAATCACAAAAACATACAATAAATATAATGCAAAACAATTCACAATGTAGTAATTATGTCATACTATTTCATAAGCGCTAGATAAATATATTGTACGTGGTAAATTTCAATTAGTATAATCATCAGTCTACTGTAGCAAAGGTTTGACTAACACTTATTTTTGCAGAAACGCCAAATTATAAATGCAATCTCATTTTTCATCCCTACTTCGCACGAAATTAGGGGCTGATTAACAACCCCTTTTTCTTCTAATTATGTGAATACAATTTCCTTTACGTAGACATCATAAAAAACATTATCAGAAGAACAGCACAATGATATTACAAAATGTTAGATTAGTTTATTGATAAAATAACGAGATTAGAAGTTATGTAACTTGAGGGTGATCTCACAGCTGATTTTTTTATTTCGCGAAACAAAGATCTCACGTTAAAACTCATCACAACTTACGTACAGCGTTATTTTTCATGTTAAGTTAAAGGTAGATAGCGTGGCCTTATTCAAAATTGAATATAAATGAAGAATTTATTGTATAGAATGTACAGTGGAACCCCTTAAACTGGCCAAGCCCGGTACCAGGTCATTTGGCAGGTTTATAGTGACTGTCAGTTTAGAGGGGATTTTTGAAATATATTGTAATGATGTCTACGTTCATAATTAGGTCTTAATGTGCAGAAAACGTGTTTTTCTAATAATTATATGATTAAATATATTCTTCATAAGTTTACGCTTAACTGATGAAGTTATTGTAATGAAAATTAGGACTGTCTACTCTTCATTGACATCCCACAATCTATCTTTAACCAAATACATAATCTTGTAACTAAACAAGAATAATTTTAGAATCTATGTGTTTAATAAAGTAAAGGAAAATAATTGCAGATTTTGTGATATAAGGTCCTTGTTGACCGGTCAAATTTCTGTGGTACAATATTCAGACATATTATAAAAATGTAATTAAATAAACAATACGATAGTATACAAGAAAAACACTTGTGAAATTTGGCACAATTTTTATGGAAGAAAAAGCGCGAACTATACATATATGTACAATGGTCTCTTTTCAATAGTTCTGATACAAATTTCAGACACCTGTTACCTTATCTAAATTAATATCCAACTTCATGGTTTACATTGGAACAATAACTCCATTCTATTTTATTACGAGCCCAAAATTATAATAAAAAGCCTGTCTTCACATCAACCATTATTTCACTGGGTTTAACGCCGTTTTTCAACAATTTTCAGCTATATATGCGCAGCCGATTCATCTAACAATCAACCATAAACTATTCCACTCGACAAATATGACAACTGTGCCCTCGGAGAATACTGGTTCCAAGTAGACATGCTTCAACGAAAGGGAGATAAATCCTACAGGACATTGTCAGGAATTGTCAAGGGAGATAATCGCTGTTCTAAGCGGTTGTATGCCAGTCTGTAAACTGGTTCCCGTTGACTCTGGTTGTGCCTTTGGTGCACTGCAACATGTAACGGGGACCAGTTTAGCCTGTCTGAAACAAAGTGAAACCCACCATTGCAAAAAACCATTTCAGTTTGTCTTAAATCACTCATTGCCTATCGTCAAAAAGGTAAAATGGCGGAATCAATTATTCTAACAAAAAACGTGGTTACACAACGCTGTTATAGCAGGATGGGGTGATTTTACGTTGTTACATAGTCAAAAACGTAGCAGACTGGATTTCGGATTATTTAAACTCTCAATTTGTTTTTGTTTCTCAAGTCATAAACCAGTCACTTGTCGCACAGATTTTATTAAACACACACTCCTATAGTTTCGATTTGATGCAGGTAGTAGTTCCATTGTCGTGCCGGAGACTTTGAATAAAAAAAGAAGTTCGAACACAATCCACTAAGCCACTCCTCTTTCATACTGCTGGCTTTTTCTGTAAATGAAAAAAAAACAAATCATCAGTTATTAAAATAAAAGCATGGCATGTCATACAATCCTGTTTTTCACATTTGTAAAGTGAACACAATAAGCAAAGCAGACTGATTAAAGGGACTTAACCCAAAATTTAGCGAAAAGAGAGAAATGTCATTATATATGTAAGGTATCATTCTTAGGGTAGATGGTGATGATAAAGATATAGTAGGCTTAATTAAAACTTAATTATTGTACATATCTACTGTTTTACCAATACTGCAAATTTTCTATAACCCGAAGACGTCAAGATATGTTAATGCTTCTAAATAAAAAAACAGTATACAGATACCCGTGTTACACTTTTTTTTTATTATTCTTACTATACACTGAGCCTAATTTCTAAACGTCCAGCCTGTATTTTATAGCCCTGTTAGAAAATCATTGAACACACTCGGTTCACTACCTAGTGAACTTATTGTACATTCAATCCTATTTTTACTTTGAATACTCGATTTTTTTGTGTTGATTGATTGTAAGTTGAGTAAAACGTAAGAATGAATTCATTTATTTGGGTTCTTCTAAAAATCAAATCTTATAAAATGGATAAAATGGAAGTTTATAAGTGCGACGAAAAACTTGAAAGCAACAATTCTTGAGCCTCGTCCTGTTAAAACATTAGTTGTAAGAGATACGTAGAAATTTTATCAAGTGTTTTTTTATGTTTTGTCTCATTTATTAATGTCTACGAGCAGCTATTCTCGTTCCCTTTTCATAAATAAAGATATGATGCAATGAAACACATGTGTGATATCAGTGTAAACTTGAGCTCGTGTATCCTACACGAGTAAAAAAAAACAAGGCGTTGTTCTAGAAGCTTGGCATCTGTCTTGTTTATGGCCTTTGCACTGTAATAACAATTAAAGCGAATTAGCTGTACTTGAAACAATAAAGTTTAAAGAGCAAGATGCACATAGCATATCAAATGACTAATGTTTCACCGCCGCAGTTTCGTATTTGTTGGAGTAGTGCCTAAAACTCAGTTATCCGGTAATTTTCATCCGGATATCTTCACATGATTCATGAGGGTTGATCAAGAAGTCCTTTCGAAAATATTTCATCATTTTTAGAGTGTTTGTGCATTATGTATAACTGCCTTTATTATCCCTGTTGCTAGGAAACCATTTAATTTTATGATAACAATGTTTAAATATCTTCGGTTTTCGCTTTACGCAAATCTTAGCAATCTTGTTCATACAACTTATAATCCTGAGTTATCGAGTTATTAAATTCTACACCCATCTCTTTCAATTTTAACAATGTTTTAAATTTGTACGTACAAATTAGTACACATCGTTAACCAGAGAACGGAAGTTCTGCATTACATTAAGGACTCTCAATGTTAAATGTATGAACCTTACATTGCTTGTACAACTAAATACATATGTTATATATTTCTGTTCGTCCATCTTAGTATATGCATGTTTGTATCCTTGTGGACTTATTAGCCTTTTGGAAATGAAATGTTTCTTCTGTTTAGATGCGCACAACTGTACAGTCAATTAACTACCTCAGTTATACCAATCTTCATACATTACTGAGATATTTCAAGGACATATTTCCACGACGTGCTTTGTTATCTCCACAAAAAAGTCAGTATCGTGGAAATATGGTTAATTCACTTGTAGAAATCATCATTAATATTCCAACAAAAATTATTATGAACACTCTTCTTGCAGTGAAAATTGTTTTTTTTCTACCTTAATAATATGTTATTATGCTTGTACGATACGCCACAAAATCTCTTCAATAAATCGACATGCTTTTAGCAAACACATGTTCAGACACAGACGAACACAGGGAGATAAAATAAAGTGTTTTAGACTTGCATTTGCATATTCGATTATTTTATTTTTTGGCATTGCATGAAATGCATTTGGTAACCGCATGTCGGTATGCGATCCATGGTTACAGTTCTACGTTACTTGTCAGAATGTTATCTGAACGATCCCCCATTCTTTTTTTAACACTACCGGAAGGACAAGTGACTCTAAAACTAAAATTGAAGGACACATGACACATTTCACTTAAATGATCAAACACGATATATCCACTAACAGGTCTGGCGGCATTAAGTTAATTTCAATTTCGACAAAACCCAAGTACAAGTGACTTTAAAATTGAAAATAATTTTGAGTCCAAATGCACATTAATGATGTTTTATATCATGAAAAGTTGTTATTTAACATTTGAAGTAATTATTTGTAAATACCAGATCAACCATTTTGTTTAATTTGTTCTTGAAAATCATTTTAAAACACTTATATATTTCTCATTACCACACAAACATAAATATATTAAACAATAATTTTTGTTTTTTACCTCATATTATATGAGTGTTTCATAGCAATGATATGACTTTGTACCGTAAATTGTAAGAGGCACACAGAGAAGTAGCATTGATTATAGGGATAATTCTTGGCTTCAAAATGTTTCTCCCGGTACCTCAGGCGAAAAAAACCCTTGTTGTTTTAAAAGTATACCGTAAATGTAGAATAGTTAATGATGTTTGGAGCAGTGCAGTTAAACATTATACAGCAACTATTGCGTAGGAATTTTCATCAAATACAAAAATAATCTCTGACAGTTAGGTTTACAATTTCAGATTTAATTGAATAATGGTTCAGGTCTCCGCTGTTAATATTCTCAACTTTCGGACTGATACAGTGTTGACGCAAGAACAGATGCGCATAAGTAGGATTTGATGACCCTTGATTTTTGCAATGACGTATGTGTCATAGGAAATTCATATAGTTGGTAGATCTATTAGTAGTTATATCCTTAGTAAAGTATCATCAATAAATCACATTAATCAGGACCGATAACCAATGATCCACTTTTATTTCAATTAACCCTTATTAGCAAATTTCACAACAACATAAATTTCAAATACACTTGACTAATCTGCACGAGATTTTTTACCGCCATGGGACTCTAAAATTCGCTTTAGTAAGATGCAGATGTTTTTGTAGGTTTTTCTGATAGAAACCTGCAGACCGAATTTATATGTTTAAAAAGTAAAACGGATATCTACCAGTTTCAACTCGTTTGTACTGTATTATAAACTCACGTTCCCTGCTCTATTAGTGAACAGTCGAGGCTCAAACCTTTGACTGTACACAGTGACTCATTGTTACCTTCTTACATCCTCTAGCGGAGTCCCAGTAAAAGACAACTAATATATGCCAATATAATTAAAAACCTATGTTAAGATGAAAATGTTACGTTTGGCGGGGCACGAGTGCGTAGAATATCTAGATACGATCATGGCAAATGTCAACTAACGACGGTTCATCAATAATATCATAAACTTGGGATACCATAGCATTGGCAAATCTTAATTTTGTATTATTTTCCAATTTTACATTTGTATCACTTACATGTATATAATGATCGGGTTTTAATATCTCAACATCATAATAGGGACCAGCGCGGCATCAAGAATATCTTTTGGGGTTCCAAATGTGAGTTTAATATCAAGGTTGTACTGTAGTTATAAATCTAACTATGAACACTTGTAACTATAAATAAATTTCTAATTTTGCTTCAATCATTAAACTAATTCTGTAGGATATTTCCACTAAGCAGCACAATCTTTGGTTGATATTGAAGTTCTATCATGGTTTGTGGATGGTAAGGACATACCATTAAATCAGTTCGTATGTTTGAAAACTTGCCTCGTTTTATTTAATTGACTTTTTTACGTTTGAAGTGCATGACGAAATATCGATTTTCCATCAAGTGCTTGATTATGATTTTAATTTTGAGACTGTTTCAGCTAAATTGTGCTTTCATATGAATCATTTATACAGTGTTGTTATTCTGGTATTGTGTTTTGCTTGAAGCATGCTGAAACACTAACGCTGAAAAAGCAATTCTGAAGTTTCATACGTATTTCTAATTTTATATACAATTGGATTTCGAGTGTCAGAAAGAAAGATATGGTTGCGTTTGCTATAATTTTTCCAGTTTTCATCATCTTCTGATGAAAGTTCATGTGAGAAATCTGAGATTAAACATCAGATTTCAAGGATTTACGATCAAATCTAACTTTACTGCATTCAAAGATGTTTTGTAAGATCTGTAATAGATAGACGCTTGCGTTTTCACCAAACGTGTATTTTATGTTCGTGTTTAAATGCTCAGGTAAATGTAATTATAAGAACAAAAGGAAGATCTTGATGTCCTTCTATTTAAATTATGCAGAAAAAACCTTCATTACATCTGGGAAGAGAAGTGGCTTGTAGGATGATTCAATTACATAATCACGATGTAAATTCGAATTCATTTATTTTTATGTAGCTTCGCGTTTCAGAATAGTACGATTTAACGGTATTGGAGCGGGATGGTTAGTGCTCGGGTAACGGAGTCTGAGGAAATGCTGACAGAGCATCAGCCGAAAATGGGCGTTAGCAGTCAATTTTACGATAAGTGTAACGGAAAATGGGGGTTAGCAGTCAATTTTACCATAAGTGTAACGGTGTGCGATTAGAATAGGCATTTGTAACATATACCAACAAGTAACGACAACGGTAACGTAGATTGAATAGTAACGGTGATTGATGTACAGTATAAACCTGAAAACCGGACCCTTCCGTACTAGGCCAAAAGTCCGGTTTTCCGAGAATTCCGGTTTTCCGAGAACTACTGATTATAGAATAGAAAAAAATGGGACTTGAAAAACCATCTGACTTTTAGAGAATTCCAGTTTTCAGGAAGTCCGTTTTCCGGGTGTTTTACTGTATAAAGTGTGGAGGAATTATATACAAGGGGAAAATTAAGTGGACAAGGGGATGCAGATAAATCTAGGGCTGTCTTCCGAGTTGAATAGGGAACAGAGTTGATCATGTCAGCAAAAGATTAAACATGTGTTGGTAAAGTGGCTTTAGATAGTTAGGTGGTTCTTGCAGGAGTTGCGACAGCCGAAAGAATATTTACTGAAATGTTGCATCGAGACATAAAATGTAATATTTTGATACTTTTCCAACAAACAGGTGTTTGGCCATAATTGTTTATAGTCTTTCTATAGCATTTACTAATCTTTGAGTGGGCAGTAAGTGGAATTGTGCATGTCCGGTGCAGATGGCGTATGAGACTCTTAAAGGGTCAACTTTTTGGGGGATACTTATACTTTATGCCGGATGTGTTTATCATAATCAATCGTAGGATATGAATAGTTATTGATGTTTAAGATGAATATCAGATTGTCCTTCGCCAAAAAGACTGTAGACGGTGTTATCATAAGCACCTGATAAATCATCACTAGGCATTACATTGGCACCTGATACAATTCCGTAAGTTGGAACTAGAGCTAGTAAAACATAGAGAAATATTTAGAGCCAAGGAAACAGAGGTATAGAAAAAAACTTGTAAAATATGCGTCAGCTGCATGCGTTATTGTCTTCTTATCATTAATTCCTCATACCCGACACATATAATGGAATGAGTTATTACAAAATTCATTGTTTTTATGATGCTATTAGTTCTTATGACTTACTTTTATGACGTGTCAATATTACGACCGGTTAAACACCTATAAATGTTTGGATTGTTTGTTTTCATCGTGGGAAGATTAATGATGCGGTGTACTAACATGTTGGAAGACAACTATCTAAGCATGGTTATAGATTTGTTACTAAAGACGTTTATGGCGACAATGATAATTGCAAAATTTAAATGATCTATGAATGCGCGTGCATCCATTTTTTTTGGCGTGGAATTCATGCTTTGAAAATAAGTACAACTAAAAATGAGGGTTCCACTCGTGTCGTTAAAAGACACGTTACCAAGTGACGGTTAAAATGCTTACATTTACAGCAATTTGTGTTTCATCCCTATTTAACATTATACTGTATATTAACATAATTGGAAGTTGCCAACTGCCAACATTAATATTCCTAGTGTTTTGAATTACTCGTATATATCAGCATTCTGTTTGTAATTACACTGATTCTTGAAGGGTCAATGGCGCTAAAGACAAAAAATGTAAGATGTGGATTAGGTATTAAATTACGAACCATTTGTCAACTCGAGAAACTTTCCTAATCAAGCATGTCTATGGCAGCCTGTTGGGATTAGTAATTTATGAACTTCATTAAAAAGCAATTATGGTCAAAATTTGATAGAATCATGTGCGTCTATCAGTGGAAAGCAACGGTCCAATTAAAATATAAACGATGCGTTTCTGGTATCTTAAGGTTATTTAGTGCAAAACGATGCATACACTAGAAAAAAACGTTGTTATCTGGGATGAAACATCATAAGACAAACCTATTGAGTTACAATATATAGATTATTAGATTAAAACCCAAGTGCTCGACAATTCTTTTCTTCCATGATCTAATCTGATATGATATCAAGGATTGTCTTTCAGTTTTATCGAGTGCAATTTATATTGCAACTTCAATTTGTGAACTAAATGCGTTACATTAATTTTGCAAAGAATTATTTTCAAAGTTTCACGCCAAGTTTCAAATGAGAATGCGTGTGTTTTTGTTTTAATTTTGTGTAATAAATACGAGAACTGTTTCTTAAACAAAAGACTGAAAACTAGTGTCAATTTAAAAAGGCAGCATTTTCATTGGTCTGTCCTGGTATCACGCTCAACCAATCAAATGCTTTCGATTTTAGACACGAAGCAAACGTCTTTTTAATTGGCTAATAAAACAAAGATGGCGCTTGTAAATCATGGACCGGTCTACAGTTTCGCAGTACCTTTTGGTATATTGACCATAATGTCAAATGGAGTGTAATGTAAAGAAAAATAAACGGTTGATGACACGTTCAGTTAATATATAACAAAAAGCAAGGGCTATTGAACCAACGGGTAACAACAAAAGCAGAACGCATGCACACTCATGCAGAATTCAGGTCATATTTTATTATTTCTCAATAAGTATAAAATCTGAAATAAAATCATATTATCTGTACTTAAAAACGAAAAAAAGGGATAAAATTCATGCATAATTGAAAATAAAAAGGACAATACATTTAAAATAAATCATAAACTATACAACAGTGTAGCACAAGCGCTATATTATGACGTAATGATAAGGGGGGGGGGGTAATTATAATATTTCGGTATAAGGGGAAATACAGTAAAGCCCCTCTGAGCGACCACCTTATAATGATAGCTTACCTTCGGACAGGTTTTCAATATTTTATCTATATTTCAACTTGATAATGAGACCATTTTAACATTAAGACAGATTGTTTGCCTCCAAAAGGTGACCTCAATATTAAGACTTTACTGTAGACTATTTTACGATTAAAACTCATATTGTGTCATCAATGACGTCACAGGGTATGAAATATATACAAATCACTACATCTTTAACTCTAACTTAATGAAACAACGAAAAAATCAATCAGGTAACGTTCGATTTAGATAATTGTTTTTACATTCCATTTTCCGCTCTCTTTCCCGTCTTTCACAGAAAATTTTATCATTTTACATAACTAACATATCTGTGCTAATCAGACGTGCACCAACAACTCGCTCGTGAAGATTTAATGCAAAACGTATGCATTTGTTGCCAACTAGATCTAATTTGTTTATACGATCTGCGTGAAGCAGAACTTAGAAAAATATACAAACTTAACAAATACTGAACATTACAATAGTAAAAGACCTATTTACAGCTAATTCCAGTTTATAACCACTTATTTAATGGGCCAAATGTAATAATTACAAGAAAAAGTAACCGACAATGTGGTCTAATTCACATAAAGACAATTTGTAGAATGATATTACAGATTCAGTACATTTATGTCGAAATTTGACGCACAAATGTGAAAAACGTGTACTTAATTGAAGTACCATCAGAAAAATGTTTTGTGTCAGGCTGTGAACGCGGTATAAAGATGTTCGCTACTTTACACCATTTGCCTAAAATGAATGGCAATGACGTCATAATGTAACATTGGCAGTACAAATTATTTGAATTTGGAACATTCAAATGCCTTTATCATTTTACATCTATGCATCAAAATTAAATGAACGAAATGGTTATGTGGTAAAGTAAAATGTCGAAAATGAATTTAAAATGGCGGCAAAAATGAAATAAAAGATAGCAGCAAAAATAATGGCATACAAGCAAAACGAAAAAGGCGGGAAAGCGGAAACAGGAGCCATTCCGAAACAGTTTAGCGTCATACTTGACTAATGAGCGTCTGATGCGGCTGATCTGAATCATTAGACGCTGTTTCCTGGGATGACGTCAACGAATAATTCGCAGAATCTCTTCTTCCTAAGGTAATATCATTTTTCCGGTCAATAAATTCAATTGTTCGCGGACTTAAACGATTCCGTCCATTTTCACTCGTCCCTTCACATAAATAACCTTTATTATTTGTATTATTATTTTTCGGGGATATATCCATGCCGTTGTTTACAGTTTTATTGCTCTTTTCAGCGGAACGGTCACCGTTCCGGTTGCTTGAGTCAATTGCGTTTGTTTGAGTCTCCATATTGGTGGATTTTAAATTTCCCCTAGCGCCATAAGCGTAATCATTTTTAATTGTTAAATCATTAAATTCCAAACTATTGTCTGGAGTGTTAGTAGATTTTGATTTATCACTACTGTAGTCGCTCGTGCTTCCTATATCCGAGCATGAAGGACTGTGTTTATATAAAGCGTTGTTTAGCAACGCAATTTTGGACCCCGTTGGAGTATATCCAATTGAATGACGAGTTTTTGGACGGTGCGCGCGCCCCATGTCCATTTCTATTGGTGAAAGTGCTCGATCCTCTTTGATGGCTCTAATGGGTCGATCGATACAGCCACTTCCATGAACATCCGCTGCAATACTCATCTGTCGTCTGGCGCACAATTCGCTATCTGTTGACGTGCTTCGCTTCACGGTTTCGTGAAATGTAACCCTTTGGTTTCCATTCCGTCGGTGCCTGCTCCGTCTATCTAATGAATGTGTCGATCCCTTCCTTCTGGAACTGGCTAGGTTCGTCCGTTCTTCTGCTAAAGGCGGAAGTGACAGTTCGAATCTTTCTCGTTCGTCTTCGGAAGAGTTCACGTCCCCAAATCCACTCTCACTCGCCGTAAGCTCACTTGGTAGGGAGCTGGGCCTTTTCTTCTTGCATTGATCACTTAAATCGATTGAACCACCATGATACGATGAACTCTTTACAATATTTTCGTTGGAGATCATAAAAACTGGCTGATTCAATGGAACGTAATCTAGAATACGAAACTGCCATTGTTGTTTCAATGTTAAAACCGTCCAAAGAATTACCCAGAATACCAAGTAGCAGACGTCTATGATTATGCATGTTAAAATCATATCATCCTTTGTAACCCGATATAAACTAACTAAATCGTACACAATAGGACCTTTTAGTATACCTAGAAGAACCAATGAAACCATAGCGGAAGTGTGAGTGCGGTAGTCTTGGCAACTGCCATTTACAATTACCGTCTGCTTCCGATAGGTCTCCGGATGATGACGCTTGTCGACGATTTCGAATTTCTTCTGGAAATAGTTTGCACCGTATGAATACACGAAGAATGTAGAAAATATTAGAATTATTCCACTTGTTATGTATAGAATCAAAATCGTCCCGGGTCCCAAGATTATGCTGACGTTTTCTTCGTAGATTTTGTAATTTGTCGCTAGTTTATAAAGCACAGAAAATCCACAATGAGCAAACAGTGCTTCGATGGTCATGAAGAGCAACTGCGTGGCAAATATCGCACTGAACACTTTATTTGTAAACCAAAACACGGCCGCATACCGTATCGCAAACATAAGAATTGCCGCCGCCAAATAAACAAATCCAGCGTGGAGGGCCGAATCACGTGACCATCCACCAATCGGAGGCTTCGGTGTTGGGACGACGTAGAATGATAAGTTGGCTTGTACCGTCATGTTTGATTGGCTAATAATGTTGCTGGTGGTTGCGCGCTCCGGGTCAAACATAAAGTTGAAGTCACATGACCATACAGCGTCTGAAAGATAAAAAAACGTCTTAAATTATAAAGTTATCAAACAATGGATATGATTAGTATGTACATTCAATGTGAGCATCATTATGGTAGGTAGTATAATAAAACAAACACCTTAGTGAATAAGGTAAATGTTGTTGATTATAAACAAACCCAACATTCAAAGCATGCATAAATATTTCAATAAATGACACCAATACAATCTTAAAATTTTGATATGTTTTTTAAAACTGTGTATTTGCATACATCTTCAAACCGTCAACTGCGTACACAGTTTACCTAGAATTACATGATGGGTTGAACAAGGACTGATCATAATATCGGTGACCGTTGTGAACAGTGCTCTACTGTAATTAAGACTATTTGTGCGGTAATTATTAGTCAGAGATTATGGTAACCTACGAATTAACAATGTGACATTTTGGCTGGTGTATGTATGATATATTTATTAGTATTTTGGCACAAAGTGTAAACTATCTTGGCTCTATCTGTAAGCATTTATAACAGTTGTTGATAGATACACTTGTTGTATCAGCAAATCACAATGTCTTAATCTGTATACAATAGTTTCACCCTTTGTCTCATAAGCATATTTTGGACTCTTCCAAATTCAAAGCTAATATACGAAACATCAATTTATTTAAGAAAATTGGGTTATTGCCCTCTGACAGAGTGAAAAAACATTGTGGCAAAAGAAGCCATTACACAATAAAAGCAATGGCTTCTTTTGTCACAATGTTTTCGCAAGTCGTTTGCTTCAGATGCGAGGAATGCGTTATTATGAGGCCAAGCGTTAAATGTTTCCCTTGTTAACGATTAGTTTTCCACTTCTTAAACGGACCAAACACCTGATTGGCACCAGAAAATATCCATTAAACATGCGGAAAGTTTCTTAACGTGTTTAGCGTCTTTCAAAGATGAACATTTCTTCATGTTTTATTTAGTATAAAGTACATGTATAGCTACAATCAAACCTTCCGCGTGTGATTAATGCTATATTTATATTTTACGTATCAGAAGGTCGTAGCAAGTAAATAAGTATCACATTTAAACCCCGGATAACCATGACATTTACTTCTTTTTATAATTACGGCCAAACCTGTAAACAAAGGCCACTCTTGTGAAAGAAAAAATATGACCTTTACTCACAGATGGCCTGTATTCAAAGTCAATTTGTTCTGAATAATCAATGACAGCTTTTCAAAGAATGGCTTTATTCATAGGGAGGCCTTTATTTGGAGGTGGCTGCAAGCACAGGTTTTACTTTATTTTTGAAAATAAAGGGATTTCGGATTTTACAATGAATCGTAAACCTCCAGTTGCGTCCCTTTAATAACCTCTTCATGCAGAACAGATTCAACTGTAAATAAACCTACTTTGATGTCGTATTCTGATATCAAAGAGATTAAATTCGGCATGTATAATATCATATACAACTTAGATGTAGTATTTATGATAATAAGATACTAGCATAGAAGTACATTTTGTAACATCAGTCATATTCCCTGCGTAGGTGTCGGATATCGGGCGCCACACGACCGGGGTAAGACACACGATCGTGTCCATGTGAAAATTGTTACTGCCACCTCACATCAGTGCCACGTGTCTTCTTTTCTCGCCTCACTTAATATTTAATGTTTCCTATTGGAGCGCGCTGAGTTTTTAAGGTACAAAACGTATCTTAAATTAATTATAATTTCAAAGCTGTTTTCATGAAAAGATTCGATGAATTTAACAATTAATTTCATCCCATCCAAAAACGACATGATTGAGGTTTATCATTATATTAACTTTTTTAACTTACGAATTTATTTATCATACCCTGAATCTGATTAAGACCAGCTAGTTTGTATCATCATTACCCGGGAGCTAGCCTTCCTCCAGTGTTAAAAACTGAAAAACCCGCTAAATAACCATAAGTGTTGATGTGACGTTAAACACCAGAAAAAAGTATCAACATTAATACACGAAATCTATTACTTAAAACTTTGTACATGTATTTCTAAGTTATTCACAATAATTGAACCAAAATATTAAAAATATTTGCGATCGTATTTTGATATGAAAAACGACAAAATCCATATTGAAGGTAAAGCAACACCACAATATTATTACACAGTCATTTGACTAATTCACCAGTTAATTATTGCGAAAATTGTCGAGTCTTTTGACAATTTACGGTTTATTGACATATCTAAAATTATACAAAATAACTTAATTTCGCGAATATTTGTTTAGCTAAAGCAGACCTGAGTCGCCGGGGTGTTGTCAAATCACAGTCAATGTCGACTCAATGTGGGTAAATCACTACTAATTTATAACGAAAACATTGCACAATGACCACTGGGGTCCCAAACTTTGAATAAAACCCACATAGGACCCGTTAAAGTAATTACTAACAGGTATTGACTATTTGCAATCCTGTGGGAAGAAATATAGTCATTAACGACATAGGGACTGCTGATTTTGTATTTCACAGCCGTTTGACCAATTTCGCATCCTTTGTGAATAAACATTTTTCTTTACAGAGCGAACGTATGGAGGTAATTGAGATTTATCGGCGAAAAGCAACGCGTGGCTTCGACCTTGTGATCCAGGGTGTGGTTAATCACTTTTAACTTGTAATAAGCTACTTCATGGCTTTCAAATACAAAAATATATTTGAAATAATGACGCATGATGGTAAACATAAAAGTTTAATAGTGATCCAGTACACGATCAAAACATAAATCATTATTATAAGCATCCAGACTGAACTACAACCCATCAAACAACAGGTAAAAAAACGCATTTTTATTGTTTTATTGTTGACAAGGTACGAGTAAAATTGCAAACTGAAGTCAAAATAGGGATCAACTGTTTATTTACTCGTTCATACTAAGAGTTGCAGGTATTCTATTGGTTTGCATGACAGTTTTGTTCTTGTTGTTGTTGTTGTTGTGGTTGTTGTTGTGGTGGTGGTGGTGGTTGTTATTGTTGTTGTTGCTGTTGGTAGTGTTGTTTTGTACGTTTTTGTATATTTATACACGTGTATCCATTTGGTTGTCTTTAATTTACTCAGGGTTTGTTACTTTAAGGCTTCCGTTATAAATGTGTTATATACTGATTATAACAGTGATTAAAATAATAATGTGGGCCAGTAATTAGTGCGCTGGATTTGCAACCCGGCGATCTGGGTTCAAATCCCGATCACTGCAAGTCATACCCTTCCTCCGCCGTATACAACAGAAAAATTGATAAAAATGGTATTAAACCCAGTGAAAAGAATTATAACAGACAAGTAGATCTCTACAACATAGTGACCGGATAAATATACACATACAAACAATAATATTGTCACGTGATTTCAGGGACGTTGCATTAGGTTATTTTGATCGCGGCGTGTCATAGAACTTGTTGTAAACTCATTGTCGCGTCAGTTAATTAAGAATGAAATAGTCATTAAGGTCGTTCGGCAGCCAAGAAGTTCAATTGTAACCTGCAAATGATCGTATGAACTTCTCTCTAGTCGATTGAATACAGTGTACTAAAGGTGATAATGATTTTAACAGAGCTTATCCTGAGGTACATTCATACTTCAAAACACTGGCCTGCATCGTAAATGAGTTGGCAATCCAAAATGTGTTTGTTATTAATTCCGGATTTTTATCCGCCGAGCAGTGATGCTGATGGCTTTAACAGATGTTGCTGTAGGTGCTAATACCGATAAACCCTGATAAGATGACACGTGATTACTTTGTTCCGTGTTCAGAGACCATCATGTTTGTTATAATTATGGTAGCCGTAGTTGATTAAAAAACCCAAATTGAGACAGTAAAGATGCCTGATTAACATACGGGCACACTTTCTCTCATAGGTTAAAAGTTTGACTCTCAAATGCATATTGGGTTGCTTATTTTGAACGGTGACTCGGTATTGGTGTATGTGACATCAGTCATTTAGAAAATTCGTAGATATGTAGAAAAGGCAGTATTTCCTTAGGACGTATAGGGGTACTGGAATATAACACCATCTGTATATCTCTATGTAACTGATCAAAGGATTCAGACTAATAATAATTCATTCATAACTGGTTCTCTTTACATGTAAGTGAAATATTTAAACAAAGATAACAAAAGAAAAGAATTCATCATCTCGAAGTGAATAATGTTTCATTCATATTTTTAGAGCCACTGAAGAGTAAATACAACATTAAGACAAAATATTAAGATGTCAAGTTGGCTCAAAATATTTGAGATGTAGTTTATTTTTATGACTAAGGCCAGCGTTATGCAATATTCCTGTTACATTACAAAGCTTTGTGGATTTTAAATGATGATTAATCGCTGATAAAATGATAACTTCAACGATGACGTGCATATAACACGGAGCTACATAAACCATATTGCTAGAAAAATGTGCCATGCTGTTGAGAACGCAATAAATAAAACTGAATAGTGAAAATTGTCTGCCAGTTTATCATGGCTTATCAGTATATGCTTGACAATCTAGGGCGTTGTGTAGGTTGCTCTCATACCGTAAGAAATAAACAATTATAACCAACCGCATATTGTATCTAAAACTTAATTTATAAGAAAATCGGATTTGATGAAAATAATCCATTCATTGGAAATTAATCGAATACAAACATGACCGTTTGGCGTTCGTTCTATTGGCAAAACACCATAACGTTTTAATATCAAAACCACATTGCCATGGAAATATGCCATCTACTATTCTAAGAATTTGAGTGATAATTCGGTAAATTTTGAATAAATTCAAGGAAAATGAATAAACAATTATAAAACAATAGGATTGATCGTTTATTTATGTTATAATCATTTGTAATTGTCCATGAAGCATGCGATGTAGTGAAAATCGGGGTTTTGTGTTCGACTGTTTGTTGTTGTATTGACTCTGTCATTAGCATGGTTTGTGTTGTAATGTTTAACCATTATAGTCGTCGCAATTCGTTTTATTATTACATGTACTGTGATAAAAAATAATTATATGTACGTGTGTTTACTAATAACATTATATGTTGCATACATCGAGAAAGCTGCATAATATACATTTACCAATTTTGAATATTTTGTTTCATGCGAATGTACTTTGATAGTTAAGAATGTAGATAATATAGATATATACAAATTATGCTCACTTACATAGTTTACGGATACTTAAAGTTAGATAAAGATATATATATATATATTCACTTACATTCTTTACGAATCTTTGTATTTATCTTTATATTAGACACAGGTTCACAATGTTCTGAATAAGTATAACTATACGAGCGTGTTCAACGTCAGACAGACAAAATTGTCAACCAAAGCTATCAAGAAGAGAGTAGAGAATAGATGTGGCCTTTATGTATGTTTTGTAAAAGTGCTGTATAAATATATATGTTACAAACCGTACATAAAGGCCACATCTATTCTTTAATGTCTTTATAGCAGTTTGTTTGCCCGTCAGCTCGATTTTCTCGGTTGGTAGAGAAGCTGACTTGCAAGCAGAAAGTCGCGGGTTAGAGCCTCGCGTCGGGAACTTTATTTTCTGTTTCCTATTAAAGGTTGAACGTTACTCGAGAGTATGTTTGAATTGTTTAATATTGTTTCATGGCGAATTGACTGCTTTGGTCAGCGTAATATTTTATCCATCACGTTAGTAGATATATGATTCATAATAACCATTGTTTACATCTTTATCTTATTGACGGTTGAATGTTAACTTAAGTTTCACTGTATAGTGTAAATAATTGTTTCTGTTGATTTGTATTGTGCGTCATAGGCCAACCATTCACGTGAAACTCAATGAATTCAAAAATGTAATACATATTTCCAAATGGTTATAATGTTTTGATTAAATCAAATCTTGTAACATAAACGAGAAAAAAACTATTCGCAATTATGACCCTCATCTGAAGGGGGGGCTGATTCACGCTGACGTGGTAATTGATGTTTATAAACTAGCATTTTTGTATGGGTTAATATCAAGATGTTTGATTAAAGACCTGACTTCACCGTATCAGTACATTTAACTGAACATATTCTAATTCAATTTGAATAATGCTTCATTCTTTGACAGATTTATAGTTATCGTGGGTGTTGTGCAAGCTGTTAGGGCGGCCATCTTAAATCAGTGTTACGGACGCGTTTTGACACGTCTGAATGAACGCGACGCTTGTGTCAAGGTAGTGAAAGTCGCGGTTTCGAATTTATGAACACATTAGGGGATATATGTCTTTAAATTCAAGCTTAGTACGGCATAACATGGGTCATGAATTCAACAATAGAGTTCAATTCCTAAGTGCGTCCAATGTGACTCAGAGAGTTGACTAGGGGCCCGTTTCATAGCAATGTCTTAGTTAACAAAACAGTATTTAAACCTGAAATCAGCTATCAATTGTTTGTAAATATAATTTTTTTATCTTACTGATTATTTTGTGGATTTATTGCAAGCTGTTTTAGGTAAAAGTCTGAAATATATATCACTTGCAAGATTGAGCTGAAAACTGCTATCTTGATCAAGATACAGTGCAACCTCTCCAGAGCTGCCTTCTCTTGAGCAACCACCTCCCTCAAGAGCTGCCCTCTCTTGAGCAACCACCTCCCTTCAACAACCGCATGATTTTTCCCCCACTGTATGATTTAACTATTAATTTATCCTCTCTAGAGCAACAACCTCTCAACAAAAAAAATTATTTCGCTTCTCTAAGAGGTTGCACTGTATGTCTAAGAAACGGGCTACTATGATGTATTGGTGGAATATACGCTCTTCACACATTGAATCCAATTTTATAATATAAGGTGACGTTAATTCTTTTCTCACACAAGACACACTCAACGCACTCAATGTACTCAACTTTATTGAATTTAATCAATAATGGAAGACTTGAAATAGTTAATTTGTGAAGCCTGAACAGGACTTTTTTGTAAAGGAAATACAATTTGAAAACTAAATCTACTTTTAAATAGGGATGGGAAAAAATTTAAAAAAACAATATTTGAATATTAAGATACAGGAATACATCGAATATTCGTTTTGGGTTCATTTTTCTGAATATGTTGAATATGATATTCGAATATGTGGCCCTACCCCTACTTTTAAATATGTGGGCATCCAACTTACAGTAGATAAAATTATTTCCACATTTCCAGGTCCTTTTGTGACATTACTTACGGTTTGAATTAATTATCTATTTGATGTTTTCATTAACCACATCTGTTCGATTCGGGAGGTGTGTTAACTGGCTTTCAAGTAACTTCAATAAATATTTCAATATATTGTGAACATCCTTATTAATCAAATGTAACGTGTAATAATCTACTCAAAAAATAGATTACCGACTAAAGTGTTCACAATATCAAAGTTTTAGCACATTTGCAAGTGTGTATTACATTTATAAAGGTAAACGAATTCGCATCTTTTCAAACACCGCTTAATGACTCTTATTTTATTACGAAAAGCCCACTTAAGCACGCTCAACGCTTTGGGCTTTTAAAGGACATCTTGAATTGTCGCACACAGATAAATTTCCCACGCTCAGTCGTTTAACAGCAATCTATTTAAATAGACATCTTACAAGTAGATGTCCCTTAATTGTCAATGGTGACTGTCAGTTTAAACAGAGAGGTTCTAATGTTTGATATCTTTTAAACACATTTTCTTAGATCAAGGACGAATTGCATGTTATCTTAGATATTAACTTAAGCCCTGAATATATCATTATGCGGAGATGTTTTATTAAAACGCGTACAAAGAATTGCTATTTTATCATCTATAATCTAGCATAAGCAGCCGTCAACATTTTTCTCGGTTGGACAAAATTTTCAGATACCATTATCACTTCTTCTTGAAATTTAAATGACATACTAAGTGATTAATAAATTTGATAGGGTAAATATTAGCGCATTGAACGGGCAGTATCTGGACCAGCCTGCAAACATTTAGTGACCCACTATATACTTAAAGCTTATTGTGTAAATGATTGTACATGCTTCTCTTGATTACCATGATGAAATAAAAATATTCGATCATTGTAATTTCGGTGTTGCTTCTTTTTTAAATAATATTCGTATAATTCATAATATAGTTCATCATTATTATATAAGTATGTTATGACCTCTATTCAAAACTACCTTTGGAACCAAAACTTGCGATGAAAATACTGAGGTGGTATAATTATCAAGGGGAAATATAGAAACAATAACGAAAGCCGGAATGGAAAAAAATGATCTTAAGTACTCAAGTGATCTCAAAGTGAGGGTTCGTCGTATTTTTTTTCATTAAATACCATTGGGAGATTTTTTAATGTACTTCCGATACCTGAAACACACGCTACTAACTTGGTTAATCGTAAGGCAACGAAACATGTGCCCCGTGAGTCAATGGTTAAACACACGGGTGACGATATATGTATTGTGTACTGGCAAATACCAACAAATATTAATGACATTTTTTCTTGTATTCATGTAATGACACTTTATACCGTTGCGCAAAATAATCATTTAAGTTTTATCTATAAAATCTTGAATTCGAATATTTCATTAACTCAGCTTTTTGTTTGCCGTTAAATTCGAAACTAAACGTTGATAGCTTTGAATGCATATTTTACGAAACTGACAACCTATTAATACGAGTTTCTTCTCGTTTTCGTGTAATTAAATACGCGGGTGGTAATCAAATATGTTCCTACATAAAAGGAGCCGGCCATGATGTCGGTTGTATAAAAGAGTTGACGATTATATGCGAGTCGTTTTAACCGTTTATTAAAACGGGTCAATACTCCTATTTTGTAAATAATATCAACTCAAAATTTCATGAAATCATGAAATCTGTTATGTCAGGCAAACGGCTTCAAATTTGACACCAAATACATCTGGCGGCAAAATGTCTATGTGAGGTATCTTTAGAGTTTTTTGGGAAGCATTTTACAACGCAAAATTTTTACTTAAAACATCAGTATAACGCAGTATGTACCCATGTCTGCATAAATAAATGTACAATAAAAACAGAACCCATGTTATTTTTTATATTCTGTCAATTCATTTGGATTTTAATATCATTTAAGAGTGTCTCAAAATGGTCCTCAGTTATCGATAAAACGTCGCCCCAAACATTTTCGCATCATCTGGACCAGTAAATTACAAAGTTAAATACCGAAAAATCGACGAATACATATTTTACTTTATTCAAATACTTTGAAAATCTTTTTGTTCACTTAAAGTATTTTTGAACGTAAGTTTCTATTCAGCCAATTATATCGACGTAAAAATGTTCGTATATTACAATAATTACACAAAAAGCTTGTCATCTCCAATGGATCATACCATACACAATTGATTATTCTCTTAAATCTCAGATTCGTGTTGGACTTAATTACACATGACACAACCATGATAACAAAGTGACATCCTTTACAAAAATATGTCATCCTAATTTTTGTAGCGTCGCCATTTACGTAATTTGAAAATTTGATTATGTCAAAACTCGTTACTTTCATAAATCACCAAAGTGCTGTTGGGAACTTCGATTTTCTGTAAAATTATACACCACCGTAAGAGAGTTAGTGAGTGCTGTCTTGTTTAATACTTCCTTTATTCACAATAGAACCGTTTCGTATTTGTTCACATATCTTTGCTTGATCCGAGGCGTTTATTATTGATATTGTCGTTGTTGTTAATGTTGGTAGTTGTTATTGTCCGAGTTATTGTTGTTGTTATTATTGTTCTTGAAAATGTTGTTGCAGATAATATCCTGGTTGTTACTGATGTTGTTTTTGTTGCTAATAGTACTTTCGTTTTTGTTGTTGTTGGTAGTTTTTTGCTGTTGTTGGTAGTTTTTTTTGTTGTTGGTAGTTTTTGCTGTTGTTGGTAGTGTATTGCTTTTGTTGGCAGTTTGTTTTCCGATGTTGGTAGTTTTTTGTTGTTGTTGGTAGTTTTTTGCTGTTGTTGGTAGTTTTTGCTGTTGTTGGTAGCTTTAATATGGATGTTCGTATACCCAGTTTTACTTCTAGACTTTTCTTCCTGTGTTGTTTTAAAGTTCTACCCGCATTCCACATACACGGTGATACACACGATAACATCAAACTTAAACACATTTTGAATTTCTGTACATTTTTAATAAACCGAGCATTTTCGGTTCAACCTCGTTACACACAATAACCAGCAGAGTGTAATGGCTGGATTGAGGCGTTTTATGTTACTGTTGCTTGACTTTCATCACAACTTTTTGTTACCAAAAGAAGTCAAATTTAGATCTAAAATTTTTGCATGTCATGGTTTCATTTTCGCTTTTCAGATTTTATTGATAGTGCAACGTTCCTTTCATATCTTACGCCATGAACGTAAGTATTATGTAAATATTTACAAAAAATGTCCAATAAATTGTGTTTTATTACCAAAAAATTATTCATTTTACTATTTAGCATAAATTTGATTTTGATAAGTGAGCCGCTACTTTCTGATGCTGAACTACTTTTCAAAAAATAGTTTTCCTTCTGTGAATGGATATTTTTGCGTTAAATGAAAAGTCAACATTGATACAGACTGTTAGTAATTTGGTCATTTTGCATGGTTCCCATGGTGACAAATATTCTAGTAGAATGACAAAGGTAACTTGATTAGAGTATATTTATGCATCATTTTACCGATATTAGGGGCTAACTTTAGGGGTTTCCATTTTCTTAATTCCGTGTTCCTATAATAGTATTGCCATTTGAAGAACAATCGCGTCATAACTGGGGCTAATACCTGAGGTCTTCGTTCACCATGAAATTATTTTTATTACCATTACGGCCCCTCGTATGAGTCAAATGTGTGATATAGTTCCTTAGAGGGGTACAGAAATCACTCTGATAGAGTTTTCAATCCCAGTTAATTGTTTTGAATGACATCAAAACGTTAACACGTGCACAGTTTTGGCTGTGATTCAAAGAAATTCAAGTCAGAGAGAATATTTGTTCATTTATTGTTGTTTGATGATATGATCGCCTTCCCTCCTGGCCATGCTACTTTACAATACAATTATATTAATTATTTGGCGGATATAACAACTTTTTAACTCTCTTTTGTTGCCGAGGCAATAAATGACAACAGTCCTTTTCCAATTTATTTTCTTTATTTCGTAATAGCAAACTCTAATTTCATTTTTAAGCAATTTGAATAAATGTAAAAATGTCTTTTTTAGGATTCCTTAGAAATCATATCTAAACATATGCCAGTACTGCGAAATTGTTTTTTAATGCTCGAAAATATAATATTGACAACACTAGTGAGATGATTATTTATTCATAAATGTTTTAATTAACCATATAAATAGTGATAAATTATTTTGGGGGATACCCAAACATTCTATTGGCAATAAAACAGTGCCGTGTAACGTTTTCTTTCGATATCTTGTCATGAACTTTACTTCGGTATTATCTGAATGAATCATTACAAATACCGAGCCTAGGGCAAGCTTGGTGCTGTTGCTTCATGTGCCGTTAATTTGTATTTTATGTCTCCCAATATCAGAAGATTCTCCTAGCCAAATTATTGGCATTTTTCCTGTACGCGTACCGCAAACACTATCGATTCGCGTCGTTGTATAAACTCGGCGCGTTGTCACGTGGTATACACTTAACGCACGTCTAACCGTCGTCCGTGTCACTAGAATGTCAAATACCAACTCAGTTTTAGACATTTTAATTTTCAAGATAGTTTAAAGCTCAGTTCGTTTTAACAATAAATCTGGTATTTTCTTTGTGTAAAACTATTGAAAATCGATTCCCACGCATACATTTTATTCCGCCAAAAGAATGAACACAAAAGAAATCGCAAGTTATTTAGCAAGTCATCTAGTGTTTCGATATAACAGTTCATTTAAACAAATTTACTTTAACTTTGGTAACCGTTCAAAGCGGATATATAATGATTGTTATTCTACGTTTGATGTAACACAACGGTTTTTTTCGTTGCCTACTTAGGAAAGACGCAAAAATGCAAAAGTCGTACATTGCCTGCAGTGGCATACGCGAAAAAACCCATCAAAAAAATGAAAGTACATGACGTTCGTATATGGCTGTCTTCGTTCACATGTAGCCTTTGTCTCAGGTTGCCCTGCATACCAAATATTATAATATTTATGTTTCCCGATTATGCCCTGATGACAATTGAATTCCTACATTTATCGAGCACATTTTCTACTGGAATAAGTCCAATGAATGTGGGTACAAACTGAAAGTTCGTGAAAAAGGAGTTTGCCATATTTTTACTATAGGTACATTGACTAGAAAATAAATCCACACTTTCTTCAACTAAAAAAATAAAAAATGATCCAAAAAATTGAAAAAAAAATATTTCTACAGTGTCCCATTAGTGTCCCGTAGCGTCGGATTTGAGGTAGAATAGATTATGCATAGATTTATGCAATGGCACGATGATACGACGTCGATGGAGTATGTCAGCAACATCAATTTCGATGTGGTGATGACCTTGTAACACCGCAAAACGTCCGTTCCGCATAACGTATGTATAGGGACGTATATTTCACTAAAAATTTATCAAAACATGCCAGGTTTCATAGGCATAACATTTTTGCTCTATGTTTAAAAATCTCATTAGTAACATGATACAGCGATGATAAATGGCCAGTTTCATTCATGATGATGACAATAATAAACTGTTAATGAATAAATAAATTAGTAATCTATTTATTCATTATCTTTTTACATTTCATTAACATTTCAATGTGTTTGATTCTGAGGACCATTTGCGCTAATGAACATTTTAATATTTCCATACAGACTCGTTTAAATGACATATTAATTTATGCAGCTTGTATAAAACCGTTTCGTACGGATAGGATCCGGTTCAGATTCGTTCAAAATTAACCTTTAGCGTTAACCGTACAAAGACATTAGTTGCAAGTTTTCCATTTCTCCCACGACGTTTTTGCTATGTATTCAATGGTTGCATTCAAGACAGTATTTGGCTTAATTATACGTATTTGCACATTTAAATTAAACGTATTTTGCCTTTTTACAAATCCTGCTTGAAGATGTGATCTTTTCAGGACTAATAAATGCGCAACGATATGAATGAAAAACGAGAAGCCGACGTAAATAATTGATGTCAATATATAGCTACATTTTACATGAGTGTAATCATCTCTTTTATCATTCTCAGTTCTTTGAATTAAATGTAACACTCGCTTACACATTGAACAGACCGTTCGTTAGATTAGAATTACAATAAAGTCAGAGTTAATAATAAATAAATAATAAAAGGTGGAAATAGTGTCCACCCGTAAACAACGTTAACTCCTGACAAAGATTTGTTCGTATGAAATATGAAGAAACTTCTTAATACAGTTCTAAATAAATTTTACGTTTCTCCTTTTATATAAATGACTTTTTGTCAACAAGTAACACTGTTCAAGAATATGTGCAAAACATTAAATGATCTCCGGATGCTACTATTCTTAATCTTCGAGTGTAAAAAAGTAACATTTTTATCTTTATACAACACGTCAATATTCAGTTTTCCTAGTAACAAAATACAACACATTATACCGTGTGTTTGGCTTCTAACAATCTAACGTTACATAGATCAGTGATAAGGTCTATTCTTTGACTAAAACAAACAGATGAAGCAGTGAAGATATGCAGTGGAATATCACACATTAACAGCGCATTTTAAAATTTTCTTCAGCCCTAAACACGCAACATATCTTCTAAATATCATACATAATACGTAATTTATCGAAATCTAATGACAATATGTTGTTGGTAACTATTTTGTATTCACTATTTATTTACTCATGTTATTTAGCAATAAAGGTAATTTCATGAAAGGTTGTAAAATTGATTTGAATAGGTGACTTGGTCCATTGTGCCGGGCGTGTTATACAGTGGAACCTCGCTAAACCGGACGCTGGCTAAACCGGAATCCTCACAATACCGGACAATTTTCAAAGTCCCATATTTTCCCACTATATATTTAATGATAAAAGAACCTAACTAAACCGGACACTCGCTATTCCGGAAACCGGACAAAATTTTGAGAAAATTTGTTGCTGGGCAACACAATTCAACCTCACCAAACCGGACAGTAATTTTTGAAGCTGCCATAATAATTTGTATATATTTTATTGTATAACTGTAGAAATCTATATAATGTAATATTTTTTTTTAATAAAATTTTTACTTACTTAACTTATCTATTTGATACTAGTTGGACTTAGATGGAGAAAATACCACCAAACTACAAGTAATAACCATATTCACCAATGTTCTTTGCTAACATACCTTGCCGTAAGCAATTTCTTTCCTAAATTGTGAACCAGAGATGGTAGATATGTGACACTGGATGGAATGATTTTAATCGAAATTGGCTCATGGCATGAAGAAACATAATTATATAACTTGTATATCTAACTCACTGACCTTTGTTCTATTGATGGGAGTACCTGAACGGGTAAGTTAGGGAGAGTGAATGAAATAAATTAAAAATAGCTACGAGTTGACTGCATCTCCGTATGTCAAACACATTGTTCTGACAGCAAAAAGTAGAAATGTACAGACAAACATGGGCAAATACCAACCATAATTACATTGACTGACGTTTTGTCATCTCGTACGCGGAAGAAAGTTAAAATAGTAAATTATTTGAATCCAGTAGCCTTGGATCTCAATAACAAATCTTGAGATTGGTCTACTGATTCAAATCTCAACTTTGCATTCCGGTATTCTCAAGCTGTGATAAGATTATATTACTATTTACACAAATTCTATACAGAAATTAGCTGTTATTATTATTGTATATGTTTATTTACTCATATAAAAACAAGCAAATAGACCTGATACAGGTTGAGAACGAAAAAGAGATTTGAGGTCTGAAACCGAGATCAAGTTTTAAAACCTCTCGGAACTTGGTTGCGCATAAAACACGAATATTCTATCGATAGAGATATGATACTTATGATAAAGCAATTCTATGTCTTTTTTAAAGTATTTTTGCAGTATCAACATTATCAACGAAGTCTCTGAGCTACTTCAGTATTGTTTTTTGTACCTACGTCGCTGGCATTCCTCCAATATAGATTAAGCATTTTCCTCTAATTTCATTTTCTGGAAAATGCAAGCATCGAGAAAGTTGGAGGCAATAAAACATAAGGTTCCCCCCTTCAAATTATCTTTGCAAATGTACTTGTCTTTGATAACATGAGTATAAAATGATATTGATAACAGCATTGTCAGCTGTTGGAGTATTTTGTGCTGTAAAAAACGATTTAGTCACCGTTGCACCTGAATAAATTGAAATCAAATTGATCGCTATATTAAAACATTCCTTTTCAAAGGGTTGTCATTAATATTCGCGATGTCAGATGGACTAAACCGGGCAAAGATTAATTACTTATCATATTTTGATCAGAAAAAAATGTGTTTGTCTGTTTTATTGAGGTTTGATTTATTTACTGGGTTTAACGCCGTTTTTTTTCACAATTTATCAGTTATATGCGGCGACCGGTTCACTTAACCAGTTTTCCTGGACTGTATACTAACCAGTACTAACTTACCCATCCACAAGAAGCCGACAACTTCTCCACATATGGAGGAAAATCGAGATTTTTGTCAATTTTTCATAGAAGGGTATTACCTGCCGCGACCGGGATTTGAACCCTAATTTTTTTTTAATATAAAACCATTGACATTTTTGGAACTTTTGACGACGGTATACACAATAATTATATAAAGTCTGGGGAAAAAAGATGTAATAATGATGTACTCTCTCCCTGCGTCTGACTTTTCAGCAACCATATTTACAAGTACCTGTATTAGGTTATATGTACTGGATGTAGGATGCGAGTAAAATTAATGACTCAAACACTTCTTAATCAGAATTCAGTCACGTGGTCTGAAACACCCTCGTGGGTTCCCACTTATTAATTAAAGAAATTATTTGTGCAATTAGTAAATGATGATTTTCAATTTAACCTTAGCCGCTAGTACTTCCTTTTCAATAACTGATGGTCATACTAAGTCGGGTTTAAGCAGTGACCACGTGACTTTGCAATTCAGTCAAAAAGAAAAAAAATCTGACATCATTTTAATGAACAGTTAAAGAAGTGAAGACTTATCCATAAAAATCATTTGGTGGACGATAAAACCTAATCCCGGAAATTCCGTCTCGGTCACGTCCGGCAAATTAGACTTTAGATCGAACTTTGATCAATGACATAAATTCAACACTGGGACAGCTGAAAAGCAATACCGGATTATTTCGTAAGATTTGTTACAATAAAACGGTGATAAAATCATTACCTGAATACATTATTCCATGTTTTATTTCCGCTGCAGTCAGTATCACTTCCGGTAGTAGAACGAGGAAAGCACAGAACAGCTGCAGTAGCGGTGAGAATGGCGGGAACTGTTGCCATAGGTAACGTAGCCGATCGTTACCTATCCTTGACCCTAGATTTTTAGCATTGGAGTCCAAAGCGTGGTCTCTGCCAAGTTTGACTCCATCGTTAGCGGTATTTCCAACTTTCAAGAAGGAGAAAAATATAAATAACGGTAGAAACAGCACCGAGAGCACAATTAATGCTATGTATGTCCGAAGTTCTCCCGGGGGCGGCCCGTCCCATAATATGTCGTGGTTCAACTTCCGGTACCGCGCCACTCCCTGATAAGTTATAAAACAGTGGACCGCAAGAGCAACTAGACAATACACAATTGACCACAACGAGTTGAGACTCGAACTTCTTGTAACTAATTCCATTTTTATGATAAATATTCCTTCGCCAGTTTAACATAAACTACTTGTTTTCCCTTGAATTTCAACTTCTAAATGTTTAGTAAGTAACATCCAAGATTCTGTTAATTGTGGCTGTAAATCAACTTACTGCAGTGCTGGATATTAAATCATTCTACACACATCACTCGATGTTTAGAGTCCAGAAATACTCCACATATTGAACATGTCAGGTTTTTTTTAAATCCGTTATGCAAAAGACGGTGTTTATAAACTTTTAATTGAGCATCAAACATCATTCAGTATTGTCTGTCGTCGAAGCTCACTTTAGTTCGCAAGCGTTTTCTACCTGGAAGAAATAAAGTATAAAACAGAAGATTAACGAACTTCAAGTCTATAAAATAAGAACGTAAGTGCAACCATCCAATGGCTGTGTTTGCCAAAAGCTGCTTACCTGTGAACAAGTATTGGCACATGCACATGGAATGCATAATGTATAATTGGTAAATATGTCTGCAATATGTTCATCGTTTCTTCAAAACCATCCGTCTGACACCCATTATATAAATTAAGATTGATTAATAATATCCCTCATCTTTGTGAAAAGAACAAAACTTTAAATCAAAGAGATTTGTCTTGCACAGAACTTACATAATGCTACCCGGGAATAACTTATTTCGATCGTTTTTCTTAATATTCCATGTTTTCTTCGATAATATCCGAATTTATCCAAATTTCATCAACTCGCGTTTTGATTGGCTCAGAGATTAAGTCGGATGCATTCTGATATAACTGTTGATAATATGTTTGTAATTGAATAAACATGCTAATTAGCAATCAATTACTGACTAGAGATCTCATATTTTCTGCTTATTACTATTTAACGGCATAATTTATGTATTAAGCAGTTACTCGAGTCAGTTTTTCATCACTTCAGAACAAACTCCAACACGAACGATTTTTATGAGGACTTGTCAGATCCAATGCCAATTAAAATGTAACATTTTCCAGGCTCTCTCGGTTGTCAGTTATATTTACTTCATTGTAATTATTACAAACGGTCTGTTTTGTCCAGAACAAGTATACGAGCTTTGTTGATAAAAGCTTGGTAATAAATTAAGCAATTAATTAGAAAAAAATGTTTGACAAGTTTGCTGAACGTTTCTGGAACTTGTATTATAAATGCCAACACGTGGTATTTGTAACACGTGGTACGTATGTAAAACACTTGGTTTGTTGTTCATGTCACTTCAGTGATATAACAATTTAATTCTTGGGATAGCGATTTGTAAGACTTGGCCTTTATCTCATTTATACTAAAATTTCTCCGAAGATTAGTCAGCAAAATCGACTTCAGGGCATCCGATAAATTTGTTTTTTTTTTCCAATGGCAAAATAAATAGATTTATTTTTATTAAGACATGTGAAACGTCTGAGGCCCCACGTTCAAGGGTGATTGATTCCATATTCTTCCGCGCACTGTGAGTAACAGATCAAAATCGTATATTCAAAAATAGAAGTTATAGAAGTTAAAAGGAATTTACTGGTGTGGTATGGTGAGTGAGGTACACGAAAATGTACAAAGTAAACATATTTTCAATAATTAGTACAAAACATCTGAAACGAAACAATACTCTTGTTGTTTTTTTTATTTCCGAATTTTTAATCACTGCGGCAGGTGAATTTGATACGAATTTGTTCTACCTTGCCACCCTAAAACAATTGTCTCCCGTAGTTTTATATCTTGATAATGCTGATAAATAGTGCGAGAAATTTGTAGGTGGGAAATTAATGAGCATGCTGAGACAACTGAGAGAGGGGGTTTGATAAGAATTTGCACATTCTGCAAAATGTAACAAGCGGTGTCATATTTCTCTTTCGTATTTTCAAGATCGTAATTTACGATTTTTGTGCCGTCTTAAATTTTGGAATACACTTCGGATGGTGCTAATTTGGCTTAAATTGGGGATCTAGTTTCGTTCATACGCTATTTATCAACAGAATTTCAACTATGTACAATAGGTTTACGTAACCAGTGCTCCTGGGTTATCTATCAGCACTAATCAGTTGCTTTCCATTTCCTCCATTTTGTCAGCGCATGTGAGAATCAGAGACTGATACTTTTGTATCTACAGTCAACTTTTCTGACCTCCATCCAGTTGGTTGGCATTCTTGCTTACCGCCGACTTAGCTACTTAAGTAGTGCGACTGGACATAATTAAACCATAGTGGTAGTCGGCTGTATTTCGAAATTCAAGCACAAAATATACAACAACTGGACGAAAGGGTACGGTTCCGAGGATTGAATTGCTGTCTAAATTCCAACTACAATTTTTTTTGGAAAAAGAGATATACATCTACATCTCCTTTGAAATCTTTTGTTGAACCAGGCATCAATGTTCAAGTAAATTGTATTCCCTGTTCGTCCACGAGATATATAGGAATGTACATAATTATCCTCGTACTACGGAATAATAAAATACTTATGTTACATCTTCATGACGCGTTTACCTAAATGACTGTATTTACTTAACATTATAAGCACTTAAAAACACTCCATCTCCATCAATCAGCGATAACCATATCTTTTTCTCTAGAAGTTTTTGCTTGTTCAATCAAATTTGTTTATGCAGAAATGTCGCTTGCATTGTGTGCGCATTTTCCATTAACATGTCTTACTGTTTTATCTCGTGCTAAAAATCTCCAATTACCCGTGCAAAGTTCAACCCGCCAAAACATACAACAGGTGTCTTTCATTTGGTACGTAAAGTTGCGCAAACGTATTGTATCATAGACATATTGTTTATAACAACTTTAATTACAAACCTACTAGATAGTACGCAATCAATACAAATATTTTGGTATATTTGTACACTGTCTATATGAGAGATCACGTATGTGTGGCGCCAATGCATTCAGGTAACTGAAGACAGTTTTACTTGACATGTCAGGTAGTGCGAGCGGGCATTATCAATTTACAGTACCCTCTGACATCAAGCTTTTTTGATATGCTTACACGAAACATGTTTCATTACATCAAGATCAGAAAAAATATGATATAAATTTGATTAAAATGATACGTATTGCGACAACGGTAGATTTTATACCGATAAAACATGACTTTAATGTTTACTTGAAAATAAATAACAGTTTGGTGTTCAAATTACTCAGCAGAATTTGTGGATAACAATTTTTTACCGTTTATACCGACTATCGAAGACATACGTACAAACATATAACAACAAATACCTTAAAATATACGGACATACAGTTCACAGACCATTTTACTTGAAATATTCATATTCTTACACGTTTGCAGGGTGAACTAAAATTAGAGTTTATATATCATATTAAAAATAGGGAAAAACATATATATATATATTACACCTCACAAGTATATTTTATCATATGTTATCGTTGTACATTTAGTTTTAAGTAATACTTAAACTTCTCAAAATACTCAATTCTACTTATTTACCACCGAATACAAACAGGGTTTAATTTCAAAGGTGTGTTCAACGATAAATATGTCTGTAACTACAATGTTTAAATACATTTCAATTATTCAAAAATGTTTATTTAGTTAATTGCCATAAAATACAGTTTCATTTTCTAAAGAGCTATCATAGAAAAATAATTTGCCAATTTTTAGAAAATTTAAGCGAGCCTCTAAGTGCTTTTCCTATTGAAAAGATAGAATTATAATTGCGCTAACTTGTATCGGAGTTGAAACCACCGGAACTACTTTAAGTTTACTTCCGGTTAGAATGAAATGAAAAATCCTATCGATTAATTTTCCTTCAGCGCAGTACGATTTCGTCAAAAATCAATACAATAACTTCCACAGTGGCTGTTAACGTTTTAAAAAAACGTCCATCACACGTGCCAGTCCATTGGTTGCCCGGGATTATTTATTGCAGACATTGCGTAGCGATAGTTAATTTATTACTCGCTTTTTTTCAAGGAAAATATTGCGAACAAGAATTTTAGAACTCTAAGGTCACTTAAGCACCTGTTATCTTATGCGCATGCGTTTTAAATTCTTTTTTTTTTGTTCATGAACTCGTCGCAACGAAACATTAAATAAAATATTACGTTTACACCGAAGTATTGAAGTATATGTTCGACCTACAAAATATTCTCCGGGCGCTATGTTTCAAAAGACGGAACAAACTTTACAACATATTCATTAAAATCAGTATCCTTTTTTTGAAGCCAGAAGAATTGCTTTGTCAGTGAACTTTTGAAAGACCAACTGAACGGTTATTAGTCTTATAATCGACATTTTGTACGGGAAATAGGATAATTCAGTGATTATTTTAATACAACTGACTTAACATTGTCAATATTGTAAACTAGTTTTTTTTTCCTGTCAATATGCATTGTCAGTCAAGTATTTTATATCTGTCTGAAATAACAGTTGAGCTTTCAACAAGCCCCAATTAAAAATCAATTGAAAAATACGTCCCATCATTTTTTAACGATAAGACCAATTTTACGATAACACCGGTAATTGGTCATGAAAATATTTTAAGTGTAACCTATACTTCATTATTTGTCTAAAATCTTTAAAAAGCGTTTTAGTCCACGTCCTTAATATTGAGGGAGATCAGTGATCAGTGTTTTAAGATCACGAAAATGATTTAGGGCGGGGGGTCCGTATATTACTAGTTTTCTTTTGTTAAACTTGTAAAATTGAATATGTTTTCATATATTTACCATTTTATTGAATTCCAACTGTAACTAATATAGCTAAAATTGGTGTGAGATAATAGGACCGATTACTGTATGAGGTTTTATTCATGTTTGAAGTATTCACAGCTTGAAAGGACATGACTCGTCAAATATGACAATCAACAGTCAAAATACAAAAACAGTTCAATGTTTACTTTTTGCATAATACAGTATAACCTCCTGAAAGCCGGACCACATCTCGACTGCGCCAAAAGTCCGATTATCCGAGAATTCTGGTTTTCGGAGAACTAATGATAATAGAATAGAAAATAGGGGACTTGAAAAATCATTCCACTTGTAGAGAATTCCAGTTTTCTGGGAGTCCGGTTTTCAGGGTTTTACTGTATAAAAAAACTTTTATACACAAGTTTTATCTACGTAGATTTAATGACTAGCGAACCCGCTGTTATTTATTATGTTCATGAGTTACAGTCGCAAATTTTGACACATAATAGCATGCTCTATAGAGAGAGAGAGAGGGGGGTGGGGAAGGGAGGGAGGGAGAGAGAGAGAGAGAGAGATAGAGAGAGAGAGAGAGTGATCAAAGTTTTATTGAGTTCTTTTTAGTTTAATCACAATGAACACTTTGATGTTTCTACCAGTCTCGTTATGTCAAATATAGAGTCACTTCTCGTAATTAATTAACACGCTTTCATTCTTTTATGCTCTGCATTTTAGCTATCAACTCTAAGTATATGTTGACGTAATGTTTGAGACCAATTACAAATATCCTTTAAAATTTATTCCTATAAGAAATCAGACTGTGGTATATCTAGTATTGCCGTACTATATGTATTCTCTCATTCACTTGAAATCCATATTCGTGCAGCAAAACAAAGCTAAAAAAGAATGCGACTGTTACTCAGATCACACAGATGAAATGGGCACTAAAAACACGCATCCTCAGTTGTAATCTTTGATCGGAATGCAACAAACAGTAACTCCTATCTCGAGCAAACTCTTTCCGCTTTTTTTTTACTCGCTGCATTACTGAGCGTAACTAATAGAAATTTTGCGGTTAGCTACAAGATGAGTTGCGCAAATCATTATTACTGAATGTATAACAACTGCTGTGAAACTCCCGAGTCACGTGCAGGCAAGAGTCACGTGACATCAATGTTCAAGTGATTATGGAATGTTATCTGTAGACTACATTTTGAGCCCGTCTCAGATTTCAGATCACAATAAAACTAGAATTAATTCCTGTTTGAATAAAAAAATCTGCATTCCACTGAAAATTAAAACATTCCGATGTCATGTAACTGAACGAATCAATAAAAATCAAGCATGAAATGTTTCTTACTTGTAGGTAAACTATCAGATATCTATGCAGACATTGAAAACACGCTGTTTTTGCCAAAATTTGCATCAGAAATTCACGCAAACCCTACCGCAGCAATGGACAATAAAATGGTAAAATGATTTGCATAACCACTCTCAAACGTTTCACTGTCTGTGAACAGGATTCAAGTTTATCATAGTAATTATATCATATCACGTGATCTGAGAGTAAAGCATAAAATGCAGTTTTTACACGAAAACAGCCAATTAGACCGAATTACGGAACAGAATAGAACAGAGCAGAACATAGTATTTATTTTTTTATTTGAACGATGTCCATCATCTCGTAATGTAAAATACATGCATATTAAATGGCTAAATTATGATTATCATTCAAAACGTAGAATCGTAGGAGGTTTCTACTACAAAATTGACCCAAAATTGCGTAAACTGTGAGCATATTTATTGCCTTAATACCGCAATATCATAAACATCTGGATGAAACGATTACGGTGAACGTCTGACCCAGAGATGGTGTAATATTATATATTAACATAATTTCACTCTCGCCAAATATTTCTGGCAACCCCAACTTGTTCTGTTTAATTCGATGTCAAGCCGATTAAACTGTATTGAATGAAAACCGCATTGCAATTGCCAAGCATGCATTCTTAACAATTCATAAGCGTGCGTGACACGCACGCTGTATCGTAGCAACGGCGTAGGAGAAGTTTCACGTGACTGCACTCGAGATACCTCTAACAGATTCGTTGATTTGTATGTTACAAGATTTGTATGTTCGATGTATTCATTGAGGAGTATTAGCTCAGTGAATGATGCTGAAAACCCGCATTCTTTTGATTTTATGCAACCATTACCAAAGAATGTTATTTGTAAATTGCTATTTATAAACACACGTGAACAGCTTCCTCAATGCTGAACCTGCTTTCACATAATGGTATATTATCAGTATTTTCTTTGTTATATTACATGTGAATAAAATAATCAAATTTGTGTCAAAAACAAACTTTAACAATAACAGCAATATTTAATCTTAAGATATTTTACCGCCCTCGTAAAGAATAAAAGCTTGCGTTATTTTTTTAATATTTTGAGTATATGATCGATAAATAAAATGTATTGCAATGACATATTATTATTTAAGTATTGATAGTGCAATCTCGGTTAAGAAATAGCTTTGAAACGATACACTTGCTCGCTTTAGTAAGCTTATTACTGTCAAACCTGCCAACAAAGACCATCCTAAGGAAAGACAAAGACTTGTGGCCTTTATTGTCCGGTGACCTTTGTTCAGTGTTTTTCTTTGTTTCTAATAATCAACGATGGGTTTTCAAAGAAATGTCTTTAGTCAGAGGTGGTCGCAAACACAGGTCAGACTGTAATTAAAAGGTTACGACCTCAATGTCTTTCCATCTTTTCATTGCATTTGGTTCCCGCTTTCGATATGTTACAGACACGGTAATATTGATTTTCTAAACCATTATCAAACTGTAGAAAGAGTCTGTGGCAGACACAATAAAAGACCCGCAGAAATATAAGACAAATATTTCAGACAGCGTAGATGTTAACTACGTTACATTCGTCTTCATTTGTTGCCATTTTGCGGATGATTTTTAGATCCATTACTAATCTATTCGAGTATGAAATGTCGTCTGCGTCGAGATCTTGTCTTCCGGTGTTTTTGTCGTAGTTCAAACAATATAGCCACCGTGACATTCAATACGGTAAATTATATTTGTTTAGATTAACCTCATGCTTGAAGTCTGTGATAGCAAGGTTACAAAAACTTCTTAAATTATGATATCCAAACCCAAGCATTTGATTGGCTGTTTTTTTAATATAGTAATAAAATTAACCAATGAAATAGCCTTATTCAGAGTCTATAAACTAACTTTATAGCATATGACTCTGATGTCAGTCATATCTTATAAAATTTACATGACAATGATTTATCAATAACTCTAAAACTCCTTTAGAAACGTTGTCTGTAGTTTGTTAAATGTTTCGGATCCGAGTTCTACATTCCAATTATTGTCCAAATAGTATGTCAATAGGTGTCGTTTTTCTCTGGAAATTCGACGCCCAATTAGTAATAATAGCTTGGTAGTCAATTATAAATATGTTGAAGCTATAGTGATTCATTGGTTACTACGTCACTGCCTTCATTAATTCGTAGTTAAATAAATACGTACGAATCGGCCACAGTAGCGGTACATTACTTGAGACATTTTAATTAATTGTACCTCCCACATTTTAATTTTAGTGCCATCCACGAATCCTTCGGACCCTTATTTTTACTAACCTCGCTTTCTAATTAAACGACGGATTGTATAAACATATTTCAAAAATCAAATTTGTTTAATCTAAATGCAATCTCATTTAATATCGACGCTTTAATGGAAACAAATTATGCGTTAAACTGTCGACCAAATGTGAATTTTATCTGAAATATTTTTAATAAGTCATAACATTAAACTACATTCACCGGGCATTTATCAAAATTACAATATCCGGCATGAAATAAGACAAGCGTCTGTATTGAGGGTATTCGAATCTCTCAGGCGCTTGTCATAAAAATAAATAATTGTAATTTTATGTGAAAACGGAATTAAGCATTGATATTATCTGAATAATTTGACCAATTGTAGTCAGTGTCTTTTTCTTAAATATTCTTTGTAATTATGAATACGTAGAAAACATCAATTAACTTAGCAGACAAATTAATTTTATCATAATGTTCTGTCTTTAATGAGCGTCTATGTGGACACAGACGACTAAATTAACCATACAGGAATTCTCCGCTCGAATCCGCAATCAGATTCGCATCAACAGAACGATAAAATGACAAAATATGATTTTAACTACCAATATTGGACACATCGAAACGTTGTAATCCTCCTCAGTCGTAGGCAGCACCTAGTCACTATAATTACATTTCTCTGACATATCGTATGGATTAGCAAATATACATTTGGGTCATTCATCTAATTGCGCTAGAATTGAATCAAACTTTGCTATGTTGAGACAACGTCAATTTAACAAGAAACAAAGAAATAAGGATATACATGTATGAAACATCACCAAGCCATTCATCGGCACAAGACTTAATTATAAAAATATGGAAAAAATTCCGATTCCAATGAATTTTTACCAAGATAGTCATTGACATGGTGTTAAATTATTAACTTTAGTGCTTTACAATATTTAAATCTATTAAAGATTCCAGCGTAGAACATGAAAATGTCAGAAAATGACAGAACTATAGATAACGAAGCCTTCAAATGTACAGGAACAAAACTTTATCAAATCAGAAATAGAACCAGCGCCGCTAAATGAGACTTTAACAAATAGTGCACATGCCCAGCAGAGGAACGACACAAATATTAGGACTATTTTTCTAGCGAATTTTGACCATGGTAAGACTTTTCTCGTAGAATCGCTAACGTCTCAGAAATATATTTACAGATAATTTAAGTATTACCGACAATTCTATCAGTAATAAACAGAACTAAGTCGAGGTATTTTTCGATATTTTTCGTTGCCACTGGAAGAGAACGACGCGTGTCGTCTTTCTGATGTTTGGCGTCCAACCGGAGCAAAACTAATAGGAAAATATAGCAGTTAAAGCTGTCTTGTACAATGCTTGCCAAAAACATAATTATGACTCGATTATTGGGACCAGGAAAAATGATGTAGAAGATTGGTATCTGGAGATGTTGGTACTATGGTTTATTTGTGATTTGTTATCAAGCCTCAGACATATCAATCAATAAAATGAAATAAAATGAGATGCAATTATATTTTGCTGTCTTAAATATTTAACAGACATTGTCTATTAGTTGAATGCCGCTTATCTGGAATCAAACGGAAAACAAATGCTTTTACATGAAACTGCTCTGTGCATAAAGAATCATCAGCTCAGCAATTAGTCGACATAAAATACTTTAAGCTGAAAAAAACTTTAACATTTTGTTATGTTTAAAAATATAATTTTTCCGATATTCCCAAGAAAGACATGCTACTAAAAAAACATTCAGATCTATACAAGCGTATGTCAGACAAAATTCTTTGGTCTATGGTTTCTTCAAGGTCTGAAATGGGCACGGTACGGGTACTTTCGATTTTAAACCCGAAAGTATGCGTATTGGATTTCATCCTTTTTGTCACTTGTGACCGGAGTAAAACCACTGGAAAACAGTATGAAGTAAGTTCCGCAGTTTTAAACTTTAAATTCTGATAATTTATTCATTAAACAGATGAAAAACCAAATGAATGCAACTGTATAAATAAATTGAACAGGTGGATATTAATTTCTATCATAGACCAATAAATACACAATAGTCATCATATACTGTGCTAATAAACAACAGTTTCCCGTAATTATTTGTATATCAACAGAGCGTACTGGCCAGAAGCCATCTTCTAATCATTACAAAGCGCTTGCAAGACGAACCAAATTTTCTGCTCGAGAGATCGAGCGTCATAAAATCGGATTCCTCGGTACTTTTGGTTAAGAGGCACAAGCTGAATCTCTTCGTATGTTGGATATAGAATTAGCCAAAATCTAAGTCCGTAAAACTTTGCTAAATGGTTCACGCTTACGCGCCAAACCACATTGGCAGCACGAGATATCGAGCTACGCAAAATCACGTGCCGTGGAACACCGCGCTATAGCTCACTCAGTAATCATTAAACTGACGAGCTTCACGTGTTCATTGATATACGTTACGTTGTATGTAGGATTTTTGAAACATGATTACATATTTTGCAGGCTCCAGTTATTTCGATATTAATACCTCATTTTTTATTACATTAGGTTTGTACATACATCACGTTGATATGTTACAGACGACTTATCAACAATAAGACTGGCATTCATTCTTTGCTCGGTAAAAAATAAATTATACGTTTTACTTAACTGTTCTCTGTAACTCAAATTTAAGATTAATTTCTACTAGATTGGTTCAGACTCTACGTTTGTCAATAAAAATAGTTGATATATTACATGAAAATTTATCATATATTACATGAAGATTTTAACTGTTAATCAATCAATGGCCAATTTTTTTTTCGTTTTTTTCGACACTACAGAACCTCAACTATAGCGCTGATGCAGAACGTAGACTACTTCTATTTGTGACAGTCCAACGAAATCCTTTTTCCTTTAGCAATTAGCGTCATATTTTAGCCGCATTTTAAAACTCCTTTGTAATATCTGTATTTGACGTTTGTTCCTGACGTGACACAGTAAGATATCAACCGTAGAAATGAACGGAGAACCAAGACTCCTTCCCCATCATCGCTGAGTGAACATTCTGTTATAATAGTGTATCAAGTGTTAACTGAATTTATTTTCGAGCTACTTTAGAAGTTGGTGACAGATTTTTGGTAAAATGAAACATGAGTTTTTCTTTTTACACAAGTCTTATGTTATTTTTTTCAGAAATACAGTGTAATAGCAAGTCTATTCGAATTGAAACTGGGGCGAATCATTACCGGAACGATTCGACTTCCGTTTCGAATTGGATATACCTTCAATGTCTCCGGGCATGCGATCAGATTTGTATCAAATGTTCCATAAGTAGATAGATATACTATCAAGATTATCTTCGTATTGAATGAACGAACTTAATCAGTAACTCCTATAACTCTACATTGACATCTATGCTCTCATTCAGTCGATTGGAATAACACAGTTTAATACCAAAACTATTGAATTGAGGCCCTCTACATTATAAAACCTGACTTTCTTCCCTTGATTGTCTTAACATAATTTTCTCCCTTGTATTCAAAACAAATTATACAAATGCATCGTCTGAATACCAAATATTTTTGATATCATTAAAACAAATTAAAGCATGTAAAAGCAAATCTTAAAAACAATATTCGGTGATTTCCGTAAATATTCGGGAACGTACGTGTGAAGTTTTTACAGATGTTAAGAAATTACTGTACAGACCCTGAATTTCGGAATGATAAATGAGCGAAATATAAGAAAGTCACAGACACACATACGTAGTAAGTGCAATAGATGTATTTATTGCAATCTTACATTCCTAGATCTGATAAACTGCCTGGAATAACAAGAATCAATCAAAAACGTGTGATCCATTCTTTGCATTTCTGGCAGATTCCTCTCAAAACACGCTTTTAAACATACAAGCGACATCTGCTGGTGCATTCGCAAAGTGAGAAAAGTCCTACGTTTGTTTGTCATAACAAGCATGAAGATAAGACATTTTTTCCTGCCAGATTTTTTTTGCTGCATTTCTTGCATCGCTGTCATTTTATAGCGATGTTAATGTTTGGTGTGCAGAGTAAACCAGTTAGACATAATTACTTAATACTTCGATTATGATCTGATGGATACAACATTCAGCAGCAGCATGATTCATATCATTATTCATTCTTCCTCATTCTTGTATACATAATTATATATGTAAAATAGTAAAACCTCGATATTAAGACCATCCCAAACACCACAAAAATAGTCTGAGATTGTGAAGTTGAAATATAAACATCGAATTAAAGTATCAAAATCGATGAAAACATACGTTATCGCTATTATGAGATGGCCTTAATATTGAAGCGGTTGATACGTGAAATCTTTCTGCAATGATAAAGAATCATTATTGAGTGGCGACCATCCAGCTAGTTTACGGAATGCCGGTAGTTCTAACCACGAGTACGCCTTGGGGTCTACCTCCACCCGTTAAAACTGGAAAAGTCACCATATGATTCAGGATATTAGTGCGACGTTAAACCTCAAACAAAGAAATAGAGCGGCAAAGATCTGTAGTTTGCTTAGCTTTCCAGTAATTGTGGGATAGTTCGTAAGTCGGTTATAATTGAAAAATATGGAATATTGTTCAATACCAGACAAAGGCATCCACTTATATAAGCAACAATGTTACGAAGCAATATCTGTTTCTTGATAATTGCGCGCCATGTAATTAACTATGAATGAGTTTTCGTTTTCTTTGTGTGAATCTGTTATACACATATTTGAGTACCGGGACATGTGGGGATATCAGTAAGATATATTTACGCGGTTCTCTATCGTCTTTACAGTCGTGAATTTACGAGGGAAGTCGCTATTCTAGACGAAACAATGCTGTTAGTTTAGCGCATTAAATGTCAATTTTATTGCGCGCCGTTTCTCTGCAAATCTTTTGTAATTGAATTCACTGTTTTATACCTTGGGGACAAAGTACATCCGAATGGAGATTGAAAGTTTTTTTTCCAATTTCTGAAACAATCTTGCAGATGGATAAATTCGTATCTCAAGAAATTAACTACAAGTTATCAACATTTTTTTTTGCTCGCCAGCCACGAAATGAGCTAATGAGTCAAGCCTCCTAGAAGATGACAATATTCAGAGTGTGTCTCGACAATATGGCGTACTAATGTGCCTTTGGCGTGCTGATCGCTACGTCTGTTAAAACAAAGAACATTGCTGTAAATTCGTGGCATATTGTTGTTCAAATGAAACTGAGCGAAGTGTGATTAATTCCATCAATGAAATGGCAACTGGCTTCATTACCAATGCGTTGTTAACTATTTATGCTTATCTAAATGACCATTCCATCATCGATATGAGGCCATTAAGTAGAGTGCTTTTTAAGAAGATAAGGTATCTGATCTTCAGTTTGAACACTAATAATTCTTGTTAATTTCTGAGTATTTGATGTTTCAGGACCCAAGTCAACCGTAAAGTTTTATGTCTGATATTGAGCATCTGGTTGTTGCTGTAATCTTTATATATTTTTCAAATACCAGCACTTTATGCTACTGGCAAGCTTGTTCATAAATATTTGAAATACAAGCGGTATATCATACATGCACACATGTCTAGATCACGGACAGACCTGTGTACAACGGGACATGAAAACAGGTGACAAAACATTATCTCTATGTACAGCTGGTCTCTATAAAGAGTTTACTTTTTTCTGATTCATCTAAACAAGATGTGAAAAGTGGTTACATAGTGAACCCTTAATATTTATGTTGAAATGGTCGGACAAGAGAGGTTTTAGGATTAGAGAGGTTTTCATATTAGAGAGGGTTTTCGGGTAGGAGAAGTTTTAGGATTAGAGAGGTTTTCATATTAGAGAGGGTTTTTGAATAGGAGAGGTTTAAGGATTAGAGAGGTTTTTATATTAGAGAGGGTTTTTGAATTGGAGAGGTTACCGTATTAGAAAGGTTGCCAGATTAGAGAACTTTTCTGTATTGTACAAAAATCACAATAAAATTATACCCTAAAACTTCTAGACTAATTGCTGTGTCCGGATTTGAGAGGTTTTCTTGTATGAGTTGTTCGGATTTGTTCTGTTTTCTGCGTATCATTGTGACTGTATTCGGAGGATTTCAATTACGTGGTCTTAAATAAGAAGAACCGTACTTTAACATTTAAACCCGCATTTACCAAAGAACCAATTAAAGCGTAAATATTCACCAATTTGCTGCACAATATGTATTGTATCATTGAATCTGAAGTTTTCAGCAGTGATCTGTATCATTTAAGATCAGATTAAACTGCTGGGGAAAGGATGTTTGTAGATAAATGTTTGCATGAAAATTTACCCATTTCTCCGTTGATATGATAAATTTTCGCACCTGTCCAAAAGTGTACAACTCATACTGATATTGTTCTTCGTAAGTTGGCTTAATATGAATCAAATCAAACACAGTGAATCATTAAAGATAATCTCGTTATGTCATGACTGACAAAAATGTTTGTAAGATTTCAATATCGTTAGGGTAATAGAGTTTGACACAGTGGCCTTAATTGATCAATTAAAACTATACGTTCGTTCCCTAACTGATAAGCCTGTCAAATATAGGTATGCATTTTTTTGTATATCGATGTAAAATTGTTGTACATGTTTTGTATATTTTGTTTTTGATATCATAAGAATTTATAAGACTTCTATACTTATAGAAAGACAATGAACATCAGATAACAGAAATGTCTTCAAAATACGCCAACCATTATTTCAAAGTCGAAGTAGACTTCATTTCAGAAACAAGGCATTTATATCAATGAAATATTTCGAATTCGAAAAGATGTGTGACTTGCTGAAAATGAAATATGTAATAGTTTTTGCCTCATGCATTATCAAAAGACTTTAAACAGATGCCTTTATTGCGGAATTGAAATTGTCATGGAAATGAAATATAACAGGAATGGGATCAGATCGATAATAAAATCGTTATATTTGTCCGTTTGATGCACGGAAAATCCTCATAAAGAATGTTGTTTCTTTTATGGACACGTTATGAATGTTTACACAATAAATATAATTACTGTACCGCCCCCTTTTCCGATGCTGAATGATTGATTCACACAGGAGGAGAAAGAAAATAGATCGGAAAGAATAGATCCGTACTGTTTGTATTTAAATAAACATCAAATTACAATATCAGTATTGTATAAGTTTTTCATTTTATTCTTTAATATAAGATCAAGACACAGTTTACTCATTTGCTCTTCTCAAATTATTTTGCTGAAGTCTGAAAAATGAAGTTTTTACAACAGAAAGTTGGCATTGGTATTGTAACAGTGTTTCGAATCTCTTTCGCTTGCTACTTCTTCGACTAACAATGCATCCTGTCGTTTAGGCATACTTTTATTTATATATATTCCTTTGAATCCGTCAACATTGAGGCGTGTCTTAATTAAGAAATCTTTTTCAAAATCTCGACGCCATTCCGTTTAAGGCTGAAGCCGCATTTTGAGACCATACGTGACCAATTGTAGCTTTGTCGTATGTCAATGGTCAATTTGTACCAAGAAATAACCAATCAAAACCTTGCATTATAAGGTTGGATTTAAGCTCCGTTTCAAACCAATGCTTTATAGAAAATATCTCTATCTTTGGAAATTTAATGAATGATAGAAGATCAGATAAGAGTGATACTTTAAAACAATTTTGTATTATAATTAAAATACAAATACAGTCCAGCATTTCCAGAGCGTCCCTCTCTTGAGCAACAACCTCCCTTCAACAACAGCATGATATTGCTTCTCCAAAAAGGGTATTGCTTTGGAAATGTTGCTCTGTACGTTATGTATGATATATCATGAATGAGACTCCGTATAGAAAACAAATTTGTATTATAATTAAAATACAAATACAGTCCAGCATCTCAAGAGCGGCCCTCTCTTGAGCAACAACCTCCATTCAACAACATCATGATATTTTCCCACTCTACAACTTAACTATTAGCTTAACCTCTCTAGAGCAACAACCTCTCAACAACAGCATAATTTTGCTTCTCCAAAATGGGTGTTGCATTGGAAATGTTGCTCTGTACGTTATGTATGATATATCATGAATGAGACTCCTTATAGAAAACCTGCCCTACTTCCATAGCTGTATCGTAGTTGTAATATGTAATCACTTTACAACTCAAAATAGTACGTGCTGAAAATGAATACGACTTTCACGTATTTTGTTCATAAATATAATTCTTTATTATACAAGCTGGTGAAACACGAGTATCTCATGTAAAAATCATATTGCGTGAAGCCATATTTTTACTTATCAGATCCGCAAAATTTACATTTGACACTTCGGCTATATTGTGGTAGATACAACAAAAAAAAACACTGACAGATATTATCGTGTCATCGCAATTATATATACATTAATTATTCAGTATTTTTCATAATATTATTTTCATCAAGATCATTTTATTTATTTTTTATTAATACAATGTAATGTAAGAACTATTTTTATTCTGATCAGATATGATATAGTACAATCAAACCTGTGTTTGCGGCAACTTCCGAATGAAGACCACCCTGTGAATAAAGGCCATTCTTTGAAAAATCGCCTTTGATTATTTAGAACAAATTGACCTCCGAATGAAGGTCATCAGTCAAATAAGGCCACTTTTGTATTTCCTTAGGGTGGCCTTTGTTGACAGGTTTTACTGTATTTTCATTGAGAGGATAAATATTGGAGTTGAAAACCGAAATGAATTGTCATCTTCATAAACCGTGCAAAACTCAGACATAAGAAATTAACCGGGTAAGTTGAGTGACGCCCGTAGATAGGAAAATTTGTATTTTAGACATAATGTTTACAATTTTATGTTTAACAGTCTCTTTGTTACGACAGAAATATTACATTGATGATAAACAGCGTGGGTTTACTACAAATATATACATTATACAACACGATGTAAAAGCGTAAAAATCTAAAATACATAAAACTTTTATTTCATATTTATATGTGATCTCGTTATTTTAGATTAGTTATGTACTCACACATATAATATACATAAAAATATACAATATTTATTGTAGTCATATACTGATAGATGGATTCACATTCACAAACAAGGGATTATCTTTAGACTAACGAGATAATACCAATTCATTTGTTAATACAAATTTACAGGAACACATTATAGTATACAAAACCACGTATATTTTATGTATAACTTTGTACCATAACCGCATAATAATGCTACATATTTTAATGCATGCATTGACTAAAGACTGTACGGTACAAACCGTCACATGTGTTTTTGAAGTAAAAATATCGACGATGGATGATACCCTGGACCCAGTTTATCAAACAGATTATCAAAATGTCCAGGTTTTCAATGTATATATACATACTGATCATGAGTACTGGATTTTTTGCATTTATGTATGTTGTGTCACAGAGCATATGAAAATGTGAAAGTGCACATGATAATAATAATATGATTCAGCTACCTGTCTTACTTCTAGAATATATCACGTGTTTTTTGTGTTTGATTTCGATTTATCACGAATTTTTAGTTAAACATTCCAAACACGAAATTATATTTAGATTTTTTTTTGGGGGGGGGTTATCACACGAAAAACAATTCTTATCAAAGAAAAAAAGAAAAAAAATGTTTTAGACGTACCTTTGTTATTTTTTGTTGCTATTATTCTTTATTATTATCCAAAATAAGTTATTCCATCGTCTGTGAATGCTATTGTAATCCCGCAGTAAATGATAATCTCGCGTGAATAGCGAGGAATCTATCGTCTGCTTCTGGCAATACCGTTAATACGAGATTTCTCTAAACTCGCTTGCATTCCAATATTGTAACAATTTACCACGCTTCTCTGTATCAACACGGTCACATTAATATTGTCAGTACCGAAACCATCCACCCGAGATGAAAATTACTAGCTACATCCACATTTCTCATACCCGCAGTATACAATTTTCACAAATTCTCCACTAAAACTGTCACCCATATTTTACGGTGTTGAAAACTTTAAATATCCGTTATACTTCGCGATATATATGACTAAAATTTGAAAACAAACAATCTAATTTTCTTCTCTCATCTAATCGGTCTGTATTTTTTCTCCTTCAAAATTCTCCTTCAAGTCACATTAAAAGCGTTCGTTTGAAATGATCTGTTTGAGTTGTAAACATCGGGGTATCGTAAACGCGCGTCCTAGCGTATCGGAGAGTATCAGAGAAGTGACGACCCAATACATTTTGAAGTTAAATAGTTGAATCGCTTAAATGTTAATGATAAATCGATAAAAGTAAATCTTTTTAAAATACTTTCGAATCTGAGTTTTAAAATAAATCCTTTCGCTGAAGCGGGTCGATAGGAAACTTGTTAAAATTAATATTTGATCGACTCATAGATACATTGGGATAGCTGGGTTTAATTTTCAACGTGTGAGAAATCAAAATAGATTATTTGAAGGATGTATAAATACTGCCCAACCTTTTATTATTTAACGTACGCGTTAAGTAGTATTTTCTGTAATTCTTCCTTTCTAACGAGGCCATTATTTTTTGCCAAATTCGACCATGTTTTAGATTCAGACTGGTATTAGTCGAAAATATGTCGGAAATGAGGAATTTCTATTTTATATGCTAATATCGGTTTGATAACTCATCCAAATAATACTTGGTGGGTCCTGATTCCGAGAAAAAAAATGCTAGCTTTTAGTCAGAAAGCTAAGGAGAAACGTCTGTGTTTTGTTGCAGACAACATCTTAGCAGATGAAGTCTACCAAGTTTAATTAGACAGTTATAATTATCACCTGAATAGGGACGACACGTTCCTGAGTACCTTAGTTTTTGTCACTTTCAACTGCATAATCTGAGATACAGTTAGACCCGGTTATAACGACCATCTGTGAACACTTACGGTCATAATATTTTCCAACGTCATCCTATATTGAGTTGATTATCAATACAGAATATCTGACATACTTCATCTATTATTTTTTTACGCTGCTTCCTATGGATTCCATTTATTGCCATTTTATTGCATGTAGAACCAAAATATGTGAGATGATAGTTAGACGTTCGCATTGTCAAAGATGGAATGTCAAAACATAGCATCCATGAGTCACTTATAGTAACATGCAAACAATCCACCATTGAGTTATTTCCCTTACTGATACAATTACTGAGGTTTTATTAAGGGACAAACACTACGGTGGACCAAACTGGACACTTTAATACTTACACAGCCACATCAATTTAATTATACACATGATATTATACCATCTACTAACAATGGCCTTCATTTCAACCCAATCACTGACGCTTCTACGACGTAGACAATAGATGGATTAAGACAAGACTGGTTCAAGCTTGTCACATATACCAGAATTACATTCTATACCGGGAACAAGTCAGTTGCATTTTCTCCAGCTTACCACTTTTGAGGCTTTAAGACATTTCATATCCATTCGCTCAGTCCGAGATTAATGCGTCTATAGTGAAAATATCGCCCGCACGGAGGAATCAGAACTTTGTGGTTTCAAATGGCGTTAAAAGCACAGCCAAGACAAAACGTATTTCATAGTAAAAAACTTATCACTTGCAAATTATATGTTTCTGATTTAGACAATATCTATTTATGTATGCGATAGGTGAATATATGTTTTGTTTCCAAAATATTTGTAATTTCTAATCACAGTAAAACTTCGTTTTACGAGCATCGATATCACGAACACAAGAATTATCTCGATGAGTTTTTAATGTCCCGTCAATTTTTGTTCTTATTTGTGTATAATTTTCAACGAACAAATTAATACCTCGATATCACGAGCACCACGTTTATCTCGAGCATTTAGTCTGTCCCGGTGACTCCTCGAGATGACGAGGTTTTACTGGATAGCTTTTTATTGTCAAATTTACATGTATTGTACGTACTGTTGGGCGTCGTGCCTTTTGTTGAAATAAATGTCTATCTTTACAGGAATCTACCACAACTGCCCATGTCGCCTTTTTATAGAACACTCCACTCTCGGGGCCATAGCGGTACAACATTCGAAACAAACGCAATTAGTACAGGTACGTTAATACAGGTACGGGGCAAAGAAAACACAGTGATTTTGATTCGGTCACTGGATGTCACCTTATGGGAGTTTCAAGACTAAAACAACAATGGTATGAATTGTGTTATGTTGATAGAATTGACTTGCAATCATACCTCAATTGAAAGAATGCCTCATGTTGTACCTTGTTATCCTATAGCGATTTGATTCCATTACGCCGTAGGCTTCTATACTGATATTTGAAATAAACTTTGTAATGTTTCGTTTTTATCATGAACGAAAAGAAAGATAAATGAAAAATGAAAGGAAAAAAGAAGAAATGAAAAAAGAAGAAAGGAAAACAAATCGTGCTCTAGACTATGTAATTTTTTTCAAGAACAAAATGGTGTATCACATCACTAACCCGTCAACAAACGTGACTTTACGATAAAATACAAGCAGAAATAAATAATCACCTCATGAGTTATCTCCCCACAAAACATGGGTTCTGATTACAGATTGATTTCAAACCAAGCAATGATATCTTCACACATGTTGATTTGCGTTTTTTGTAACATATTTCAATCGCATTAGTTTGGTTTGTAAGTACCTAGTATATGATATTCAAATTATTCTCCTACGGACACGCTCATTTATTTACCAGATATTTCTTACATCAGACAAGCTATTTCCTTCTGCATAAACATGTCTGTTCCTAGAGGAGTAAAAAGTCAGATCAACAAATAAATGCCAGACTATATTTCATGAAAAATAATTTAGGACAAGACGCGGTAGCATTTTTATATTAGCAAATTTTCTTAAAAGCAATCAAGAAACATGACGGATTGGGCGTAAGTAAATATTGATATATAATAGAATATATCCCGTATGAAAAATTGCAGCCACTCAGCAAAAAAAATATGTTAACGAAAGGAGATTGTTACATAATATGGTAATCATGTCTGGTAGAAGCAATTATAGAAGTTGTATGAATTTATTGGGTGAAATGACTCAGGGAGTTTGAATTTATTCTTTGTCTTTGCTAATGGAAGCAAAACGTACGAGTATTACAAACCCTATCTTTGGTATAATCACATCGTGGTTTACATGAGTGATAGCTATGAAATGTTCGACTAATATTTATGATAATCATGTTCTGTTCTGTTTGTTATATGGCATCTCTGTGGGTCATTGTCACGTGATGAAAGCCGAATGTACTTCCGGTGCTTTGATATTATCAACATCAATTCTGAAACAAATTAGAACAATTTGATCAATCGCTCTTAACGACAGAGTCCGTGTTACTCGCTGGTACCCCTGTGAGTTCAGAAAATGCGAAGATCATGGGAAAATCCCGCTCAAACCAGGATTCGATCCTTCAACTTTGACCTTGACCTCACAACTTTGACCTTGACCTCACAACTTTGACCTTGACCTCACTGCTTCCACTTTGCAGTCTCTAATGATTTTGAAACCCGTGTAATTACCAGACTAGTGCGGTATGAAATTCCTTTGACAAAATAATTAGGGGTGTTTGTTATTGGTGATGTTTTATATTGGTGTGGTCAAATTTGGTGCTAATAGCCAAAATCGCCAGATTAAAATGGGCGCCAATATTCAGACGTATACAGTGTATTTCTGTCAACATCTGAAAAGCAGTTCTAAAACATGTGACCGAGTCTCCTTTAGTTCCCATCTGAAACACAAATACGTCTCTTTGATTTTTTCTCTAAAAGTGCATTTGTTGTCATAAAACTTTTGCGTTTTATTTCTATTTAAGGGATTGGGCTAACCTATTTACCGAAAATAAACAAACACTTTCCGCCAAGAAATAGATTGTGTTTAATTGTTAAAATATTTTCTTTGATATTTTTTCTGGAAATTATTACAACTGCTTGTTTCCAAGTTTTATTCGAAAGAAATTGCTTTACGTAGTCATAAAATTTGTACTATTTTTGGTTTTATTTCTTGTTTTACAAGAATCTTGTAAAAAGCTGAGATGTTGACAGAGATGAGAGGGATAACGAACGACAACTTTGAATAAAATTAGGCTATCAAGTGAACAACGGCCACTATTTTACGAATATTTATCGATATAATACATCAAGTTGAGACCTAAATCAAGTCCAACAATGCATGTAGTTGTGTCATATCTCAACACACTCATTAATGGCCTGTGTTCACAGGTTTAACTGTATGGTAACTCTATGTACAACGTGTGTGATCTGTTGATTTATTTTCTAGATAACTGTTGGCATAGATCGTACAAAACATCTACCAACACTTACACAATGTTTACGGAATTTATTTAATTTATAAACAAATTCGAAACTAATATAGTTCAATTTACACACGGAGTCTGATCCTGCGGGCATTTTCCTCAAACTTAATTAATTTAAAAGGCTTTTAATGTGTTAAAAACCTGTTTACACATTTTGGAATAGTTAAATATAGATCAATATTCATTTATTCTTAATTTTACGTTCATTACAGCCACGCTGAAGTTGTGAACAAACTCCTGACAGCTGATGCCAGTTATTCTTGATACCTGTTGGTTCTTGCGGCACATTTATTGATTTCAAAAAATGTTTTGTACCAGAATGAAGATACCGAAATGAAAATACCTGTACAGATTTCTGCATCAAAACTTCAACTCTCTGCCATCCGATCATTACGTTATTATATTGTATCGCAGCACAATCAATTAACAGAGTTATCGTTCCTAATATGGTCACACATTTAACTTAAACTGGTCCCCGTTCCATGTTGCAGTACAGCCTGAGTCAACGGGAACCAGTTTATCATTTAGCTGTCACATTCATTTGCCAACAATGAATGACAACTCAGTGCAAACGAATTGGCAGGGTCTATGACTCATATTACTGTATTGGCTTTTGTTAATATCGAAATATTTCAAACCGGTAAGTCAAAAATATATCAGCCCCTTCAATTGATGCTGGTTGAGTTGCCGTGTACGGAGGTTAACTTATAACTATCACATTCATATAACGTGGTTAAAAACCGCCCAACCAACAACCAACGACACAAAACTAATCAGAAAGGCTTGACTGAACTCCCATACCACTTTGTCCACGCGACTTACGTACGGCCTTATCCATTTTACACAAAAATCGTACTTAGTACCGAGCTAATTTATTTCCTAATAAATAAAACTACGGGTTTACAATAACTTCAAACGCGTTTTGAATAAAAATCCCGGCGTTATTAAAACCAGAACCACCTGTTGTGTCTATATGTATATATTTATATTTACTTATCAGAAATAAATTAAAATTCAATAAGCACTCGTCTTTTTTCAACTTATACACGAATAATTCGCCACAGTTGCTAAATTTCTTTTCAGTAGACATGTTATTAAAGGTATTAATTTTTAATGTTAAAGAAATGCTCATTCTTTGAAGAGATTTGCGATATGAAAAGAAAAAAAAGCTGAGATTGTTTGCGGGGTAGCGGATTGTGAATCATTTCACGAAATAACTGACGCTAGATATTACAATATTTCATATCGCGAATTCTGTTGAGGATTATTATCACATCAGGGTCATAAAAACGCTGCAATTTCAATTGATGATCTACATCTCAGCCAGATTTTAAAGATTTGAAAGATTTCAACTGCTTATCTGACACATTAATGAAAATTCCATAAGTTATGAAAGAGGCGTGGATTTGTTATACAAAAAACCTCGTGTAAAGTTCATAAAACAATATTGTTCCCAGTTTTTATATAACTCTCCCAAAAAATCTATTTTAGTTACATTTTTTTATTTAATGACAAAGTACAAAGAAGATATATTTAAACTATAATACGAAATTCATGATTTTATGAGTCATGTTTAATTCAAAATTAATTTAACGGTCTGAAATGATATATACTGAACACCTGTCACGGAATAAGATGAGATATTAGTGCTAAGTGCCCAGGAATATAAAAAACTCATTATATTTACTTTATTATAAAAACATTTGATATTCAATAAATTATTCAATTTGTTTCTGCCAATCAATTATGTAAATATATACATGTATTTATGGCCATTGTATGCTGTAGCACGTACTTCGTGAAATTGTTTTTACGTATTATAGTAATTTAATAATTCTCTTTTTTTATAGGTATAACGTCGCACCAACAGCCGGGGTTAGTTGGAGATTTTCGAGTTTTAACGGTGTGAGAAAATCCCAGGCCGGCACGTAGGTAGAACCAGGGTAAGCCGGCTGGACTTCCCTGCATGTGAAAACCAAGAATTGAATTGAAAATGCACCAAGAGATAAGTGACAGACCTCTCACGGTATATCGAGTGATGCTTTTTAATATTTCTGTCAGACTTAGGTTTACGATACCCCATGACGGTAAAAAAGTCACGGCACTTAAAATAAAATGTGAACATTTTATAGAACCATTTCGCTAACGTTTTGAACGCTCCGCGTATATACAAGTAATTAACATATTTGATGAATAGTTTATATAGTGTAATATGAAATAGGTCGTGCATTGATTATAACTATAAAATACATGATGTAAAAATACATGCGTACTATTGTATTAGAAATACACTTCCGGTCCAGTTTGACTAAAAGCTCATTGTTTTTTCACAAGATATTATGTGTTTCTTGCCCATCATTCGAAAGCAATATATAGCATAATCTTATACTTCGAACACCTCCTTTTTACATTAACAGTAAAACCTATTTACAGTAAACCTACAGTAAAATATTATACAGTAATATTAGAACTACGTCTGTCGCGGCCGTGGTCCAGTGGTTAGTGCGCTGGACTTGTAACCCGGTGATCCGGGTTCGAATATGAAAAATTGACCAAAATGTCGATTTTCCTCCATATGTGGAGACGTTGCCGGCTCCTATTGGAAGGGTATGTTAGTACTGGTTAGTATACAGTCCAGGAAAACTGGTTAGGTGAATCGGTCGCCATATATAACCAAAAAAAATGTTGAAAAACGGCGTTAAACCCCAGTGTTCGAAAATATGTGGTCTTCTAGTGTGGTGGTCTTACTCTTGAAGTGGTCTGACTGGGAGATCTAACTTTACATCGTCTTTTTTAATGTTGTTTTTAATGCTTGCTACAACTTTTTATAACTTCGTTACTCAACGATTGTGGACATGAAATACATGTTCATCAAAACATGGCTTCACAAACTATGGTAATCGCCCTTGTTTGAGATAACTCTACGCTTTGTTATAATACAACAGGTCAACATCCGACGTGCTGTCATATATATAATTAACAATAAAGGATTTCACAGCTGTAAACTTCATCTTACTTCAAACTGTTCTAATTTAAGCCAAACGTATATTGTATTTATCTGCGTACCAAACATGTATTTTACATTCCTGTTTCAAGCCACATTATCGGACACCACTTTGGAGAATTTTATCCCAATAGTCTTTGGCTATATGATAGGTTTCGGGCATATTAACGTACCCCAACCTTGTTCCTTTCGGCTGCTGATCAGCAAGCGGTATTTACATTTGATCGTGGTAATTCAACCAGATTTTTATCAAATGTCAGGGTTAACGGCGTGGGGACCACATATTCAAAACAAATAGCAATAAATTTTATATTGTATGCGAAAGACATCATAACTCGACCAAAACGATATACGATCTTCTACAATCATAGCTCTTACATTTTATTACTGTTGTACAGAAACATAAATCAAGTTATTCATTTTGTATGAATGACATTATCGTTGGCTTGATCATAGCCTAAACGTCTAATTAAGTTTACTTTACAATAACCAAAATTGAGATAAGTCTGTATCATAAATCCCTCCTTTGGCTGTATTTCAAAGGGACACAATTTTTTTATATGTTAAGCATTACAAATAAAGTTTAACATCAGTATTTATGCTCAGAGAAAACAGTCACTCTCCGTTAATTTTAGCAAAGTAACAAAAGACTACATCTTGATTAATCTTCTAAGGGACGTCTTTGGGCCCGAAATATCGGTCTTAATATCGGAGTGGTCTCTGTGTCAAGTTGAAATATGAAAAAAATGAAAACCGGTCTGAGGACAAGCGGTCGTGATAGTGAGGTGGTGTTAATATTGAAATGGTCGCAATGTGAGGTTTTTACTGTAGTCCATTAGCAGAAAATCTCAAAGACAAAATGTGTCCGGGTGGGTATATAGCTTTAACCAGCGTGTTAACAAATACACGAGGCTCGAATATATAAATTTAACTGCCTCACATTTGAAATAAAAAAAAGACTCAAGATAAAAAAAAATATGCACAGTAAAACCCCTGAAAACTGGACTCCCTGAAAACCGGACTTCTCTGAAAACCGGACAATTTATCAAGTCCAAGCTTTTGTTATTCTGTAACCAATTGTATTCTGAAAACCGGAATTCTCAGAAAACCGGACTTTTGGTCATATCCGGAATGGGTCCAGTTTTCAGGGGTTATTCTGTATACATCTACCCTGGCGCCATGATTGAATACTAGACTTTCTTTCTGCATCATGCCATACTGCATTCCTCAACCGTTCCCTGTAATTTATCAAAGAAGAAAAATGCATGTCGGTAGCAATAAAAACATACAGAGTATAATGAGGATAAAATAGGCCGAATGAGCTTGGTTAATTAAATAATCATATAATTAAATGTAATGCCGTGAAAAAAGTACCATTGAAGAGTATGAATAACAAGTATTTTAACAGATCAAGTGCTTTTTCTGCTTTGTATGTCGGCTCGGTCCGTCGCCACGCGGCCGTACATGTTAACACAGCACCACTTCACCTATTTTTTCTCTTTGATCACTCATAACAATAAGATTTGAGTGGTGAATATTTTTGTTTGATATTACGGATATATGATAGACCAATTTAGAGCATTTGCTGTCGCTGAATAAAAAATGCCAATAAGCAATCTTAATTGTGCGTGCAGTCTTACATTATTTTTTATCAATTATCGTTATTTTTTATCCAGTATCCAGTTTTGGGCCCTTTTGCTGAAGTGCTTTCCCTTTCTTCTACATATTGTCTCATATTGTTCATACAATAGTTTTTTCCCAGAGCCACAATTTAAGAATGACCTCTGTGCGTGCTTGCGCGTGTTGGGGTTTTGTATCTGCGAAAACCGGAGTCACTTTAAAAATTAAAGCAATAAATATTTAAGGGTCCAAGGTTATAAAACTTTTAAAGATTAATCACTAAGCTCGAATAAACTTTGTTTTTCAATATTCCTAGGTTTGCTATAACAACATTTTTAAACGGTATTCTGTGTATAGTTTGATAAATGACACAATTTAATTCACGTGTAAAACAAGTATGTCAGTTGGTCTTAATAAACTGAGAACAAAATTAGGATTTGAAGCTGATCTCAACTTGAATCATCTCCGAGCGGAAAAGTCCGAGCCGAATGAATCTAATACTTATCTTGAGCACAATATGAATGGAACGAATCAATTAATCATGATTTCTCACAGACCGTACAATCTAACAGACTTTGGTCAGAGTAACCATCCATTGAGACGTCTCGTGTTCCGACACTTCAGGATTGTTTATTTTACTTCTGTGCGGTTATAGCGCATTTCAATCTGCACGTGCCAATTATTTCGGCACCTCTCGGTCATTATCCCTGGAACTATACATTAGTGAAAGTTTCAGCATAGTTTCTTAGACATAATGTATTGTATGGTGATTGCTTCGGACAGAAGAATGAAAAACTGTGAGTCATTGATTGTATAGTACCTAGAACGGTGTTGCCTCGAATATCATTTCGGTAATTTTGTTGTACGATTTAAGCCTTCTAGATCATCGAAGGATATCATTAAAGAAAACGATTATTATTATTGTTGTTGTTGTTGTTGTTTTTGCGCATCGACAACTATTGGATATGTAGCCCGCATCAAAATAAAAGGGATAACAATGATAAGTCATTTAATAAGATATGGTAAACATTAGATAATGTAAAAAAAATGAGAAGAAAGGAGATATGAATTAGCTGTTGTAACAACAGAGGTGTATAATAGTTTGCAAAGTTAAAAAGTGTGTATAAAAAGTTATCACTGTTTATTGTAAAGTCCGATTTCCTTTAAGTAAGAGACAACGATAATATTTTCTTAAATACTCATTAGATTTTACACCAATGTACTAATTTTTGATTACGATAGAGCATTAATGCATTTTTGCAAGGATACCCTTGATACCAGTTTCAATTTAGCTCCTTAAATCGTAATGCTAAAAACTGTACAATATACGTGTGCATTAATTATGTAATAATTTATATGTGTACGTAAAAAAAACAAGCGTTTATATTTATCACCTGCAACAAAATGTATTGATACTTTTTTTATTTTTGTTAATTTAAACAAGCTTCTGAGATATTTCTACGGAACATGACTAAAGCCTAGAGCGTCGAGGTCGATATGCCTGCAAGTATTTGATAGTAATTATCAAGCGAAAAACGAAAGTCCAAATATCTCGGCACGGTACGTGGTCATGAGGGCTACATACTCAACATGCTTAATATGATAGCCACAACAGATGTTGCTGACAGGAAGAGAATGTTTGACCTCTACAGTGGAAATGATTGACCTCTGGTAGGGTGTAAAATCACGTGGTCAGTGAGACGTATAACCGGGACTTAATGGTCCGTGTGTTAATAAAGGCATTTTACTTCCGGTGTTTTGAAACTTTCGTTTGCGGAGGAGATAACAAGAAACACACTGTTCAAAAAATATTAATTCAACATTAATAACCAGAATAGCTTTGAAAATTCTTGGTACGGAAAAAACGATACAGAAATAAACTAAACAGTTGAAAGAATAATTGCCAGTTCTTCGAAATAATTGTTCTTTATCCGTTCTTCTTATCGTGTTTTAAAAGAGTTGTAAGTGGAATTTATCGTAAGAACATAAAATTATGTCTAACTCAGTACAAAGTTAAATACATAAATACCTTTCACAAAAACGCGGGTTGACAGATAAACAACTAGATATGTAATGTATTGAATTCATGTATTGTTACATGATTGAATTTAACTTTGATTGAACAAACACAAAATACAAATAATTGCTTACAAAGTATGGGTGATTCATTAAACTCCCTTTATTATGCGTTGCTTACTAAACAGAGCAAAATGAATACAATTACCAGTTGTTTATATTTCTATTATACTTCAATGAGAGTTTTAGGAGAGCCCAACACGCCCGTACAAACATACTCATCTTTGTACTACATTATACAATTTGTTTGTTGATAAAAGAGGGTACCACGATATCAATTTTTTTGCAAATATAACGTTATTATTAAAACGTTACATATAGCGAAATCATGATTTGCATTGAAATTGAATCGAAAACTTTTATCACAATAGTGATTTTCGTTCGTGAATAGAATGTACAAATATTAATAATAAGTTTCTTAACCCCAAATAAAATTCTCTGATATGGTTTTGTTATATTTTCGTGAATCAATTCTTATCAGCGCATGGGCTAGTTAATTGTTCGAGGGTCGAATAAGGCGTTTACGAATTATTCATTTCATTTTTTTTTGTTTGAGATTTAACGTCAGGGTCATATTCACAATTCCCATGCCATAATATATGTTTAACATATAAATGTTTCAAAATTAATGATGAAATAAATGCTTTTAAACCTATAAAAATGTTAGGGCGAATCATTATTGTGGGCAATAATAATAATTGTGGGCAAAGTGGAGCGAGTCTTGATTAAGTGGAGCGAATCGTCATGGGATGAATCGTGATTAAGGCGAATCATTGTATTACCTTTTCAATAATTGATAATTTAAAATTAATTGACAAAATTATGCAACATGTCTTTGTTATTCACCTGTTCATGAAAATACATTTATGACGAACAACAAGTAATTCTTATATCCGTTTGATACTGACCATGTTAGCGTTTTGTGGTATAAAATGTAAAATTGAAGTAAAATTATCGTATTTCATGCATGACAAGACATTGATTGACTTTTGCATTTTAACAACGTTAGCACGTTCGTGGGAATCTTAGATTAAATCAAACAAAATGCACGTTTTATTTAAAATGTTACTTGAAACGGATTAAATTACAATATGCAGCATTGCAGATATAAAGAAACTTTGTAATGATGCAGATTTTTGTCAGGTGTCACTATTTACCAGGAGATGTATGAATCAACTAGTTGATATTTTATCGTTAAAATCATTTACTATCGGAGCGGAATAAATACACCAAACTAAGTTAAAAGAGAAACTACGATTTACCATACAACGCTTTGTTGTGGTTTTGTCTTCAAAAAATAAAAATAATATTTAATTCAAATAATGACTGTGTCAGCAAGTAGCTTTCAGGAGTTCAATAACATATTTATATTTGTCGGATAATTGCAAATAAAAGACAAAACTGGTATTAGGTAATTTTAGGTAATTAGTCTCGCCGTGATGTAGACTTCAATACAAACTGGATACCATTAGATTCAAGCATGATTGTACCATTAGAATAATACATATGGATTATCTTCGTTTGCTTTCAAAACGAAATAAAACATTTCTTAGATTTCTTTCCCTTTGGTTGATTTTTTACACGAATTATCAAAAGTGTTTTAGTTAATTACGATACATACACGACCAGTCTGATCTAACCAGTCATTTGTAAGCTGGCTTCATAGACTTTGTTATTTGAATGAATCTAATATAAAAATGGTGTTTTTTTTACTGTTAATTCTATATGCAATACACAGAAACTATCGATATCAGGCCAGACACTATAAAATATTTGATCGAATAAAATGCTTAATGTTTTATAAGTGGTGTTTTTGGTAACTATCCCAACTAGTGCTGTCTCTGAACGGATCTGTCTGTTAGCATGTAAACATGTTGCACAAATGGTATGCTGAACTTAATGTATACTTCTTTGTAAGGCAGACATTGAGATATACGCCGTGTTATCTCTTGTCACTGATAAATCTTCTCTGTACGTTTCCCGACTGTTAATCAGATATTCAGTGTTGATTTTATTGTCCAGGGGCTGAGAGAAAATTCGCTAGCGTCAATCAAATTCATTCGGAATAATTTCGCGTTGACCATAAAGGCGTTGAATAACGTCTATTTAACTGCTCGATTATCACCATATATTTTGACACCAAATGTATTCTCGGGGAATCACAATTGAATTGGTATTGACAATTCTGGTGACAGAATTGCTGAAACTCGACAACTGTTGAGTTAATTAGAGCCAGAAATGTTGATGTATTCATACTGTCACGTGCGCGCATTATTGCAATCCCGGTCGTAAGAAGTGCACCGACCTGTACTGTCTTTTAGCCCGGCAACCATTAAGCGCAGAAGATGTCGTAAAAGTCAATTAACATTTCCGTTAGAGGTGAATGAATCTCACTGAGATGATATTTCTCTTTCAATTCACGGAATCCCAAAACAGTCAATCGTTAAAAATGACACAAACTCCTGTAAACGGGAATATTATTCGTGTCGTTTTATCATAATTAATCTAATGTTTATGAATACCGAAAAATTAGGGACTTAAAAACAATTAGAAGTTACGGTACGCTTTATATACTATATTTCATCTACATCTTGTCTCAGAGGTGAACCGAAAGCCATTTACATAAATAATTACATGCCTTGTCGGATGTAATATTATTTTAGCATACCAGTGAAGATATACCACGCCACTTATTACAACCAAGGTTAGCATAAAATTATTCCGTATCGTATATTTTCTGCCAACTTATCCTGGTGGAACAAGGTAAAACAATGTAAATTCTGATTACTATCAATCATGCAAAAATAATTTTCAAACCAGGTTGTGGAAAAGACGATGACGATTTCTTATAATATTAGTCGTTAGAATATTATTATAAACATTTATTAGCGCTTCCGGGCCACAGATCAGTGTAAGATTGTATTTATCAGATGGAAGCTTGCTTCAAAGAAAATAAGTCGTTAACTTTGCCATGTGGCTCATGTATGTTTGATGGCAATCTCTTTAAAAATGAAGCCCGATTTTTTTGCAGCTCTTGTGCGTGGCAGAGGCATATCATGTGCCAAGTAGAAAACTAAACGGATGTGTGCATCACATTTAAAAATTGTAAGAAATATTCAAATAAACTGCATGTATTTATCTACTACAGAATGTGAGACGCCCAAAAAGAGAATAGTATTAATCTAAGAAATGTTTTAACATACAAGAACGACCCAGCAGTTTAAATCATTGTATATCATTCTTAAATGACTGGGCTTAACATTGCACCAACAGCCAGGGTCATTTGGCGACTTTCCAGCTTTAACAATGGAGGAAGTTCGCCCGGGAACCATTGACCTTCCGTGAGCTAGCTGGACAGCTTTCTCACATGTGAATTTTGTGTGGTCTTTGGTGGGATTCGAACTCACAACGGTGAGGGGCTAGTGACTACTAGTTAGAAGCTATATCAGCTCGGCCACGGAGACCCCTTCAGTTGCATGTATGTATTTATTACTGTTAAATGTTTCAGCTGGTTAAGAAACTCATTATGTATTTTGATGGAAATCATTAATAAGTCATTTATATTCTTCAAAACTTTCATCTTAAGCAGTTCATGACTGGTACATACATAACAAAATTGAAAAAAACACACGATCCTAACAGACAATGTATTTACAAGCATGCATATATCGAATCACTGATCGAAATCCATTTGCATGAGAGGCAGGTACAGTATTTATCCGCGAGCATGGCTTGTTCATGGCTCTACCCATAATGATGTCTGACAGACATAGCTTCAATTAGTTACTTCCAGCAACCGTTCACGGTCATCTCTTCAATTACATCCAGTGTCTGCCGGTGTGTCAAATGCATAGTACGAACGTATGTATGTAAACAGATGCATACGTTGAGAATAAACGTAAAGATCGAGCGTTTAGATTCCTGCACACACACGGTAATTTACTCTATTAACAGCTGTATTGTTATCCTAACTGTCTGGTTCTGAGCATTGTTCACTGGTTATGTTTTAGTACTCAACTTAGTTCTGTCGCTGGAGGCAGAATCATTATGCACCTGTCGGTAATTCATCAAGGTAAATCATCGATATATCGGTAGGTTCTTCAACTGAAAGTGCTCCTATTAAGGCTGTCACTGTATAGCATTTAGATTCATAAGAGCGACAAATTGTGCTTGTAGATAGTATGTATGCTCCTTTGATCTCGGGATTCATATTCTGAAAAGTTTTTGGCTATCAATTTATGAATATTACAGATTTCTGTGTGCATTTGAGCTCGTCAGGTATACTTAATTGGTAAAAAGGCTGAATTGTTGTTTCGAGAGTGTGTGCCATAAGGGCAAATATGTGTCACATCACCAACATAACATCCGTTACTAACATCACCACAACTACCTATATCATCAACATTACATCCATCACACTTTCCTGAATCGTTTTCATCACTATTACCAGCATTCTCAACAATAATACCGTTACTGTCATCATCCACATCAGCAGCAGTGACAACAACACTGTCATCTTCAGCAGCTATGTCACCATGGGGTGGAGGCAAGGTCTACAAGATTAACAACAAAATAGTGATCATAAATAAGTTTTTGTTTTGTATAAAATAATTTTTGTCGCGCAGGTATAAGTCAAATCAATAGCCGGGGCCTTTTGGCAATTCTTTCAGCTTGTAGGAAGAGCCTAGGTGCACATCTGGGTAGGAGCTTCGACCTGATGTAAGCTTGCTGAACAGCTTCTTCAAATACGAAGTTCGTCTGATACCGAGTGGAATTTTAACTCACGGCGGTGAAAGGCTAGTATTTACTAAATAGAGACCATAACCTCCCGACTACACAGTAACCTTCCAAAAACAAACATTTCTTTATTTCGTGGAAACAAATATTACATTATGGTAAGCAGATCTAGTGATGTACATGACATAAATATTTACAAAGCCATGGTGCACGTATGTCTGCCGTGTATATGGTACATAAACAAAACAGTCTGATTGTAGTAATCCATTCATAAGTAGTTGTTCTTTCAAACGTAAAATTACTTAATGCATAATTACCATTATACTTATGGTTTGTTTGTTCTGCGCTTGAATCATATAAATCAAAGTCAAACTTGATTTAAAATGGCTACTCTATGAAAAATTGAGCTGTTTTTTGTGGGGTTTTTTTTGTTTTTTTTTTCTTTCTTTTGTCGAATATTCGTACAGCATAAAATATGGTCTGCAAAGAAGAAATCTGCGGCAACTATTCAGCTTGTAAGCTAAAACAAAGAATTACCGCATTACCAGCATAATGAAATGTATCAAATACAATTCTTTTTTCAAACGATTAAAGCCCGGCGTATTACGGTTATACAAGCATGTGAACCACTTTTCATACGACAACATGCTGAGAATTTACTTCTCGTAAGAATAACACATTGTAAAAATAACTTCATAAGAATAGCACGCTATGAAAATAACTATTCGTGAGAATTACTTTGCATAAGAATAGCACGCCGTTATCGAAGCGCATTGGTTTCAGTTTATTATGAATGTGTTTTAGAACGGGGTGTATCCAGATTGTTTTCTTCATCTACTGGTACCCGGTAACTCAGATTTGATTGTATTCTTCATCTACTGGTACTCGGTAACTCAGATTTGATTGTATTCTTCATCTACTGGTACTCGGTAACTCAGATTTGATTGTATTCTTCATCTACTGGTACCCGGTAACTCAGATTTGATTGTATTCTTCATCTACTGGTACCCGGTAACTCAGATTTGATTGAATTCTCCAAATTTTGTACATACCAGCCGGTGTTTCTTATCATGTAAACCTAAAATCAAGAAATCAACGCTGAGGAATTTCTTTCAAATTTACACCGTGGCTTAAGCTTTATTTTACTGTTGGTAACTATTGTTAAAACATCTTAAAGTCGGTTTATTATCCAGACTATAGCACTGTGGTTGGCCATAAAAGGATTTGAAATCCCATTTTTTCCATCACATTTATCTACCGAATTAACCACAAAGAAACAAAACATTACGCAAATTTAAAATCTTGAATACTATTCTCCAACCATAAGCCGCGTGAAATTAGGCAATAAAAGTATATATTTCACCTTTATGCCTTAAGATGCGGCTGTATATCACACTTTAAATACAGGGTGGTAACGTTTTCAAAGCATTTGGAAGTATGGTAATAACTTTCTTGACGCATTTTTGATCTGTACTTAAGCGTCGTTACGTTAATTTTAAGAGATTACATTTCTTCTGCATGGACACATAAATATCTGTTAAAATGATGACCTTCTGATCCCAGCTATATTATGTTTTTCATCATACATTCATCCTCGTCCAGAATGATAACAACACACGACTTCACAAGAGGCCGCCAAGCGTCCTAAAAACGCACACGCCAAATCACTTGCGAAATATTTGCGAAACACAAGCATTTATGATCAAATATTTGGTAAAACATAGCTGATAATATAATATAGATTTGCATACAACAGAAAATCAAAACAGGATAATTGTTGGCTTGTATTTGGATGGGAACATTCTAAACTGCAAAAGACGATTCTTAGCGCTTGAACCACGTGACTTATGAAATGTCACATGATAACAACATGGCGGTATCTAACAAACGATTTAGATGGAAAGCTTGTTTATTTGGTATCCAATGAACGGTGGTTAAAACAGGACCTTTGTCGTATGATTTACACTGAAAATATCATCACCCGGTTTAGTTTATTACACAACAAATCCATCTGCTGTAATTATTATATCTTAATTGATACTAAGGGTTCTTTTTCCGGAGTTAAATTTTACATGAAGTCGTAATTATGATTCAGTTGAAAAAAATAGTTCCGTGACTCTATGAACTGGAAAATTATGACATTTCACGTGGAAAAGACACAATATGATTCAAATCTTGTTTTCTGTCGTCTGCGTTCATAGGGTTCAATCATTTTAACATGAAAACATATTCATAACTAGAATTATACTTTTCTAGATTTTATCGCAGGTTTTTATTTTTTTAACTTGCGGCGATTATTCCGTCTTATAGAAGATGCATTGTTTGCAGTTTGATTTATTAATTGAAGATTAAAACACATTTCACTTCATCGATGGATACGTGTTTGAAATTATTCTCGATTTCCCGACTTTTTCCACTCATGCATAATTCGTTTTTGAAAACGACTTGAAAATGAACTTCACAAATATTGCAGATTTTGTAAAACGTGTAATTTGGTTGTCGAAGGTATGGAGTGTTTTGGGTTTTTTGTGCATTTACAGTGTAATCTAACTTAATTTCATCAAATAGCTAAATAACTACCATAATTATGCTCGTGATGACGTCAAGAGCTCAAACTATGTTAATGAAGATGAACTAATTGCGAAGTTCAATTCAATAATAAATAATTACAATTCACATAAGCGCTATTCAAACAAACGGTCTATCATGATCAACAACAACGACATCAGTATCGTGTTATTCGTCATCAAAATCATCATCTCGTCATAGCTATTTGAATGACTTATCATCTCGCTCACCATCTGCTGCTATACTTTTATCACTCTCATCATATAAGTTTTCTGTGTCATCTCATTGTTGATTAAATGATACCACGCAATAGAGAAAGTGAGCTAAATTGTCAGTAATTCAAATACATGTAATTATTTTACATGCGTGTCCGTCTACTTGATTGTAAAGTTGGCTTGAAACAACAAAGCGCGCGTTCTGAAACAGCAACACCCGACAACGAGATCCTCATAAAGTTCTCTGAATGTACAGTGCAACCTCTCCAGAGCGACCCTCTCTTGAGCAACAACCTCCCTTCAACAACAACTTGATTTTTCACCATTGTACGATTTAACTATTATATTAGCCTCTCTAAAGCAACAACCTCTCAACAACAACATAATTTCGCTTCTCCAAAAGAGTGTTGCTTAGGAGAGGTTGCACTGTACAATGTGTACAGTATTGTTGCGAGCTACGTCTAGTTCTTTGTAAAACCTGCATACAATGTTTGTCTTATTAAAATGAGTCAATATCCGGTTAAAACGGACGTGACTGGTTTACAAGGGAGATAAATAGATCTACTCCAAACTGGATCCTTACGAAATTTGTCTCCCTTTGAAATTTTTTTTTAAAAAAATCTAAAATGTCTTAAAATTAGTGTAAAGGTGTTTCAATTTCACTCTTTGAATCATCATATTTTCAAATAGTGACTTAGTAGATAGTAGTTTTATAAATTAGTAACATTTTTAATAATTTGAAACCAGCAACAACATGAAAAGGTTAAAAAAGTAAACACAAACGTGCACAAAATGTTAAACGATCGAATGTAACGGGTAATACGAATATTGAATGCATACAACGATAATACAGTGATCCCTCCCGTAACGTTACCTCCAAAGACCGATTCCCTTCAAGGAACGACAGTAAAAGGCACACATACACAAAATAAAAAAAATGTCGCGAATGCATCAATTCCTTCCGAACAACAACTCCCTCCAAAGAACAACACTTTTTTGCAATTCCAACAAGTGTTGCTCTTCTGAAGGAACACTGTATTCGCTTATATTCTACTTCCTGCTCGGTGTCAGAATTCTTTTCTCTATGTGAATATTAAACTATGAAACTTGTTCATCCAAGACTTGGTGTAGGAGTATAGGCTTCTCTACATGTCGCTTTAATGTGCTTAAGTTTTACTTACCCTTCTATTTTTATGAATATATCATACATCAGTACACTGAGCTGTACGATGCTCCGGGTAGATTTGATACACGGGGAAACCTCATATAACAACCATTTCGCTATAAAGACCACCGCAAAATGACCGTCTCTTTTCTGACCGTTTTTTTAAAACAAATCGCCATATTTCAGCTATTTTAATGAGACCGCCTCAATATTTGAATTTTTTGGCCTAAAAAGGTGGTCTTTATATCGAGTGATTTCTGTAACACTGCGTCAAGTTCTGTGCAAGATTAGATAACTCCTCCAATGCTTTTGTCCTTACTTAAGACATTGTCTCCATTCTTAATAAACGATGCATTATATTGTCAACTCATCAATTAATCATCAGTTTTTAGCAGGATTAGCACGTGTGGTAGACTCTTATTATCCAGGATAGAATAAAAACTTTGAACTGGCATTCGTGGTCTTAATACTGAGGTGGTCTTGATAAATATTGCCGTGGTCTAACTACTGATTACTAGTAATTTGTTCCCTAAGGAATCAATGCTGAATGTGGTGTTTGTTTGACTATATGGTTAGAATTTTGCTTTGAGCATCAGAACATACAACGAGCGACCTATTGTTAGATGTTTGACTGATTAAACATTATCCCAAGTCCTATGTGGCGAACATGTAATGCAGCAAAACTTGAACAAGACAACACCTAAGAACAAGATGACCAATAAAAACACATTAACTTGAAAATCTATTGATTTTTCTTCCTATACAACATTAAGGAAATGTGATACCTCATCATTTACGATACATCCTATTTTGCAATTGTAATCGTGTTGACAAAATTGACTTTCAATGACCATTTTAATGGTATGGTTGATGCTTTTGCAGACAAATTAGCTATGCATGGAACTAATATTATTCCATATTGGGTTCCGTCAGATTAGAATTATGGAAATTTTATTCATTCGGACTTCACTATTAATTATCATAAGGAAGAAATTAAAATTCGTACAGGTTAATACCAATTGTCTCCACTAACATAAATATCTCATTAGATCGGCGTAATTTCAGCCTTAACAGTTTAAACTTAATTTAATGGCCGGGTTATGGCTATAATTGTAGTCTGGGAGGAAATGTGGAACTTATTCTATGTGTTTTTTTCTTGTGATCTCTTTAAATTTACAGTAACACCTCAAATAGCGAACACTTAAATATTATGACCACCTTGTTTGAATGTACTTGCGAGCAGATATTTTTGTACCTGTTTCTAATCATTCTCCTCTGTAATTGAACTTGATAATGTGAACATGAGACCACTTCATTATTACGACAGATTTTTGGGTTCCCGAAGTTCGTCTCATTATCGGGGTTTTGCTGTACAATCATTATAATTAACCTTTCACAGACAAATTCCGAACGTTTTCATTTAGAAAATCTAGTTGCCATGGGACTTTGGTTCCCACATTCTCCATCGAGATTCCACATATTTTTAGACCATTTTGAAATTTGACCCGGAACTTTTAATAATTGTGATTAATATTGACAATCCGTGTGTTTGACAATTAATAAATAGTGATTAAACTATTATTGGTTAATTTCGAAAGATTACATGTATCACACAATGACTATAATGTTGTTAATAGAAATGATGAACAAGCTTGTTTGTGAAAGGATACAATTTAGTACAGTGTTATATTTCACCACACTCTTATTTCAAGTGCTCATCATTCAAGTTATAAAAACATTACAAAGTATTTGAACATGAATTTAATTAACTTCAATAATACAAGGTACTTTTTTCACTGGGGTTTGGTTTTACGTCACACCAACAGCCAGGTTCATTTGGCGACATTTCCAGCTTTTACCGCGGAGAAAGTCGCAAAGGGTACACCTGGATAGAACCCCCCACGTCCTTTTGAAAGCTAGCTGGACAGCCACATTATTATAAATAACTCAAAGCTAGATAATGAATATAACATTTACTACGACATGTGTTATACATGTCTTATTGCGAGATACCATTCATTGTTTTTGTATTTGCTTTAGGGCGATACTACGACATTAAAGATGATCTTTCTTCGAAGCGACACAATATGTTTCTAAAGCATTGGTATATTGTGGTATAGTGGAACCCTCCAAAAACTGACTCCCCTAATGCGGACATCACCATGCCAGTATTGATTTTTAATCAATATCTTTTTTATAAAATCTTAGTTTGATTATGTCTAAAACTGACAGTTTTAATGCACGTTCTGCTGGTTTGGACAAGTGTATCGTGATTTTGGTATTCAGCGGGGTTCTTTGATTACTAGATTTCTCTTAGGTAAGACGCCTGTAATAATTAATCTGACAAGTTTGATTCGTGCTTTTTATTATAAAGATATGATCTGCTTGTTGAAATATGATTAAATACCGGTAGATGATTCTGGCTCATCTTTTGGGGCTATACCGACTGTTAAACATTAAACATTGTTGATTCCAGTGTGAACACCAACAACAGGTATAGTCACCATGAATGTGATCAAACAAACATCAGTAGCCAGCCGCGCACCATATGAACAGAGAAAGTGGTGACAAGCTCGATAAACTTGTGCTACAATTATGTAAAAGGCAACTAAGTTAACACTTATGACTTTAATAGTACCATAACATCCACAGTCTCCATAAAATCACCATAGACAATACTAATTCGTATATTTGTACTCATTCTCCCATAACTTGCATACAGTTTGTTGATTTATATTCGCCGTCGCTTCATATCCGTTTTTACGAGATCTTGGGACCTTATAGAAAGTCTAAAATCCAGTCATACATTCGCAGACTTTTCACCGACGTTGGATCTTAATCTGCTTGTCGTTGGTGCAATAACGATGTATACAACAGATGATGATAGGGTTACAGAGGGCATTGGTTTGGTGTATATTTCAGCTACCTTATCTCCCAGCCAAGTATTCGAATGTCCCTTAATCTGAAACCAGACGGCATACAACCCAGCGGCTATTTCATTTGGCGATAATTTCTTCACAGCATCGTGGCAAAAGCAATTGTTATTTTAAAGTTATGAGTTAGCCAGCATAAAAAACGGTGTTGTCTGGTGAACATGGCTATGTCAGACACTTTAATGGTGTTTTGATTGAGCTCTTTGTTGTTTTAGTGACTAAATGTTGAACTCACGGTATTTAGGAAGTGTGGTTTGAATGCATATTTATACCTAAAATGAAATAGTCGCGGCTGTTTGAAAACATACCATCAATACAAATACATGTAGTTATACTTTAGACAAATTATATTATTCAAATGTATTATGAGCTTTGAATTCCAAACCTTGCTTGAACCTTGAGTCGGATTTTGCCTTATCCAGTTTTACAAATTGTGATGTTTTTGCCCATTCTAACTTTCTCAGTTGGCGGCGTACACTTGTAAGGTAAAACAATTTTCACAATTCCTATACAATATTTCGGATACAAGGAAAAGAACCATTCAGTTTAGTGAAATAAGACTAATTACTTACAATTTTTTTCAGCGGCGAAGCCCTACCTAGAACATGTGTAAATCCTGTTCACATCGTAACTGACATGTCCAATTATTTAAATCGATGAAGGAAGCAATAGAAAACGACAGCTGATAAAAAGTTTGATGTCTGCTTTTTGCTAGCTGGTTTATGACCGAAATGTTGTTGAAAAGGGGCGTAGAATCCGAAAATCAAATATGACGGTTATAACGTAATAATGTCAGTATTACCATACAGAAATCGAGTGTATCTCATAAAATACGCAAAATAGCATTGTAGTGGCTTTTTTATTGTGTCGCGCTATTGTTTATCTTCAGGCTCTATGATCGCTGTTCGGACGTCCTAAATTGGAAGGGGGGGGCTCCGTGGTCGAATGGATGTGTTCATTTTGTTGGTGGGAAGTTAAACTCCAGTGTACACCCTAAATTGTTCTCTGACTGACTAATAACTACCTCATCACTGCTGTGAGATCGTGTCCCACTCGGATCCAAATTTCACGTATGAGGACGCTCTCCACCTAGTTAACTGCAGATGGTGTACCCAGGTGTACGCCTAGGGTCTTCCTCCACTGTTAAATCTGGAAAGTCGCCAAAATGATCCCGTTTGTTGGTGCGAAGTTAAACTCCAGTGTACACCCTAAATTGGAAAATGAGATATTGTCACATGAGAAAGAACAACACTGTTGAACCAATTTGGGTACAACATATAATAAATTATCTAAAGATTTACATTCAGTAAAAGTATATTCAGTAGAAGTCCACCTTCCGGACCCGAAAAATCGGTCGTAATAATAAGGTGGTCTCATATCAAGTTGAATTATACTTTATAGGGGAGTTATTGAAAGCTGGTCCGAAAATAAGAAGGCGTTATAACAAGGTGGTCGTAATATTGAGGTGGTCGCATTGTGAGGTTTAAATGTATATTTGAAACCATGAAATGTAATTCAGTCGATACCTCTCGTCTGTTTTCTCAGACTTCAGGTACCAGACGTACAAAAGCACCATTTCTCTTCTTCCGCAACATTATTTGTTCATTAATAAGAAATATGTCAGTGAACAGTAATTTCCGGATTTCATTCTAAGCAAGGTCATACAATCACCTAAAACATTATTTGACAACAAATCGTGTTACGTAATTTAAAGTACTTGGGTTATTGCGTTATTCGTCATACATCAAAACCTCGATAATTAGATCACCTTGGGAATACGAAAAATCGGTCGAAATAATGAGTTGGTCTTTTTAATCAAATTGAATTATAGGGTAATTATTGTGGTCGTTATAACAAGGTGGCCGTAATATTGAGGTGGTCGCTATTTGAGGTTTTACTGTACTTGGTTTTTAACGTACTAGATACAGTTCAACCACCCAAATAGTCCATTTTAGCATTATATCCTCATATAAGACCAATAATTTTCGGACTATTTTTAGTATGTTTTCTAAATTTCAACTTAAAAATTAAACCACCTTAATATTGCGAGAAGTTTTATACGTCAACATGGTCTTAATATCGAGGTTGTACGGTAATTTTAATAACATTATTTCTTTAATCGAATTCAGTGTTATGCTTCATATTATGAAATTGCCATTCGCTGGATGCAGGCAATGTTAATTGTTAAAAAATAAAAAAGGTTTAATTGATTAAAAATGCATTATAATCAATTTTGAATCTGAAATAATGACAACAATTTCATGAAGTTTTATTTATGATTTTAATACAGTTGGATTGGATTCCAAATCATTAACTTATTTGTAATTTCTTACTCTTTTTCAAGAACCCGTCGCAAAGTCGTGCGGTGCATGATCTGCCGTAAATAATTCATTTTGGTATTCATAAAAGGCCGCGCAACATTATAAATGATTTGAAATGTTTTCAAGAATATCACAGCATTACCACGAAAATTCGTGATGACGCGGGTGTTAATGCAATAATAATTGTCTACGGGTTATGATGAAGACAAAGTCAAGTGAATATGTGTCAACAGTCTTCGATTCCTGCCAAGTACATTAATTGTATTTCGTTTTGCGACCAGAATTTTTGAGCATCATACTCTGATATATTTTATGTAGAGGATTTTTTTCCTTGCGTCTTATGAACAGCATTGAACAAATTTTAATCCTAGCAATTTTTCCAATTCAGCAAATGTTCCAATTTTTTTATCTGGTAGAGTTTGACACATTTCTGTGCGGTTAAAATCGTTTCAACTTATATTGAATATACACGTACAATTTCCTTTTTCCCGTTACAGAAGAAATGAAATTAAGATTTTCTCTGAACCGCCGAATAAATTTCAATTTAAAGTGTGTATACAACGTAATTTTAATTATTCAAATTCATACAAGCTGACATTCACGTTCTGTATAGATGACTGCAGTGTCTAGACTATAATCAAATTGTCACTAAAATGTTCGTTAAATTTATTCGACACATTACGCAATAGGTCGATATTACAGTCAAACCTGTGAACAAAGGTCACCATTGGGAAAGATGAAATGTGGCCATTATTGACAGATGGCCTTTATTCTTAGTTCAGTTTGTTTAAAATAAAGTGATGGGTTTCAAAGAATGGCCTTTATTCACAGGGTGGCCAATATTCGGAGTTGGCCGCAAACACAAGTTTGACTGTATTTTGTTCATAAGTTGAAGTTCATCTGTTGTCGTGTACACGTACAGGGTCGTTACGAAAATATTTGTACTTTTTTATTTTGTAAATGTTAACATATATTGATACTGGAAGAAGTGGACAGATGGCAGGTAATTTTGGATCATCCTGCATAGTTATGACAAATAAAATATACTTTGCATTTCATGCATTTCACAAGTTCCACAGGTCCTGTGCTATTATAATAATATGTAATCGTAATACGAAGACAAGTTCACTGCGCCGTACCATATCAAAATCAGCTATAAATTTACTATTCAATATTAGGCCCGTTTTCAGTTCAGATGCAGGGCCAATATGAAGTTCGCCATGACAGTATAAACCGATAAACTTGGCCATTATGAAAAAAAAACACGGCCTTGATGCCGGACAAAAACTATTTTTGACTACTTATGGGATTGGGGTTGTTCTGACTGACTCCACAGCTCGGCCATAATGAAACCGTTGCACATATTGAATAGTTAATTAATAAAATTGTCAGTTATAATCAAGTGTCTTCATAATGGCTTTCATATTGGCTTCAAACAGTTTTATGACAGTCTTCAGTCCAATAACACGGTCACCATGAAAACACTTAGTAATTAGCATTATAACAATACATGTCGAGAACAAATGAATTTTCAGTTGCTGAATAATGAAAATTATAAAAACGACTTTATAAATGAAAATTAACGACTTCTGTTGGGTTAATTGCGGCCCGCATGCTAAGCTCACGGTCAGCGATAGGTTTACGGACGTCGGACTCGTGTATTCGAACCCCGGGTACGGCACATGTTCGTTAATTGAAAGTATTTTATCTTACCTCGTACAGTATACTAAATGTTGATTGGTTGAGACGGGTCACGTGCTGACTTAATATTTTTCCGTATAAGGTCAATAGCAATTAATATCCAGTCAGTAATCATAATTTCAAAATAAAAAAGCCTAAGATGGCACAAATGTTTGGTAAATCGATTCAAGAATGGTACTCGGTAAGATAAATTCATCACACGGCTTCTTACTGAACCCATATGGTGTGATACAGGATCAGTAAATTAATATTGGGCTCATCGCTCTTGCCGAATATTTATTTACGGACCCTGTATCACGCCGTATCGAGTCAATAAGTAGCCATGTAACCAATAATGTCTGAGGTCATTCATCAGCCGTCGCTGATTTAATTGTTACATATGGAGAAGTTGGTCGTGACTTGTGGAGAACAAGGTTAGTACCCGGAAATAACGTAGAAACATTGGTAAGGCTGCATGCTCGCCAGTAAATAACTGAAATAGTTTAAAATCCGGAAAATATAAATTATACACCATCTGCACGCTAGGGCAATTTTTGATGATTTGTTCTGAAAGATGACAAAAATGTAAAAACACTCTTCTGATACATTAGTTCGAAGGACAGATCAAAATTTTGAAGTACACGTTCATGTTCGACCATTCAGTCAATTGTGTCATTTCCAATATTAGGAAATTTAATTTATTAGTCGGAATAATTACATTCGATTGACCGTTTAGTCATCCCTAGCTGATTTTCTCATCAAGGTCATCAAGTATTTTATCAATAGCATTTGTTAGGCCATTTGAATAATGAACTTCGATTGTCGTTACAGAGAAATTGAATATAACGGCGAACATTTGATCGACATCTTTATATCTTAATCGAGTTATTTGGAAAGGTTGGTAACATTTTTAGAATTCAAATGTACATGTGTAGAATATTCCTGAATATTACCTTCATTCAACAATGAATTATGAAACAAAACGATGGATATCTTATGTATTTGAATGACTATTGTAACAGAAAATATAAAAGCAAGTGGTAGCTACAACAAGATGGTCGAAATATTGAGTTAGTCGCTATTTGAAGGTTTACGTGCATGCATTCACTTATATGGGCTCTTTCAAGACTCGAGTTTAATAGGGTGGACATTGAAAAATTCTACTCTCTGTATATACTTAACTTATATCTAATTTAATGATCAAAACTCATTATACTTATTTATTGAGACGGAGAAGCCGTCCATGGTGTGCGCAGTAATATGGATACATAAAATGGCTTTTATTCCTCTTCACATTCTTTAAAATTTTATATATTCATAATTTATCTTGTTTATACTCACTATTTGCAAAATTCTCATATTTTGTTGTGACAAATATTTTACATAATTATATTTGATTATAGTTGTTTTTTAACCATATTTCATCATTCGTATCTCAATGCTCTTGTTACTTTGGGCTTGCATGTGTATATGCAATATTTTGGTCGTCCAAACATGTACTGTGTTGTGCTTTTAAACAAAATATTCTGTTTCCACATCCGTGTAGCGTGTATGCATTGCATTGTCAAACATGTACTGTGTAGTGTTCTTAAATAAAAATATTGTGTTCTCGGAATGTGTGTATGAATGTGTACGTGCGTGCGTGTGAACATGTACTGTGTTGTTTTTTTTAATAAAAGTTTGCTTTTCTCATCTGTATCAGAGTTGTTTATTACACACTTCAACGAAATTCAGTAATATTCCATTACCATTTCTTAAGACCATTTTCAATTTTTTAGATATTTTTCTTCTGCGGTATTTCATTGATTATTCATCCTTTTTATCCCCGGGTTTTATAAAGATCTCTTCTCTATACCAAAAGAACATCAAAACAACATGCACTAAAAATTGAACCATTAAAACGTTCAATAATTGCGCATTATACCACAAAAGACATTCACGTAAAGGCGCTGACGATGAAAATGACAGTTACTTTTGAGGTTATAATCAAACAGGAGTTATAAGGCGACAATTCAATTTTACTGCGAATTCAGCAAATAGGGAGCTCTGCGCAAAACAATGTTAATATTGTATTGCTAAGTTGGAAACGATTTCTTTGTATGTTTCAATATCAATAAATTTATCAATGATATTTAAAAAAATACCGGATAGTTTTACTGTTGTGTTCTAGAATGCTTTACTGTTCTCAAGAACATTCATATTCATTTCCATTTCCAATTTAGGAATTCGAGTAGATACTTGTCCCAAAGTAACTTACCCCATATCATATTTCAATCGGCACAGGGAAGCAAATACCTTTGGACCAAGTACGTTCAGACAACTGGTCATAGAAATATGTTCTTCACTGGCTTTTCAAAAAAAAAACGGTAACGTCATATTGTTAAGACAGCACAAATAAATCAAACTACAAAGAGACACGCCTGAAGCACAGAAAAGTACGCATTTTCATCATGCACGGAATGTAAATATTACATTTTAATATGTCTATTTAGATAGATTTAAAATGCGCCTAAATGCTTTTGTTGAGGTACTCTTTACACAAAGGCTACAAATAAATGTAAATAAACGGTCCCACCCCAGTCAGTTGGTCTTGAATCATATGTGTACCTTTAACACATGTGTGCCTTTAATTGTACATCAAAAACATTATTTCCATGGCTTCATCAAAACAAAAACAAAAACGTGTTCCATAACTGAATTAATCTGGTAACTACAAAAGCAATTTTTCATGTACTCCTAATCCCCACGTGACATAACACATCGTTCTAGCCATGTAGTACAGATTTTCTGAAGTCGTCCGTTTGTAACACTGTGACGGAATTATATTCATTTTATAATCCAGCTGTCATTTTGAATCACAAGAAATGTTTAAAGACGAAGCCGTATCAAATATATGGTAAAAGCGTTAGTGACAGATCCATTAATTTTATTCGACAATAGAAGCAATAACTGGAATTAAATGCGGTAATACCTTGACAGCTGTCATATTAATCTATATTTCCATATGGAATTTGCCATAAAAGATGACACACTAATTTGTGTGAAAATAGCAAGTTCCGCCTTACCATAATTACACCACTCACCAAATCTAGTAGATTCGAATATTGTTACAAGTTATACAGTGCGATTAATACAAAAAACACAAGGTTTATCATGGCTGGTTCGCGGCTGTGTCGGTGACTTTTTATTCCAATGTTTTGAAAATAAAATAATAAAAATAAATATAGAATAATATAAAATGATATATATAAATATTTATAGAGGATATTTGTTTGTTTCGGTGTATGGCTGTGGTTTATTTCACTGAGTGACCATTTGATGCGATATAAAATCTAATGGTCACGAGGTGAAATAAACCAACGTCATACACTTTTTTATTACTAGATTCGAATAGGAGCGAGTACTGATTTCACCGTAAGGAGCTTCAAATTTTATGACCGATTTGCTCATACCTAGTCATGAATTTGGGGCAAAATAATTCGAAAATTTTTTCAAGGATAATGTTTAAACAAGCGATAAAATGAAGATGTGTGTGTGTGCGCGCGTGTATGTAATTTAGATTTTGTTGATATAAATATGGTATGTTTCGCATTTGGTACGCACTAAGACATTTAATAGAACTGTGGAAATTTATAAACATATATTTGTAAAATTCTCTTTCCTAAATTGTAGATGTAGTCTTATTTTTATATAAGATAGTTTATTTTACGGACATATTTTTTTTTGAAAATATGTAAATCAAAACAATTTCATGGGATTTGTTATGAAAAAGATGCTAGAGTAAATCATGTTGTTACTAGTTAGTTTGTTGGGAAATAAATGTTGAAACCTAACCAATACACATGTAAAAAAAATCACCATACGCAACAGACGCGAAAAGTGTGGACATTAATCATCATTACAAGAAAAACACAGAACAATTTATTAAATTTGAAAGTATTGATTCTACATTAAATGTCAATTATATTCTCCCAACATCAGTTGTCTTGTCTTTCTTGCGTTTCATGTTGTCATTATTTTTGTTACTGTCATCTACGAAATCAAATATTGTTCAGATTTGACAATTTAATAGAAGTAGGGAGTAATAATACCAGTCAGAAAAATTATATAATTTAACAATCAAGTTTATGTAAGTGTTTCGGCACGAACTTTGTCATTGTGAATTTCATTTACGCTTAATCTCTATTGACCTGTATGTCTTTTTATGAACAGTTTTTGTTAAAAATCTACTTATATATAAATGCATATTTAGGTTTTACTATTCGAAATCAACATTAATAAATTAACATTCATGGTTAAAAAATATCATTTTAGAAATACAGGGAGGCATATGTAATACATGTAACATAACTTGACAACTGTGGGTTATTTATAATAAAAAATACTTATCCTTTATTCGTGTATTAACTGATTTATTGACAGGTACATCAAAGCCGATATCTTTAAAGCTATAAATTATTAACCTCTGTATTAGAAGTGATACGAATTGTATTGAAATGCTGATAGGCATTAATGGTAAAAAAATAATTCCCAGCAATTTGCTCGTGCAAAAATCGATCACAACGTATTACCAAGACCAAAAACTTACTGAACATCTCCTGAAAATGTTTAAAAACTTCGATAAAGTCGCCCGTCAGGAGAGAAACTTTATCAATCACACGCGACATGCGACTAATTAATAGTCTTAATAGAGCAGTGACACGGATCAGTTTTCTTCCTGGAATTTTCTAATCGTATTCAAATGGTTTGAATAAACTTGTTTACCCCGTTAAGCCACAAGAAGCAGGAAGGAAAAGACATTTATTACCATTAGTTGTAATCACCGGTAACCCCTGGAAAGTGTTTGTACAAAACAAGGCGATATTCATGAAAGCGATAACTGGGACGTTGCATTTAAAGCTGATTCTATGGCATTCAAAACGTGATTCTAAAAACCATACAGAGATATGTCTCTATGAAGATATAGAAGTACATTATTGGTCATTGATATTAAATATGTTGTATATATAATGCCTGTATTGTGTTTGTGCATCAAAGACATGTAAACTATCGGGCTTTATGCCTTATGTTGAAATGAATTGAAACCCTTATGCTTAGCTATAGCCGATATCAACTGATGAAGACTGCCCATATATCTTGTAATAAAACACCTTAAATGAACATGTTAGAGATAATCTTTATCATAATTCCAAGAAAGGCACTCTGAAAATGAAGTGTTTATATGTTTGTGAATACAAGACAATAACAACCTCACAACTATCTGTGTCTTTAACTTCAGAAAAAAACTCTTTTTATCATCAAAATTTGGCCAAATATTTTGGAAGAGTTAAATTCGGTCTAAATTTTCAGGTAGCGTCATTTAATTTATTTTAAACGATTTCTGTCTCAAGTAGGATGAAAATGAAATGAATGTGTCCATGTCAGCTGATTTTGTCTGTTTGTCCGTCGGTCCGTCGGTCGGTCGGTCGGTCGGTCGGTCGGTCCGTCCGTCCGTCCGTCCGTCCGTCCGTCCGTCCGTCCGTCCGTCCGTCCGTCCGTCCGTCCGTCCGTCCGTCCGTCCGTCCGTCCGTCCGTCCGTCCGTCCGTCCGTCCGTCCGTCCGTCCGTTCGTTCGTTCGTTCGTTCGTTCGTTCGTTCGTTCGTTCGTTCGTTCGTTCGTTCGTTCGTTCGTTCGTTCGTTCGTTCGTTCGTTCGTTAGTTCGTTCGTTTACAGTGACTTAACTGGCCCAAAATTTCATGAAACATGAAGCAGTCTGCAAAAATATTACAATATTGTCTGTTATAAAAGAGGAGACAACTCTCAGTTTACGATCTGTAGACATTACGCTGTACTAACGATCCATTCTTAGAAGTTTCTTCGCTAAATAATAAACAAACTATCGTTGAAATACTTTGAATCATCTATCATTCATGTCAGGAAAAAGGCAACACCGACCGTAACAGCCTGCCTTGATTTATTCAAACGAAGTATCTGGAATTAACTTGTTCAGGACAAAAACCGGAAATTGGACATTAATGAAGTTCAGTTACCTTCTGGTTGTTTTTGTAAGCCAACTTTTATTATCTTGAGTTCACAAAAGAATGCCTTATAGACATGTTGTAGAATAGCTTTAATATTAGATTAAATACAGATCAAATATATATATAATAAGCATATAACTGTACCTATGATATGTATTTACTAGGATTATGATGTATAGAGCCATCACAGTGCCAATAATACGGAATTACCTGATTATTGGGCTAAGATACAGCACATGTACCGAACGATGCTTGTGTGGAATTATTTCTTTATCTCTATGAACATAGGCAGCACACCGTCAATGACACTGACATAGGGGTTACTCTTTAAACAATTTTTTTTTAACTTTTGGAAGATGCATTCAAACAAAACAAATCTGTCACGCAATTAACATTCGAGCAAATTTCAAATGAGATGCGATTGTCAAGCAGTAAGATTTGTGTGTTGCTGTCAAAGAGACACGAAAACAGTATAAATCTTGCATATTTGTTTTAATCCATAAATTTCGTGGACGACGATGTGATGGGGATGCTACAATAAACGATTAAAAGATTAAAAAAAAAACAGAAGCAACAAATATCTGACTATGTAATGATTTCTGCATATTTAGAATGCATGCAATCTTATATTTTGTTAACATATTTAATGCTAAATTGTGGGCTTTGCTACATTAACAAACATTGTAAACAAGTGCTAAATACTAACCAATTGCTGCCCTCTTTAATCAGGTCCATATTTGGTGATAATTTGCTGCAGTTCAAATTTATCGCCCTTTGAATCATTTGATCTTAAGATTACCATCAATGTAATTATACCTCCGAAAGATTTATATAATTATTTATTGCAAAGATAAATTGATTAAAACCAAAGGTAATTTGCTAGCTTGTAAAGACATCCACAAGTTTAACCTTTTGCATCATAATACCGCAATTCCCCGCATCTGAAGCAGTCGACTTTTGAAAACATTGTGGCAAAAGAAGCCTTGTAATGAGTAATGATTTCTTTTGCCACAATGTTTTTCCACTTAGTCAGTGAGAAATAACACAATTGTCTAAAATAAACCATGTTTTGTATATTAGCTTTGAATTAGAAAAGGTCCAAAATATGTTTATGAGGCAGGAGGGGTAGACCTTTACCAATCTGCAAGTCTGTGTTGTTTGAAATGGTCTTCTCTCTTTTATCGACATTCCATTAGTCACGTAGCATCAGACTGATCAGCATTTTATTGTTCTGTGAGCAGCCGCCCACATTATCAAAAAAGATATATTAGTCCAAGACATCAACTTAATGACAGAGAGTACCATATATCGGTGCAACATCCAGAATTACATTTGTATGTCTATGTCGGTCGACAGTTGATCACATTACAAAGATACCAGTGTCTGTAAATGAGAGAAAACTGATCATTACATACATAAGGCCAAAAATAGCTTGTTTCGGCTACCGGCTCTGAAACTATAGGGTCAGTAGGTCGGGATTTATATTTTTTTATTATTCCAGAATATGACTGACATTATTTTTATTTTGCAAATCTGTAATTTGACCAAAATAATCATAGGGTCGGCGGCTAAAATAGAGTAGGTCGGAGCAGAGGAAACAAGATATTTTTGAGGGCTTAAGAAGATCTGATTTATACACTATGGCGCTTACGAAATTATGCGCTTCATCCATTTCTTTCAACGCAGACTTCCTTGTCCAAAAAATAAATTAAAGTTTCATTTGCAAGCATTAAGTACATATGTATACCATTTACTTTAGGGACAAATGCATTGAAACCACTTGTTTTGTTATGTAGCCATTCTGTAACCGCTCAGTTCATTCATCGACATCTTGCTAAAAGGGCACTGACACAAAGAATATGACTGATGCTGAAAGAGAATTTATACTGTCTGGAAGTTTAATATCCGGTTGTTACTCTGAAGTAGATTATGGGTGGCATATCATGAATAAAACAGAAGTCTGAGACTACGGTATCTATGGAAGCATGTTATGACGTATACTGTTGGTGTGTCTTGTCTATGCATTACATGAAACAACAGCTACCATCAATCCATTTTGTCTTGTTTATTCCACTGATAGGCTTTGCAGACAATGTTGTATTGTTACCCTTTCACCACTGTGGCTTTGATGCAGGCTGTTCCAAGGCGGTACTCTCCATGAGACTGCGGTTTGTTCTCCATTACGGTCCTGTGTGTTGGTTGGGTATGGGGTGGGGTGGGGTGGGGTGGGGACATTCGTGGAAGGCCAGTATTTGGTGGAACTTGGTATGTTTTGTATGTGTTTTGTTCTCCATTACGGTACTGTGTATTGGTTAGGTATGCGGTTGGGCCATTTGAGGAGGCGCAGTATTTGGTGCAAGTTGGTATGTTTTGTATGTGTTTTTTTCTAGGAGTCATTTTCTTATCCATATTCGTATACGATACGAAGTACCAAAGGAGGGTATTCTTTAGGTTACAGTTATGTCTTTTAAATAGTTTGTCCAATGATCTTCATTGTTAGTTACAGCACGAGAGGATCATACAGTGATCATCTTTGCTACCAGTTATTTCCTATCATACAAATCTCCATGAAGCTGTATCTGATGTATGAATAAGACGAGAATGGCTTTGGATTAAAACACTTTTAATCAAATCGTTACGGAGAAACATGTCCCTGTTGCGGGTTTACAAATAGCGACCTCACATCAACGTTGACATTTTACGCCGTCAAAGATGATTTCGCGCGTATTTATAATTATTCGTAGATTTGGTTACCTAGTTACGTTTGTGTTTGACGAAGTGAATAAAAACCAAGCATTCGAACTTTAGTGCGGTCAATGTACGTCATTGTTTGATATTGTATTTTAAATGTTACAAAATTGCACACTCGCACCAACCATAAATATAGAACAGTGGACTCGAGCTCTCAAGCAGGGAATTGTGTGACGGATTTAATTATTTTAGACGGTATCTAATGGTACTTTTATTTTCTGTAAAGACTTCGATATCGCTGGAGCTTTTAGTGAAATTGCATAAGCGTCTCATTAAAAAAAAATCTTGACACTCACAGCTGAAAAACAGTTCTGTGTTTTATGTTAAGTCACTGACAACCACAACACGGTGAAGTAACTTTAGCGCCGACCTTAATTATTCAGAAATCCTATTTTTTTTTAAAAAAAAACAGATTTTATAGTCAAATAGAATATTGAGACAAAGCATGTTTTACATGGATATTAAATCAAATTTAATGAACCAAGCCTTATGTTTACGTTCTTGACCGATGCCATATGTAATTCACATAATGAATAGTTGTGGTTATATAATAGTAAGAGATAATTAATAATCATTTTAATCAAGAACGATAACCAGTTATCACCTTTCAATTAACATTTATCAGTCATTTTCACAGCAGCATAAAGTTCATATACACGTCACTAATTCGCATGAGATTTTACCGACACGCGCCACTTCCAAATTCGACTTCATAGCTGCTCGCGTTTTTGTAGCTTTTTATAGAAACTTGCAGATAATTCTAATTAACTTCTTTCTGAAATTTCTTTTTCATCTTTAAATTCAAATGTACATAATAAATACCTTAATACATGTTAATTAGAATATTATGTAAATTGTGTAAATGATGAAATAAAGCTTAGTATGTTGTACTTCTTAAACATTCTGTATACTACAAGGACATTCCAAATTCCAAAAAAGACTAATCCCGTATACTGCGCAATTCAGAGTTAATTGAACTACCGTGTAATTAAACCTGTGTCAAGAGTCGTTGAACCCGCCTAGTTCATTAATATCACTCTTCTAAGATTATCCCTAATGTGATCAGCGGAATTGAAGATGTCATTTATCTAGAGACTTTACTATCCTTCTACTGAGCAAGCTAGAATATGTACTACTGTACAAATGGAATTATGTTCAGCTTTTTTATTGATTTTATTTATTTATTACACGTTACAATTGCCAATATATCGTATAAATAAGAATGTTCTGATCAGGAATTCAATCATATGGGAAAGTTTTTTACGCTTAACCCTTTACATCATAACGGCGCATTTCCCCGCAACAGAAGCAGATGACTCTTGATAACGTTGTGGCATAAGAAGGCATTGCTTGTACTTAGTAATGACTTCTTTGCCACAATGTTTTCCAATTTGTCAGAGAAATATAGCTCAATTTCTTAAATGTTTTCTTAATGCTTTGTATTATATGCTTTGAATTTGGAAGAGTCCCAAATATGCCCATGAGGCAAAAGGTTAAGACGGTGCTAACTTAAAATATTTTTTTCTTGACTATTACGTCGCACCAACAAATAGAGTCATTTGGCGACTTTCTAGCTTCAACGTTGGAGGCAGACACAGTGCGTACACTTGGATAGAACCACATACCTTCTGTAAGACAGCCGGACAGCTTCCTAAAATGCGAAAGTTGGCAAGTGGGATTCGAACTCCCAACGATAAGGAGCTGGTCATTCCTAGGCAGGGACTACGAGCACTCGACCACGGAGGCCCCAATTTTAATTTTATATCGTATTTGTATTCACCAACCATGACATACTGTGAAAAAGATGAGAATTTCATCTGCAGAGTAACATTATGTCTGTCTGATTTGATGTACATCAATATATTAGCGAGGAACGTGTGCCTTCAGTTTTTAGAATTTGACATAGAAAAAGGATTAACACTTTCATTGTTGGTTTTAATGCGGTGTTATCAAAAATAAAATGACAAAACGAATAACAAGAATCGTGTATCATGCAATTAATTTTACTATTCCAGTGTTAATTATGGCCGCTGTGTTTTGGCACCTCCTCTAAATTCGAGGGTTAAACGTGCGATATAGAATTGTTCATGATAACAGAAAATACGGACAGACTAAGCAACAAATCCCACCTTTTCACGCAACCTGCTCTAAATACACAGGAAACAAACTGGATTCAGTTGACTATTCGCAGAACGACTTATGTCCAAAAAAAGCTGCAGAACAATACATAAATAAGAAAAAAATAATGATACGAAAAATCCCACGAGAAGCACTTGATTATCGCTCCCATAACCACGTCAATTTGCAAGTCAAATAGATTTATTAGAATACGGATTACAATTTACGTCATTGCCAACATTTAGCCCAGGAGAATGGGTAGCGTGGAACACTTGCAGTGATAGAAGTTCATTAATTATGTACAGTCAAACCTGTGCACACAGGCCACCCTTGGGAAAGACTAAATGTGGCCTTTATTCGGAGGTCCGTTTGTTCTAAATAATCAGTGACAGTTTTTCAAAGAATGGCTTTTATTCACAAAGTGGTCATTATTAGGTTGCTGCAAATACATATTTGACTGTATTTAATATCTTGAAAGCCGTGTTGTTTTCGCAAATTAATTATATTATAATGTATGTAATGCACACAGTTAGTAAAATAATAAATAATTTGTGGCCTGGGGTATCTAAGATTAATATTTATTGATTATTTTTAAGGGTTAACTTTCAAACAATGGCCTTTCCGATTGATTTCATTTTATTCGTATTGAAATGAAAGACCAGTAAGTTCGAAATTTATGTAAAAACACAATACCGATGAACTGAACTGCTCGAATTGGAATGTTCAAAACCAATTACCTCAGACAAATTGATTCCGAGATTCTCGTGGGATTTTAATTCAATTCTCCAAGAGATTTAATAACGAAACGACATCATATTATTAATTTGCAAGAGTACAATCCTTTTGTTCCAATGATAACGGTAACAACACAGGGAGCATAAAAATGTCACATAATCCTGGGCTTTATTCAGATAATACGAAAACAAAACAATTCTTATTTGATTTTGTGTTTCAAAATATGAAGTGTGAAGTTTTAAATGTTTAGCATCTAAATTAGAGATTATAGGGAAAACTGGATAATTGAAGTCTTGACAACAAATTGCAGAATTGACATTGACCTCCTACAGCCGCTGTTGAATTAATTGTCGCGAATACATCAAAATGTCGATTTTCCTCCATTTGTGGAGAAGTTGCCGGCTGCATGTAGAAGGTTAAGTTAGTACTGGTTAGTATACAGTCCAGGAAAACTGGTTGGGTGAACCGGTCGCCTATATAACTGTAATATTGTTAATAAACGGCGTTAAACACAGTGAAAAAGAGTACATCTCACGTTCCAGTAACGTTGTGATCATTCACGGTGGCACATTCTGTGTTTGTGAGACACAGAAAACAGCAATGCGTACCAGATGGTGTTGTTGTTGTCTAGAGGAAAAGCCAGTGTATAAGATGTTTATGATTTTAACCTAACAAGTTAAGTGCTCCAATCAAGTTTAGTGCTCTAATCATAGCACCAATGTGTGTATTTTGCAATGAATGCATTGAACCGTACCATAGTAACCCTTCGCGTTGTAAATTCTGACTTCATCAATGTAATAAACATCAAGATGCACATCCAACCAAGCTCCCGGAGTGTCCCAAATTTCTGAACAAGATCCCGATCAAAACTTCCGGTCGAGGTTACCATCTACTGCTCTCCCTGCGGCAGCTCCGTGTCAGGTGTAAATCTGGTACACGCTGGTTTACGTAGCGCAAGATTTGGGAGTCCGGAAGCAAGAAAGAGTAAAATATACAATGAGCATAGCTTACCTAGCGTTAATCACACCAACAAGTTATGTAATGTATCAGCTTAATCGTTACGAAGTATGGAAGCAATATAAATATTCAATGTTTTTAAGTTTAATTGAACTGAGACTTAAAATAAATTATCATAAAAAATCTTTACATTTTTTTTGTAATTGATAACACATTTAAATGTAATTTTAAAGCGAGACTTCAGGTTTAATATTAGGTATGCTTCTTATTAATTTATTATCTTTTTACTCGTTGATACTTGCTTCCCTTACCTTTATTTAAATGTGCGCTATATGACCGCTAGTAGTCGATGTGCCATAAAACACCATTTAACTATAAAACAAATTAAATATGTCAAAAATTCCATAGTCTATGAACGTTGTCTTTGCTGTACCAAAGCGCCTTCAGATCAAAAAGCAATACGCTTAAAATATACACTATTAGTATGTTAAATATTGCTTGGGACATTTTGTCGTAACGCCTCAGAGTATTAAGGATAATAACTCATGCATTAATATATGAATCACCACAACCCGTAACTATTCTTATTATCTGCCCTTGAACAATTCCATTTCTGCGTTGATGGAAAATTTATCATAAAACATCGATTATCTAAAAACAAGGGAAACATTTCAAACTGCGACGAATGCCCATCGGAATACGTAATTATTGCTTTGGTTTGTAATGTTGCTTGTCTGGTTTAAAATCCATATACAGATTTGAATATTTACGGACACAGTGACTCTGATATGGACTAAAACATCAGTCTACTCAAAACTCTATGTTTTAAGCTTTGGTTTGATTGATATTGTCCACTTGTACAACTCTTTAACCCTTTTCCTCGTAATATCAAATTTCCCGCATCTGAAGCAGACGACATTTTAAAACACTACTTATGGCAAAAGAAGCCATTGTTTGTAATGAGTAATGCCTTCTTTTGCCACAATGATTTCCACTCTGTCAGAGAGAAATAATCCAATTTTTCTTAAATAAATTGACGTTTTGTATATTTGCTTTGAATTTTGAAAAGTCCAAATATATTTATGAGGTAAATGGTTAAGCCACTGATTAGCTTCATCTTTAAGCTATGGGCACTGTTATTGTTGGTGGCATAGTGAATCATCGTGATGAAAATTTGCGCTAAGTATTTTAAAATGGACAAATGTTGATTGTGTTTTTATTTGGTGTGTTCAAAATGGAACTAAGGTCGATCTACATCTAAATCGATTCAACTATATTTTTTGCAACTGGCTTTATTTCAAATGTGCGTAGTGTATTTCAATTTATTTCATGAAGGGACATTGAGAACATTTTGATAGATTTATACTTTATTGAATCCTATTTCTCTCCAAATACAGTCATGATGCATACGCCATTCAAAACATTGATATTAACCAACTATCGATACACCAGACATGAGTAATGTCAAGGCGGTAGATAAGGTACCAGTTATTACAAATTCTGTATTACAAACAAGACATTAAAATGAGATTTGTGCCCGCCCTCTTCATTATTTGTCATGTTTTTCAGTGGGATGATACCCTCGTACAGGACAGATTCCGGAAATTAAGTATCCAGCCAATGTGACCCTCCTTTCTACGTCCATTATTTCAAAGAACTTCTATCAAAGAACGTCTAGCTCACACTAAAACATAGCGAAAAGAGGCTAACAATTACTGCATAAACAAGCAGACATCCCATAACTATGTTTTCCAGATAGTCAATTTACGAATACAGGGTATAAATATGCAACTAAATTATTGTTTGTACAAAATATAATATAAGTATTACAATCGTAGTTATGTCCGCAGTAAAGCATTGTCTGGGAATAAAGTACTGTGCAACCTCTCCAAAGCAACGCAAAATTATGTTGTTGTTGAGAAGTCGTTGCTCTATAGAGATTAAATCAATAGTTAAATCGTACAGTGGGAAAAATCATGTTGTTGTTGAAGGGAAATTGTTGTTCAAGAGAGGGTCGCTCTGGAGAGGTTGCACTGTATATTCAGAGAACTTCATGAGGATCTTGTTGTCCGATGTTGCTGTTTCAGAACGTGCGCTTTGTTGTTTCAAGCCAACTTTACAATCAAGTAGACGAACACGCATGTAAAATAATTACATGTATTTGAATTACTAATAATTTAGTTCGCTGCTTTCTCTATTGTGGAGTATTACGAGTACAAACAGAACATGTAGGACAATTATTTTAACATCATGATACACACATTTCAACAAATAATATCAGCGGGCATCACACATATAATACGCATTTATTTCGTAGAATTTCTGCTTTTTTCAGATGTATAGTAATCCTATATCGTCATTAAATTTATCACCCATTTACAATCAAACCTGTGAACAAAGGGCGCCCTTAGGAAAGACAAAATATGACCCTTATTGACCTTTATTCAGGGGTCACTTTGCTCTAACTAATCAGTGACGGCTTTTCAAAGAATGGTCTATATTAGGAGGCGGCCGCAAACACAGGTTTGACTGTATTATTTTCTCCAAGATTATACCATTTGCAGCTTGTTGTATCGACAATCTGATGCGAGTTTGATTGTTTGTTTCGTATTATCAGACACGTGTCTTGTTTGAAGTACATACGTTATGTATGCAGTAATTACGTTAGACAACAGAATCCAGTGACGTGTATGACACATCTAGAGACAGTATCACACTTTCTATCTCATTAAGGTATACCAATATTGGCAAACGTGGAGAAATCTGTCTGTGAAAATAGTTCTTATGAATGAGTATATCTTTAGTGCGAACACGAATGCTAAGATGCACTTATAATGAAAATTTGTTTTCATAAAACCCATCTACATACAGGGGAAATTGTACTTTTTGTCCCATTAGGGATAGGGTTCTGTCTGTTTGATGGGTTTTGGGTAAGCGTGTGGCGGGTGGCAGGTGTGAGGTTTCATGATATTCATAGTTGGGACTTTTTTTCAGAATTCTTCTTTATTTATATATTAGTCATTTTTAGTAATTGTTCATATACCTTAACTTTCTTATTGAGATTTAAAAATATTGTAAATAGAAGGCTTTAAATACAACATCATGCATTGATGATCAATATCATATGTATTATAACATTTTGTTAATAATATGTATTCTTCAAATCATAAACACCTCATTTTGTGTTGGCATGTCAAGAATATGATTATAATATCAGCAAATCTTAAAATCCCCACGCCCTCCCTCCCTCCCTCCACCCCCCCTCTCTCTCTATCTCTCTCTCTATGTGTATTGTATACTGGTGTGAAATTTATATTTTGTTTACTTATAAAGACGAGGAACTGATACGCTCACGTCTTTACAATAAAAGATATGTTCCGTTCTGTTCTGTTCTAAATCATTTCATTTGTTTACATTAATTTCATAGTAGCACCGTTTATCAACTGAATTTCCGTAATAAACTCAATACAATCAATCAGTCAAAAGCTCGTGTGTACCTTCAGTAACTAACATGCTTCCAGTTCATTCCGTTAACAACAATCAACTCTTCCGTATTAACTGTTCTGTAAGAGAAACATAGGAAACATTTAACCTCGCGCGAGTCTCGGATATTTATTGTACCAGCTATATTTGAAATAGGAACGAAATCAGGTCGAGATGATTGTGAGCTTTTCAATTTGACTACCATAAGTATTTTAAATCATCTAAAATCCACTATCAATCAGTGATGTGTTAATTTTCCGCTTTTGGCAAAGAAATATTCCAATTATTGCCCGGAATTTCCGTTAAATCGCTGTCAAATCTGCATCAACCAAATCTTAAACTACTTTTGTTTATATCCTTTCGCGCGATGTCATGTGCTTCAGGCCTGTAGGTTAATACAATATACAAATTTATCAAAGGATTACACGGAAATAAATGTAAAATACTGCTCTCAGCATGTTTGTTGTTACGATAAAGTGAAATAAGATAATTAGAATTTAATTACATAAAAACAAGACGACTGGTAGTTTATATTTGAACTATTCGAATTCACATTACATTCACGCTTGAACTCTACTCGACTGTTTTATGAGAGAGAGTAATAATGAAGTTTGTTTGTTACCGGGGGTTAACTCCGTTTTTCAACAGTTTTTTTCAGTGATACACAGCGACCGGTTCACCTAACGAGTTTTCCTGGACTGTGTACTAACCAGTACTAACTTACCCTTCCATAAGGAGCCGGTAACTTCTCCACATATGGAGGAAAATCAAAATTTTTGTCAAATTTTCATTGAAGCGTATGACATGCTGTGACCGGAATTTGAACCCGGATCTCCTTGTTACACGTCCTGCGCACTAATCACTGAACCATGGTCGCGGTCCATAATAACAAAGAAATGAAAAAAATTCAGTCCCTGTCTAGTATACAAATTGAGCAACAAGAATAGCGGTCTTATTTTAAAATGATATCATTATTTATTTGAAAGGGGTCTCCAAAGTAGAGTGGTTATGGTCTCTGACTTATATTCACTAGTCCCTCATCGACGTGAGTTCGAATCGAGACCAAAATTCACATTTGAGGAAGCTGTCCTGATAGCTTATGGCAGGTCGGTGGCTCTACCAAAGGTGAAAGCCTGGGGTCTTCCTACATAGTTAAACCTGGAAAGTCGCCAAATGACCTTGGATGTTGGTGCTTAAATTCAGGTGAAAAAAGTTGGGATATAGAGAATATATAATGTAAACTGGTGCAGAAACTCGTGATCATTATAATGAGGTGGTCTCAATTTTGAATCGATGGCATCCACTGTGCATAGATACTGCAGTTCCGCTGTTATACCGTAAACAAAATAGTCTTAGACAATACATCATTTGAACAATACAGAACAAACAGTAGCCGTTGAGACTGTTTGCCAGATATAAATGGTAAATGATACAATATATTTCTCAAGTTATTTTGTGTCTGGTCGAGATACGGCGTGGGTAAGTGATAGAATAGCTGAGAAAGTCACAGATCTGTGTACCAGATGTGGCTCCAGAATTAATCAGTTATATACAGAGAATATTTTGACTGACGATATTCTGTCTGAAGTGCTTGTCTTTCGCCTCGAATCCACACATCAAGCGGGGACGGTTTACGCGTTTACAGGAAGAAAAGGAGTGACTAAGTAGCGCCAAGGTAACCAGTGACATTTTCTTCATTCAATTGTCCATTATACATAGCTGAAAAACTGTTTATAAACAGCGTTATAAGGCGTATTTTTTTTGTTTCTGGTTACTCGACCTACCCTAATCTTCCCCGCGACCATAGAGTTTTTATTCGGTCCAAGGAACGATACATCACTTTACCTTTCCGCACAAAAATAATATCAACAGCCGATTTCAACAATAGTAAAAAAAATCCAAAAAATCCCTACCTACCTTCCATATTTTTAGTGAGAATGTAACCAGAAACAAACATTTTTACCCCTAAATATCAAATTGTGACGAGGCAAAAAATATCAATAAATCTTGTGGTCATAATGTTGCGGAAATGTATATCATGATATTAAGTTTGGATTAGAAAACAAGCACTTTCATCTTAAACAGGCTTTCTACGAAGTTAATATATTCAGCAGTATACAGTACATGGTTATTGACGCCATTTTATATCCTATCTGTGTGAACGCCCCGAGTCTGTCGACTTACAGTCAGACTGATTGTTTAAAGAGAAAAAAATCTAATTCAAACCAAATAGCCTGAATTTATATTACGCCATAAAGACAGTTCACTTATAGTTAATTTGGTTTTATTGATGTTTAAGGAGTTTCTAACACAGCTAGTTATAATCTGCTAGTTGTGAACAACAGCTGATCTGTTTTTTTCATTTCGGATATTTTAAGATAGTTTGTAATGACTTTCATAAAGATCCAGACTTTTTCGTCTGAGCACAAGTTACTGTACACACATCAACAATGAATTCATCGAGAAACGAGTATTTCCCAGATAATCACAAAAAAAGTTAAATAAGCATTAGCACTTTTCTTCAATCCTGAAAACAATGAAAAGTTAAACCATGATTTCAAGGCCTCCAAATAAACATCAGGCCCTGATATTGAAATAGTTGCATGTTGAAATAATCAGGTAGAAATTTTTAGAAAAGTTAAATAGTTTACATTGAGATGTTCAGTCAATCCTGATTGCCATTGGCCACTTTTGAATAGCGACAATTGTCAACAACATGAAGTTCTCCGCTCATATGTAATATTACATAATTGACCCATTAAACATATCCCTTCACTCGCTTCAATCTCCATCCAGAGTTGTCGTTCGTTATCGCTCACCTACACCTCTGTCAACGTTTAAAAAGTAGTTCAAAAACACGTGACAGAGTCTCCTTTAGATTCCATCTGATACTCAAATACATGTCTTTGTTTTTCTCTTAATGTGCATTTGTTTTCATATGTGTTCTTGATTGTATTCAACCTTTGCATTTTATATCCGTTTAAGCGACTGGGCTTCTCATAAATCGTTGAATTTTCCATTTTATTTGTTAAATTAAGAGTTTATCGTCCTTAAACAGCTATAATTGTGCAGACGTAAGACAATTATTGACAATCGTAAGGCGAACAAATGTAATAACCTAGTTAACAATTTTTACATTATTTCGTGACAAAATAACTAAACAAACTGGAAGATAAATTGTATAATTTTCTCCCAAGTGATAATACGTTTCCTTTCTATTAAAATGGCAATATGAAACAATGCTACACTTCTGAAATGGCCGCATGGATACTAATTGCAAAATAAAGGCAAGACGGATTTCACGATAGTAAAACATAATTGACAACTTCCCGGACAATCAGTGTTAAACAACTTGAAAAAATTGAAGAAAATACAACATGAATCCCAGGAAGGGCAATATGCACTAGATTCTATTTTCAACGAATAGTTATATTAGCACAACGCACGGTTATATCGTCACATCACACAGTTATATCACCATAACACACTTTTATATCACCATAACGAACAGTTATAGCACCGCAATACACAGTTATATCACCATAACGAACAGTTATATCACCATAACGAACAGTTATAGCACCGCAATACACAATTATATCACCATAACGAACAGTTATAGCACCACAATACACAATTATATCACCATAACGAACAGTTATAGCACCGCAATACACAGTTATATCACCATAACGAACAGTTATAGCACCGCAATACACAGTTATAGCACCATAACGAACAGTTATAGCACCGCAATACACAATTATATCGCCACAACATACTTTTATATCGCCACAATACACAATTATATCGCCACAACATACTTTTATATCGCCACAATACACAATTATATCGCCACAGCACATTTTTATATCGCCACAATGCACAATTATATCGCCACAACACACTTTTATATCGCCACAATACACAATTACGTATTTAAATATATACAAAATAGTATATACAAAATTGAAAAATTACAAATTTAAAAATCAACAAAGACATGAACCAATAACTGACTGAATCATACCAGTTTTACATTCATCACGAACCTTCATCACAACATGAAATATGACATCAAATTCAGAATGTTCAATGGCTCTGTTAAGAAGAACCAACAAATCATATCTTTGCCTACACTTTGGTTAATTTTCTTCACGTTCAAATTCAGAAATTCATGTAAGACTTATCTCAGAATTAGGTACGCATTCCACAAAATAAAATCCAAATGTGTAATTAACCTTATACAGTTACTAACATATGAAGTTATGTATAAAAGGAGAGCAGCTATTACCTCTAAGTAAAAGAATTCTTGGCTTGAAATGGTTAGTAGATGATTCAATGTGTTTTGAAAATAAAATTGTTTCAGAAGTGTAGATGGAAACCCAGTAACTAAAAGACAAATTATTCCAAGAATATATAATTACATGTATTTAAATATCATTGTGTTTCTGCCCATTTTGCAATTAAAATAGATACAATAATTTCTCATACAAATATTCTGATTTCTCATTGCTGTTAATTGACAGTAAATCTGATGGTACGTAAAACGGCATAGTGTGAATGTTTTTTTTTAATTCGGTTGCTTCTCCGGAGAGATTCTTATGTTTCGAACTACTTGAGATAATTCATACTGCATACATGATCATATGCAACCTTGTTACCACCAGTTTGAACGCGCGAATTGTGGATGGACCTATGAAACAGCTAAAATACTTTTTTCCTTACCAACAATCGAACAAACATAATTGAATCAGTATAATTATTGGCGGCGAACCTAGATTCAAAGTTCAATCTGAACTTCGTATATCAAAGAATCAGATGGAATGCGTGAATTAATATAGGCTCTGGTATAACAAGAGTCCTTCCTCGAAGCCACAGTCTGAACAACATATACCTCCCTGAAGCATTTTTTTTTTTTTGGTTGTATTGGGGTTTAACGCCGTTTTTCAACAATTTTTCAGTTATATACTGCGACCGGTTCACCTAACCAGTTTTCCTGGACTGTATACTAACCAGTACTAACTTACCCTTCCACAAGGAGCCGGCAACTTCTCCACATATGGAGGAAAATCGACATTTTTGTCGAATTTTCATGGAAGGGTGTGACCTGCTACGACCGGGATTCAAACCGGATCTCCGGGCTGCAAGTCCAGCAAACCTGTTCTGTATTTTACCTCCCCCGAACAACTGCCTGTGTGCAGCACATGTTTAAAATGGTTAACCAAGAGAGGTACCAAGATACTAGAAATGACAGTTGTTTTTGAAATTACTATGGAGACATCTATATTCTAGTTACGCCACTATGATTCCAAATTGTAATTTGGTCTCCGGGAGAATCCAAAATGAATGCTTTCATATCTTCATATAATCTCATTATCGCATGCTTACATAATACAAACGTGTTATCATATATCGTATTTATGAGAATTACGATATTTACGATGTGTGAAATGATTAACGCTAAATCTCATTTTCAGGAATTATCTAGGGACTGGTAGAATATTTCGCAAGCGCGCAAACGTGTCTCAGACGATGTTTCAGTGATACGAGGTCAGCTTTTCAAAAAGCTGGCATCGAATTGTATGGTTCTAATTTTCCTTACAAAATTGGTATTCCCAATCATTCTGGATTTTGTCTCTTACTGCGGTCAGGAACTTGTAGTTTATGATTCTCTCGAATGCAAAAATTCAAAGCAGTTTTTTGCAGACTGAAAGTAGCTATTTCTGAAAAGAGCATCCGTAAGAAATATACAGTACAACCTCTCCAGAGCGGCCCTCCCTTGAGCAACAACCTCCCTTCAACAACAGCATGTTTTTCCCGTTGTACGATTTAACTATTAATTTAACCTCTCAACAACAACAACAAAATTTTGCTTCTCCCAAAGGATGTTGCTTTGGAGATGTTGCACTTTATATGTTCAGAGAATAAGATCAAGGTCATACTAGTAGCAAGGCAAATATAAGCCCAATATACATGACAGACTCTCAAAAGTACGAACATTATATAGCTCCTCCTAGAAACACTACCAAATAAATCATTGCCAGACTTTTATAACTGACAAGATATTGGGCAAAAATCTTTGTTCGCGTAATAATGGCAATTTATATAAAACAATTCTGAGAAATTTCTAAATTGTCATATTAACGTTATAGTAAACGTTTATAGTGAATGTTTTGACACTTAGTGAAGCAAACGAAATCAAGTAAATTTAGTCTTGTGACTCTCTGAAAATCGACCAGTTACCACATTTTAAATGCTACGTGGCTTTTAGACAAATCAGGCTTGGAAAAAATGAATATTGTTTCTCGTAACAAATTGGTGACAGCACATAATACAACCACATAACCAGAGGAAAGTAATTGGCATTCTACGAGCTAATTTGTCGTGAAATTGAATACGAAAGCTCCACATGTATCCTGATGAAGAATGGTTCTTATTCATTTTGATCTCAGGAACACGCATGATTTTTGCTCAAAAACCCAACTGCAAATTTTTGACGTACAGCCAAACCTGTGTTCTGACTTAAGGCCACCCCGTGAATAAAGGTCATTCTTTGGAAAACCGTTACTGATTATTTAGAACAAACTGACCTACGAATAAAGGCCATCCTAGTATTTCGAAACTAAGTATTTTTAGTAAAATACTGTTAAACCTAGAATAGCGACCACCTCAATATTACATCTACCTTGTTATAATGACAAGTTATTTTCGGACAGGCTTCCAATCATTCCCCTATACTTCAACTTGATAATTTGACCAGCTCAATATTACGACCTATTTTTGGTCTCATAATCGAGGTTTTACTGTATAACGAATCATAAATGAGGATTTTTGTGCGCACGCCAGCTTTGGTTTCGCATTTGATTGTCTGTGTTCCAAAAAAAGGTCGCCAGAGTGAAGTCATTTTTTGCAATCCTTACCAATCAATCGCCTACACATTAATGCTTTTTGCCGACAATCATTTTCTAAGATATGCAAATTGAAATATTTAGTTAGTGACAATATTTCGTAAGAACTTTGTGACCAACATTGAAATCTCCTGTAATTTTGTTACATTCCCCGAAAATGGTCAATTGAACAGTTCAAAACGGTGAAATCGACCAATAAAAAACTAGGAACAGAAAATGACATTATTTGAAATTGTATTACAGTTCAACTTTGTTAGCTTTACAACAATGACTGCTCGTACTCATCTCATGTCAGTTCTTTGACACAAAGAGAGTGTTACGGGTGTAAAAAGGTTAACTTGCTTAGCATCAATCACATCCTTTTCGTCCAAACTTTCAGTTACAAGATTCTAGATTGCACTCAGTTAAAAATTCAATTAAAATTTTTGATAACAAAATGATGGACAAACTACACAGACAGGAATAATTGTTCTGAATGTTTGTCAGGATTCAGTCCGCTCATTTAAGTTTTTATCACTTACGTCGGATTGTCCTCATACAAACGGAACATTGCTCCGCAGTTATAACGCATTTTTGCCAAGTAATATCATGTTTACATAAATGTTTCCTCTGATTAATGAAAAACAAACACTTTTCCCCCTTTAAACAGGATAATTACCCGTGTCTAATTACTCAAAAATCTTATCTTGACATTCAAAGCTTGTGACAAATGTCGACTGAGATTTCTTGTGACAGAAACCCGGATATTCAATTTCTTCAGGGTGTAAACTTTTCTAAGATATCATCAGTTTTCACGAGTTAGCTGTTTCAAAAGTGTCTATTTCGAATGAAATTGCAATCTCTTACTAGAGTTGTCGTTCGTTATCCCTCGCATTTATCTGTCAATGACTCAGTTTTTATATGATTCTTGTTAAACAAAAAATCCAGATACATATTGAACAAACTTTATAACTGAGTGAAACAATGTGTTTCGTAGAATACAATGGAAAAAATGCTATTATATACAAGAAATCACAAAAAAGTGTTTTATTTATCACGCGCACTATTTCCTGGCGGAAAGCGTATGTTTATATTTGGCTATAAGGTTACAAAGTCCAATTACAAAATTACGATGGAAACAAAACACAGAAGTTGATTGTATTCGTGAAGAATCAGACGCATATTAAGAGAAAAAACAGATACTTGAGTATCAGACAGAAGTAAAGAAAACTCGGTCACATATTTGGGACTTCTTTCCAACCGTTGATAGAAATATAGGTGATGAATACGAACGACAACTCTGGATAAAGGTTGATAAAATGGACGAGAAAGTTTATTTGTTGGCTAATTAAGTTGTAGTCTTATATCTAGTACTAGGATGAAAGGTTAATAATAATAATTTTGATCCATGTATACATATAAGCAGGCTGTAATTTCATTGTTTACAGAGATATGAATAGTACAACTACGTCAAGAAGCCATATTTACTCCTCATAAACCACGAAACGAAATTTTGACATTACATGAATATCCCATAACTGAAATATCAATCATTTTGTTGGGGTTTTATTCTCATAAAAAGTAATTCCTTTCAGGGTGAATTCTGTCTCAATCTTATTATAAAAATAATTGTATTTGACCTTAAAGTTACGAAATATCTTACGGCATTTTTTGTCATTGTTGCTTAGCAAACGATCCATGAAACTCAATCACGTGATTTGACGTCTCGTGTTGTATCATTTCTCTGGAGACACGTGACACCAACAGCCGGATACCGGATACTAGTTGGATACCATAACCAGTCGACCACGTAGGCCCTTTCGTCGTGCGCTAACTAATTGATTGAGAACAAAATGCTGTAAAATTATGTAAAAAAATTGTTTGGTATAAGATATACATGTTGCTTTTTTCATTCGTTGATGAGACTAGACGACAGATCCACGCTAGAAAATTAAATTATCTGAATCCTTACAAAGACGCTCAAATGGCTTCGTTTCATAAGTGGTAATCTTGTTTACATTTTATGAATAGATAAATACAGACCAGCAGAATTCAAAGTTAGTAATTCAATAGTTGAGCTGCATGGCTGTTTTTTGTTTTTTGTAAAGCCAGAGGAATGTTTAACGTTCGATTTAAATGATACTCCGATTTTTGTTTCAGAATTTAGCAAGTTTAAGCAATACGTTTAAAAATTTACTGATTTTAATTATTCTAATTGGCTGTTGGATGATATGAATAACACAATGAATGTAGAACGTTTCTTAGTATTTGTCTTCAAAAAATGTTTGAAGGGCTGCTGATGGTATATGAAGGTAATACTAAGTATCACGATTGTTTCAGAAATCCATTTTACATAGGATTCGAACTCAGGACCTTCGGATCAGAGGTTGGACGTTCTACCTCGATACCACGATGCCTCTTTAATGTTTGTGTACTTTAATGTAATAATAACATCATGTTTAACGAAATGCTTGTAGACCATGTTAAACATTTCAGGAACTAATTATAAATATTCGTTCAAGTGACGGTTAATGTAATAATATTGTTCATCACAGGAAAAAATAATATCCTTCGGCGATAGAGTCTTACTTTTATCACCAGAGCATGAGATTACAGTACCTCAGTTACATGTTTCATTTTACGACTAGATAAATAAATGAATGATATGGTAAATTCCTCTGTTGTTTTTTGTTTTGATCTTCATCACCACAGCCGCCGCCGTTTTGTTGTCATGATAACGATTATGATCATGTCGCCGAATGTAACTGAAAAATTGTTGAAAATCGGTATAAAACCCAGTGAAAAAAACATCCAAATTTCAAGATAGAGAAAATTGCGCGATAAATGATCGGGTTATTCCCCTTTACCGGTGCAATATTGGTAATTCACACAAAAAGTCAAAAAAGGTACGAGTTTGTTTTGAATGTTTAATCATAATCATTGCGTTAATATTTTCAATATATTCAAGATTGCAATATAGTTGTTATCGATTAACTATTGATTTATCTGTAATATTTTCCAGTGAATTTAAACTTTGTACTGAGTATGTAAGTGTTTGGAAGTAATCATTTGTATTTCCATTTGAACAGCGTATTATATATGATTATTATCAAAGTGCCTCTAAGGAACAGATATTTTGGAATAAATTAAGAATCTTTAATGTACCCAGGTCACGAATCAGAAATCGGTTGTTTGCAAGTTAAGAATGTTTTAAAATGTTTCTAAATTATTTTGTTGTATATCATTTACATAACGCTTACTTTGGAAGTGTTAAAATTTATGGCCAGTATACAAAACTTTTAGTTGTATAGTTTTCTTATACTCTTATAGTAATGTTTATGGTTACATCATAGATTTCAATTCAAGAGATTTAAGTCAACATGAATTTAATTAAAATTCGCCTCCTTTGTAGAAAGTAAAATTGGATTTCCAGGAGACGCTACATGCAAAACTCCATTTCACTAAACAAAAATACAACATTAAAACAAAAATGCCGACAAACCTAGATGCACAGAGTATTAGGTAGAAAAACAGAACTAATTACAGTCAAATCTCTGTACAAAGGCCACTCTCGGGAAAGAAGAAATGTGGCCTTTATTGACAGATGGCTTTTATTTAGATGTCAGTTTGTTCTACATAATCAGCGACAGTTTTTCAAACAATGGCCTTTATTCACGAGGTAGTATGTATTTGGCGCGGCCGCAATCACAGGTTTGACTGAACAAATTGAAGACAACACATATATCGAGTCTGGTCTTTTTTTATACAAAAATACATATCTTCTGTAGAAATAATTGTCAATAAGACCACACTGAGGCATTACAATGTAGTTTCTTCCCCTGGAGTTATAATATACAACCATTACAAATTAAGCAATGACAACAATTGTTTAGAGTCAGAAATGTTATGTCCACCATCATTAAGCATTATCAGTGTCTACGATTCCGTAGGCGACAATGTATCCACAATATACCATGCGAAATAAAGTGGATTGCTATATGTACGTTATACATTAATATGTTCACTGTCAGCTTGTCGCGTTTTATCATCTAATTCACACTCAATTACATTCGAAAATTCCTTTACTTTGCCTTCACATTTCTGTATTAGTGTTAACAGTTCACCGCTGATTAGCATTTTAGCTTATATTGCGTACGCTCATTCACTAATAGGGGATTTTGCAATGTCTACCATTTAAGACTAATTTTATTTGTGACATCCGCATGGCACACATTCCCAAAAGGTTGCACCAGTAAAGAGATTTAGATATAATGAACAGACAAAACAGAATTGCAGAATCTCAGAAAACAATTTCACTATTTAATTACCGAGTAGTTGCATTTCGTGGAACATGACCGTTATTGGATTTGTAGGGTTGCCAATAAACAAATTGGTGTAATTGTCTGTCTCGAGAGCTTAAAGTTAATGTTTTATAGCAACCATATTGTTCTCCCACTATATGTCAATTGTTACTTATTTTCTAAAGTGAAACCTCATCAAAAGCAACACCTTTTAGGAAAAGCAACATTATGTTTTTAATGAGAGGTTGTTGCTCTAGAGAGGTTAAATTAATAACGCAATCGTACAGTGGGAAAAATCATGTTGTTGTTGGAGGGAGATTATTGCTCAAGAGAGGGTCGCTCTGCAGAGGTTGTACTGTATTTGTTTGGTCAGTGTGTTGGATAGGTTTTTGGAAAGGTAATATTTTGTGAATGCAGGTTTCATTGTATATGCGTTTTTTCTACAAAACCTTTTTATATACATTCTAAATGATATCAAAAGTTTAGTTAATGATTTGTGCGTAACAAATCTGTCTGAACTCGGTAAACAGTGAAGCTTATATCGTATATACATGTAAGATACATATATAAGCCGCTTACATAAGAAGAATTTTCATCAGTCGTCAGATAGTAGACCATCGCGGCTAACTTAGCACACCAATGAATGTATCATAAAATTTTCATGTAAAAAGATGTGTGTTATGTCCATTAAAATAGTATTTGAAATGCGCGTTTAAATTTTTAATTGACACTTTAATTGACCGGTATTTTTCTCTCGTTTGATTTTTAATGATTAATATTGTTCTGCTAGGTTTAAAGCCGTACCAATAGCCAGAATTTTATAGCACTTTATGGTGGATGAAGACCCGAGGCGTACACCTTGGTGGAACCACCCATCTTTGGTAACCAAGCTGGACAGCTTCCTCGCATGAGATTTTTTTCTGATTCGGACTCAAATCAGTGGGTGACTGGACTGGTCAGAGAATTGAATTCAGACTCGGAGGATCCGTTAAATGGCAGTGAAATTGTTAAATTCAAACGTAGTTTCGAACGGGTTTTCAACTGCTGTAAAACCTCACATAACGACCACCTCAATATAACGACGACTTATTTTTGGACCGGCTTTCAATAATGCCCCTGTAATTTAACTCGATAATGAAAGCACCTCATTATTACAACCAAATCTTCGGGTCCTGAAGGGGGTCTCAATATCGAGGTTTTACTGTACTGTTTTAATTCAATGACCAAACCTTGCTAATCAGAGATTGAGAAAAATGAAATCAAATTCAACGAGTATTTCGTGACTAAAGGGCTTCCTCTATAAAGTAACAAACGTAATTATCTCCCGTGGGATTTGAATTGTCTCACTTTTATTTTATAGATAAGTCAACAAACTGCTGTATTTCATGTAGCGCGTCAATTAGAATAATGACATTGCAATATGATGGCAAGACATGCTTGTTGTCGATAATTTACATATTTTTTTCCGATAAAAATATTCAGCATTTCTGCAAACAAAAATAAACCATTGATTGCGCTGGAATGGTTTTGTAGTGTTTTATTTCTGTTATCTACAATGCGTCTAAAATAACCAAAAAAAAAAACGCATAAATTATAAACATTTAGAAGTGTTTCAGAGTCACTAACTACCTCGTATACATTGCAGCTTGCCCATATTTTATGCATGAACGAGAAGATAAATATTAAGAAATCCTTATTCAAAAATCCAACATTCACCTTTTCTTCCGGTCATTTAACTCTTAATGTTACGCAATAAGCTTAACAAGCCTTTTATGTTTTAATTACTAGTATATGTCAAACAGCATAAATGATTGTTTTATTATCTAACATTCTAATATCTCTGCCGCATGCTTTCTTGGAATTTCTAAAATATACACAGCTAAATGGAAATAGTTAAGTTTTAGTGTAGCTTTTGTATTTATTACATTTGTTCCAAATACAAAAAACCCTCTAAACCGGAATCCTCGCTAAACCGGAATTTTTGTTCGGTCCGGACCCTGTCCGGTTTAGTGTGGTTCCACTGTATAATCTGAAAGATTTAAATGTTATGATTGTATTGTAAAGTTGGCATTTTAATTTCTAATCAATCTAAATACCATGTTGATCCTTGTACGTAAGAGCGTACAGTAGTTTGTATATAGGCCTTTGTTTAGTAATAAAAACTTCACAATGGTAATTTGATACGTAAAAGTTAATGCAAACAGCCTACATAAACAACACAACAATAAAAATAAAAAATGAACTAATTTCATGAAACTAAATATATATGTTGTTTTTTATGATAAATATATAAATTTGCTTACATTGTTTTCATGTTCGTGAGGAACACCAGTACATACTAAAACGTTTGAAATCTTCCAATTTTGAGTGCGCTGTTTAATGGATTCTCCGCATGTGCGCCAACAATAACATATGGAGTTACATTGTGCGGGGCTTTAAATTCTAGATGGGCGTATTAAAATTTAAAAAAGTCAGTTGACAGTGATGAACGGGGAGTGGAATATATCCCTTCCTCACATGCAAGATCGGATTTTATGTATCCTAACTAAACTTAAACACGATATTTACAACTAATACATCGTTCTTGGCAAGCGCTTTGGTTGTTCATTGAGCCATTAGTTCATTGTTCAGCTAGACAAATTGTTCCTTTGTGTATATTGTAAAATGTGTCAATCAAAATATCCGAGATTTTTCATCCGAAGTTAATATCATAAAATCGAAATGTAAGCGGACTTTTACATCGGCATGGTTCACTTTTCTCAAATTTGTCGGAGTTTGTTACACTTAAAGTACCAATGGTCTATGCCTTATGATTACAACATGTGTAAAGTCAGCCGAATTAAATTAGGATCCATGTTTTATTGACTTATTTATTGGGACATTTCTGTAAATACAATATCAATATTTGAGATGAAGTAAATCTGTGTGCCTTTGTACGGCGCCTATAAACAACACATTGTATTTTATCAATACCGTAGTGACAAAAATGGGGAATTTTGTATGGTCCTTTATTTTGGGTGGATTTGGGTTTGTGAGTATTTGTACGTGCCTTCTTCTAGGAATGTTTTTCTTATCTATCTTAGATAAATTTTCTACGCCAGCCATAGAGAAAATAGTCTTTCATTGACAACAGATAAATCCAGATCTAACAAGGAACCAATTAATCTGCTTTGTCACGGGAATTTTGACAAAGGGAATATTCATTATGTCTGAAATAATGAATTATTATTTCTGCATTTTATATATTATTCCGTGTGTCTGAATGTCAATAATAAGATTGATAGTAAACAAGGACCCCGACTAAATGCCTTATAAAATGATTCATTCATTTTGTCACATGAAAATCAGGATACGATATTCCACATACAATATTCTGACCACAGTTTGCTTCTATAGAAGTAGTCATATTTATTCAATAACTATTAAAAATAGTTTTATTGTGACATTTCAACTTCTCGTGAATTCCGTCTCGCAAATGATGTTCGAAAATGTCAGTCCATTAGATTACATTACGTCAAAGAGTTGTATTCTTCTAAATCCTTCCTTAGTTCTTTTGTTGACAGGTAATCGAACAATTCTAGCATTTCCTGAAATCCTGTTTTACATTCTTGACACATTTGAAAGATAATACATAACAGCACATAGTCGAATGTAAAAACCATGGTAAGTTTTAAACTGCGTATTCACCATCATGTAAAATTCTTGATTGTTTTAAACTTTTTACAATCTGCCAATGACAATATATTTTAAGTTGATATTTATAAGTCAAAATAATGTTCGAGAAAAGCATTTACTTCTTAAGCAACTACAAAGGATAAGACACGTGTCTATCAACGCCCATCACCAAAGGTGTGGTTGCAACATGTTTACGTCGCCATCATGGTCATAAAAGCGCTTGACAAATTTCTTTGATATCCAGCAATAATCAAACCATTCTTAGTACTCTTCGCTAGTTATGCTTTCAAGGGGTGTCTTTTCATATAGCTTTCTTTGATATGTTGCCTGTGTGATGTTGTGAGGCTGTTAGTGTGAACTGCGCTAATTGTAGATGGGGCGTGCCGTGTTTTGAGTAAAATGTACACAAGCCACATTGGCAGGTTGTGTTTTTATGCGCTATGATGTTTTGGTGTTTGTTGTCGTAGCCTTGATTTGAATGTGTGGTTGTTATATTATTTACATATGGCGTTTTATTTTGGCAATCCGAATTTAAGCTGAATTCAACATATCACACAGTATCAGGAATACTTTTTGCGGACACGTTAATAACCAACTCACAAACGACACCTAAGCAATTATATGTATTTCGAAATTCAAACGTATATTACGAAGAAATAAATCGAGAACTGACCGAATAATTAAGTAAAGTATCATCTAAGGACTCTCTGGGGACAAGTGATCTCACCATGGGTACTAAATGTTGTCGACTAGAAATAAGCCGCAATCATTCTTCATAAAGGATTCTGGTTAAAGTGATATTAGCTATAGTAGTTCAAAACTTTCACATCTGTTCATGTGACCAAAGAGAGACATTGACTCCATCAATAAACTATAAGAATTAAGGGGACAAACGTGGGTCTGAATGACAATAGAATTTATGTTTTTCAACAAGTTTACATATTGAAGAACTTCTGTAAATTTTATTTAACATTTGAAGCCTATGCAATGGTGCTTTGGTAGTGTGACACTCACATTTAGCGATTTATAAGTTGTGTACTGAGGATATTTGATGTAACTATCGACCATTCTTTCATTTTGTATCTGTTTGCTATTTATTCGTGCAATTTTATTTTTTGGTTCCCCAGAGTAAGAGTTTGGACCCACGTTACTAGTTTAAACACCCTATAGCTTTGCTATTGACCGTTTCAATGCGGTACCTTCCGGGAGACGGTGTTTTGTCTGAAACATTGTTAAACAATGCATGTAAGAAATAGTAAAATGGAAATAAATATTAGAGAATGTTTTTTGAGTGTAAGCCATGGTTGCTAGTGCATTGTGTATCTATTCAGTCATGTGTTGGTATTTGTGTAGATTGTTTAATTGTGACCTTGTTATACAGTGGCATGCATGTTTGTTAGGTATCTTATGTTTAAACTATTGCCATGCCCATATGACTAGTTAGACACACTTTACAGAATAATATACAACTATACAATTATAACTGGGAACACAGAAAACAAATTCCTATTAATTGGTCTGTTGACTTGAAATTAAAGTTGACAACTATGACTTGATTGGTTACCATAAACATGCCACGGCTTATACTACAACAACAGTTGTCTATCAAAGTCATCCATATCATTATACAGACTGTATCTTCCAAATAAGCGCAATTCAATCCTACTCTAAAATACCATGGCAACCATCTTTAAAGAAACAACAGCACGGAACACAACGAAAAAAAAACGTTAAAACGTGCCCATTTTTAAAAAAAATAACACGGCAATGATCACCGAATATATAATAAAGCATAAAAACATCACTAACCTTTAAAAAGAAATTTGTCAACAAATAAACAGGTTCATTCTATCATATACATTTAGTTTCATTTATTTACAAGTAGCATTAGGCAACCGGCCCATGCACATATAAACAACATATTATTGTAAAAACATAAATATGAACAACATGTATACACAAACCAACCACGGCTCAAACCAACAAATCATCACACAACGATTGGAAAAAACACGTTAAATAGATACAGGGAGTATCACCATGGAACTGTACATAGCCAAAACAATACTTATGATAGGCTTATGCTAGCGCCCAGAAATTATGGTCTTAATACAATATATTACTATGTAGCGTGTACATTGAAGCATGTTAGAATTTGACCATCGATGAAACAACATCCTTATAGAGGATATTCACCCACTCAAGCATTGCTTATGAGATATGGGATTGTCCAAATTCGGAAGCCAAGAGAGGAAGACAATTTCCAATACAAATCAGAGAAGGTACGCATTGGGAAAAAGTTGACACTGTGAGCAAGAATGTCAATCGCTGCGCGGAATGTGCAATGAATTAAACTGATAAAATAATTGCTAAGCGTACATAGTTAATGACGATTTTAAATGTTTTAAACGTGACATTGATTGCAATCACGCTGTGTTGTATAATTTGCGACTAGGGACTGCATGCCAATGTGGTGAGTATACTTAGAAGTACTTAATTAAAACGTTTTGAAACAAGATAGAGAAACTCTGAATTACTTACAGTTAATTCTATGAATCGAACAGATAAAATACCAACTGAATTTGTGACAAGTTTTATCAACTTGTTGCTAATTTCAGTTAATTTCGATTTCTTATTGATAATAAATGATGATATAAAACAGATGATATCATAAAATCATACGTTAAAATTTACCATATGGTACTGTACGTAATATCCTTCGCTTAAAAGAATATGTTTCTTTATTGTTTTTTTTATTTGCATTTTCACATGAAATAATTATTAAAGTATCTTCCCATTTCAACATCGATGTAGCCGTTACATATAATTCATTTTGTGAAAAAAACAATTTGGAGTGTTACAACAGTCCAGAAATCTTAATTTAGAAATTATGTTAAAATGTCCGTATTATTCTCTATCGCACATAATTGGATGTTTTCCTTAACTTTTTACCGTAAATCTTTTTTTTTTTGTTAAATGAGCTATTAAAGTGTTCGTCCAGTATATGTTTGTTCAACTCTTGTCTGGTTGATAACAATAATGGTATGATGAAACGCTTAAGTAACGAATCTTGGATTTACGGATTTGCCGAATTCCGAAAAATTTTCTTTGGTGAATCATTTCTATAGTACACATAATTTTAAGTCATATTCATTATTATTAATATTATTGTACAAATAGTGACCAGTATAAAACTTTTATGGAAAGTGATACTGTCATAATATGTTTCATATTATTCTTATTTGATATTATTTGATATTATTCCTATTGTCACATGAGAACGTATTGGCGTAATGTTTCCAAATGTAAAAAAAAAACAACCTCACTGTATGTTATAACTAACAACACCTTTATAAAGCGATATATCATAATTAATGTTAAATCATACCATTTTAACCCTTTACCTCATAATACCGCATTTTCATTTCCCCCGCATCTGAAGCAGACGACTTTTGAAAACATTGTGGTCATCGCTTGTAATGTGTAATGGCTTCTTTTGCCACAATGTATTCCACTCTGTTAGAGAGAAATAACCCAAATTTCTGAAATAAATTGATGTTTTGTATATTTGCTTTGAATTAGGAAGAGTCAAAAATATGTTTATGAGGCAAAGGGTTAAAAATTCGTTTTGTAGCATGTTGTATCAGCAACATTTGCGGCTTGTTCATTTGTCGTACGGTATAAGTTCATGAAACCCAGCATAAGATTTAGCATTGATAAATTTTACTGAATAGGCCTTTTCGAGGCAGTACCCCCTCCCCCCCCCCCGGGAATGTTTTACACAAATGTATTTTTGTATTTCGGTTTTTAGTGATATCTCGTTTTTTTCATATATTTGTTTGTGTTGTTACTGTTATTATCCGTGTCGATTGCTTCGTGAACTTTTTGGTTGTGTGATATGAACTTTTATGAACTGTTTTGTTGTGTGATATGAGCTTTTATGGACTGATTTGTGTTTTCATGGACATTTGTAGTAGTGCACGTATCTTAATATGTGACTCTAGGATTGATTTATGGTTAATTTGTATGTTGAGATGCATTTGTGAGTTTGTTTCATGGGTATCTGTTTAATACAATATATTTTTTTTCTTTTTGTGTTTGCTGTTTTCCTAACAATTAGTACCAAACTTGCTCTTATTGTGGACTAAAATCCATTATATACAATGTTATTTTCTCTGTATCTCTGACAATAAAGTTCAATAATCTTTTATTTTACTCATAAAATTTGAGGTACACTAAACCGTACAAGGTCACGTGTCATTATGCTGCTGAGTGTTCTTTTTCCACTGCCTGACGAGAGCTGTGCATAGCAGTCGCTAATCAGACAACTTTACCGATTAAATTACCCAAAACATCTGCACAAATAACTCAATTAAATTCAGTTTCATTGTATCACGCCGAAGACGAATGAATATTGGTGACATCACTGAATAAAACTTGCGATAACAAGTCACCAAAACCATTAATTGATAAAAGAACGTTTATTTTTGCTTTGTACTATTCTAACTAACTGTGGATTAAATTGGAATAAGATATCTTCATTTTCACGTGTGCCTATGTGACTTTTTTATTGTTATAATTTTTACATGATCAAATTCATCTCAACAAAGAAAGCAGCTGTTTTTTTTTTAAATAATAATTGTAACACTAATATTTTAAAGCAAGTGTTAACATTAAAAAATATTTGCCGCCGTATATAACTGAAAAAAAAATGTTGAAAAACGGCGTTAAACCCAGATATAATGTATGATAATAGTATTGGTGCGCCTCACTCGTACATCATTCTTTCCTGATTAAGGGCAATAAATCTGTCAACTTTCAGCAAACCTAATTCTCTCTGCCCGCTAGAGATGGAAAATACAGTTAAACCCGTATTGAATTCTTTTTAGCGACCATCATGGCCTAAAGATACCAAACAGTTTTTTGGCTATTATAAAAGAGTGTTATTAGTTGACGCACAAATGTACAAAAGTTGATACAATGTTCGTTTTAATGAAATTATGTCACCAAATTTGGACGATAGAACTTCAATGAAGAAATCCACGAGGATAGTTAATATTTTCTTTCCGTTAAGTTCTTAGTTTCCAAACTCACTATTCACCAACTTTTATTGCAGCAGGATGTTCGAATAATCATCTAAAGAGAGTTCATCAGAGTCAAAGTTAAATTAATTGGTATAACACCAGATGACCCGGTGCTGATTTGAAAATTCTCCACTTTATTGAACACTAGGGTAATAAGAAAGTGACACTATTAGAGAAATTCTTTACTGTACTGACTCCCTTTATTCCAACATTTCTCATAATGGAATCAGTCTGGAGAAAGTTTTGATACACAAAGAGATAAATTGATTCCCGAACAGGCAATAGTATATAGGATATTGTCGGTTACCAAATTCTGGTGACAATTTTCGCATATTTATTGATCATTGGCTACTTTATTTAAATAATGTATCTATATTCACTGTACAATATATTTCAAATGTCAGAAAATGTGGCTTGGTTTTGATTTATTTGATAGAATATTGTATGCATAAATGTCATGCACAAATGCAGAAATAATTCTTTAACACTAGTTTTGTTTTGGAAGTCCAATTAGGCCAAAAACCAATAGTCGTGTCCCGGTCACCCAAAATTCCTAAAATTTCTGACAACAAAATCCAAAACATTGCAATCAATCGAGGTATTATAAAAAAATTAGGGACGAATCGTGCCTCAAAAGTACGCAAGATATGCTTGGAAAGATAATTAGAAAATGAATTTTATTGCGAGCCACCTACCTACAGTTTCACAAATTTCTGACATACCGGTAGTCCTTGAACTTAAGTATATGATTGTATCGAACCCCATTGATTGTGTCGGGAGCGTCTTGTTTTGATTTTTTTCGCATACAAACCTGTAGTAAAATCAGATGACCCATTGAACGTCAGTGAAATTTATATTAGGGATCTGTATTTTTATGACCTTTGCTACAACAATATTTAACAATTAAATCATCATACCAATGAATTTGCGACAATTAATTACCGTATTTTATTGTCTACGCCACCCGTCGTCTTTTCCAATTTAAGTTTCTAATTTTGAATATGTCATTTAAACAGATTGATACCTTGTGAGACATCCCAATTGATTCGGTCTGCTCTTCTTGAGATGTCTCGGCCCAACTTAGGGTTTGTGTCGGAAAGGGCGATTGATGTAATCTTTGTGTTGTTTGAAATACATCTTTATCAGTGACCGTGGTTCGGTGGTTAGTGCGCTGGACTTGTAAAGTGGCGATCCTGGTTCAAATCTCGGTCGCAGCAAGTCATACCCTTCTATGAAAATTTTCCTCCATATGTGAAGAAGTTGCCGGCTCCTTGTGGAAGGGTAAGTTAGTACTGGTTAGTATACAATCCAGGAAAACTGGTTTGGTAAACCGGCCGCCGTATATAACTGAAAAAAAAATGTTGAAAAACGGCGTTAAACCCAATGAAAAAAATCTTTATCAGGAGAATAATAAAAATCGTACAAAAGAAATAAAAAATATTGGTCTTCACAAAGCAACAGATTGTTTTTAAAATCTATCACTTATCACGTGCCGTACATAGGAACGAAATATTGGTCTCCTGAAAATGCAAAAACCAATTACAAGCTTGCTGTGCGTGATGTTCCATTTTCTCTATTAATTAAACTTCTTCTTTGTAAAATAAGACTACAATATTGATGACGACTTATTGACAAATTTATTTTAAAGAATACATTTTTTTTTTCAAATTTAGAATAACATATTTTTGTTAATCTATTTGAAAAACTTGGAAATATTGAACTTAGTGTAGAAGTAAATGATGTATACGATGAGGAAGAAAAACAAAAATTGGATCGACTTGATGTTTCTTCAACATAATTATACGTGTAAGAAATAATTGCAATTCTTAAATGCAACGTAACATTGCGTTTTGCAACTAATCTATTTTCTAAAACAACTGCAAAAAACGAGCAATTTAAAGTATACAAGCTGAAAGATAGAAACAAATTGTGTCATTTAAACAAATTTTGTGTTATTGATGATCGTAAATATTTTCCATTTTAAAATCTAGGATTTGTTGGGGTTTTTTGTCATTGATTAAATACAACGTCGGCGTGAATGATTAAATGATTTATTTAATTTTCAATATTTCAAGTGTCTTAAATTTTTGAAATTGAACTGTCAGAAAAAAAAGTAAAAAAATGATCATATCGTGTTTGATGCTGATAGTTGATAGTCAAATAGTTGATCTAGATAAGGAGGTTAAAATTGCGTCAAGCAGAATATTAAGTTAAGAAAATCACCGTTCAGACCAGATTGATCTATTTTAATATAATATGGATACTGTAAAAGTTAAGATGCTAAGACCACCAGAGAACAAAGTCAGCTAGTACAATACAGAATCAGGAAACACAAGATAGGGCCGTCTGTAAGTAACTACAATACAGAATCAGGAAACACAAGATAGGACCGTCTGTAAGTAACTACAATACAGAATCAGGAAACACAAGATAGGGCCGTCTGTAAGTAACTACAATACTGTTGCAGCAAGTATTACTTTTTTCGGAACCAAATTTCAAATTTATGCTTATTTTTTTAATCCTACTAGCACATTTCTAACATGAACCACTGCGCATTTTTTATCCACTAACAAATGTCTAAAAAAGAACCACTGCGCATATTTATCCACAAACACATGTCTAAAAACGACCACTGCGCATATTTATCCACAAACAAATGTCTAAAAAAGACCACTGCGCATTTGTTATCTACAAACACATTCTAAAAAGGTCCATTACGGATAAAAAATTTGACATACGAGTTGAACACATCGTGTGACATGAACATCGTTACGGATTTCGACAACAATTTAAAAACATTTTTTGTGTGTGTTGCAGTTAATCTCAGAAAACTACTGAACATTCTTTGAACATAAATGTTAAATGCAAAAAAAAAAGATGAAATTAATTTAACCACGAGAACATTTTTTACTCACTTGAATGAGATTAACAAACTTGGGAAATAGAACCTGTTCTTTTGGCTATAAAATAACAAATTCAGGCTCGTTTTAACATCCAGTTTCCTAAATAATTGAACAGTCAATATATCAAGCTTCAATATTTTACCGAATATTCTGTAGACGTAAATATCTAATGCACTGATCAAACGCTAAAAAGTCAAAATGCTCCTTTGAAGCTAAGTTTAAAGGTGATGCTATGATGACATTTTTATTGGCTTGAAATTAGTTTAAATACGTAAATATTTTTACTTACTTGAGAGAGATTAAATAACTAAGGATTCATGATTGGTGTTATTTTCGAACAAAGACTGCAAATGCGGGTTTGTTTTCAGAATAATCCGATCGTCCTTCATCTTTAAAACATCAATGTTTTAGTGACGAAAACATTTTGCTTAAAATCTGCACGAAATTGAAGACGTGTCACGTACAACTGGCGATCAATGTTTTTGAAAGATTCAATTTATGAAAATGACATATACAGGGGTGACTTGCTGTGCACCAAAAAATACATTAAAACGACACATCGAAACGGCACTATTTTAGGCTGACATCTTACTCACTCTATTATATCTCAGGAAGATTAGGGAAGAACAATTCAGTCAGCATAAATATGATTTTATTAAATCAATATCTGCTACTAATTACTAAGGTTATGCAAATGTTTTTATAAGACATGAATATGTTCAGGTATTAATTAAAGAAAAAATGTCGGGCACATTGAGAAGTTCTTCCATATTTGATACTGCGAGCGAATCGCCTAACTTGTAAGATAGTTTTTGCCCAGCCCTTCTGCAACAGAAAGCCAATATTTTAGGGAGGAAGCTCTCCAGCAAACGTCAGACAGGCCAAATAAATGGACCACCTAGCGTTTTAAAAGACATTAACAATTCATGGTTGCAAACCATAATTATATCGGTTTGAATGGAGATTTTGTCGAATTCTTCGCACGAACCTAAGAGAACACTTTCACCAGAGACCTCACAAGGCGTCTTTTACAAAAACGGTTCCCCCGAAATGATTAAATCAGCTCATCTTCTTACAACTTTATAACAGATTGGAAACCTAATGCCTCTCTCCACGTTAAAATATTTGCCGTTTGGGCACAAAAGGCGATTTTCAATCAATGTCAGATACAGTAAAAGAATTTATTACATTTTCGCCCCATTACGTTATTGCTTATGAGACCCGATGATTTACTTTATTGTCGAATGATGAGACACGTTGTGGAATGAACACCGGCAGTTAATCCTTCATCGCACAAAGCTAGAATACATGAATGTGGTTTTGGTTTGGATAAGATAACACAAGGATTTCTAGAAAAAAACACAAAACATCCCACCTGCTCAAAATACTACCCTCTCTGCTGAAACCGTTACGTACACATGTCCCTTCGATATCGTATTCAATTTGTTACATTGCAAGTCTACAAAGTATTTCAGTAACAATACTTTTGCGCAGTTGAATTGTCAAATAGTGAAACGACCTCATACTTTGTTTGGAATCGATGCTTTTTCGGATTAATGAGGGTTTCTGTCACTTAAATTGATGGGAGTAGGCCATGATTTTGTCCATTATCTTCTCCACGATATTAGCGTCACTTGCTCCAAGATGATACCTCCATGGATATTTTGAATGGGTCTCAGAAAGTCTAAATCGACATCCGATCTATAGAAAAATATAAATCAAAAATGTTGTCTGTTCTATAGCTCCCTGTATGTGTTAAATTGTGCACCTTATTGATTTGACTTTAACTTCCTCTTAAAGTTGGACGGGTCTACTTAGTGTGGGTGTAATAATGTTTTCCTATCATCTCATTTCAGCGTCATCTACCCGCTAATTTCATTTGATTTACCGAATCTTTCCGCCATATTCAATTTTGGTTGGTTTAAGTGCGACCCAACTCAATAAATGCGTGTCACATGCTATCAGACAAAATATTTGGTCTGAAATCAGTCTATGAGGCCAGCATTAAATGGCTTTAAAGTATGCTTTTGTTTTTTTGTAACGCAAGGTATATCACGTGCATGTTCTTGTGAGAGTGTCTGGTGGTTTGAAATAGTCTATATTGTTGCATGCGGAATTTCTTGGAATCAATTTTCATTTTTATTTGCTTACAGTTATAACATCAAAGTATTTACCAGATACCATAACACAAAATATGAAAATATGAATATATATATACGTACTATACATTACATGTATCATTTTGTGTCTAGAAAATAATTCAATGGTTTGAAGTGTCGCAGCATTCATAATAATAAAACCTAACTCAGCGACCACTTCAATATCAACACCACACCATTTTATGAACGACCACCATTTAAAACCGTATTTTTTATTTTTGTATATATTTAGGCTTGATAAAGAGACCATCTCAGTATGAAGATACTTTCATTTGGTCCAAAGGATGGTCTTGATATCAAAATGCTCCTATCAATTTGGTAAATGCGAGGTGCTCCTGATAGATCCGCGCTCCGATTAATTTGCTTATTCCTGGTATCCCTAAATTTGAGGATGAATTTTAAATTATAATCTTTCATTTTAATATACCAACAGTCACATTCATTGAAACGTTAAATGTAACTATAATTTCATTTTTGACGATATTTTCCATAATTATTTTGACATGAAATCTAACTACTAAATAGTACTCAGTGGGTTTAGATATGTGCCCTGAAATAGCATTGTGATTGTGTTCTTTTAGAGAATTATATACGACGATTTGTCTTGTATTGTGCCATTTTTATTTGATTTAAAATCAACGGAAATTAAAAAGAAACGTTATCACCTATTTACTTGAAATTTCTGTGCTGGACTTGTAACCCCGTCATCCGGGTTCAAATCCCCATTGCGGCTGGCCATACCCTTCTGTGAAAATTTGACAAAAACGTCAATTTTTTTCAATATGTAGAAAGGTTGCCGGCTCCTTGTGGAATGGTAAGTTAGTACTGGTTAGAATACAGACCAGGAAAACTGGTTAGGTGAACGGGTTGCCGAATAAAACTGAAAAAATGTTGAAAAACAGCGTTAAACACAATGAAAAAGTACTTGAAATATCGGTCCACCCAAATCGGTAAAAATGTTCTCGAATTTCGCATAGCTTTTGTTACAGTGCATTTTTAAGAGTTGATTTTTGCCCTAGCGATCCGTTCAAACTCTCTCATTCACCCTCTCATTGTATGTCTCGGAATTAATTGAGACTTGCTGAACGGGTTCTAAGGAAACCTTTACGAAAATTGGTGTTTCTTAAGTCGCGCTTTTCTTTTTTTTCAGCACCATTCATTTTTTTTGTTTTAATTCGTTATATGGTTACATCAGTGAATGATATTATCTACCGTTTCCAATTACTACTCGATTGCAATTTTCGAAAATATGTTCCAGACGTCTGATTAAATTTTTGATTAATGGTGAAAGGTGCTAGGTGCTTTAGACTTCAGTGACATTGTACTATTACGTTATGACAATTCAACATGGTACTTTGCTGTTCATAATATTAATTTGAATAAAAAAGCATGCGATATTGTTTATATAATGTGATATTATGATTAGACTTTGCGTTTTTGGTCGTATTTCATTAATTTAGGTTGAAATATTAGTTAAAGAAAGTTGTGCTTATTTTTTGTATTGAAAATGAGATATAGATTAGTCTGTGTCCCTATCAGAAAAGTTTGTTAAAATCTAAGTGCAAATCATTCAAAGTTGAAATTCATGTAAATAATGTTTTGCGTGATGTTGCGGGACTGTGGCAGTTGCCTAAGCCGTTAGTACACAGGTCCCTGATTTTATTGTACACTTTCATTTCATAGAAAATTTCTATATGCGTGTAAGCCATTCTAAGCGAAACTTGGATTCCCCCAAAAAACAATTTTGATAATTCCACATGGATAACAGCCAAACAAAGCGCTTGAAATCAAAATAACGAAGCAAACATGGCGTGATACGGTATAATTATATTTTACTGGAAACATATCTACAATTATATGAATTGCTCAAAGCTGATCAATACAATAATAGGATTATAGTTTGGAGTTTTTATGTCGTCGTCGGCGTCGTTCTTCGACTTCCTCATTTTTTTTTATTCTGATCCTATTTTCCCAATAGATGCATATCTATGGGTCTCCACTCCTTAATGTATAAACACCAATCAATCAATCAATTAATCAATCAACAAAAATGGTTTAATTCAGATAAAATGATAGGCACCGTAATGTCTAAGGGGCCGCGACCATGATGCAGTGGTTAGTGCGCTGGAATTGTAACCCGGCGATCCGGGTTCCAATCCCGGTAGCGGCAGGTCATACCCTTCCATGAAAATTTGACAAAAATGTCGATTTTCCTCCATATGTGGAGAAGTTGCCGGCTCCTTATGGAAGCGTACGTTAGTACTGGTCATTATACAGTCTATGATCACCCGTTATGTGGATTGCCCGCCGTATATAACTGAAAAATTGTTGAAAAACGATGTTAAACCCAATGAAAATAAATTGTCTTAAGGACTTCGGATTCGTGTGTTCGAACCGCTGACGCAGCACTTGTTTTCTGGCATTTGGTAGAAACCACAGCGACTATGTTCATTCGTCCTCCTCTGTGGGACAGTAAGGTTACCAGTACAATTTGATGCTATCGACATTCCACTATACACTCAAGTATTCAACTAATAATGCTAACGATAGTCCACTATACACTTAAGTATTTAACTAATAATGCTAAAGATTGTCCACCGTACACTTAAGTATTCAACTAATAATGCTAAAGATAGTCCACCGTACACTTAAGTATTCAACTAATAATGCTAAAGATAGTCCACTATACACTTAAGTATTCAACTAATAATGGCGAAATAGGTTACCTCCGCTAAAGTAGACGACGCGATGGAAATCCATTTTTCTAATCATGTAATTCTGACAGAGAACAAATTGGAATTTTTATATTATACTAATTCTCTTGCTAAATGTGAGGATTACTTCCTATATGCGCCATAAAACTTGTCAGATATACGACCGACACATTGTATATCTCAAAGTCGTTGTGCCTTCAGCCGAAAAGATAAATCCCCCGAGAAATAAGACGGATAATTTCTTTTGATTGCAGAATTAGTTGCAAACTTGATTATAGTGTTATTAATAGATACGTAGAAAAGAATCGAATGTACAGAAAATGTCACACGCAATATTTTGACCTTCCTAAGATTTGCTGGATTCATAACCGCTTAATGGTGATACTGGACTGGTTATGTGCTAGTAGCAATAGTATGTATAAGATATCGGACAAATGCCACCCTTGGGAAAGACCAAATGTGGCCGTTATTGACTTATGGCCTTTATTCGGAGGTCAGTTTGTTCTAAATAATCAGTGATGGTTTTTCAAAGAATGGCATGTTGCAGGGTTGTCTTTATTCAGAGGTGGCTGCAAACACAGGTTTGTCTGTACTCAGCATATAACACATTTAATTATTGCTATTAAGAATATATTTAAGCAGTGACTGTTCATGGTCTTAATTCGCGCTAAAAACTTTAAAGTCATTTGAATGTTCCAACTGGGCAGATGTTATACGATTTGCAGAATGACAGCTTGACGACAACGGCAATACGTGCAATCGCCCTACACACGAAATGAAACTTTTAGATTTTGTAAACAGTATCCCCTAAGACCAGCTTTAAGCACTAAACTCATTCAATGATAGCATTCATCCATCCATGTTTTAATCGCTTTACAGTGTTTAATGCATTAATAAAGTACTTCGCAATTTTTATCATGTGATCATTTTGATTTTATTCAAAAGTAATCGGTAGGGACGAATTGTCATCAATACAAAATTGTAAATTGTTCAAAATATCAATGACAATTGACATTAACATCGGAAAACACCGGGATATTTATTCTAAAATATCCCAAATCAGGCCAGCCTTAAGCATTTTTGCGACCATCTAATTAAAAAACATCCGACCCAAAATATTTGTATTGGCGATTTTGACCAAAAGAGTTTTCGTTCTCTGTTAAAAGTTTTTAATTTTCAGTACATGCATATGTATGAGGACAAAAAAACCTTACCTACCTATCCACCGTTAAAAGCATTGGTGGCGTAATTGCAAACCAACAGGTTTTAAGGATAGCCTGATACATTTTTTGTTTTTCTAAAACATCATTAATCAAATGCAAATACCATATACATTATAAAGGACACGAAAGCATCGTCTTTTGTCATCAACTGCAGAGAAACCATTTTGGACAGAAACCCATTTGTAAAGTTTGACAATTTTATTGCTGAATCTCGTGTGCGCCTTTTATTCTATCCCACGGCTTTAGATTGGCTGAATTTTGATCATAAAAACGCCCCTTCTCATTTACGCTTTTCATCATAGGACGTCAAAGTAAAATATCAAAAGGTTTTAAGATAACGTCAATTGTGATATAATCAACATACACAGAAGTCGATGCGTAATGATAGAATGCATAACTTTTACAAAAACGCACACATAAAAAATAATTGCAAACGGACCAACGAAAGATATACGAGATGAGCAACAGAAATACTATGCTTCCTAGAAAAGAAATTATATTTCACCTGGACCGCATCCAGACACGTACCCTTTAATAATGTTAAAACACATACTATGAATATAAATTAGTTGAGTCCGAATATAGTTACTTCCATTAACGGAGCTCCCGTAATTCATAAAACAATGAATGGAATTAGCATACTAGCAAGTTTATAACAACAAACCGGACATATATTTGCATAGAAATCGTCTTGTTCCTTACAGAAGTTGTAAAACAATGACATATACACATTGTTGTTGTTTTGGTTTGTGTTTTTACCTATTTATTTATGTGATTTTACTTACGAATTCATTTTCTTGAAGTCTTGAAAGAAATACAAGGAGCAAGAATTGTTTGTCTTACCATAATAATTAAATGGGATATACAGACGGCTTGGCGATATTAAGACGAACGATGTTTAGGGAGCCAGACGTTCAAACTATTATCTACAGCATTACAAATATAAACACCTTCTCGCCTACTGTTCAAAATTATCATAGAAGAATTTAACATTCTGATAAAAGTATTATTTAGAATAAGACAGAAGTCAAAATTACTATGTATTATAATGATTTAAACGGAGAAAAAAAATGCGAGTATAATTTAGAGTCAAAATGAGGGGAAAAAGTGCCAGTGTCAATAATGTTAATTAGTTAGTTTAAGTGTCATTTTTATAGTAATTCTTCACAAAGATAACGGCACTGTATCAAATAATTTCAGAAGAGATTTTTTTTCTGTGAGTAGAATCAATGCCTGGTTACCCAGGAGTATCAAATTTTGTCAACGAGGCTGGTTACTTAATGAGATGTTGTCAAGTGCATAGAAATTGATGTTCATTGGGAGTTGAAGCTGATCTGATACCTCTTTTCATATTTTTATCCGATAATTTGTAATCCGCTTGACGATAATTAGTAGCTAGATGTATATAGACGAAAATCGATACTTATGTCAAATTTTCATAGAAGGATATGACCTGCCGCGACCGGGATTACAAGTCCGGGTTGTCCGCGACCGGGTTACAAGTCCAGTGCACTAACCACTGGACCGCTGGAAGGGTAAGTTAGTACTGGTAAGTATACAGTGCAGGAAAACTGGTTAGGTGAATCGGCTGTCGTATATAAATGAAAAATTTATATGTAAACATGTAAGAGGGTTGCCGTAGAATTTTGAGACTGGGTGCTGTCTGTTCAAGTTTTACACATTATAGTGACTGATTATAGCAAATTCAGAAATATTTGAATATTATATCACTACAATTATTATATTATTTCTAATGTAAAACCCCATTTGTTTGGAGACAATCCAATTCATATGACGGACTGGCACCTTTTGCCGAAAAAAAATAAGTGACTGATTTCGCTTGAGTTCTCATGAAAACAATTCTATTTCAATACTGAATCGCAGATTTTCCCAGGAGTTTGCCAATCTAAGTTGACGTATGTGGCATGGTCACACGCCTTCTTTGACGCATAAGTTACAAAAAAGTTCACATACAAATTGTGTTTACTGTTAAATATCCCTCTTTCATCAACCTAATAATACATATTTATGAATATCAAGTAATATACGTCTGGAAGAAAAAACTGAGAATATTTTTTAAAATAAAGCGCCTTTGGTTAACGCCAACTTACAATCGCTTACTACAATAAAATTCAACCTAACACTTACCTTTCAAAAGTCCTGAACATATCTTTAATTTTAGTACACACTGTTTAAAAAGGCGTACAATTATAGCTCTATCAGAAATGAGAAATAATGGCAAATACTTCATATACACGATGACAATGACCTTGCGTTGATGGCAATGAAAAACATGTTTATGATATCATGTTTTTTAACATTCTCGATATTCTAAATCTAATACTGTCATATTTCATACATTGCGAAATCAGTCATTATCTGCGTTCACTTACTTTATACGTTATTAATCAGGGTTTGTAATTATTCATGAAACATTTAGGGTATAGATAGGTTTTAAACCCCAAGGAGAAAATTATGATTTGATATGATATTCATGAATGAGGTCATGTGATGAAGAATTATTCAAACTTGAATGCTTGTTCGTACTTCAGCACTGACAGCGTATCATTTGCATCCTGAGATAAATATCACTATAGTTACTTGTCTGTAGGCCGTATTTCATAGTTTATTGTCACACCATTTTCTGAATATGTTATATCTTAGGTAACACAAATTTTGTAGGATATACAATCTAAGAAACAATTCAGCCTGGCGATTTTTTACAGTCGTCTGGACACACAGATCATTTACATCAAGTGTTTGTATGGCACTCAGACATAATTGACAAATCTTCGTCCCCAGTATCTTGTCTAACAAAAGCGTGTAGCAAAGCAGACTCTCTATTCTTGTCAAACTAGGAATTGTACTCAGATTACTATTAATATCATACATTGTCTACATTGCTTCAAGTCTATATAATCTTGACACGTAACCTACTTCATGTGGAAATCTTGTCGCAAAATAATGCATTTTGAATTGAGCGCAATGGATGGGATTTTAATGAGTTTTTTTTTACTTTCAAATGACCACTGAAGCTGTTATGATTCACAATTCACACACTTAGATATAGGATATATTTGATATATGCAGCTTGTTCGGGAATAGGGAACTGACAGCCTGAACATCCTTGCTTAAAGTAGTGATAAAAGTACAAATTCATCGTTGGAACTTACCGACTTCCCGGAAACGCAACATGAAATATATTCTACAAAATTCAAACAATATGGGACACATAAGAACAGGCGCCGACGGCGGTCATGTGGTTAGTGCGCTGGACTTGTAACCCGGTAATCCGGGTTCAAATCTCGGTCGCGGCAGGCCATACCCTTCTATGAAAATTATCAAAAATGTTGATTTTTTCCATTTGTGGAGAAATTGCTGGGTCCTTGTGGAATGGTAAGTTAGTACTGGTTAGTATACAGTCCTGGAAGACTGGTTAGGTGAACCAGCCGTATATACATGTAACTGAAAAAATGTTGAAAAGGGGCGTTAAACCCATTGACAATGTCACGTAAAACAAACAGACACAATGGCAGAAGCATTACAAAAAATCTCTTAACTATATCTCATAAAAATAATTCACATCAGCAATAATGTTGTGTAGCGGACGTAAAATACCTCCTATGTATTAAATTATTCCATTTGTCATCAGTTTTATATTACTTTTATAGTTACTCGCGGATATTGCTAACGATGGATTAATCGGTAAAGTTGTTGGACTTGTAATTACTGGGCACTGTCGCTGTGGACGTGAGTGTTCGATTCCCAATTAAGCTCAAGACTTCAGAGTCGTATACTATAATGCTCTGAAACCTGTCGGGATTTTATTTTTTACGTTTGATTAAAACTGTTTGTAAATAAATACACCATATATATAGTAGTTAATAGATTATGGATTATATTTATATATCAGTCTAGTCCGTTTAATACAGAATTAACATTATGAACTTTGTCAGATATGTTGACACAGACTTCAGATAAAGGGACATCATCATTACTCAATATGAAGTTTTTCATTACGATCCCCCAAATAAACAAGACTTACCTAGAAGTTGATGTTTGGTTGGGATTCTATGTAGTCATACAACAACTGGAGGGATCATTGAGATATGCACATACCATGACCAAACTAATTCAGTTTTTAAAGCGAATATATAATGTTTTTTTTTGGAGAAGTGATGAATAACAGGAGATTAAAAGGTTACGTTCTTAAAAAAGAAACTGTATGGTATAGTCTTAAATCAATTCTTTGAAACTTCAAGACATAACATTTGTCATTATAAGTTATAGGGTTATTTTCTTCTTAAAAAGGTAGTTATCAATTACATTTAGAAATGAACCTGGGTGGACACAAACGGACTCATAAATGATGTTATTAGGTTTTGATTTGTATTGACTTAAAAGGGGTTTGAATCAATCAGTATGAAATTTAATATCTGTAAAAATAACACAAAAATCCAACGAAACAAAACGGGATGAATTCAAAAGTTGTGCACTAGTAAAGTGTTTTAGAGATGTAGCAAATGTGGTTAGGCCATGTATAATTCAGCATTGTTATAATTTAACCACGACTTCCGAACTGCACACTTATCTGGTATTTAATGGTAATTTTGTTTATATGTTATTAATCTGAAAATATTGTTCAACTAAATTTTATATTCCGACAGTGTAACTATCGCTATAAACATTTTTTGATTAATCAAAGCCATAATCACTTGCTACAGTAAATAACGAAATATCAAAAATTACCACATTACCATACACTATGAGACCCAAAACTCACCAAAACCCAAAGCACGCCATTTACATTTTTGATATGCTTGTCGCTACCTTCATAATTTCCATCAAATGAAAGAGAGATACTTCAGGATTTTGATATTCAAATCATAAATATGTAAGGCCCTTAAACAGCGAGAATTTTTGGGACACACCCGTATGCTAAATATGTTTCAACGGCAAGGTCAGTCTGGATGAGTCTTTAGGAGTCTTCCAGAATTCACTCATGTTTTGATTCGAAGCCTTGATTCTGTAAAATAATTATTAACACATCCGTTTCTGGAAAATTAATACGGATATGAATGCCAAATACTTAAGAGCGAACATTTGCATTTAATGCATTGAAGGTATCATCTTCGTCATCTTCTTACTTTATTTTGACAGCAAATAAATCAAATTCAACAAGATTGCTTACTCTGTCACGATTTGTCTGACAATAAAGGTCAAAATTTTCCTCTTACTGAATTATTTGATAAAATACTTTTTAAGAATTCGGGACGACTTCGCCAAGTGGTATATCTTCACGCATTAAGGAACGAGAAGTTTTTCAACTGTTTGATTTGCTTTTTCTTGAGGAAACCCATTTTCAGAATAGAGCCGACATCTTGAATTTCAATCCATTTTACTGTAGCCTGTCCTTTTTGAAACTAGTTTCTTTGTTTGAGTAAGAAACACGATATTATGTCTATGGATGTACAATCTAAACTGCTTCAGTGGCCACCTCTTGGTAACATATACTTCTCAAGGTCTTAAGATGAAAGTTTAGCGAACAAGTGTTTTCTTTTCATTGATTCTGTGTTTTACATAGATGAATCGTTTCGGCGTTTCTGACACCACTTAAAAATATCTTATTCGGATTTCCAAACAAACTACAAAAAAGAAAGTTAAAAGAAACTATGAAGCAGTCAATAACTCTGGAAATATGTTAATAAATATATTAATACTGCCTCATTCATTTTGATCTTATTTTGAAATCTTCCCATTCTGTCTAGTCAAAATAATCCGTGAAAATAAAGCAATATTGATGTTGGCTCGGATAATCCTATCCGGATCTTTCTTAAATCTTGTTTATTCTGTCAACAACTTATCAAATCTAATATTTTGGGTTTCTTTCCTGTCATATGTATGATTAAGTATAGGACAAAATTTTAGATTTTTCATTAACAAGGCATTGACGTGGAAATAGTTAGCACAAACAAGTATTTAGTAGATGTAGATGGCGTGGTATGAAATCGTGGACTTTTAATGAAAATTGGACATATTCTCTCCTCGTATTAAGGTTTAATACAAATCATGTGTTTGACAAGTTATTAGAAAATGCGCAGACATGTAAAATTTAATGACTGCAGTATTGTGCCTTATGCATAAGAATGCTGTGCGGAAATTGGAAGAATAATGAAGGGACAAATCATACTTTGTTTGTAGAATTGGAAAATGTCAAGATGTTTTCTCACTTGGATTTTTCGTACTTCAGGATTTGTCAGCCCATCTCTAAACTTTGCGCAATACGTTCTGGAAGTTCTGATTTGCCATAAAATGTATCGTGTATGTAAATACAAACTACATGCCGTTATTAATATATATGGTAATATAATAACATATAATATATATAATATAAGCTAATTCCAGTCTTGATTTTTTTTCAAAATAAGCAACAAAGAATATTGCTTCCCCGCGATTGAGTATAGACCCTATCTATTACATAATAATTGAACAAAATATGTAATTGGTTAACGAGCGGCAGTTTGGTGCATTATTTAGGTTTTCATGAATACGTACGCGTAAATATTTACGAGTGGCAGTAAAGGTTTCGCGATTTTGTTGGGGGTTTTTTATAGATGAATGCGCTGCATTGAAAAAGTGAAACTTATAATCAATTCAAAAGAAAACGGGGGAGTGGGGCTGACTGTTCAGTCTGGAGTAAAATATGCAAACAATAAGGTGAATTCCTATCATTATGATGAAATTTATTACTAAAAAATATGTATTATGGAAAGAAGCAAAAGCTACTGTTTTGTTCCTGAGATAGAGGCTTGGTAGACTTTAGACATGAAATACAGTTTGGTATAAATTTCCTTGGAATATTCATATGAAATATGTTAAATAGCATTTTTACCGTGGGATGTTTTACTATAAGTACGCAAATACTTTGAAGAAAACATTGTTTTTAAGCTAAGGAAATCAAGTATCAGATCAATGATACACCCAAGATGATGTGGTTGTATTATTGTCAGGGATATGGTCCCGGAAATCCTAACAGTATAATCAGATGGACGTAAGATTAAAAATAAAAATGGACCATTTCATTAGCATTTGGAAATATCTTACAATTTCATTAAAATGTCATCTACTTTGTTGTTAATGTAGCTTGTTGATAAATATATAAATTATTAAAAATGTTTATAATATACATGTAGAGTACGAATCGTATAATTGGTATTAGTGATAAAGTTACACAGGGGACTCCGTGGTCGAGTGGTTATGGTCTCTGACTAGTAACCACTAACCCTTCATCGCTGTGAATTCGAATACCACCCGGTACCAAATTCGTTGTTTCTACCCAGGCGTGTGTCTAGAGTATTCTTCACCAAATGATCTTAAGTGTTAGTGCTACGTTCAAACCCAATTAAAAAACATAGCAATTGTCAAGAGGGCTTTAATATTTGTAAATCTATATTGTTACATACAGCCTATCGATAAAGAAGAAGTCTTCCATTATAATTCGCCACCTGTCCCATCGTCACTGATACCTCCGCATTCAGATAAAGCGGCATATATATATATGTGTGTCAGTAGCTAAGAAATTGTACATAATAACGATTTGGAGGGGCCTCCGTGGTTGTGTGGTTATTGTCTCTGACTTGTAATCACTTGGCTCTTGCCGCTGTGAGTTTGAATCCCACTCGGCACCAAATTTCGAAAGTGAGAAAGCTGTGTAGCTAGCTTACGGAAGGTCGGTGGTTCTACCAAGGTATAAACCTGGGGGTCTTCCTCAACCGGTAAAACTAGAAAGTCGCCAAATGACCCTCTGGCTGTTGGTGCGACGTTAAACTCCAATGAAAAAAAATACCAAATTTACGAACACCAAAACCAAACTGTCGTACAAGACAAAAATGTAGAAATGTTTGAGTTGATCTAATTATCAAACTTCACTGTCCTAATGACGGCGTTATACAGGTTTCAGAAATTTAAAAGAATTCAATTTCGACATAATCACGTGATTCTTAGAAACCTTTCATGGTATATTGCTGTTCTCAGAGTTTAACAGAGCTAGTTTCATATAAATGTCAATTATTTACCCACACACTGAACTATTAACTTCATCACGTGTCATATACGTAGGTCGAATAATCACGTGTATTCAAGTCACGTGGTATTATTCATTTTAAGTCAAGTGTCACGTAATTTATGATCGAAGCATCAGACGTAATATTTTCAACAATTTCAGTGAGACAAAAGGAATGAAAACTTCTGATAAAATCATTCCAAAAGGACGTTTATAAAATCTATGAAAGCTTATTATTCGGTAATGTTTTGTTATGTTGGATTTAATTCCGTTTGTCTGACACATAGATTAAGGTATAAAGTATTTTACCGTATTTTACACGTGGAGGACGGTTTCCAGCGGAAAATTCAACATTTTTCATCTAAGATTCTTGTTTTGTCGCCGGCTGTAGACAATTTTAATGGAAAATGTTGCATTATCGTTACCTTCGATATTTTGGTGGCCTGACATTGATGTATTCGCGACAAATAAATCATTTCTTTGTAGTGACTCCCAGACATCTTATTAACGGACAAGATGAACAAAGTGACGCTTGAAGATAATGTGATTATTGTTAATACAATGTAAAGTTGATCTATTATGTTCAAAGAAACTTGTAAATTTTATAAATTTTAAATATTAATGCACTGGTTATACAATTTTAAAAGAATTGAACTTTATTTTTATGAGTTTGTTCAAATTCATATCTCTGAGAGTAATTTAAATATCATAGATGTTTCAGTAATTTAAGACATAATGTGTTTACGAACCACTTGCTTAAATTTTCTGGACTGCAGACAATACATTTCCGAAAAAAGTTTGTCTCAGCATATTAAAAAAATGTTCTTAAAGACATTTTGAAAGGACTTGACGCGATAGGCATATGTGTGTTTGACAATTCGTCACCAGTCTGTGCGCAAAGCTGAACCCATCACAATTTAGTAATTATCTACGTGACGCGTCGTGTGTCGCTGAGAAAACACATGGTTCGTCATAAAGTTGTTAAAATGTAATTTCAATTCGCATTACAATGTATAATCAAAGGTTACAACCTTTTATATGTACCTCTGTTATTTTGTTTTAAGAGACAATTCAAACATGACTATCCCATACTTAAATAACTTTGCTAGCTATGTTAATGTGTCGTGTAATACATTCAGTTGTGATGATCAAACAAAGTTCCATATAAATATACTAGAACCCTTAATTCCTTAAATCCTCCCTACCCCCAAAACAACATTGATCTAAATGTAGCATTTGGTTCAAAATATTTTCATGTCTGAATTGTTTAAATAATTAACAGCTTTTGTGTCAAAAAAACAGAAAATCTCATTTCCCAAAGCCTCCCAAACAATCAAAACAAAACTTTTTTATTATTTTGTCCGAACAAGTTTCTCATTAGGTCGGTTCAGTGGTAACATGACTACATGTATTTTATACAGAAAGTAAGACGGTATTTTAAACTTTGACTTTCACGCAGCTGCCATCACTCAGACCTGGTAACAAAGAGCACAAAGGTTCAGTCTTTATTGCTTCCGATCATATATACAGTCAAACCTGTGAACAAAGACCACCCTTGGAAAAAACAAAATGTGACCTTTATTGACATATGGCCTTCATTCGGAGGTCAGTTTGTTCTAAATAATCAGTGACGGTTTTTTTCAAAGAATGACCTTCATTCACAGGGTGGTCTTTATTTGGAGATGGTCGCAAACACAGGTTTGACTGAATCTATTATTTCCATTGCATGCACGTGTTTTTTCAAAAATAAATTTCTTGTACATGCTAATTGCTATTTGAAATATAGTCAACCGGTCTCGAGGTGTCTTCGGAACAGACTAACTGCTCGAGATAAACGTGTTGCTCGTAATAACGAGGTATTTGCTGTTGGTTGAAAATTATACACAACTAAGAACAAAAATTGGAGGGACTTCAAAAATTCCTCGAGATAAATCGAGTACTTGTGATATCGATGCTCGTAATAATGAAGTTTTACTGTAGATACAGTGGTACACGACTATTGTGAATTCCTGTTGAACCGAATAATTTCTTCAATATATCTACACATTTCCTGTCTCCATTACATTGAAATAAAGAAAAAATGGCATAGGAAAGTAATTACAATGAAACCTCTCCAAAGCAACACCATTTGGGAGACGCAAAATTATGTCGATGTTGAGAGGTTGCTGCTCTAGAGAGGTTAAATAAATAGTCAAATTGTACTGTGGGGATAAAACATGCTGTTGTTGAAGGGAGGTTGTCGCTCAAGAGAGGGCCGCTCTGGAGAGGTTGTACTGTACTTCACTTTGATTGGCTTTCAATTTGATTTTCCACCACAGTTTTCTTTCTGTACTTGTGTTTGTCTGTATATGGATTCTGACGCATTTCTTGATGAGGATTTTGATACAATCATGATTTGGCGGTAATGTCACTCTCCTGAAATCTCCGGCATATCATTGCTGCAGACGACTTTTATTTTCAAGCCGATTTTTTTTATTCTATAATATATGGTGCGTTTATCCTGAAATAGATTCATTTTCCTAGTGTAAATCATTAAAAGGTCTGCACTAACCACATAGTAATGGTATAATTATACCATCAAATTGGTGCGTTAATGTGATTATTTTCATCAGTCCTATCATCTGGTCTGTGAGGTAACCAGTGGGATCAATTGCTGTGCTAATTACTGATATACACCGATAAAATGCTCCCCAGTTTAATTTTAGTTGACCATTTGATGTAAATTTGCAATTTTGATAAGAGATTATTAAAGTTACACATCATTCAGAAGCCAGCGAAGTGTCAGTACATCACAATGCTAGAAGTTGTCACAGTTTTCGATAAAAATGACGCATTTGGCGGAAATATATGTTGCAAAAAGAATGTCGGATTTTCTAATTACATTAGGCTCTAATTATATCGCCTTTCAAAATGGCGAATGCTCTCGACTCCGAGGAATGGTTACATTATATTTAACCACTGAAATTTAGACAGCATAAGAAAAAGTCAAATGAAAGCGAGATATTTAATTATTGTCTATATATGGTTTGGAAAAAAAATAATGTCGTACGTGGGTTGATCAATAAATAAGTAAATAACTTCTTCAAACGTCAATGTATTTCTATTACATTTGACAAAGAGGTGCAATAAATCAAAGATTAAAGACGGAATGTTTTAGCGCTCCGTATTACCAAACACGTGATATTTGTCTCTATAGCAACCGCGTACAGTGAAAGCGTTGCCGCTTGTCATAAATACGAGGATTGGTTCGATTATCTGTTGTCACACATAACCATAATGCTAAACCATTGATAAACGGTAATAAAAAACAGGAAGGAAAAACTCAATGAAAATAATTGACAATAAAAATGAACAATTAACAAGATCGCCGTATGTTTTCACGAAGTAGAATACTGCATAAATTCCACTCATCACTTTTTCCGACAGATCACATACTTACGAATACATGTATTGTGGGATTATGTTTTGATTAAAAACGTCAGGTCTGTGCAAGTATGATTTTAGCGTCCTTTACGAAGTAATTCATATTCCTTTGCAAGTTCTGCGAGCATTCATGAGTCTGTTTTGTCTTTATTGTTTTTTAATATAAATCTCGGCCGTTTCGTTTTTAATTTTTATTGACAGAAAATAAAAATACTCGCTGAAAAATGAGTGGATAGCCATCCATTATTACGTCCATAAAATTTGATTCTATTCTCTTAACTATGACAACTGTTTATTGTCTTCCGAGAACGTTTCAAGTTGAATTCGGCTTGTATCACGTGACCGATCTGTGTCATGTTTTTTTTTCACAGTAACAGATTTTAAACAGAATGTTTTCAGTAATTCCTGGGTATGTTAATGATTTACGACAAAATATTTGAAGTACATGTAGTGTTTTAACCATTCCTTGTTGGATTAGCTTGAATTTGTAGAATTGTGCCCACATATCTATTATATCAAAATCCAAGTTTATTGGAAATCATTGGAAATGCAGAAGCATCTTCTGAAAGAGATGTTATACCCCAAGTGTCCTTAGTTCTTTCAAAATGTATAATAATTATTAAGAAGTGTCTTGAAACTCGAAGGTTTGCATTTTCCGTGCAGTCAACAATAAAAATGTAAAAGTTTCCTGGAACAAAAATAATGTATTATCATTACGAGACTTCTCATCACGTGTGGTGTCACGTGGTATCTTTGTTCAGTATTTTGTATGATAAAAGTCCCCTCTATCACGTGATCATCTCAAATCTTTCTAGTCACGTGATCATTCTAAAGTACTTTTTGTCACGTGATCACTTCGAAGCCATACAAAAACAATGCAGTCATCCGGGACTCGTGTGAAGATGATAAAAAGAGTTTACTCTTCCTATAACGTGCATTCTCAGGACAACATTGAATACACATTATTCAGGCGGATGGTTTTATTGCATTCAAAATGGTTTCTGCGACTTTTTAAAGGATTTATAAATAAAATACCACTGGACATTTTACCAAAGGGACAAAGGCATCAATCACACGGTAGGTATTAGTTCCTTTATCTAACGTGATAGATTGTTTTCTGTTCACGTCGGCGTTTAATGATAGCTGTGTTATCGTTACCATGGCTCTCCCGATATCATATGACATATATGAATTTGTGATCTATAAATCACCGGTTTTTGACAAACAATGCTTAGCCTTTGTTTGTTCAATTCGAACGGCAATCAAACATTTGAACGAAGGCCACGGAAGGAAAGGAGAAAGTATTAGCCTTTTTTTAGAAATGTATATCATAGTAGCTACATGTTTAGCTGTGAACTGAAGACATAAATCCGTCCTAGGTGAACGCTTTATATATATTTTTACAGCGGGGTTTAACGTCGCACCCAAATTTACTATCATTTGGCGACTTTTTTAGCGTAACGACGGAGGAAGACCCCGGGTGTACACTTGGGTGGAATCAACGACTTTCCGTTAACCATATTCGCGGCTTCCTCTCGTTTGAAATTTGGTCTCAGGTGGGATTCGAACTTGCAGCGGTGAGGAGCTGGTGATTACTAGTCAAGGACCACAACCACGTGATCACGGGGGCACCCATTTTAGATATACTAGTATATATTTATATATATATATTTAGCTGGTTGTGAGCAAATTCTAAATCCTGTAGTATATATATATATATATACTACAGGATTTAGAATTTGTATATATATATATATATATATATATATATATATATATATATTACAGGATTTAGAATTTGTATATATATATATATATATATACTACAGGATTTAGAATTTGCTCACAACCAGCTAAAGGATTCATGAATGATAAGAACAATTTATCGGTTAATTTGTTAATTGGAAATTATGTTAATTAATTTAATTAATAAAATAAGTTAATTAAGTTAATTGGAAAACAAAACTACATGTCATTAGATACAGGAGTGTAAATATCTGTTAATCTTTAGCGAGACAGTATGGGTTTTAGGTCGTAAAATGTGTTTACTGTTTGCTAATTGTCTTACTAAAAACAGTAAGGAACAACGTTATCAATACACTTTGTAATGTTCGTAAATGTTGGTATCAGCTGCCATATGGCTAATGAGATTATCTAAATGTTAGGAAAGCCGATTGTGTCATCTGAGTCCTGACGTGAAATAATACTCAGTTTTCAAAATGAGGCATTCTGCGAAATCGTTCTTTGTTTTGTTTTATGTGACTTTGTCACTGGGTTTAACGCCGTTTTACAACAATCCTTCTCTTATATACGGCGGCTGGTACATCTAACCAGTTTTCCTGGATAGTATACTAACCAGTACTAACTTACCCTTCCACAAGAAGCCGGCAACTTCTCCACATATGAAGGAAAATCGACATTTTTTGCCAAATTGTCACAGAAGGGTATGACCTGCTGCGACCGGGATTCGAACCTGATCGCAGGTTACAGGTCCATCACACTAACCATTGGACCACGGTCACGGTAGACACGTTTTTAAGCTGAGTATTTCTATCTAATATGCACTTAACTGAACACATATATGTGTGACTCGATTAGGTATAAAACTTCAATCTTCACCGTACGTCCCATGTGTTTGTTAATATTATCCTTACCATAGTGTGACTTTTATCAAATCCGTTTGGTTTAATTATTCTACAGTGTATTTCATCTTTTGTTATCAAACTTCAAATATCAGTCAAAATTCCAGCAGGCTTTTTTCTAGTAAATATATTAATATAAATTATTACGTATAAATCTCCAAAGCTAAATCACATTGAATTACAAGGCTTTCCAAATTTTCTTTCAAACTTCGCCATAAAATATAAATATAAAATTTTCACCGCAAAGAAGCGTATGAAATGATATTTAAAGCCACTGATTATACATGAGCGGGTCATTAAAAGATTCTCCGCAGACAGTTTTATTCAATTTGTGTTTCCGTCATGGTAATTCCACATGAAAATGTTTGCGCAAAACGTGCCGCGTATACAAGTCCAACGTGTTGCCTATTTAAAAAGAAATTGATATTTAGTACCTCTACAGCTTCCTTTTCTTCAGAAATTATTTTACAATTTAAGATTATTGTCAAATTTAGTATTTCTACAGCCATATAAGCCTTTTAAAATCTCAAGAGAGTCGCCGAATATTTTCATTCATTTTTTCAATGCTTAGTTTAAGTCTGTGCCCCGTTATTAGGATAATATCGGTAAATTTGACATTTGTCGTACATTTTCTACAATAATTTGTTGATAAATATATTATCGATGAAATGATAAATCGATAAATGCGCAACGAGTTGATTATGAAATATTTGATAAACACAACAAAACTCCGATAATGAGACAAGCTTTGGGACCTTATTATCATAGGTTGTTATTATTATTATTATTATTATCATTATTATTATTATAGGAGAGTTAATGAAAGCTAGTCCGAAAATGAGCAGTCGTTTAACAATGTGGTCGTAACGTTGAGCTGGTCGCTATTTGAGGTTACTGTGTGATGTATATACCTTTTGTTTCCAGTCTAAGACGTGTTGCTTCATACAATCACATCATTGCATTTAAAACAGTATAATCAACACATTCCTAACTTTCTACATTGTTTGCGTTGGAGTTGCCAGATGTTCATCGAATAGTATTGTTAAAATATCTTTTGTGACGATTTTCCTTCGATGCCTTTCGTGTTTTTCAAACCCTAAACGTCAACATTTTAAAGGCCTTTCTGGAAGATACCTTACTCAAATAGCTATTTCCCAGTTAGCTCATTGTCTATTGTCATGATACAGTTGTCACCTTTTAAGCTACAGTTATGTCTGATAGCTCATCTGATGTAATTAATGCCGAGAGCAAATATACCTACAACAAGCACAGTCTTTGTATATTAATTGCCACTGCATAGTGCTTGTCAGGGATTGCGTTATTGGAGCTCCAGAAATAACTTTATGCGTGATAAACCAAGTTGTTCCTAAAAGGCAAGTGCTGCCAATTTGTTCTTCTCATGCGTCCTGCATCAATAGTCTGCGGGAGAGAAGTGAATTATTTGCGCAACAGAAAATTCGGTAGCGTTACGGAGACAGTTGCCAGATTCTTCATTGAGAAGAATTAATGACGCACGATGCATCGGCATTACACGTCAATAGTCGTCTGCATTTTTGTAAACTGTGCAACTACTTCTTTTTTCTTTGTAGGAAGATGTCTGTTCCTATTAAAATGAGATTACTAATGTATGATAAAGGTGCTTATTACAAATTGTTTGAAACTGTTCAATATCTTGTCATATCTTATCATAGTACGCAGTCTTTGTTATTTGCATAAATATTCATTTCTGTGTATGGCTAAGACACTATACCTTCAACAAAGTCATTATGTAAATTACGTGCGACCCCGTGGTCCATAGCTCCACCAATTGGGCTACGCGGGTCTTTAGATCTTTACGTTAGATGGCCTTGTATCATGTAAGAGAGTCCCAGCATTAGTGCATGTGGTATTTAGTTGAGATCCGATTTTGTCCAATTCAAGAATTCATCTAAAGCCATTAAATAAACAAGCGCCTTCTGAAAAATTCATCTGATTATCTGAAAGTGCCATTCATCTCCAGGTAACAGCGATGCGTGTCAAAAGACGTTCGAGAAATAAAAGCGTGAATAATCCTATTATCGTACTGAATTGCTTCATCTTTCGTTAGGACATAAGGAGCGGAACTTCACGCAATGAAATTGTCGTCTGTTAAAAAAATATATGTAAGAGGCAAATGTTGGAGAAAGTTGCCCTTTGAACGTATGCAAATGTTGTTGATTTGATTATCAGAGGGAACATTGTCTTGTCCAGGCTTGTTCGTCCGTAATCTTGCTATGAGACATATATAATTGTGACTTTAATTAGCATTACAGACATAAAACGCCTCATGAAGCATCAATTACTATTTTTATGAACAAATGTATAATTAAGATAAGTCTATGAAAAATAGACATTTCTCTTAGGCTCCTTTGCTTTGTTACGTTTTAATGTCAATTCGTGGTTGTTGTAGTCTTACAGTAAATTGATTTAGATTATATACATTTGTGTTTCATTTCACATGAAGTACAGATATAACGGTTTGGGGTACCTACTTGTATGTCTTGTTGTTCAATATTACCTATGTGACACATGTTACTCCCATGATATGTCTTATTAATATTGTTGAACATCAAGAAGCAGATACGATGATCAAATACAAGACTTTCTTACACACTTGGTCCTTTATTACATACTTGGTCCTTTATTACATACTTGGTCCTTTTTTACATATTTGGCGCATTTACTTCAATGAAAAGAAATCTAAGCATAAACGAGTACCAGTCTGATAGATGTTTATACGCTGAGTACAGTCAAACCTCTGAATCAATACCACCCTTTGAACAAAAGCTAATCTAAAAACCGTCACTGATTATTCGGAACAAACTGACCTCCGAATAAAGGTCATCTGTCAATGAAAGTTACATTCTGTCTTTCCCGAAGGTTGCCTTTGTTCACAGATTTGACTGTATACCAGTATCCTGCTGCACACAATTGAATTTATAAACAATGGCCAGATTCAACGACCGGGTTGAATTGTATGCTAGGATACGAAGTTAAACAAAAGTTAACCACAAACAAGATGGATGCTCTTGTTTTACTAAATGCTAAACAACATTAATTATCCAGACGGGAAAACGAACAAAGTGAGGATTTTGACGACTTCTTTACCAATATTAGACTTTGGGTTAAAATTATTTTTGTTAAAAACCGCCCTACTAAACTTTCACCAAGAAAATAACCCATCTTATAGTTTGACATAGATGATACATTTAGGAAATGCTAATACAAAAGAGTGAAGTGGTCTCTATTTTTTGAACGAAACACTTTCCAGCCATGGAGGAATTCATTTAATTTCCATGGAAATACTAAGGGAGATAATGAGCTACTTAGCGTTTGGTGTTGCTTCGATAATTATGGATATTCGCAGAAAATTGTAGTGAATCGAATTAATACCAATCCCCTGTTGACTTTTGCACTAATATTTCCGTAGGATCTAAACCATCTTTCATTACAGTAGTGATAATTGGTGTGAAGTAAATTTAGTCGATTTGCGGCAAAGGACTATGAGGAAATCTTACGTGTACATTTAAGTCCTATTGACTTTTTCGACTTTTTCTTAAGTATGACTTATGATAACATATAATATGAAATGACTTATGTTAAACGAGAGTAAGGATATATGTATGAACGAGGCAAATTAGTAATAAATCAATTTAACAGTTGCAATATACCCTCGTTTAATATGAGTCACTTCATATATATAAATATAGACATATTTTATATAGAAATAACTAAAAACATTTCCAGAATGTAAGACGTATTCCGATTATTAATTCGTACATCATTTTTTGAATCAATATCACAAAACTAGGTTGTGAAAGAAAAAAAATCTTCAAAACTACACTACCCTTCTGCGATATTTTCTTATCCTGTCGATGTTCGTAATTTACACAGATAAACCTGGTGAAATTTCAAGTACATTCCAATTTGAACACCATTGTCGTTATCATTTCATAATTTCTTATTGTTGATAGACAATGATTTCTCTATGAGATGTCATTCACTTTTTCCCTATTAAAACAGAAGAAACATCAATCATTTATGTGAATACGTTGATAACATTAAATCTTCAGCTGTCTTATATGTTGTACTCGTATATAAAATAAATGTATGTGACCGAACAACGCGTTGAAGAAACCTTTTTAATTTTCATTGTGCAACTCAATTCGTCTTATGATATATTTGATTTATCGCTTGATTATCCTCGAATATTAGTCTAAAACAAGACTGGATATCAGTGTTATCAGTGTAATATAGTCTTTCTTTTCAGTCATTTTCTAGAATAGATCTGGTTTAACGGGTTTCTCTCAGAATGAACAACACCTCATTCATATTCAGTGCATACGACGTAATCCTTGACAATTGTATATCGCGGATTTTTACGGAAATTACTTTTGTATCTTTCAGACTTTACTCCGGACAATCAAGACACACTCCCTCCGGAGAATTCCTTCACTTATCTTATCGAAGGCGGCTATGGTTTCTTCGTAAGGTCTAGATTATATGTACGGATTCAGAAGATTGTCACTTCCTTAGTAATGATTACCACTTAATGAGGCTTTGGATTTGTATTGCGACACTTTTTGTCAATGAACTTATCGCTTTTAAGACGTTCTGGGTAATTCAAACCGGGTCTTGGCAAATTGCATGTCGAAAACAGTTCAGTCAAAACGCCATCTGAGCAGAAAGCCTATTGTCAAAAGTACACGGATGGAATAAGGATAACTCTGATAGTCACGTGGTCATATTGAAAGCTGCAAGAAACTTATGACAGAAATACTCTGACTCTTTCTAATGTGTTCTCAGCTCTTTAATTCGTGAATATCTACTGAAGCGCTTTAACTATGAACCACAGATGATATTGTTGCTGAACAGCGTTTCATTTTGATTTTCATCACGTTAAATAGTCAAGTAAAATGGAGGGTATTTCACCATGTTTGAGCCACCACCTTGATGTAACTTTAGCGTTAGTATTAAACTGTCTGCAAACGAAGAATAACACAAACAGAAGTGTAGAACCCACATTCCATAACAATGTAACGAACGAAACATCTTATTCGAAAATTGCAGAAGGCGATGACGACAATCTCGTGCAAAGTGTAGTACTTGTAATTGGTTATGGCTTTCTGTGCACGGTGGCTTTATTCGGAAATCTATTGGTATGTCACGTGATATTTCGTCATAAGCGCATGCGCACTGTGACGAATATTTTTATTGCTAATTTAGCAGTGTCTGACCTCTTGCTCATTACTCTGAATGTACCGTTTAATATCGCTAAATCTCTGATGAATGAATGGGTGTTCGGAGACGCAATGTGCCACATTACGAACATGTCTCTCATTACATCCGTGTACGCATCCACATTTACACTAACCGTTATTGCTTTAGATCGTCAGCGGGTGTTACTGTACCCATTACGCCCAAGGATAATGAAATCTGGAGGAATGATCGTTGTTGCCATTATTTGGATTGTGTCCATCATAATGGCGTTACCCTTTGGGATATATAATGAGACAAAACAGGTGAATATGGTTTTAGACATATCGTTAAGGTGCACACCTAACTTCCCTAGTGAGTTATTTGAACAATGTTTAACCGTTGTGACTATTGTCATTCAATATATATTACCCCTGTCAATCATTGGAATAACATACGGACGCATAGTTCGTCGAATTTGGGAGAGAACAGATCTAGGAGCCGTCACAGCTTTCCAGCACGCCAGAAGATCGAAACATAAAAAGAAAAGCATAAAAATGTTGATGATTGTGGTCGTCGTGTTTGCAGTTTGTTGGATGCCGTTGAATTTATATCATATATTAACAGACCTTCATCCTGACATAAAAACCTTTCGCTACAGTTCAACAGCATTCTTTGCTTGCCATTGGTTCGCTTTAAGCAGTACCTGTTACAACCCGTTTATCTATTGCTGGCTGAATGAAGCCTTTCGTGCCGAAATAAGGGCTGTGTTTCGCTGCTTCTGTCCGGGAGAGATCAGCATTTACCCCCGGGAATCAAAGTCGGACTCGGTCAGTCACTCTGATTCGATGTATCTCCAAGTTAAACAGAGGTCAACTATCTCATCAAAGCGTTCCTGTACTTTGTCGGAAAACCTCAACAGTAATTACCGTACCTCACCAAATGTGGCCAAAGGTCGTCGTACGCCGTCACGTCGAAGCACGCATTGTTCTCATTTGATGGAGTAACAAAATGTTACCATTAAGCCTCACTTAGTGACCACTTCAATATTATGACCACTTCAATGTTACGACCACTTATATTCGGTCTGGTTTTCGAAATTACCTAAATGTCTCAACTTTACAATGACAATACATCTATAGCAGTCAGTATTTTACACTAAGAATGGTTTTAGTATCGAAGTTTTATTGTACATATTTGGATGATAAAATGATCACATTGTAGCATGTCAGCGTGAGAAGATGAGTGTGGATAAAACTCTTAAAGTTGAAATTTGTATAATGTACAAAAGTGCGTTTGATTGTTATCTGTGTCCTGTATTAGACAGACATCTGACGGTTGAACGGATGGTCGGATTTGGTTGTTCATTCGAGAAAGTTATTACTTGCACTATTCGTTAGATTTATACAAATGTGGATATTGTTGTGTTTACCTTAGATGTGTCGTATGTTTTAACATAAGTCGTAATTCCTTGACGTGATCTTTGTAAATAAGAACATAACATTCATTTCTCAGGAATTTAACCGTATTCTGTCATTGTTCACTTTATTAAAACCAACTTCTATGTTGATATTCGAAATTTCTCATCAATGAACATGAATGAAAAGATGGCGGACTGGAATGACCATAGTAATGTCACGGAAGATGAAGGATGTTACCATGGTAACCATCAATCAAATGGTATCTAACCAGTAATCATCGCTATGAGTTCGAATCTTGTCCGGGATCACATTTCACATGTGAGGAAACTGTCCAGCTAGCTTACGGGGGAGTCGGTTATTCTACCAGGTGTAAGACTGGGATCTTCCTCACCGTTATAAACCGGAAAAGTCGGCAAATGATCCTTGCTGTTGGTGAGACTAAACACCAGAGAAAAAGGAAATAAAATAACCAATGTGTATTATGATTTATAAAATAATTAGTAGGCATGTGTATTATATGTGCAATGAAACCTCACTATAAAAAACTTATTTTTGACCCGTTTACAATATTGCCTCCATACTTCAATTTGATGAAGAAACGACTACACTATCAAGACCTATATTTTGGTCCCAAATGCGGACTTAATATCGAGGTATTACTGCACATTTCGTCTCATTCCCTTTCGTCCATTGATTGTTATAATGTATTTAATGGTGGAGTTTTTTGTTGATATACAGCCCCCAGAGGCGTTCAGTTGAGACACGCATCTGAAAATTTAAGTGATGAAGTTAAAATTATTCTTATCTGACAATGTCGTTATTAATGTGTGTTTTGTATAGTTCATGTACATGTATGTTATTGCTACTACAAAATGTATAATAGTACAAAATATGTCGAAATTATTGGATTAAAGTGTGTTACAACCTTTATTGAACGCAACTGCTGCATTACTCACTCGGTATCCTCATGGACAAAATTTTGAATTATCGCCCTTAGTTGTTCAAGCTACATTAGGACTAAAGTTTTGACTTCATCCAACACGTATGGTGTTTACATATAAAATATGTTTCTTTTACTTCATGAATATGAACCCACACTTCACAAGAATTATTTATGGAATTACATGTGGCGTGTATAAATAATTTTCTGTCTGTTTTTTTTTAATTCTTCATATAGACTTGTGGCTGAATATTGAATTTTAAAGTGTCTTAAAATTAAAACCCTATTCCGACATTCAATATACTAATTAAAGCCATAAGCTCATGTTGTATGTTCATAACCATAGGGGTCTAGCACGTTGAAGGGATGGTGTATGATGGTGTATTAGACTTAAACTGACCACACGGGCCAAAACACGTATGTCATATATATGCATATACAAAGGTTACAACTTCCGAAATGACAGTTTAACTCTACGTAGCTTTTTCAGAAATCGCTCAAATTCATGGTTTTGAATTGGACAATGTGCTTATTGGTTATGTGTAGTATAATGTATTAGCTATCTGTAGACACCAGATATTAGAAATTTGAGCGATTTCTGAAAAAGTTACGTAATGTTAAACAAACTTGGTGCAGAAACTGTCATTTCGGAACTTGCCAATTAATTAGTTTTTAAGTTTTTTACGAATGAAGGCAACGACTATTTGGAATTGATACAAAATACGTTGAAGCTGAGTTGGACAGGAGTATAGATGAATATATTAAGATATCAAATTATATACAAACAAAACACGTTTGGGATATGTGAACTACAGTGTAACATCTGAAAAGCATGTCCAGTCAGAATAATTATCATACGCACTAAAACCTCTTCGTACGAAAGTGGTAGCACCAATACATTGCCAAAACAATGCATTCACTTGGGGAGATATATAAATTCATGTATGTGGACTATGAAAATTACGGCCTGATATGACTGCAAAACTTCATTCTGTTTATTTATAGTCACAACAGATGGACATCGTTTTACTTCTTGTTGATACATCCCAATACAAACATGACGGTAAATCATATGAACCTGGGGAAGAATTTTTATTTTGTTGTATCAGACATTGTAGCTCGCCAACTTAGCTATATAGTGCACGATCGACAGATTTTGGGTTTGTAAGTTCGAAGCATAGGTTAGAGTTTACATATTTAGATTATTAATCAAAACAAAGCAACCTAAACAAGCGATGCAATCTCTAATCGACTTAGAATTGGCAAACCTACCGACCTCACATCTATCACAATCGTAAAGAAAATTTTTTCATGGATTTGAAACGAGAAATTTTGAAAATTGGAGCCATCTGATTGGCTTAGAAAGTAGGGCAAACACCGTGTCTGGTTGTGGCTTATGTTCTCTGTTGTGATTGATTGAAAATACCGTGTCTGGTTGTAGCTTATGTTCTCTGTTGTGATTGGTTGAAAATACCGTGTCTGGTTGTGGCTTATGTTCTCTGTTGTGATTGGTTGAAAACACCGTGTCTGGTTGTGGCTTATGTTCTCTGTTGTGATTGGTTGAAAATACCGTGTCTAAGACAACTCTTCACCATCGCTGATCATTCATGCGGAGAATTCGAAGTTAAAAGTGGACTTCAGCAGAGCGCAATATTTAAAAAACGCCTTAGTTTCGTATGATTACTTAATTAATACTTATCATTGTAATTCGCGTGACAGAACATTTATATAATTACAATTTGGTACAAGGGAGAGACCCACGCTGATAGTCTGCGAACGCTTTAACGCTTTGCTGGTGTTATATTAATGTTACATATTATTTAATTAACGGGTTTATAATTATTCGGGAGCACAGTGTAACAAGTACAATGCGTTGTTCATCACACAATTAGAGTTATAATGAGTTCGATTTGATTATCGTGTTCATGCGTAGTATCAATATTAACACTTACTTACACACTCTCGTTACAAGGATGGCACCCTTATAAACCATTTCATAATTATAATATGACTCTTGGAGTCTCTATTTTGAGAATAAAGACTACTTATAATAAAAAGCGGACATGGGCAATCGTGGAGGCGTACAAAAGATGGAGGATAAAACACAGGCACAAATTTCAAAATTGTGATGTTTACCCGCTATGACTCACGGCAAGTTATCCATACAGACCCAATTTTTAAAGTAAACAAATTCACATTTTGACAGTAAATCATAATATGTTGCACGTAACAACAATATGTAGCCATCAATGTAATATCTTGAGATAAACCGACAATATAAAAGATAAAAGATTTTTTCCGCTGAACGGTTAAACGAAAATATCAGAATCCTGTTCAAAGCATACATCATGAGTACAAAAGAAGTGCATGAAAATATTGTGACTGTTCTGGCGATTTTAAATGTAATCGAAAAGGGAAACATTATAAAAAAAACATTTTCATAATATGATTGAATGGATAATGTAAGTACTAGAATTATCATTGAGCGAACATTGCTTGAACAAGTTAGCTAGCACTAGAGTCACTCACTCACAGGCATTAATAACGGATCAAAAGATTGCAATAAATTCTTTATAAATCATCATAATTTAAACAAAAATACATTAAATGAAGCAAAATCGCAGCATTCGACCCCGTTCAACTGGAATATATATACTAAAAGAAGGCGTATAACTCTTCATTCTAATAAATGTTCACCGCCTTAACAAAACGCAAAATAATTAAACAACAAGGTCTAATGCTTTAAAACAAAGTTTGCAGTAGTTTCAGATACATATTTTCGCACAAAATGAGACCAAAAGTAAGCTTCTAGCCCCAGTCGTTGCCAGGAAATCGAACAAGAAACCGATTCCTTTTAGTCGACACAAATGCAGCCACACCGAAATGGCTTAATTTCACATAATAATACAAACTTGTCAGCCTTATATATATGTCGTATTGACCAATACGTCCTAAAAAGTTCAATTAAATACATGAAATCTGATCTAAAACCTATTTCAGAAGACTCAAATATTCGCGTAATCAAAATTTATATTTTCGAACGGGAATTTCTTAATCGTACACAACCATGTCTCTAAACAGTATAAACAAACAGACATTACGTAACATTTGTAGTAGCAATGGTGGTGTACGATCAACAAACTCTCATTCGAAAAAAAAATGTTAATTACTCGAATATTTGCATCTTCTGAACTCGGTTGCAGATCTATATTATAACAAGAGTTCCACAGAGCGGCACCAACGCTCGTCTGTTTTACATCATTCTATTTAATAAACATTTTTTACCAAAATTATATGCTAAAAAGGGGCATAATTCTAAAAATGTAGCTTTCAGAATAATGTCCCTTGTTTTGCAACTGTACCATGTCACGATATTTAAGTATTCCATGCAATGAATATTCATTAATATTATATGACGGTGATTCGTCACATTTTAGTCCCCTATTAATAAAGTGGGCTCTGGAAAACAAAGTTGTTATAATGGTCCTACCTGCCCACAGTTCTCATTGTCTGCAGCCGCTTGATGTTGTTTAAAGGTTAAGTCGGCTCATAACAGGACATTTCAAGAGTTTTTTCACACAAATGTTTCACTCAGATTTGTCGACAACCATAGCCACCTTTTTATTCAGAAGGACCTATGAAACTCATGCTTAAAGCACTACCTAATAAAAACAAATTAAACACTGATTTGTATATTTTATTTCAAGTTAATAGGCATTCGGCCCAGAAATCAATATATATGATAACTTGAAAGAAAATACAAAACACACGGCGAAAAAAATACTTTTATTTCACATTGAACAAGTGTACTAAGTTTAATGCATTTAAAGTTTGACAACATGTATGATATTTAAACGTTTTTACGTGAACAAAGCACAAATGTACAATAGAAATGTAGGTATTGAAATGACAGATACAATGACAGAATATAATAAATGTGGTTTTATCACTGAACCCGGCTAAACAACAGTTTCACACCAATTCCCATCCGTCTACCAGTCATTTCTTTACCTCGATATGTTGGGTAATTCGCCGTATATCAATAAATAGATAAATACAAAACATTCTACCTTCCTCAAAATAGTATCTTGAGAGGTAAACAGTCATTTTTGTCGTACTTAACAACTCAACATTAAATAATCAGTGTTCCGCTTTCACGTTGTTTATTTTCCGCAAAAATATAAAACTCCGCTATTTCTCTTAGTCTAAATTTTAACTAGTACTTTAATCTATATATCAAAAATTGAACTCATAAAACATGACAATGGGCCTACAATGTATCACAACGATAAGAGACGACAAAACATAGATCAAGTTATAAATACGTATCATAAGCAATGTTATGAAGCTTCCCCTTTTCCAACCACAGCATTGAAGCAAGAACAAAACTTTATGAAAACAAAACCTTTTTTTATTTACCTTGAATTCTTTTCTAATTTTTTTTATCAACTCACGTTTCCAAATGCCTAATGATATCCTACAACTTTCAATAACCTTTAATAAACAACTGCTTTAAATCCTTTCAAGAGACCGACTCTCCACTCACCTTATCAGTCATTCAATATATACTTGTCTTTCCCGCCAGACACAAAGAAAGCATAAAATAAGTGATTCTCGTGAATCCTGCAATAAAACATGAAATTTCAGCCAAATACACAAATGGACAATCAACCTGGCCTATGTTACACGGATGACAATGAACGGAACACACACGCCTATGAAAACATGATGTAGGAAGAGTCTCGCTTTATGTCCAAATTTGAACTCATAAAATGAACACTAAGTTCATTGCTATCTGCGACAAACATGATTCTGGTTTTTTTTCTAGCAGAACTCTAATTAAATAAAATTAAGTAAAAAGACAATCATCATGTATTCTTTCTAGACAATTGAAGATATCAAAATGTGACAGAGGAACTGAAATATGTTTGTGTAGTTGATTTTCCGTTTCTCATAATGATTTATAATCAAGAATAGGACAGTCGGTGCTTTAAAATGATGTAACTCTTGAATTGCAATAACTTTAAAAAAAATATTCTGTTAAAATACACCATTCATGTAAAATATACAATTACAGTCAAACCTGTGTTTGAGGCCATCTCCGAATGAAGACCAGCCTGTGAATAAAGGTTATTCTTTGCCAAATTGCCACTGATTATTTAGAACAAACTGACATCCGAATGAAGGCCACCCGTCAATAAAGGCCACATTTGTCTTTCCCAAGGGTGGCCTTTGTTCACAGGTTTTACTGAATTTAAATTTAAATTACATCTAATATTACTTACGGTATTTGCAAGGTGCAAGGAAATCCCTGATACTACGTATATATCTCATACTGACTTGTTGTACTCGAAAGGTAAAACAGACTAAGATAATAATACTGTAAGGTACAGATAAAGCTGACGATACTAATGAAAAATGGGGACTTTGCATAAAGTCACTTGCAGCTCGTACAACTTCAACAATTACAGAAAAAATTGATGCTAAAAATAGACGCCTTGAGAATGAGGTGATTTCTATAACATGTTGATCAGCATCATTTATACTTGTCACGAACTGTTTACAGATCAGTGTTAAACCGATACAAATCGCAGCACTTAGTGGTAAAAAGCATGCCGCACAATGTGCAAGAATGTTTTTATTTGGGTTGACATTTATAACCAGGTTGTAACACGCCAATAAGTATAAACCTTCACATGAAGCAAGAATAAAAGCTACACAAAGGGACAAAAACATGCCAATGCGAACTCGGGAACCAAACGACTCCAAGTCAGGTTGACTGTCATCCATTTTGTGTATAGCGAGCAATATTCCCGCATTGGCAAACGATATCAATAAGGAACAAAACGACCCAGTGACATTTCGAAGAATCAAAATTGTTATTTTGTGTGACACTTTTACATTAAGCATAACTTCATTAAAGATGCGTTCGAAAACTACTATCACACACAAGAAAGAGAGAACAAGTTTCAACGCTCTAGGGATTTCGGGATTACAAAAATTGATTGTCAATGCAGTTACCGCCATACAGGAAAGTATACAGGTGCACGCTAAGCTAAAATAGACGGTTATCTCGCTGCTTACCGTAGTCCCCAAATATGACTTTTTGACTTTTTTGAAATCAGACCAACACACAGAATAAATCTCGTTGTTTCCCCTCGGCCATTGCAATAATTTAGACATACCGATAAGTACTTTATGGAGTTTCTGCGGTAAAATATACTGATCAAGTTTTGTGATGTTAAACGTGATTGAAGGACAATAAAAATTGTTCTTTAGAGTAATGTAATGAGAGCACTTTGTACGAAATTCTTTAAAGAGGATGGTTAGATTCTGTAACTGAACGAAATGTTCTCTTTCTATTAATGTCAGCTTCAGAGTCGAGTATTGCCGGCTTAAAGTAATCTTTTCACCATAAAGTAACTGGTAGTATATAGCTATTATGTCTGTTTCGTTGCATCTGTCCCTTGTGCCAATAGTTATGGCTAAATAATAACAATTTCTTGTGACATTGTTGTGTGCCCAAAGGCGCCAGGTGTATAAACGACAGTCATATTCGGTCGCTGCAATTGATTTATCGAAACTTTCGATCATTGATAAGTTCAACCATTCACTTCTTGAAGAATTTTCTATCGTCAACTCTAGTATTATTTCAAGTGCTAGACCGTCGGTCGTATATTTGTTCTTCTGACATTGTCCGAAAATTGCGGATGTTCCAACTGGACAATTTAGAACAATACATTCTCCCTGGAATAAATCAAGTTTAATAAACTTAAAAATCGAATTTTATTAGAAATCACCAAACAAAAGTAATTTTTCAAGGCAAATTTTTTCGAACAGATACGTTTCATGAAAATAATTACTTCAATTCTAGAAAAATGAAATCGGCATACCATAAGATCTGTAAAATCTCTTTTTAAAATCAGGAAATTTTTCTACCAGAATGTTATTTACAAACTTCGCAAATCAAATCTGTTATTAATTCTAATTGCAGTTCACTTATTGCACTTATTTGTTTTCATGGGGGGTTAGCGCCGTTTATCAACAATTTTTCAGTTATATACGGCGGCCGTTTCACCTAACCAGTTTTCCTAGACTGTATTCTAACCAGTACAAACTTACCTTTCCACGCAAGGAGCCGGCAAATTCAAATTTTCTTTGAAGGGTATGACCTGTCGCGACTTGGATTTGAACCCGGATCGCACTAACGACTGGACCACGGTCGCGGCTTAGGACCGTTGACCCAGTTTAATAACCTTGTAGTTTTGCCGTAGACTGTTCTATGACGGTTCCTCTCCAAAAGACTTTATTTCGTCCCTCATTTTTTTGTAAGTCTTTTTTGTGTTATGAGGGTTCTGGGGAAAATAGTACTTTGGGGAAGGTGAAATGTCTGTATGTTTTTTTTCTCAGAATCTTTTTTAATTATATTGTCAAGTCCCATCGTACGTGTGCTTAGAATGGTGTGCTGGTCATTCATTAAAATCATGTATGGAAATTTAGAATACTAAAATACATGAAAGTAAAATCTTACCGTCCAGGGATCGGGCACCTCGTCTGTTGCACAATACGTGTGGCCGACGTCTACAAGATCATTCTCTCCTGTAGGCCAGTCTGATTCCAACAACATAGTCATTCGGTACATACGTAGTTTTTTATATATATACCCACTGAGTAAATCTGTGTCGCGACATGCGGCTGGGCGTTTGTTAGATTTCTTGGTATTACAGCGCATACAATAAACATTTTTATAAAGTTTGGTAGTACTCGGATAACTTGACGTAAGTAAAGGATTTTCACAGAGGCTCACAATCGTTTCATCATATTCATCCCACGCGCCACTGACATTACATTTCTTTATCGTGTCAACGTTACAAAAATACAAGTGTGCCGGAAAATCCTTTGGTGGATAAGAATAAATTTGTACATGTTGACTTAATTGGCTCGGCTTCTTTTCTCGTACAATATGTAAAACTTCCGTTTCGTTTGTTTCTTCCCCTAGCACAAATCCTTGATACCATCTTTTTATTGAAGTAATCCCATTACACAACGCGCATTTCTCATTTTTGAAAATGTTATTATTTTTCGCATCTGAAACTAGATTAAAGTCGCGAATATCTCTCGGATCATCGCAAGCAGACTTTAGAGCTGCATCCGAATTCTCCGGGCATGTATCAACAGTGTAAAACTGTAATTTTTTTATCGTTCTCCATAGATATGGGTGTTTCCCAAATAGGCTTGACTGACTTCTACACGGTGCCTTCATGAATGGGTTCATCGCTGAATTAGGGCAACAATTACCGGCGGCACAGTCTTCAGAGCACACGCATTGTTGACAACAGCTCTTATATCCGGTTGGTAGTTTTGGTACGCTTCTATTTCTGCAATCAAATGAATTGTGTACACACACTGCTGAGAGAAGGTCAAGTTCGTTAAAAGAATTTATTGACATGCATGATATTAACTCCGATATCATTGAAAGAATGAGCACTGTGTGCCTAACCTTGGTAATCAACATTTTGTTTTGTACCACAGTATCTGTAATGCTCAAGTTCCGTTTCTACCTTATGAATAACCACGCTCAGTAATGATTGTATTATTCTTAGCTACTATCAGAATTATTATCACGTGATCAAAATCAATAGCGAATCTCACATTTATAATCAAACTGCGCGAATCATCAAACAAGTTTGGCATTAACGAATGGTCACAGTGCGAGGATTGGGTTTTACAATGTAATTTGGCGCCTCTTCTTGAAGTATGACACCAGCTGTATATCTATGTTGATTGTTCTATTTATAGTCGTTTTTTTTTATTTTGTGCATGCTTCCGCTCCCGGCAAATGGCGGTTTAAAATAAATAAATCAAAATCGGAAAATTTACGATAAATCAATCCATTCAATGATTCATTGAGTGAAAAGGATAGCTGAAAACGTTATTGGTTCAATAACATGAACGTTTTTTAAAACTTCCGCCACGGTGTAGCTTGTTTTTAAAGGAATAAATCTTTGTTTGCGTACGTGCGTGAGTGCGAAGGCGCACGCGTGTATGCTTAGGAGCGTGCAAGAGCGTTTGCGTGTATTTCAAAATCTAGATCTTCCACTTGATAGTAATTGTATTATAATAATAAATAGACGGGTTAGCAAAAAAACATAGAATGTGAAGTTTATTTGTATAACACTCATAAAAGTGAAGGTGATAATTTGTATTATATTTTACGAAAATGTGAAGTTTATTTGTATAACACTCATTAAAGTGAAGGTGATAATTTGGTATTATATTTTACGAAAATGTGAAGTTTATTTGTATAACACTCATTAAAGTGAAGGTGATAATTTGGTATTATATTTTACGAGTTGTTCGCGCACAATTTCACTGGAGGAAAATGCAGTGATTCGTCTTTTTATTATGTACTCTTTCGTATAGGTTTCAACTTTTGTTTTCAATTCATCATTTTTCTTTACATGTGTAATATTGTTCGTTTTGTAATACGTTTTGTATTGCCACATGTGTCTGGATAACACATCATTCTTAAAACGTGATATTTTGATACAAATAGCTATAATTAACAACACAGAATGCAATTAATAATAGTTTTGAAAAAGGAATTCTTCATGTTATATTTTCGACTAAATGGTATATTTTTATCAATTAAGTAAACGTCTAACGATGTATAGAGACATAATGACAGACAATGTTTTTTCTCCCCAACCAAATTTCTGATGACATGACAAAGTCTACAATGTATTACAACGAATATTCAAGTAACAAATGCATTCTACAAGAAACAATCTACTCTCTTTTTTTCATAGAATTTTTCATAGAACTATCGATCATAGCAAAATACATGTAACATGAAAACATATATAGAAATTTAAGAGCCGCGACCGTGGTCCAGTGGTTAGAGCGCTGGACTTGTAACTTTGAAATCCGGGTTCAAATCACAGTCGCGGCAGGTCATATCCTGCTATGAAAATTTGACAAAACTTTCCATATTCCCCCATATGTGGAGAAGTTGCCGGTTCCTTGCGGGAGGGTAAGGTAGTGCTGGTTAGTATACAGCCCAGGCAATCTTGTTAGGTGAACGTATGTAAGTGAAAAATTGTTGAAAAACGACGTCAAACCTAGTGAAAAAAAATTCAACAGGATTTCTTTTCTAAACAACGTAAATATATCATTTGGTTACAGAGGGGCTGTAATATGTTCGTATAGTTCTCTATTTGTTTCTCTCAATAATTTATGATACGTGAGCCCATCAAAACATGATATGTGATTGATGTATTGCGATTTTTGTGTATTTTAGCTTGTTGGTTTCGGAGAAAGAGTCGAGCTATTATGATCGCTGCGGCGTCAGTGTCGTTGTCGTCGTCTTTGTCATGCAAAAACTTTAATGTAATCCATTACTCAGACACTTTTTAAGATATCAACACGACACTTGGAGTACTTGATTATCATGACAAGATACAGTTGCAAGACAATGTGCATTATTCTGAAAGCTATATTTTTGGAGTTATGCCCCTTTTAAATTAGAATTTTTGTTTATTAAATAGACTGGTGTAAAACAGACGAGCTTTTTATTCTTATTCATGTAATTCAAATGACTGGATTTTATAACGGTGCAATATTAATCTTAAAATTAACGTATACCATTCATATTCAATCAGATTCTAGATTATGTCATTAAACATGTTTAATGCACCTTACAAATACAATTAATATTTAATTGGTACATTTGTATTTCATAATTTCCGTTGTAATCTTAATATAAACACATGTTGTGATAAAATCATAGCAAGTGATCATTCAAATGGACTACAAAGAGATTACGCAATGCATGTACATCTCTATTGTGTAAACGGGGCTATCTCTTGTCCTTGACCCTTATTAGGCAGAACTAGCTTATGGATCAAACCACAGCTGGGGACCAGCATATTCCTGAATGTCATTATCAACATGTTTTCAAGAAATTATAAGCATCTTCATGAATTTACGTGTCTTAAAGCGTCTTAAATTTCAGAATTTCTAAATTTCTGAAACTTCAAGTAGTATGCGCTGTAGTATGGTTCCAATGTTTCCATAAAATGGTAATTTGTGTGTCGAATACTAGTTGGCCGTCTTAGATTATGAAGCTACTTCTTCTGGTACAATACGGATATTTAATACCAGCAACACACCATGTGTCACAGTGCGAGGATTGGGTTTTACAATGTAATTTGGCGCCTCTTCTTGAAGTATGACACCAGCTGTATATCTATGTTGTAATCTTAATATAAACACATGTTGTGATAAAATCATAGCAAGTGATCATTCAAATGGACTACAAAGAGATTACGCAATGCATGTACATCTCTATTGTGTAAACGGGGCTATCTCTTGTCCTTGACCCTTATTAGGCAGAACTAGCTTATGGATCAAACCACAGCTGGGGACCAGCATATTCCTGAATGTCATTATCAACATGTTTTCAAGAAATTATAAGCATCTTCATGAATTTACGTGTCTTAAAGCGTCTTAAATTTCAGAATTTCTAAATTTCTGAAACTTCAAGTAGTATGCGCTGTAGTATGGTTCCAATGTTTCCATAAAATGGTAATTTGTGTGTCGAATACTAGTTGGCCGTCTTAGATTATGAAGCTACTTCTTCTGGTACAATACGGATATTTAATACCAGCAACACACCATGTGTTGTATGACTAAATTGTAACACAAAAACCCGATTTTCAATATTATAATTAATAATTATTATATCACTGTGTTACTTTACGGCACATTAATCACTTTATGACGATATTAATTACATTTATTTGCGTAATCGACGCTGCATAGTGTAGTTGCTCGATGAAAATTTGACGTATGTGTCATAAATGATAGTACGGGTGTGGAACAGCAAATTATCCAAGTATAGGTAGGTACGTACGCACGTATATAGGTAGGTAGGTGAGAAGTGACATGTGCAATAATCATGCTACAAATATTTAACAAATAGGAAAAAATACATAAGTGCATCCAGTCCAGTGGACCTACAAGTCATAAGATAAAAGATGAAATATGAGCATATTTACACAAATTAATTTCTATTATAAACCAAATTTTGTCTCTTGGAGTATGCAGTCAATAGTATATATGTTAACGTATATGCAGACTTATTTCTTTACAGAATGCACAGAGGGGTCTCATTTTTCGTCCATTTTTTCTAATTCATATACTACAAATTTGTTTTACGGGTTACACACTAATGGCAAAAGGTATAATGATCCTCCCCCCTTCATGAAATTTTCATATTTTCTAATTTTTCAAAAATTCGATTTCAACTTTTCAGCAAATAGCCTTATCTGAAGGTGCGTGGTTATATCTGTAACCGACCAGTTGGCCCACCACATGTAGGAAGTTGTTACACAGATATTCTGCGCATGCGTGACTACGAAGCTTTCGGAAACAAATGAACTAATTTCTGGAATTAATGACCTTTTTCTTACCTTTTTCTTACCTTTTTCTTACATTTTTCTTACCTTTTTCTTACATTTTTCTTACATTTTTCTGTCGTTTACTTACTTTGACTTTATCCTTAACGGAGCAGTCGCCGAACAAGTGAATGGCTCTGAACGTTATGAAAATGTTCATTTATTAACCCTGAGATTTGCAAAGATTCGACTGAATGTAGATCTTTGGTGCTTCACAATTTATTGCCAGGGATCCAATTGTCTGTTTTCTGGTTTGTATGGAAGAACCTTCGACAAGTAAGTGTCATTTTTCGAGAGAAAAATCACCCACTTTTTAAGTTAACTTTTACCCCCCAAAAAAATAATAAAACGGAATTATACATTTTTAGGGAATGATTCACGCTGCAGACAGTTTTGTATTTGAGCATCATAAGCAATATTAAAAAGATAGTGTTCGTTTTATTGAGCTCTCGGACTAAGGGACGACTCGTTCAAATTGTTGCATAGATGCGTATATGTCGGATAGTACGGTATTCAGATAACGAATGTTTATCAATTTAAGTCCGGTGTGCATCAAACATGAAATGCTATTTGATGATCTCATTGTATATCAATTTATAAGGTATCACAATTGTTATTTTTCACAATTTGTTTAAAAAAGAAAAATATTTTATAAACTTATTTTTTATCACAATTCATTGACAGTATGTTTTACAATTGCTTATCACAGAATAGAACTTTAAAATTACTTAAATTCACTCTTTTTGAGTATTTCACATGCATTTGTACTTGTTTAAGTTATGAAGACATGATATAACTTGAAATGATGAACTTTCGAGGACTTCATCAAACAATTTAACAATGGAAATAAGAGGAATCCTTTCCTCTGTTTTGTGTTATCCCTGGTATTTGTGTGTATTGATTAGTTATTATTATACCAAATATGTATAATTATAAATTTTATTTATGTAATACTCATATTTTTTAGACTGATGAATTTCACAGTTGTTATTGAATTGTATTTATTTATCCATTTATTTTGTTTTAAATTGCTTTGTTGTGTATACTTGCCAAATAAATTATTATAATTTACAGTGACATTTGCACAGACTTTGACAGTTCATAGTTTGGATTTTATGATCATATATAAATGAACCAGAAACCAATGTTTGATTTGATTTTGATTTGTATAACATTTGGACAGACGAACAGCGTTTTTGCATGAACACTATTTAATGTGATAATATTCAAATACATAATGCAGGATCAATTTTTTATATGAACTGGAGACGCCCAGAGCTAACTGTGTAATCTTAAAACTTTATGACCTTGTTTGTGAACATGCACTGTTATCTTCAGTACTGGTTTTGCTCTGAATTCCCCCTTGCTGATAAAGTTTGTACAAGCACACAAGTACTTCATATGATTTTTTTTTCATCAATGATAACTTGAGCGTTCATTTGTGCAGATTGTTGAACATACAGCCAAACCCGTGTTTGCGGCCACCTACGAATAAAGACCACCCTGTGAATAAAGACCACCCTGTGAATAAAGACCATTCTTTGAAAAAACCATCATTGATTATTCAGAACATACTGACCTCCGAATAAAGGCCATCTGTCAGTAAAGGTCACATTTTGTTTTTCCTAAAGTTGGCATTTGTTCACAGGTTTGATTGTAATATTACACTGGGACAGTCCATTGTTATTGAAACTACCAGTAAACATACAATCGTAAGCTTGAAAATATTAAGTTCTAGTGTACTAGAAGTACACAACATGAATACACTATGACATGATTTTGTATGAATTCAAAATAAATGTTACACAGTTAATCATTAATATGCAGTTTTGGATGACACATTGAGCAACAATGTAGAATCGTCTGCTGTTGTAGGTCATCATATGTTTTCATTATTTTAAAACAAAAACTATGGGAATAATGTTATACCAATATGTTTTAATCTAAACTCATCAAACAAAGCAAATCAGTCAAAAAAACGTCATTTTGATACTCTACGTATCATAAAAACTAAAATGTAAGTCACTCGCCATTTTTCGATTGACGGAACTGACGGTATCCAGCCTGGGTCCCGGCATTCCTTCTGAAATGCGTCCTCTATTCGAGAACCTCGCTCTAGCTGCAGCGCGCCAAGTTTAACAGCGAGGTTCCCGAAAAGCGAGTCGTATTTACGAAAATTGGACATCGTACACATTCAGGTCAGACATACATGCGTATGCATATTTAATACGCATTCATAGGAAATGGTTTGTCTATCATGTGAGATCAGTGTCCAATGTGAAGTTCATGAATCTTCGTTGACTGATATGTTGTTACATAAAGCATGCCATTTACGGAATTAAATGCTACTCGGTCTGGCTTTTGTAGATAGTCAATTTTTTCGTTCTTGAAGAATTTACCATCTGGTGTAAGAACAATGATTTCTCCGTTTATTCGAAAAATGTAAATGAACCCGAGAGAATCGGTGATAATGTTTGCAATACACGTAACTTCATAGCTAAACACGAAGTTCCCATCAATGTCGCAACATTTCAGTCGACGGAATCGATCGCTGCTGTAGATAATACGAAATGTGTCTGTTTGGCTTAGATGTTGTATTGTTACGAAATAACCATCATAAAATCCTTGCACATCAATGGTTTGAACAAGTGTCCCGTTCACGTGCAGGATATCCATGTACCATAAACCATCTTTATCAGTCATTGAAACTAATAGTTTATCTTTGCCCAGGGCTTTTATGCATTTGGTATGATACCTAGCATTGATATAAGTAATGTCTTTGTTGCTAAGACCCTTAATATCTTTGTTTTTAAGACTCTTAACTTTAACAAAGGCGATTCTCCTATCTTTAAAAATGCTGGCAGCAAAGCGTGTCTTGCTTACATTCACCAAACATTTAGGCTGGAATGGAATAAAACACTCATCTAACACTTCACCAGTTTCACTCAAGACAAGAAACCTCGCATTCTGGGAATCAGAAACAACTAAGCGATTATTGAATAAGCAGATTATGTCCTCAAATTTCGGAGGAGCAAGCTTATGAGACAGAGAAATTTCAAAACTGTTTATATATTCGAGGCACACCACGCGCTCTTCATGTCGTTTATGAAGACCATACGTTGGATCTGATTTAATGACATCGTCCTGTTTTGTTACTTCTTGCAGATCGTTTGTGTTAGACAAGAGTGTTGTACTATTTGAATCCGGCTCATCCTCGTATGCATCAGATAAATTTGAAATATTTATTGCAGCCGTATGCTGTTCATGGGAATCACTGATCGTGTCTGTAATTTTCTCATTTACACTATTGTTAACCGCATTTGCCTGTGCGAGGGCATTTGTGTCACCAATGCCTTTTATTTTTGATTCTTCAGTGAAGATACTGTTTACGTTCCCTTTCTGCACAATAGCCATGTCTGTCAAACCGCTGCAGACATTGTCTAATGATGTTGGGCATTCTTCAGCATTTTTCCCTAAGTTTTTCATGCTGCAACCAAATGAAACAACTTGTTCAATCATTTGTTCCAAGTCCTCTCCTACCGACAATGACTTTAAGTGTACTCCCACTTTACTGGTTTTACATCTAAAAAGAGGTTTGTTACAAGTTTCTAGTTTCTCAACAACGTTAGACTTTTCAACTACAATCTTTATAACAGCGAGATCTTCTTTAACCGCATCAAAATCGTCAACAAACTGTTTGTATTGATCATTTATAACAATCGCACTTCTGAAAAGATCGGCAGATGATCCAGTTTCAGTATAGAGTTTAGATAATTTATCACAGGATTCAGCCGAATCTTTTAACCTTTCAAATACTTTGATTGCATCCAAACACTTGTCTTCGTGGTATTTAAACTGATCTGCAGTGGATTTTTCAATCTGCGACACCTGTACTTTAACAACATCAACTAAGTTTTGTAAGCTATCAACAAACAGGCGAAGTTGTTCAGACATGTTCTCTTTACTTTTCTCAGATTTTGACAATGCATTTCGTACATTCTCCGTAGCTTGGTCTGACTGTGTAATGGCGAGTTGCATTTCTTTACGGACTTCGTCTGCGAACCGTTTTTTTCTCAGATCTTGACCAGCTTTGCTGATGTCAACCAATTTACCACACTCACGGTGACTCTCTGAGAATAGCATGCACATGCTACAAAGAAATGCTTTGTGATCTTGGCAGTAAAACTCGAATGATTTGTCATGATGCGGGCATGTTTGGACTTTGTCCAATTCCTTGTTAAATTCGGATCCAACAAAACTATCACTGACAGTGATGAGGAAATGCTTTCTAGTGGCTTTACTTGCTTTGTGAAATTCAGCACAATCTTTACAGAATGACTCACGACATATGTTACAATATTTACAAGCATTACTATTAGTCTTGCGGTATCTACACGGATCACAAAACGTTGACGTTGATGCCATTGTTGTAATGTACTCTATATGAACTGTTTACATCAACTAAAAGGGAACAGTACACATTTAAATTATTAAAGATGGACTAATGTAAGATTTTATCAAAGATGGACTCATTTTAGTGTAGTAATTTCTGTACACTTGTGTATAACATCTAACTTACATTTAGGCACCAATCAACGGCCGTACATTTTACACAAAAAATCACACCTATCTAGAATTGAAATTTTAAAACATTTTATCATGAATGGTCCTTGTCAAATTATTGTCAGGTTATTCAAGATCTCGTGCGGTTAGCTCGCCCAGTTCGTATGTCCAGTTAGTTTTTAGTTTGGTCTGTCCAAATAGTTCGTACGGTAGACAAAGTAAGTGATTGAGATTAATTTATGATATATATTTGTGGGTATAGTCTACACGATCAAAAAGTTTTTGACGTGCCACAGCATAGGTTTGTATAAGATAATGAACTTTATACATGAAAAACTTCTGTGCGCAAATCTATGCAGACATTAGTACAAATAATAAAATCAACAATCAAGAACATGATACTTCCTGGACAATGTATCATGTTTTACTGAAAATTTAAAGAACATTTGTTTAAAAAACATTTACCTGTTTCCAACGTCCTAATAATCCATAACTGAACATTCACAGCCGACAAAAATGGTTATAATATTCACGTTTAATTGATAAGTAGCTTAATGGTTGCTAATATTCAGTCATGTAACAGTAATTTTAAATCAAACATTTCATTGCCAAAAGAATTGATATCTGATCATTTAAACATTTTAAAGTCTGTCTTTTTCTACCTGCGGTAAATAATCAATTGAGCCTAACCTACATTTGTTCAACACAAAAGATTGCATTTGTTAAGTTGGATCTAAACATGTTTATCAGTAGAGCAAAGATCTGCACGGAAAGGTCGAATCATGCACTATTTTATTTCGACCTGTGCAAAAATGCCGCTGCTTGACTTTAACTATATTTGAACCCTTATGAATAAATTTCAATTGATTTCATATGAAAAAGTTGGCGGCATATTTCTGCATACACTTAACGAGTTAATTTTCGCGAAAGCTTTCTAAGTTTTCGTGAAAAATGTTTTATCGTCCACTGAATAAGTACGTCTACTATCTGGTGAAGAAATCGAATCATGAAAAGTTATTGAATTTTCGTGAAAATGTTTTTGTTTTTTTTTATTCTGATTATCTTGTGCAGAAATATGCCACCAAAGAAAAAATCACCAACATGAATTAAGGCAGGGTTGTTTAACTTGTGTTTTACGGGAAACGACAAATGAAGCCAGGAAGAGTTGCAGTTTCTTAAATACAGTTAAAACTCGATATTAATGTCAACTTTAAGACGGAATAAGAATGTTCTCATTAATGAGGTAGTCTCATTATCAAATTGAAATATAAGAAAAAAAACAAGAAGAATGGCCAGATGGTATATTTTTGTTGAACCTAACAAAAAATGTAAAAACAATAGTATAATCATGTACTTATAGGCATTATACAATATGTCAAATTTCTAAACGTCTAGCTTATAAAACTATATATTCTAATTTCTGAATAAGGTAATTAATTCTTATGTTTTACAATTATTGATCAACACAATGAAGTCGAGCATTCAAAGTATTTAGAATAGAATATGAGGTCCAATTGTAGTCTACCTTGTATGCTCAAGGACAATGATATCATTTTGCAAAGAAGTTTAATAATATTTAACAATAATAGTTTGCTCAGCGACAATTGCCGTTCGGTTTTGATATTACGACGTTTAGTACGGAATCCTATAGCGTCATGACGTCATTTGACGTTGCTTGTTTTTCAATATGGCGTCGTTCAATAATTTATATGCTAAAATTGTAAAGCAACTTAATTTTAAATTCAAAACACACATTTATACTGAAAATGCCGCCATACATAATTAAGGATATATGTTAACAAATATTTCGTGCATAGTGAAAAGATAGGTATACATACGGAGTCTAGTAAACATTGTTAAGAAGACTTTTATAATACAAAAATGAGATATTTAGAATCTTTAAGATAAAAAAATAAAATTATTTTATATCGTACCGAATCGTTGACCAACACTCTTTGGGACATATGCGTCAATAACAACAATATACACAATAACAAAAATGACGTCGACGTGAATAGCGGTAGTTGGCGCCGTAACTAAAACAAATACATCGCTCATGCCGTAATTAAATTAGAAAAGTGCGTTTCTAACATTTAATATGATAGAATTTTCATTGATGAATTGACAAAAATTAAAATAGTGGACTGAACCTAATTGTCATAGAGGACGTGTGCCGCTCCCGGGGTACGAACTCACGAGGTCCGTAGACCAAACACACTGAAGTATTTGGGTGCGCCAGACATAAATGAAAGCCCCGATAAGTATCTTTTTGATTGAATAACCAACCATACTAGTCGTTTGACTGGTAATGCAAACTGTTCAATCTCTTTGGTGTGATTAATCATAGAATATTATTGACTTCGATAGCTTCAAATATTGACGGAAAAACATATTGGGTAAAAATCTACGAATTGTAGGTAGATACACGCCACGCTGTACAATGTATGTTTTGTAAACTTTACCTACGTTGTTAACATGCTTCTTAGTAATTTACATTTCATTAAGTGACCTTTGACATTGTCCAGATTGTTAAGCATTAGCTGGGGCCGCGACCGGGGTCCAGTGGTTAGAGCGCTGGACTTGTAACTCGGAGATCCGGGTTCAAATCCAGGTCGCGGCAGGCCATACCTTTATATGAAAATTTGACAAAAATGTCCATTTTCCTTCAAAATTGGAGAAGTTGCCGGCTCCTTGTGGAAGGGTAAGTTAGAACTGGTTAGTATACAGTCCAGGAAAAATGGTTAGGTGAACCGGCCGCCGTATATAACTGAAATATTGTCGAAAAACGGCGTTATATCCGATGACAATATCGCATAGAAACAAAAACAAAACATTAAAACAAATCAGCTTCAGCTGGTAACAGATTGTGGTTGATACAAAGAGGTTCGTGCGCTTTTAGGCGTCGAGTCTTATTTAAGTACATAATGTGGGCATCATCCGATCTATGGGATAGAAATCACAACGTTTACTAGTACATGGCGTTTTGATAAACGATCAATGATGTGACAAGAATAAACTGTATTACAACACGCTCGTTGTCATGTCTTTATCTTGCTTTTAATTTCGTTCATTGAATGTACAAACCACTTCGAAAACGACGAGAGTTTTTGCAAAATATGTGAACTTTTATCCTGATATTGAATTTAAAAGATCGTATATTATCACAATACCCGCTCGTTTCATGCCGTGTAGTTTCCACATTTAGATTGAGTCGTACGACAATTACAATGTATGGGATCGATAACAGATATGGAAAGATCCCATTACATGTTATTTGTTCGGATTATTAACTGTTTACAATGAAATTGCACCGTAAGCAGAATATGCGATCTCCAATTTAAATTTGACGATCAAATGAAAGGTAAAGAATATAGAATTACAGTAACACCTTACTTAGCGACCACCTCAGTATTAAGTTTGACTCATTATAACGACCACATATATTGTGTCTGTGTTTTTTAATCTTACCTCTGTATTTCAACTCGATGAGACCACTTTAATATTGAGACTGATTTATTTCGTCCCTCATGTGGTATTAATATCGAGGTTTTACTATAGTATGTCAATATGGGTATACCGAGTTGTTTATATTTAGATCCCCGATCAATGTCTCATTGCTTGAAAAACAGTTGCTTTGGTACTTTTTACTGGTCGTGTGTATGTCACTAAGAAACTTTTACATCACCTGCACAAGAAATTAAAATCACTGCAGTTTTCATTTTTCATTCCAATTCAGTTTTGACATGTCACAACAAAATCTAAAGAAACTGTAACAAGAAATGCCTTGGAAAAACAAACGGCGCAGGAATGAAAGACAAAAGGTTTTTCTCTGTTGTTATTTACACTTTGGAAACTAAAAGTACAATCAGTGTTGTTCTACTTTCTTATCTTCATGGTATTCCTGATGATATGTATAGCATGAAGCATCTTTAAAAATACTACGCAAGAAGTAGTTCTGCAAATAGTTGCATCATTTCTTTCTTGTATATCCTAACCACATGCTGCATGTATTGCTTTGAAAAAAAGCTCATCAATATTGAATGGTTCATGTATTTAAATATTCTTTAAAAAAATGGACGATTATACCTGCATTGTAATGCGGATTAATTAATGTATGGGGAACTATAATTCCGAACGAAAATGTGTAACACCCGGAACCCAGGCGTACACACTTACGTCATTGAGACAAATTAGTACTTAATAATTATTTTATTCGGTTAAAGAATATTAAATGCGGAACACGACATACAATAAGGAACTGAATTCATATAAAAAAATCAAATGTAAAATGCTTAAGAACGTTTGTATTATTTTATTTCGATCGCCTAAGAATACAGTTTAATACATTTTTACTTCACCAATTTTACAAATCGAACGTGCAAATTAAGGAATTGCAGACCCACTGTAAGCTGGCGTGACTTTAATTTTTCCGCTCTCGTAGATTTCACCCAGTAGGAGGATGGATTTCCAATAAATCATCAACACGTCATTTTCCGCGCTAATGAAATTATCCAATAGAAAGAGGAATTTCCACTGAGTCGTTAATACCTCATGCCAAGAAATATAAGTCAACACCGATATTACGTATACAGGTACGTCGAAAAAAGATGCCGAAAACAGTACCTTCAGTGCTTTGATTTTATTTTGAGATAAATCACGTGGTTTGGTTGCATATGTTATGCTCATTACGTTTACGAAAATTAAACAGGTAGCTTTCTGGTGTTACTGTTTTCAGCATCGTAAATTTCCGACGATTTAAAAATGACGGAAGGAATTTTATCGCATTGGGCGGATATTCTTACGGTTGTTCTTTATTTTGTTTTTATCCTCGCTGTTGGATTGTGGGTAAGCATTGTTTTAATGCGCACGCAATATTCGTTAAATATGCTTTCAGATTTTCTTTTTTCACATTATTCAAAATATTTGACGGTACATGAATAGTTACTTCTGATTGTAGCTATATGTTTATCCCATGTTCTTGAATTTTATTTGTTGGCACAGTTATCATTTTTTAAGATGCCGCCATGGCATCATCAAAAACGAAACAATACAATGAAATTAAAAGAGGAAATGCACTCACGACTGGAAATAGTTACAGTGCAGCCTCTCCAAAGCAACACCCTTTTGGAGAAGCCATACCATGTTGTTGTTGTTGAGAGATAGAGGGATTAAATTAATAGTTAAATCGTAGGGTTGGAAAAATCATGCTGTTGTTGAAGGAAGGTCGTTGCTCAAGAGAGGGTCGCTCTGGAGAGGTAGATGCAACTTAGACAGAGTTGTACATTTCTTCATAAAGAAGTTATAATTGGTGGAGAGAGATTTGGCTCCCGAAGCAAAAAAATACCCACTGCAAATTTTGAGTTTCTTAGCTTTTCTACAAAACACACGTGATTATGAATAAGTAAATCAGCTTCAAAAAACGTTTCACACTGTAGCATAATTTACTTTCGAGTAGGGCGTATGGAATAAGTAATAATCCTGAAAGCAAATGACAGAAAACATTTTCAATGGTTTGTGTCTGACAAAATGCATTAAAGTTGATCGCTTCGGTTTAGTTTACATGTAGGCTATGCCTGAATCACAGATAATGTTTTACCAACGTACGTCAATTTTCTAATGAAGGTTTAGAGAGGGCTGAAAATTCAGGATGAAGTAGACCTTAGAGTTTGGGCTCCCATGGTCGACTGGTTGTGGAGCAATTACTTCTCCTCATCGCTGTCAGTTCGAAGCCCTCTTGAGAGCACACAAATTTCTGGAAGCTGTCCAGCTAGCTTACGGATAGCCGGTGGATATGCCAAGGTGTACGCCTTGGGTCGTTCCCTATTGTGTCAGCTGGAAAGCTCACCAAACTACCGTGACTATATAAAATAACTTTGAACTATTGAACTTAATGGAAAAGAGTATTCAAGTCAAGAAAAACATTCATTCCTGTATACATTGAATGAACAGCTGAAATGAATAAAAAATGGATGAAATACTCACTCTATGTTGTTTTTCTTTTACCATAAAATAATCTTATGCTTGTTTTATTTGTGATACGGTCCTTGTGTCCAGGGTTCATTTCGACATACACCACATACCACATCAAACAAAGGAAGATGTCCGAGCTCCCATTATATCAAGCAGCATGATTTTTACAATAAAGACATTGGTCAAAACATACAATGGTAAAACTACGGTTATTTTGCGCTGATAACATCCACTACGTCATTATTAGGCAGGCGCGTTGTTAGTGCCGTGGACTTGTAATCCGGGGATCCGGGTTCAAATCCAGGTCGCAGGCCATACCATTCTATGAAAATTTGACAAAAAATGTTGATTTTCCTCCATATGTGGAGAAGTTGCCGGCTCCTTGTGGAATGGTAAGTTAGTACTGGTTAGTATACAGTCAAAGAAAACTGGTTAGCTCAACCGGTCGCTGTATATAACTGAAAAATTGATGAAAATCGGCAATAAATCTTAGTGACATTGTCATATAAAACAAAACAAAACGTCATTATCATTCTGTGCTCATTACTTCACCATATATATTTTGGACACATTATCTTAATCCTCTAAGTTACGTTTTATTTATCATAGCAGAGGAATGTTGAAACTCTTAGATTTTCTATTAACTGTAATGTACGCGTGAAACATTATGCAAACAAGATGCTTTCATCGTCTCAGTCTCGATGAATTATATTCTGGCGTGAAATTTATAACGCAATTCATATATTCATATATTGCGTTAGATACTAGGACAATAAACAAGGAGTGGCTGAAACTAATCCTATAGGTTAACTAATCCAATGATCTATGTTAAACGCAGTGCTTTTTTTCCAGGGAACCTAATGAAAAAAAAAATGCAATGTATATTCAACCTATAACAAGACACATCAGTCAATGATTTTGAAGATAAAGATCCTGCGGTTCAGATATTCCCGGGAATTCCTCCGACACAGTCGTGAAACATCGGGAAGTTCCGTGTATTTCGTACTATGACATAATTTCGCAGACTATAACACTAGTGAAGAAATTAGGTCGAATGTTTGCCTAGAAAGTATTACTGACATTAATGTTGTTAGAAACAAAAACAATTTACGCTGGATTCTGCTTTCTGCTAGAAAGATTTTGGCTTCTCAACAAGTAAACATAATTGGTCGTTACTCAGAAAATTCGAAAATGTTACAAAAGCAGAACATTCTAATACATAGTTTGTTCCGTAAACTGAAGAACAGGGGCATCTTGATTTTCTTCTTATAGCACATAAACAAGTCATGTTTTATATTTTCTTTCGGTTTCAAATGCTTGCTTGAGGTTAACTGGCTATTTTATTTTGAGTGATGATCATGTTTCGAACGTTTGGACTACAATGTAGTCCCTTAAAAAGTAAAACTTAACATCCGAAGATGGGAATAAATTTAATAATTATTACGGGATATTGGTGGTTCCATCCAGGTGTAACCTAGGGTCTTCATCCACCGTTTAAAGCTAGCAATGTCGCCAAATTACCCTGGCTGTAGGTACAACGTTAACAAAACAGTGAAAAATGGATCCTACTCATTAGAGAAACAACCAGTTTTATTGTTCTTGGTTTGCGCTACATAAAGATATTGACTACAACAAGTCATATTCATATTTTTTCACTGGGTTTAACGCCGCTTTTTTCTACATTTTTTTTTCAGTTATATAACGGCAGCCAGTTCACTTATGCAGTTTTCTTAGATTGTGTTCTAACCAGTACTAATTTGCCCTTCCACAAGAAGCCGGCAATTTCTCAACATATATAATTATATAATAAGTATAATTATAATTACATGTTAAATTAATTCACATATATGCAGTGGTAATACATTGTCTGAAAAATATGGTAAAATATCGGACCACATAATCTTTTCACCGACATTTGGTCCCGAAGACAGTCTTAATTTGAGGTTTACTGCACCTTCACTATATTCTAGTTATACTCAATGCGTATAATTTAGTTGTTTTTCAATCTTTATTTTCAGTCTATATTTCGACGCAGATCCGGCAATGTGGAAGGTTATTTTCTTGCCGGCAGGGCGATGCCATGGTTTGCCGTAAGTCATAACCGCAACTTCTTTCCTTATTCATCTTGCGCTTGGTGTGTGTGTGTGTTTTTTTTTGTGTGTGTACCTGTGTATTTAGGATAGTTTCATTGTTTTGTGATATCACTTCACATTCATCAATCACGTGATAATATAATTATCTACGGATTGAATCGGCTCTGTAATACTTCTTTATGGGATTTAGACTTGTCATGTGTTTGATGGTATTTGAACTACACGCTTTGTAGAACAGTTACGGAGCACGCCGGATATTATAAATGCATTTTTAAAGCTTGTTGATATATATCTATATTTATACATTATATGTTCTGCACGTCCAATTTAATCAGAATCTAAGCGTTGTTAAGAATTCTATTCAAAAACATATGTTACTTTAATATTTTTATAATAAAACCTCTTCTACACTGTCATTACGGTATATCATATCTTATATAAGAATAGGATTCTTAGAAAAAACAAACAGGTTCAGAACATCCCTCCTTATTACTATCCCAAAAACCACCAAGCCAAAAATACAAACAAATGGAGGACAAAAAAGCACTGTCCCCGATGTATGACACGATAGATTTAATTCCGTTATACATTATCATGCCACGGAACACGCAGAATTGTTTTTTTTCCGAGACATAATTTTGCTTGGCAGAAAACTCCAAATTGAAGTTTTTTCTTTCTTATCAATCTTATTTGCGTCTTGCATTCTCGACCGATTGTATCAGCGCGTACACGTCATCTATCTATATTCTACTTGCTAACGCAATAATTGAAATCCGATGTAACTTATTCTACGAAAGATCCATGTCAGTTTTTATCAAACTGTAATCGAAATAGTTAAAAATAAAATAACAATTCTAGGTGATGATATTCTGTATTTTATCATTTTGTCAAAACTTAAAATCAGGATCAGCCGTGTCTGTGAATCATTCGTGCTGTTTCGTTTATTAGTCCCGACATTTTGTAAGATATCAGTGTGACATCCTTCCCATATCCCAGTTTTATCATGCTTACTAAATCTTAGCCATGTGCAGTCAAGCCTGTGAACAAAGGCCACCCTTGGAAAAGACAAAATGTGGCCTTTATTGACAGGTGGCCTTTATTCGGAGGTCTGTTTGTTCTAAATAATCAGCGACGGTTTTTCAAAGAATGGCTTTTATTCACAAGTTGGTCTTTATTTGGATGTGGCTGCTGACACAGGTTTGACTGTGCTTCAATAGTCGATCCTAGGGGATTGGTTTAATATATAAAAAAACGAAGATCATCAATACTTTTGTATAGTATTTCTGTCATTTTCAGAAGTAAGAATGAGTGTTTAAACAAATTCCTCCTGTGTTGAAAGTTCATTTTAGTTTGAATGTATGATTAGTGTTAAAATTGTGATATCTGACACAGGTTTTAATATACACCATATCGGAGCAGATCCATGTTACATATTTAAATCAAACATTGATACACATTTCATATCATTTTGCTTGGCTTTTGTCATGAAAGCAAACATTTGATATCTGGATAGTAAATATGTTCCGGGTGATAAAATGCCTGAATTAGCTGCGCCCCAAGGGTCTATTGTGTAGATATTGGCGCAAAGCCAATGAATTAGAAAATGGCTGGTTGCATCATAAACAGATTTATATCAACCACACACTTAGCCTCGTGAAAACGTGGAGACAGGAAGGCCGCTACCATGGTCCAGTGGTACTTGTGGTAGGACTTGTAACCCGGCGATCCGGGTCCAAATATTGGTCGCGGCAGGTCATTGTCGCCGTTCACATACGGCGACATGTACAATTAATTAGATTTGATCAATTCTTCCCTTACATTGCCTGCTCTTAGCCAATCAGAATGGAGAATTCAATACCACATGATAAAAAAAAATGGCGGACAAAAAGACCTCAAAAGGGTCTCCTACGGGACACATCATCCGCCATGTTTCTGTAGGGTTATCTCTATATATATTAGACATGAATTATTATGTGTTTTACATATGCTCTTTTTGGGCATTTTTATATCGTCATTTTTAACATATGCTCTTTGCAGGCAGTTTTATATCATCGTAAATATAGAATGTGTTGCAACTCTCAATAAGAAATGAAACCAGAAAACGAAATCTCTAGGAAATCTTTATTCGATATTCTATTCTTAGTTCTTATATTTGGCTGAACGGCGATTCCAAGCATTTTTCGGAAATGCTAATACTTGTGACCTTCTATGAAAATTTGACAAAAAAATCGATTTTCCTCTATATATGGAAGGGTAAGTTAGTACTGGTTAGTTTACACTTCATGAAAACTGGTTATCTGAACTGAAAATACAATAGTCTATACAAAGGGGTGTATAAGAGAAATGAGAACGCAGCCGGGAATCATATATGCAATTAGATGTCTTTAAAGTCGTTGAATTTCTATAATGATAATTGTGAGTTTATTTAAGCTTTTGTACGGTATTATAAAGTGAATTTTATGTATTTGCGGTCGGTTTTCTTGCAAATGGGCTATTCCTTTCTATTTTGTTTAATCAGATGCTATATTACACAATACACCAAATAATTATTAGCATGGCAAAACGTAGAAACCAATTCTCGCAAGATAAGTTTATTTATGTACATGTATTTGAATCAAGCCTCGAAGAATGAAGTCAATGAATGGTGTTGGGTGTTGGGTTGACATTTGGTAAAGGTCTAGTAGCTACGTCAGTTATGTCTCCCACAATAGGGTTATTCAATCTCTGAGGTTAGAATAATTCACTGTACGAACATACACATAGCTGTCTCGTGATTGTATCATAAATGCATTGGCATAAAACACCGAGATACGGAAAAGAATATGGTAAATGAATAGTTTGTATTTAAACATGAAACCTGTGTTCGCAGTTATTGCTCCATGATTTATGTCAATCCTCAGTGAAATCCCACCTAAAACATTGAAATTTTATCTGCATATTTTTTGTCTTTGGGAAGGAATTTCCTCGTACGCCTTGGAACCATTATGGAACCACATGATGAACAGGTATACAGAGTCTTATTTTAGGATGAACTACCGATCACTTAGCTCACTCGTGTAAGCAAGTTTTAAACCATTGAATGTCACTTTTAAGTCCGTACTTAGGCTATACATAATTTTATTATAATTAACAAACCATGCTCAGCCCAAGACAAAAACAAAAGATGACGCTGCATTTTCACATTATTTGTCTACATGTTCTGTCATTATGAATTCTTGCGTTGTACATACTGACATACCATGAGTCAGGAAACAATCATTAGACGTATCAGCATTCTCAATCATGCCATTGTCGGAATCATGGTACCTGACGTTCACTAATTCAGTACCTTGTACTCTCCTTGACAAACAAATTTTTCGTTCACCGCATAGAACAGTAGAATTCTTACGAACCAGTTTATTAATCATATAAATACACAACTGACATTCATATGACACGACGTGCAAATATTAAAGATATGAAATGAGTTTGTTTTAATGAATATCATTTTGTCTTCATTTAGATATCGCTGATGATTTGAATGTGACATATTGCACACTATAAGTACGTTATGGTGTAAGTTAACTGTATCTATGTTTGAGATGATGGTAAATCAGGTCTATACTTAGACATTGCATCTCTTGCTGTTACAAAGCAATCAAAATATATCCACTCTTCGTAGGTTTTTCTTATCACGTCAGCCATACACAATGTAGCATACATTCATAATTTGTATTTCTATCGACATTGTGATGCAATCGTGAAACATCGGACATTTCCGTACTCTCCGTAAATACGTGTATGCGATATGATTTGATGCACGATTTTATGCCATGTCAATGTAACAACTGATACATTTGTCACTATCAATGTATATTAATCATACAACAGTCGATATGCGCGTTAGAGAATCATTTTACTCGCAAAGGCACTGCGCAAAATAAGCCGTCGCTACGCCTATTGTTGATTGGTAAAAGAAATGTGAGCTCAATAATCACGTTCCTGATCATTAACGAACTTCATTTTTATCATTACATACTTGGTATAAGTAGCTCCGTTATTTTTCGGGTATTTGTTGTTGTCGTTGTTGTTGTTGTCGTTGTTGTTCTTGTTGTGAGTTCTATCCAACACACTTTACATAAAGTCAGGATAACGATGATCACATATGTGTATAATTGTTTCTTATCAAGTTTATGAAACAGAATAATTGAAATTAAAACATAGCTTTAGATTACAAATCACCAAATTACGCTAAAAATATAATTATGTAAATACAAAAAAATAAATAACCTTCTTGAATGAGGAATACACGAGATTTGACAAATTTCAAGCTTGGCTCCTAAAAATACATCAACCATACAACAATTCATGTCATATCAACATGTACTGACTTGTTTGATAGAAATTAATGCGTGACGAAACTATTTCCTTTAAAAAAAGATGGTCGGCGTATTATTACTAATGGATGTGATATTGCAGTTGATGGAGTATGAGCAATATAATTCTGTTGCGAAAGATTAATTACAACTAACGACCTCATTTTACGATCAATTGTTGGTCACCCTTACACTTTATGTGGTTCATGTTATTTTGTGACAAAAAGATTGTCTTAACATTAAACATGTGTAATATCGGATTGAACTTTCTTTTCAAGATAACTAAACAATTGCCCATACCCTAGGTTTAACACTATTGAAATTAAATTCCACACGATTAGATAGTTCTTGTTAAAAATATCATCAGATTAAAAACATACGCAGCAAAAAATTCTGTTCATGATAGATTTATTTATTACCGTTCCAGTAAAGTTATACGTAACACATATGATGTCACTAATCTTATTGAGTTCTTGTTTAAGGTTGGGGCGTCAATTTTTGGCAGCAACATCGGCAGCGAACATTTTATCGGCCTTGCGGGATCCGGGGCTGCGGCTGGTATTGTATTCGTCTTGTTTGAATGGGTTGTAAGTATATTATATGATGAAAAACATACGCTGTGTAATCTCTCCGGAACAGTCCTCTCTTAAGCAACGACCTCCCTTCAACAACAGCATGATATTTTTCACTGTACAATATACTTTTAATTTAACCGCTCTAGAGCAACAACCTCTCAACAAGAACATAAATTTGCTTCTCCCGAAGGACGTTGCTTTGGAGAGGTTGCACAGTATAGTAAACTAAAATACTTTTTCAAAGGTCCAGTAACTAGCTATATGTCTTTAGCACCGTTTCAGGGTATCGACATGTTAGTCTCATGTGAATTAACGAGACCCAAATATATGGCACCTTGTCTCACTGACTATTTTGCTAGGTTCAGAATTTTGACGACCATGCGTCTTAAAATAATAACCTAATCGTTGTTTCGGTTTAAAATGATATTTCATTGTCCGTAAATATCTTACAGAGGTCACTGGGTACTTCTTCTAAAACGTTAAGCTGGTGTTTTTTACATAGTACCAAGTATTAATTATTGTTCTCTGATTTAAATTGATTGGGAAATCAGATTCATTGCCCTGTTTCATTATCTCATCCTTACGAGTCTGGTGGTAATTCAACATTAATCCGAATTACATCTAATTTCACAATATAAAAATGTTTTAATGAGTAAAATTTTAATTATTAAAAATATGTTAGGTAATATTCATGTATTAGTCAGGTATAATTAGGAAATTGTTCAATAAGTTTTGATTCTTTGATTTCAGCCTGCTATGTTGATACAACTTTTATCATGGTTTTTCCTGCCTGTATTTATATCAGCTGGGGTAAGTTACACATAAACAGGGCATACGTCATGTTTCATCTGGAATACGTCATATTTCATCTGGGATACGTCATATATCATCTGGGATACGTCATTTATCATCCTGGGTAAGTCAGATGTCAGCTGAGATAAGTCATGTATCGGCTGATATATGTCATGTATCACCTGAGGTAAGTCATATATCAGCTGAGGTAAGTCATATATCAGCTGAGGTAAGTCATGTTTCAGCTGAGCTAAGTCATATATCAGCTGAGGTAAGTCATGTTTCAGCTGAGGTAAGTCATATATCAGCTGAGGTAAGTCATGTATCAGCTGAGGTAAGTCATATATCAGCTGAGGTAAGTCATATATCAGCTGAGGTAAGTCATATATCAGCTGAGGTAAGTCATATATCAGCTGAGGTAAGTCATGTATCAGCTGAGGTAAGTTATATATCTGAAAGCAATGTTTTGTACATCACAGATGAATAAGCTGAGTAAGCAAAAGACACAACTGCATATATAAAAAATATATAAAAAACTTATTCTTTAAAGTTAGTATTCAGAACAAGATTCCGTTCAGATTGTATAAACTGAAAGATATAAGCATGCTAATAACCCAGAGAATGGATTGTTTACATGCTGACATACCAGCTGTCAACTCACATTACGATAAAATGATTTCTTACTTGAGTGATTCACTTTGTAACGTATTACCTAATCCACAGTAGAGTGCATGATGTTGTCTAGAACTTTTTTTCAAATATTCCAAGGTATACACACTGCCAGAATACATGCAAAAACGTTTTGGAAGAGAAAGGTTACGGATCTACCTTAGTGTGCTGGCTCTGTTCCTGCACATTGTCACACGTCTGTCGGTAAGTTGACGTCAATCGGACTACTTCGGGAATTAACGAAAGGAAGACAAGTACTTTTTGTTCCAAATGAAAGTCAATATAAATGAGAAAATATAAATAGTGGTTTAATTGCATGGAAGTATTGTAGTATACATAGCCAGTCGAATGCCAAGTGAATGACGTTTCTCGTTCCGTATTGACCTTATCTGATGACCTGATTTAATATTTCTACTGCTGTACATTGAATAGGCCCGTGCTATGTAGATTGTGGGTGTTAATACTGTCAGTTAAATTTAAACATCAAATTGAAAAAAACAACATTACTTTTCTTCATTTGGGGTTTGTCGTCGCACCAACAACAAGGTTCTTTTGTTGACTTTTCCAGCTTTTAACGTCGCGTTACTGGAAGGTTAGTTTCCTGTATGTAAATAAAAAAAGGCTGTAGAAAGATTATAAATTGCATTTTGTGCCGCGGTCTCTGGTAAGATAATATTTCAAAATGCAACATCAAGTTCTTTCAGGAAAATATATAAACACTGGCTTTATATAGACGAACAAACAATTTATGGAAAAGGTTTAAAATGTTATAAGTATCATATTTTAACTTAAAATGTGTTTTTCTTTGATACCAATTGATACCAAACGATACGTGACACATTTTATGCAACAGCGTTTCTTCTGTTATGCATTTCAGGCAACAATATTTTCTGGGGCAATCTACATACAGCTTGCCTTAAACTGGAATATGTACCCGTCAATAATAGGGCTTCTGTTTATTACAGCAATATTTACCATTCTAGGTATATGTTGTTTGAATATATGAAAAAATCATACAAAGTGTGTTTTCATATGACACTTTGTTGTACCACAGTCAACTCTCGTTATGTCGATTTTTTCTGGCCCAAAAACACACTTCGTCTTTACAAAAATTCGACATAAACTTTGGACGAATATTGTATCGGCCATTTTGGCCATCGTTAGAATCACTAGTTCATGATAACTGGTGTGTGTTGTAGGAATTACTTATTTGTGATGCATGTTTATCTCTGATTGGTATTCTTCAGGCTAAATTTATAATACAGTTTTAATTAAATAGGTAAAAATGGTTCATTTTGTAGTACGGCGTCAGGGTTACATGCTATGAATGCATCTGAATGATTGGTCGATGACCGTAAACTTAACCAGCATATCAGAGGCTTTCTCCCTAATTTTGAGATACGTGATTTACAAAAAAAACTTGATTCTCTACGTCCGGGATGATATTGGTTTGTTTTGTTTGTTTTTATGTGACTTATTGTCACTGGAGTTTAACCTAGTTTTCCAACAATTTTTTCAGTTATATACGGCGACCGGTTCACCTAACCAGTATTCCTGGACTGTATACTAACCAGTGCTAACTTTCCCTTCCGCAAGGAGCCGGCAACTTCTCCACATATGGAGGAAAATCGACATATTTTTCAAATTTTCATGGAAGTGTATGATCTGCCGCGACCGGGAATAGAACCCGGATCTCCGGGTTACCAGTCCAGCACACTAACCACTGCACCACGGCCGCAGCCCTGAGAAATGTTTTGGGGTCGATTTCGATGGTGGTACCTCAAATTGTATCGGTTCCTCATACGGACGATATTATGTGGAGGTATTTTGGTGGCCTATTACACATTGTGATATAACGCTGCTTTGTAAAAGAGCTTTTTCCATAATATTTCTGCATGCAACACTTACCTATTGTATTCTTACAACCAGGTGGTCTCACAGCAGTGATTTACACTGATACAGCTCAGTCTATCATCATGGTGATTGGTGCTTTTGTCGTCATGGGACTAAGTAAGATTCATTCTGTCTTTTTAAAGGGCCGTTTCTCCATACTAAAATCAAACTCTCTGGGTTTTAACGTCGCACCAACATTCATGGTAATGTTGGTGACTTTCTAGCTTTAATGATGGAGCAGGACCCTAGGCGTACACCTGGGTAGAACCCCAGATCCCGCAAGTCAGCCGGACAGCTTCCTCACATGGGAGTTATTTTTTTGTCCCAGGTAGGGTTCGAACTAACAATGGTGAAGGGCCAGTGATTGCTAGCCAGAGACTATAACCACAGAGGTGTATATTGACTTCAAAAATAATATCAGAAACTAAAAGTCACGGTATTGGTTCGTAAATATTAGTTTTGTTAATATTTTATGAATATGAAAAACTCAATCGTAGCAAATACATAGTTAACATCCAGGTGACTAACACTTTATTTTTCTTTATATTCGAGATATTAAAAAAGTATTTCAGCAAACAAACGCCCCATTTAAACCCTCAATATACATTGTTTCACCTTTTTATTAAAACTTCCATCGAAAAAATCGACTTAAAAATTTTGAAACGCAAATCATGAATAGCGTGTACAGTACCTTTACTGCTTATAACCGCTATGAATTTTCCTTCCCTTACGGTTGGGTAAGTTTTGTTAACCTTAAGTGGGTACAGTCTGTCGTTGCTCCATAGATAATAAACTTCATTTGTATGAAGAGGATACGTCAAACAGAAAACAACAAACAACATTTAAAATGTTTCTTTACTTTCATAAAGAATTTCTTTTTATACTTGAAATTCACTTGAATGCTATTTTGACGAACGTGGATCTTTTCAGGTTTAGATGAAGTTGGTGGTTTCAGCAACGTGAACTCCCGCTACCAAGCAGCCAAACCTTCTGTGTTGTTACCAAACAGCACTTGCGGTGTACCACGTGAGGACGCACTGCACGTGCTTCGTGACGTCGACGCCGACTTCCCCTGGCCTTCCATGATTCTCCAAACAGGCGTGGCGTCCGCTTGGTACTGGATTTGTGATCAGGTAAAAAAAATCTTATCGTTTTGTTTCCAGTCAATAATCGTCTATTATGCTTCACTGATATTGTCGCGACTTTGCTTTGATTTAGTAAGGATGTACTTTTAGAATGTTTTCGAGAAAGATGTTTTATGCCGTGTTTTTATGCCATGTCATTAAAAATCACTTGTTACCTCGCACAAAGATAAAAGTTGTAAAAAGTAATGAAAATAAAAAATCAAATCAAGATTTGGTTCAGACTTAAATAGAAGTGGTACAAGTATGCTTGTAATGCACTGCATGTACGCGAGTATTTGCTTGGCAACACTTTACAGTTATTTCAAGTACTTTGGAACATGAATGACGAGTTTTAAATAAGAAACAATGTTCTTTTCACAACAGAAATGTTCTATATCAGATTATGGTACAAAGATGTCTTGCCGCGAAGAATATAACTCACGCCAAAGGCGGAACATTGTTGGGTGGATTTCTGAAAGTATTGCCTTTGTTTATTATGATGATACCTGGAATGATCAGCCGGATATTGTATACAGGTTACACATTTGTACGGAATCCTGGTCGTGCCATTTACAATGTCGCCGTTGAGTTTTAGGGTCAACACACGACAAAATACAAAGTGACATCGTGGCAATGCGATACGACACCCGGCGATGCGAAGCGACGCTAGACAATTCCTAACGAAATATTTCATTTTCTTATGGCTAAAAAGCGCGACATTATTCAAATGTCGCTTCGCATTGTCGAGCGTCGTATCGCATTGCATTGATGTCGCAACACCCAGTACATGCGTCAGAAACATTGTTGATGAAATAAATGTTGACAAAAGTAAGGAATCCTGATTGTGCTATGATGTAATGTCGCCTTTGCGTTTTAGGGTCGACATACGACAATAAGAAGCCACTTTTTCAAATTGTCGCTTATTTTATTATTTTTTTTGTTCTTCATACACCACGACGCTCGACAATGCTCCTTGTCTACCTTTGTGTTCATCAGTCGATGTATGTGGCTTTACTATACATAGAACATTTTGGAAACTCCAACAATTAAATTTGTGCTGGTTTCAGAGTTTTGCGCTATCAAATATACCAACTTATTATAAACTAAGCGTACATGTATAGGTTTATTCAAAAGGCTTTTGAATGCATAATTTCTTTTCACACACTTATGTAACTATGTTATAAAGTTGTTCGAAAGCCTTTAAGTTAATTTATAATATTACCTTCCCTTGTGTATATCCTTATTTAAACATGTGTACCTTGTGTTGTATTTGAAAAATGATTGTTTGTATTTTAGCAACAATTTTATTTGTATTGCTCTTGTCATTGTTCGCTCGCTGAATGTATGTCCTCATGCATTGTATGTGTATGAATTGGGTAATAAAATAAACTATCATCATATATGACATATGTTTTATTTCAGATGAGGTTGCGTGTGTCGATCCAGAAGTATGTGTGAAAGTATGTGATAACGCGGCCGGTTGTTCTAACATTGCTTATCCGAAGTTGGTTCTGGAACTGCTTCCAAAAGGTTGGGCTTTGGTTTTGTTAACATCGCTCTTAGGACGTGTATAATACATTACATGCGCACCAACTTATACCTTGCTCTCTTTAATCATATAAAACTTCTGATTAATGATTACTACGCATGCGCATATCATAAAGAGGAGAAGAGAACAAACGAGGCGACAGCTGTGACAGACATAAATCATTTGAAGAATATCAAACGATCAATGCATGATTGGTAATTTTTACATTACAGTAAACAATACAAAATATGTATATATTTATTCGACCTGTTCAGTATTCCTCCAATCACTATTTTGTTTTGTTTACAGGAGCACGTGGTCTAATCATGGCGGTGATGTTGTCTGCCATTGTGACGTCATTGACTTCCATATTTAATAGTTCTAGTACCGTTTTTACAATGGATATTTGGAGAAGGATTAGACCAAAAGCGAAGCAGCAGGAGTTACTACTTGTTGGCAGGTGAAATATGTTCGTTTCCCCTAACAGCAAGCCTGTTTGTTGAAAGTTCAGTTACAGACACGAACTAAATATAAGACACGTCTATAAATTGACATAGGCACTCGATTTCCGTGATGTTTATACCTGTACAAACGTTATTTCATAATCTAAACTCATCAAACAATGCAAGTCTGTCAAAAAAATCTTCATGGGTAAGTCACTCGCCATATTTACGCCATATGACGTCATTGATGACATCCAGCGTGGGTACATGCATTTCTTCTGAAATGCATGCGCTTTTCGGGCACTTCGCTATTGATGTGCTTGCACAGTAGCGACATGAACATTTTTTTGACATATTTGCGTCGCTTGATGAGTTTAGACAAAAAAAATAACGTCTAAACGAATATAAAAATCACGGAAATCGAGTGACTATGTTACATACCATCCATTAATAGAATTCAAGCAACTACTTTCCTCATTGTCTGTAAGGTGTAAGTTCGACTAATCTTCTAATCAAATATTACCAGTAATAACAAACTAGAAAAAATAATGCCATTAATTTTACGTTCAGAAAATATTTATTGACAATAGTATTTTTGAGATATAAGTAAAACTGACAACCATTTTGGTTCAATAGAATGTACAGTTTGTCGTGTAAAGTACAGCTTGTCGATGTCCGAATTTATGGTACCATTTTAATTACATTGCATGTATTACGACTTCTCTATTATAAGTCTTTAGTTTCGTTGATTTGGTCACAAATTAATTGAACAAATTATTTTATTTTAGGGCTTACATTGTAGTTCTATGTATACTGACTGTTCTGTGGATTCCGATTGTGAAGGCGGCGCAAGGGGGGCAACTGTTTAGTTATATTGTTGTTGTGGAGGGTTTTATAACGGCCCCTTTACCCATTCTGTTTGGTTTGGTTGTATTTTGGAATAGAACCACTGAGCAGGTACATTTTTATGTGAAAGAATGAACTAAGTGTCAGATTAGAAAAACAAAATCGTGAACTTAGAGTGTAAAGCAATTAAATTGTATTCCAGAAATGTTACTCTTTCTAACATAATTGCGCAAGTATTTATCAACAAGAATGCCTTGGCATATGATAATTAACTCAAATGGGAAAAACAATTGTGTTGACGAGAAGTATTTTATTTCAATCAGAAATATAATACAACAGTTTTCCTTTCTATGTGCATGAAATTCATCGGTTCAGTTCTTGTCACAAGGTGTGTTAACAATAAGCAACACTTAATGTCTTTTACTTCTAAAGTGCCGCACAGTTTTGTACTTAATTTGTACTGTGTTTCAGGGTGCCTTCTATGGTATAGTGGTGGCTAATATTTGTGGTTTAATACGGTTAGTCCTAGAGATTGTGTATCCCGTACCATCCTGTGGTGAGCCGGAAACCAGACCGGACTTTCTGTCAAAAGTCCACAGCTTTTACTACTCAGAGATGATAATGGCATTGCAGTTTGTCCTAACGGTTGTAATTAGTTTATGCACAAAACCACAGTCAGAGGACGAGGTAGGTATATATAAATTAAAGTAGGTCGTTTATTAAAAACCCGGTCTTTACTCTTTGACGGTACGGCTTTTTATTTAGGACTGAAAGAAATACACTATACTAATAGAATTTCCAAAATGGCGACCGCAGGCGGAAGCACATGTATGTGAAATTTAACTTGTTTTAAACAATGAAATTCATTACCTCAGTTCCAGTTACTTCAGATGTCTGAAGGATGACACTGCGCTTTGTTTGATTAATGTATAGGCCGTTCAGTAAACAATATAATATACGTCTGGGGAGGTTGTCTTGACAAGTTGTCAGAGGTCGTTATTTTCGTTAAAGTCAAATATTTCGTTTTTGTACAATGTACAATGTATAATGGAAATCATGCCACAAAATTCATTATCAAATGATGTTATTGTGAATAGAGTGTGATAAGCCACATTTCTTGCTTTCGATCTTACATCTTTGCAATCTTAATGCGCGTTGCAAGTTCCCATTTCACGTCTTTTATGGGACTTTCATACTCCTTTATACATGCCTTCTTTGTTCTTTTCTATGTTGCGTTATATTGCGTATCGTGTTAATTTCTGCAGGGATGAGTCATACTGTGAGTCTGCTTTGTTAATTTGGCGAAGCTTTCACTTTATTGAAAAGATATTCATGTATTCTTTGAAATGAGATTTTTACACGATACGTCTGGATACACGATGGCTAAACTTTTTATGCATTGATTTTAATTATACCTGTTGTATTAGATACGTGGTACCACGTGGTCAACTCGACTTCGACCAGCAGAAGTTGATGGTGAAGGATTGACTAAAACAGATGACGATGAGAATATAGAACTGAGTGTCGATCTGGAGACCGAAGATATGTTAACAGGTAGGTCTTTAGAAGAAGACGTTCCAGCGCGTAAATCGACATAACGAGATAAAAATGGAGATAACTTTAGCTTACCACATATTGTTTACCAAAACTGTTGATCAACTTGTTTCATTAGTTCATTCCATTCTATATTAGAGTCCAATTCAAATTACCGTATTTGGACATTCAAACTGCGTGGACATGTACATCAATATAGAATACGTCACTTGTATTAACATTTATACATAATAACATATCCCCAGAGGTAAGTGTGGGTTTCGGCCCTCAAAACTAGTTTAACCCCCCCCCTTCCATGTAAGTTTGTTGCTGTGCGTTCAAAGACGGTACTTCCGAGAGGCTATGTTTTCCACTCCATTTTGTATGTGTCTATATGTTGGGCGAGTTTTGGGTCGTTGGGTCTTGGGGAAGGTAGTATACTTGGGAAGGTTGGATTTTTTTGTATATTTTTTTTTTCTAGGAATCCTTTCCTCGTTTATATGACAGAACTCATGATTATATGGTGGTCATGAATATTGTTTGAACGATGCCCGTTTCAGTTTCTCTTTCTGAAATTATTTTCAAGGGATGAAATAAATAAATACTTGAATTAACTTCAGATGCAGAACGAAGCGAACACCAAAATCAGAGTAGAGCGCGTCAGTGTTACAACCATGTTTGTGGACTGACAGCAGACGACAATACTGGTGTTGAGATAAAAGTAGAAGACAGGCGCAATTTTCTCAGGGAATCTTCTAAATCCGCCTCCAGCATTAATAACACTTTTGCGATTGTTCTGGTGGCGACCATGTTCTTTTTGATCGGTTATTTCAAATAATTCATTTATTATTAATGTTAACTAGGTTTTATTGAAGTACAAAATGTAAAAGATGCATATGTCAGTTTGGGTTATACTTTGGAACATTACGATACAATACTCGCAAGAAAACAAGAAATATTGCGTTAAGGATGTTTGTTTTCTCGTGTCCGAAATTCTATGCTACTCAGAAACAAAGTGCGCCGGTAAATATGGAGGATTGGAGATCTTTGGTGCCATACATGGGCGTTTAATGCGTTTAGTCATTAAATAGTCCAAATAAAAGTAAAGAATGTTGCTCATTTATATACATGTACGTTTATATTTGTCTAGTAATTGTTTTTTTATATTTGTACATACAAGCAGTTAATTAAAAGTAGTGTGTTATTAGTAATCAAGCATTTTGTTGTTATTAGCAATATTCAGTTCCTCAAGAATTTTCTTTATGATTAACTAATGCGCCACTTCTGCTCATTTGTGATCATGACTGGCGTGGTGAAGAGCGATGGGCGGGTAAACACTAAGTTGGTTAGAGTTTATATAGAAAAAAAACCTTCAGAAATAAGTAATCACGCTTGCTTGCTCGTAGGTTACTTATTTTCAACAAATTTTCTAAATACAGTAAAACCCTGAAAACCGAACTCTCTGAAAACCGGAATTATCTGAAAATCGGACGATTTTTTATGTCCCATTTTTTTCTGGTTTTGAGTGGTTTTACTGTGCAGTCTAACATAAATGAACAACAATAGCCATAATCATATCTATAGTTCAGTTGTCTTGTAAACGATTCATTTATCCGAGAACGCTGGTTCCCAAACTGGCGGCTGTTCGGCATTCTCCAAGTGACACAAAGTCCAAAGTACCTTTGGTTGCCTCAATTCTGCATTTGGTCACGTAGAAAATACATTTGTTTTCTGAAAGGAGAACATATAGAATGTTTCCATCAGTAACCAGAATAAATTGTCGATCTGACAAAATTATCACAAGCTATGGTCTTTCATGCACTTATTTCTTTATTTATATCTTTATTTATATCTTTATTTATATCTTTATTTGTATCTTTAAATGGAGGTAACAACTTGAGAAGAAAGTTAATGACAATCTGTACAGGGATCCGTTTCCAAAGTGACAAGATGTGGAATGTTTCTTCGGGTGGAAACAATGAACGGGGTTCAGTTTAATGACAAACATATAAAAGTAACAGGTTATTTGGAGGCCATTTCAATGGCAAGATCACTTTATCATAATGACCCCTAATTTTCGGTCTGACCTTCAATGTTTCAACTTGATGATGTGACCACCTCATTATATATACAGTAAAATCCCTGTAAACCGGACTCTCTGAACGCCGGAATTCTCTGAAAATCGGACTATTTTTCATGTCCTTTTTTTTCTTCGATAATCAGTAATTCTCTGAATACCGGAATTCTCAGAAAACCGGACTTTTGGCCTAGTCCGGAAAGGGAGCAGTTTTCAGTGGTTTTACTGTACCAATATTTTGTCCTAAAACTGCTCGATTTCTTATGTGCTTACGGTATGTAACTCCGTCACTTCCACAGACTGGATATTTTTCGGTCATATCGCAGTTCATGTTGCATCTGTCAGCGGTCGAAGTCAATGTGTTGGTGCCAGTTTCAATGGCGAGTCCACTTGTGTCAATTTTGCCACAGTCACCCATATGATCAACATTTAATGTCTTGCCGCTCATACGATACTTGCATTCCGCTTGCAAAAATTCGCATTTGTTTTCTGGAATGAAAAAAAAACTTATTGTATAATAACTGCTGCTATTTAATTATAATGGCTGTAGATTGGCAGGTGCATGTATGTGGCGATCCAATCCGATCCACGAGTAGGGGCCAACGATTCGCAGATCGAACCATGAATCTCATATCAAACGGAAAAATATTCTAAAGTACGTTGTTGTCACTTTTAGAATGCTGATAAAACTGATTATTAAAGCATCATTCGCAAGTCTGGTTACAAATACTGACGAGGTGATCTTAATGACGAAGTGGTTTCCATGTGATGTTATACTGTAGCAAAGAAAGACATCCTTACGGTAAGTATTGCCGTCTGTTCCACAGATAAGTAAAGTATCGGTTGATGTACAAGATGACAGTCTGGAGCAATCGTCTGTAAGGCTTCCGGTGTTCGTTGTCACGATCGGCTTCACATTCTGCGTTCTTGTGCATTCACCTTTGTTCACAATCTGCAGGGTCATACCATTGGCATTATACTTGCACGCCATCACCTTGAATACGCAAGAATTCTCCACCGTCTCTGTTGAATAGAAATGGTATATGTTGTCAACACACGTGTCTGGGTGAAACCAAACAATCAAATTGTTTAGGCGTTAAATTTTGACATACATGCGTAAAAGACGCACCCACAACTTTTTATATATTTCTAGGGGGGTGGGAATGTGCGTCTTATACACAGTCAAATACGGTATAAATCTAAGAACGTAATTCTGACAAAATGTCATAAAATGCAGGAAGGAATCACTATAAAGTTACCTTCGAACTTATCAATCACATCACTTATCCGAATCATTGATAACGACCGACGCTACCCCACACACCACATGGTATTATCATTTTAAAATTGCGCTTCATACCAGCAGAATATTTATATATTTATATGACATATAACAGTTCTTGCGAATTGAATGAAATTACTTTTCTTTGTCCTAAATACGGGAGATATTCATGAACAGAGATGTATGGAACAAACAAAATCGTCACACAACAACTTGGTGGTAAATTTGGAAATTCCTAAAATGATGAACATTTCTAGGTTTCCCGTAATTGTAGTATTTGTGACAAATAAACATTTATTTAAAATTTATACCATGCACAAATATCATTAAGTTTTTAATTTGATCAGCGTATAACAGACCTGTTGATCAAGAGGTCGATGTATTTAGATCTGCGAACAGCACACGTATTGCCCTGACAGTTTGACTGAGGGTGTTAAAATTGGCTTCCTTTGAGATTTAGACATCATTTAGGGAATTTTAGGGAATCTGACAGCGGCGTACGAAATGATGTACAAAATGTTAGTGTTGGTAATTAACCCACATATACACAATAGAAACAATGCCCGTCACGTAATTTTGAAATACTGTTGAGAAGAGAAACGGCGTTAAATTTTATTAAAACATATTCACTAATTCATACAAATTAAAGTTAAAGTGGGGGAGAAATGAAGGTGCAAAATAAAGATCTCCTACGGTAATTTGTGCCATCAAAAGCACACAATGGTTCCTTGGCCATGTAATTTTCACAGGAACCACAATCCGCCTTCACATAGCTGACCAAAGCTGTAATATATTGAAAGATATTTCTATTGAAAAAATGCGACAAAATAGATCTATTTTATTGCCGTTGTTAAAAAACTTGAGACTGTAAATCCAAACCTGTGTGATTCAACGGGCTCAAGGTTGTTGAAACATATTGACAGAACTTAATGGTGACCGACGAATGGATGCCACATGAACTAAGGTCACTCTTCAATACATATTTACTGATACATCTATAATTGGTCCAAAATCCTCTGAATGAACATCAATTATGATTGAAGACACTGTTTTGTCTTTCCCCTAGTGGTCTTTGTCAACAGGCGTGACAGTCTACTTAATATTGGGCCACAAATTATAACCAATGCATATACTCAGTTCTCTGCACTTAAAACTAAGGACTCTAAACCCAGTCTTATGAGAGGCGTTCTCTATGTGGATTTAAATGCATTGTACATTTGATACTAATTAGGTATATGTACTACATATTTCTTATGATTAGCTTTCTCTGAGATTTCACGGCGGTTCTGGGATTTTAGAATAATCATTGAATTTCAGCACATTAACTGTTACACACAAACACAATAGTTACTCTCAGACAGTAGATATATACAGTGCTCCCCCCCCCCGTAAGGTCACCTCCAAGGCCAATTCCCTCCAAGAAACGACAGTAAAAGGCACACATACACATGATAAAAAACACCTGTCGCAAATGTATCAATTCCCTCCGAACAACAACTGCCTCAAAGAAAAACACTTTTTGGCGACTCCAACAAGTGTTGCTTTTCGGAGGGAGCACTGTAATAAATTTAGATATACATTTGTATATAAAATAATCTACGATTCAAAATGAAAATTCATCTCTGGCGCAATGGGTGAAATCAGTTTTGGTTACAATTTCGGATCCAGGCATTTATTTTTACTGAAGACCAAACGGCTAAACCATTTGTCTTCAATTACTGCTTCGAATTTTCTGCAAGAGAAGTTAGCAGTTACTTGTGGAGAACAAGGTTAGTAAATTGGAATAGAACCAAAGAACACAGGTTAGGTTAACAGCCCGCCGGCATGTAATTGAAATACATGTACAGTTAAAGCTAGCGCAAACCCTTGGGCAAATAAAATAAATACATTGTACAAAAAATATATATGATACCAGTGACAGTTTTCAAATCAATACAATTACTATTGGATATTAAAAACGCGGTATCTATGTTTCATTATTACCCATTTAAATGTATGTTTACTTACCTGCTAGGAGAACAAACTTGAACATCTTTAGATGAGTGTCTGAAGCCAACAGGATGGTTAATGAAAGCGAACTAGCAAAGTCTTAGAAAATCGTGATTTGTGTCAGCAAATCTACTTTGATCGTGGTGTTAGTGTGACCAAATATAGACACTGGACTGGTTTTTGTAAAAGTGTCTGATAAGAAATGGTATGTAAAACCTTTGAACCGAATACTGACCTATGCTTGTTGGTGTCATGCAGAGGTATCGGTGTTTATGTTACGTTTAGATTAAAGGGACTAGATTCCAGATTTAGAGCTTCTAGTTTGAAATCTGAAAACTCTTTTCATTTGTTGATAAATACCTTAATAAGATGTATAATCAAATTGTATCAAGAATACAGATGGTATACGTGTACATGTATTTATCTACTACATATTTTGAAAGAAATGTTATATTCCATAGTTAAACATATCATAATGATCTGGTTCAAATGAAGATGCAGTAAAGATCTTTTTCACAGGGGGCTAGCAAGTTGAAGAGATGTTGTATAATGGTGTATTAGACCTAAAATGGCCACACGGACCAAAAAACACGTATATCATATATATATACAAGGGTTACAACTTCCGAAATGTCAGTTTCTGTACCAAGTTTGTTTAACAATACGAAACTTTTCAAGAAATCGCTCAAATTTCTAATAACTGGTGCCTATAGATAGCTAATACATTAGACTACACGTAACCAATAAGCACTTTGTTCAATTCAAAATGATGAAGCAGATATTTAATCTTTTTCCTTCGAAAAATCGTCAATTTCGTTTAACCTCGCAATCCCAAATTGATCATAATTACCATACTAAATACAAGAGATTGACTAAGGATCTATGAAGTAAAACTCGTAATTATACATAAACACGAAACATTTTTCTTTACCATGAAGGGAGGTAAACAATGCAAAAATGTGATCGTGAAAATTTCATTAATGTGTAGAAATTACATAATCACCGGTTGCAAAACGAAATTGAAACTAATATATATCTTATTTTTTTAATTGTTTTATAAAGCCATAATGCCTGTGTGTAAATTTTTCATGCAAGGATCTTGTCGTTACGGCAACAAATGTTGGAATGAACATCCAAGTGGTGGTAACCAAGGTTAGTTTGAAATGACAATGCGTTACGTAGTGGGTAGTATTCGGACAGAACATGTGTTCGGATAACATCTTCGGCTGTTTTCCATTCAAAATTCTTCGTTTTATTGTGATGTGTTCTTCGTTTTTCTCAGTATTTATTGTTACATAATGTTTATAAAGTATTCTATATAAGTTTACATTCGGTAGGAAGTGCAAAAATGACACCACACTAAGTCCCTCATTCCTCTAATCCTCATTTGACCAGAGGAATGGCTTATTTTCCATTGGCGTATATAAAGAAGTGTCTTCAATCCGAATCCCTGTTTGCTGTCCATATTGTAAAACATTAGTTAACAATGTTGCCAATTTATTTGATTCTAAGTGAAAGTAATTGAACATTAATTGCCTAAATTTTATAATAAAGAAGTCATGGTGATAAAATTTTATGGGTTTCCATTAGTTACTTCATTTAGTAATAAGTAAGCTTTTCATGATACTAGGATGTGCCATACTAGGATTGCCTCTAGGGCAGATCTGATTATGCATCACTTTAATTCTTTTTATGACACTGAATTACAAATTTCAATACTTTTATTGTACACAAATAAATTTATTGATAACAATTTATACATTATTCATTATGCATACATATGCATTTGACAAAATCAGAATTGTTAGGCTATTTAGCAGTTTAAATAGATAAAGGAAGATTTGTTTCAATGTCATAAGAACAAACTGAATGAATGGATTGTTTCTTTATCCTAAAGTCAAACAGGTCTTACCTTTCTTTGTGACATATTGACAGTATGTGCCATTTCTTGACTATTTGTTTAGAAATCAGAAACTCTGTGAATACCCCCTTTTTGTTATTAGAAGCTATATAAAGTCAGTTATCTATCGCTAGTTTGCTATCTAAATATGAGTAATTTAATTGATTACAGTGATTTATGAGCTTGTAACCTTCCAAAGTCAAGTTCAGCAAGATGTAAATAACAATGAAATTCAGTGGTTGATGTTTCATTAAATATTGTGAATATTTTGCTTCTGCAAAAGTTGCTATAGAGAGAAAATGTGCCCTGAAATTTTCCATCAACTGTGCTGTTAAAACATTCACTTCATCTTCTCTCAGTTGTAGGATAAACAAAAAAGTCACTTGATCATACTTCAGTCATAGTTTGATCATCAGCTCCTGAAATGTTTGTTTGGACTTTATTTTATAATGAAATTCCTGTATTTATTTGTGTTATTCTATTAACATTTGCTTGACAGCCTATTGTAATTTAAGGTTTATCGTATGATATTCAGTATAGATATTAACATAGACTGTTGTATAATCCAGGTTTCAGTGTTACAGCACAGAGGCAGTTGTTTGGTAAAAAGGGAAGTGGTGGCATTCAGCCTATTACTTTTGGACAAAATCAGAATCCATACAAATGGATTGCTCCTGACAATCAACAACAGTTCAAAAACAACCAGACTACTGCACAATTATCCTCAGCTGAAGTTGTGTAAGTTATCAGATGAAAATAACAGCTTTTTATTAGAACAAGTCAATGTTTCATTAGGGCTGGACAAATCCACTCGTCCGCTCGTACAGGTAGAAATCCACTCGGGATGATTTCTTCTTGTAATTATGAGCGGAAATATCTGTAGAACTAGGTAAAATTTTAAGATGGTCATCTTGCAGGATGAGTAGCCTGAGAAAAATTTGTCAAGCCCTGTTCATACAAATGGTATGACATTGTATTGGTAATGTAGCTATAAAATAAGCAAATAATGTCAGGCTTTCAGTGCACCACTTATGCTTTGAAACTGGTTTTTGAAATTTGTAAAATCTGTTTTTGTCTAATGTTTATTGAGAAATAGCAAGTTAGTGTTTAACCAAGATAATTTTTCTTGTCCCATCAAGCACTTTACTAAAGTCACAGACTAAGCTTATGTGTTATTTCTTTACAATTTGATTATCACCATTTACTTGAATTGTATCATTTTGCATTCTGACAGCACTTCTCCATGTTGTGAAAAATGCTGTGAGAAATCTTTAATACAATATCACTCATACATTGATACTGTTCTGTTGTAGGAAGGGACTTGCTGGTGAGGTTACTATCACTTGGGAAGGAGGCAAAATGTGGCCATTTTCTTGTTTAGCATTTGAAAAAGATTTGCCAAGTCTGCCTGGTATGTGATTAATTTTATTATTTGTATTTTGTATCCTTTCACCAGAAACTTGACCCTGTGATTTGTTGGCCAGTATTGAGAGACAATGCTTTCCTTCCTCACCTCTCTTCCCTGCCTTACTCGCTACCACTCTTTCTCTTCCACTTTCTCTCTCCCACCATTCTCATTGTCTCACTCACTCACTCTACCAATTTGTTGCATGGACAAAAATTATTGAACTGGCTTTAGAATACAGAAAAATTGATCATTATATATTCTTGAGTTTTTTACAAAAAAAAATCATCAAAGGAACAGAGATGTTTGCTATTTACTCTCATGAACTTTGATATTTTTAAAGGATGAATTGTTGAATGTGTATGGATACTTGATGCTTTTTAAAATACAGGAAAATCTATATTTTTGATACCAGAGAATGCTTGACTCTTCTATTATTTCTCTCTACAGGTTTTACAGATATTTCTCCCGAAGAAATGAGACTGGAAGCTTATGAAGCCCTGAAACAAGGATCTGTCCAATCTTATGTATGTTATATATAAACTATTAACGACCCATAGTTTATGTACGTCAATTATTAAAACCACCTAATTATTAAGACACCTCATTATTAAGACACCTAATTATTAAGATCACTTCATTATTAAACCATGTCAGTATTAAGACCACATCATCATTATGAACACCCATTTTCAGATGGTTTATTGAATTTCTTTCGTATTTCAACTTGAATATGAGTCCACTTCAATTTTTAGACTTTTATGGTATAAAAGCAACTATTTTGTCCCCAAGATGTTTACTGTAATCATAAATGCCTTCATCATTGTCTGGCATAAATGTAATCAGTCTATTGTTAATTTGTGTGTTTCCTCCAAGTTTTTACTTAGGGGTCATCTTGTCTTCTGAATTAGTTTTTCTGTGGGTTATTGATACTAATCGGGGAATGAACACTGTTGTAAAATGTATTATTACCTGCATTTTGTACTATCCACGCAATCAAGTTCATTTTAGTAATCGTTTTTGCTGTGTACATGTATTCATATTTTTTTAGAAGTCTGCAGCTTCTGTTCTTGATTTCATCATGCCATTGATGACCTTTTCAAATGCAACTTAGTCAATTTCGAAAATATTGTGTTAATGATAATACTGGGGCCACAGTGAGCAAGTGGTTATGGTCTCTGACTAGTAATCCCCAGCCCCGTACCGCTGTGAGTTCAAATCTTACTGGGGACCAAATAAATTGCAGATCTTTAAAAACTGTCCTGTTAGCTTATTGAAGGTCAGTGGTTCTGTCCAGTGTATGCTTTGGGTCTTCCACCACAGTTTCAACTTGAAGAGTCACCAAATGACCCTGGCTGTTGATGCCACTTAACGCTTAAATGAAAAAATCTTAATACCTTAATTGTAGTGATGTAGTGATGTTGTTATTTGTAAGTTTTAAGAGTTCTAACTCTGGATATGGTCACACCTTTTTATAATCCAGTCCTCCCTATTATCACATGACTTGATTTTACAAGTTATTTGAAATGGTTTCCTTAATTGCTTGATTCACTGGCTTTGCTTAACCCTTTTTGCCTTATAATACCGCATTGCCCCACATCTGAAGCAGAAAACTTTTGAAAACATTGAGGCAAAAGGAGCCATTGCTTGTAATAATGTTTTCCACTCTGTCAGAGAGGAATAACCCAGTTTTCTTAAATAAATTGATGTTTTGTATACTAGTATTTACTTTGAATTGGGAAGAGTTCAAAATATGCTTATGTGGCAAAGGATTACTAAAAACAGCAGGTTCATGAGTTTGAGCGCTTGGTATGGCACTTGTTTTCTGAGATGGTTTTGTTGAAGTTATTACCCCTAAAGCCATTTATCCTTTCTGTGGATTCATTTGTAGAAGTTTACAATTACTTGCGGAGAACTAGATCAGTACTGGTACGATATCCAGGAAGATATATTTTACTTAAATGCCTTCCAGTATAACTGAAATAATTTGGAAAACAGACAAAAGCCCCCAAAAAGCTATAAAAAGAACAAAACTAATGAATTGCGTAGATAAATAGGTGTAAACTGTTTATCTTGATGAACAAATGGTTGTCTCCCTTTGTCCAACACAGACTACTGTTATAATTAATACTAATATAAGCACTTTTGTTATGATTTGAATTGAATGCAGTTGTGTAAACTTAGAATATATATTGACAATATTCTTATCAAGGACGGTGTATGATGGATATGCTATGTAAGATGTTATTTGTGCACTTCATGATTTGGCATATTGGAGTGGTGCTAATGAACATTACACCCTGAAGCTAGTTGCACTAAATAGCTGTATAATAACGCATTGTCGTAACCATGGAAATTGTTTGTTTTATTTCAGATACAAAAAGTAGAAACTGCTTTTAATCAAGTAAATGTCCAAAGGCAGGAGCTAAAGAACCCGAACATGTCTCTTAAACAGAAGCTGGTAAATATTTCATAATCTTTTCTGCATCTGTGTGTATGAATTTGTTCCAAACTCTCGCATTATTTGTCGTAATGCTTGTCTCATTGTGTTTTCGTTGGAAATTTTTCTAAGAGAAGTGAAAGTTTGTTAAGTATCAGTCAATTCGGTCAGATTTTATGAATCTGAAAATATCTTTCCTAAGTATGTGTTCAGCACGGAATGCTCTCCTTTTTATTGTATAGGACATATATACTCTGTTTTGTAATGTTTAATTAAGTCTTCCTGGCTTAAAAGAATTGTCAGATCATTAAATAAATATAGACCTCCTAATTGAAGATTTAATTAATCATTGCGAACAGAATTTAAAAAAATCAAGATTACGATCTTGGTTCTGGCCTACATAAAGAAAGGAGTTGGTACTGAAAACGCAAAATCAACATGGCAGCAGTAGGTGGTAAAATCAGTACCTGTGTGAAAATAACAAGTGTATGACTGTATTTGAAATAGAAACATGGTGAAATTATGGCACTTAGTGCAAGAATTAAGCCAACTGCAGCATAGGAGGATAAATTACTATTCTGTGTTACAGTTCTCTGTCTGTCAGGTCTATGTGAAGATGCTTTCGGCATGAAAATGTAGGCTTACAACATCAAAGTATGCCCCGGTTAATGTGATGAAATTACTGAAGGAATTCTGCTTTTTAAATCAACTGTTTCTTAAAAGAAATATTTTATTGTTTTTTTTTTGTCATTGACATAGTTTAGTTGAAACTTTGCCTTTTTTTAGTGCATGTATTTATAAGTATTACATGCCATGACATTGTATAAGGGCAAAAGGTTTATGCCACATCAGTAATGCCCCCCCCTCCCCTAACGGAGGTTACTACAAATAAGGTGTTCAGTTGTACACTATGTAGCTTACATAGACAGGAAGTGTTAAGACATAGAGTGATAGTAAATGCCTAAAATGTTAAAATTATTTAACATTTATCCACATCAAAGAATGAGCATCATTTGGTCAAAGCAAACGTTTTCTATCAATAAAAATGTTTCTTGAATATACTGTTATTAGTGGTAATTTCACAGATTTAAATTTTATTATATTTTAGGAGTTTTCCCTTCTTTTATTTGGGAGTCCTGAAACTCTTATGCCTGCCATTTTGGGGGTTCCTGGTAAATTTTGGGGGGGGGGGTCCCTATATAGAATCATGTTTGGAATTTAGAAGCAGATTTAGGGACTGACACACCCAAAAAACCATGATGTGTTCTTTGGGTTGTTTTCAATTTTGATTCATGAATGGTTGCCCCCGATGCTATTTTGACAACATGCTTGACTCATTTAATTTAAATTAATAAACCTTGCTATGACACTGATTTCAGGAAAAGTGAATATTAATTGAAAACGTGGGTCCCAGATGAAAAAGTTGTGTCAGAGATGCAGGTTTTCTGTGTCCAGGAAAACCCTGTATTTTTTGCATTCTGATGGTATAGAAGATTCTTGGATGATTCTTATATTTATTTTTTTTTACTTGTACCTCTTGGCAGAAAGTTTGTGAAAAGTTAAATAAAGAGAATCTTTTATCATTTTATTTTTTTCTTCAGATCTCATTCATAGAAGATTGTCGACGTAAGAAATCTAGTGGGTAAGTTATTATGTTTAATTTTTGTCCAATGGTTTATGTATGTACATGTATAAACTGAGGCACGGTCCAGAGGTTAGTGCTGGACTTGTAACCCAGCGATCCAGGTACAAATTGCAGTCACGACAGGTCATGCCCTTCTTTGAAAATTTGACAAAAATGGTGATTTTCCTCCATATGTGGAGAGGGAAGTTGCTGGCTCCTTGTGGAAGGGTAATTTAGTGCAGTCCAGGAAAACTGGTTAGGTGAACAGGCTGCCAAATATAACTGAAATATTGTTGTAAAACAGCTTTAAACCCTATGAAAAAAATATATATTAACATAGCATCACTGAAAACTCATTTGTCTTTGAGTGTTTATTTTTCCAAAATATATTTGGAGTGAAACTGAGATTTGAGGAAAGAAAAGAAACAGTTATGCTGAGTTATGATGCTTCATTCCCAGCATTAATTAGGAGGGGGGGTGCTTATTAGAGGATATCTGGTAGTGCTTATTAGAATAAATGCGAAAATTGATGTCCAGTGGTTATGGTACAGTTTGTGAGTAAAACACTCAACCTTAAGTCTACAGACTTTGACCAGGCAACTTTTTAAATTCATCTCGTATCAACAAACACCATTTCTGGTCCGGGGGTCCTTTATAGGGTTAACATACTGAAAATGCATTCAATATTTCAAAATATTTTATTTTATAAGTAGCATTCAGGATTCAACAAAATTTTTTAGGCTCTCGTCCAGCAGGATGACCTGCTTAGAATTTTAGCTTGTTCTACAGCAATTTCAATTCGTCCTGAGTTGATTTCTACTTGTAATTACGAACAGACAAGTGGATTTGTCGAGCTCTGGCATTCAAGATCTTTAGTAGAATTGGAGTCTAAAATTTCAGTCATAGTAATATATGGAGAAATAAGACACTTAGGACAAGTTTGAAATGGGGACTTAACCTTAAGTATGATTACGTCACACTAAGGGCTGAAGTTTTTTTATTGGAGCTGATCCCTGATGATGCTCAAATAATTCTACCATAAATTGTTCAAATAAAGAAAAAACAACACAAGTTTTTCATTTATGTATAAATAGGCAATTTTGTTCTTTTTTAAAAAGTGCTGCTTTAAAACTCTCAGCATCTGGTGATATCATTGATACGATTTCTTCATTCTTCTTTTTCAGAAGTACGCCAAAGTCCTTATTCAGCGGTAAGTCGGACATTTCAAAGTTTCTGATTTAATTAGCGTTTGACGAATGTTGGAGTGGTAGCCTTCAGACACGCAAAGAACATCAGCATCGTGAAATTAGTTACAAACCATTTGTGAAACTTAATTAATTTAAATTCGAATGAACGCAGCCAGTAAAGTTGGTATCAGGTGTGATGGCACTCTGTACAAACATAATTAGTTGTATTAGGTGTTGTATTACTTGCTAGATAATCTATTTTTCTCAGCTAGATGTAGTTTTATGTTAAAATGCTGTTAGGGTACACAACGAGAAACTCCGTCTTGTTTCACAAACTGAATAAAGCGTTAGTTTATTGGGTATTATAAGTTATGTACGCTGTATTGAAGTACAAGCATTCACGTTCTGAAATTTGACGTGCACAGATGTATGGTCTCGTATATATACAGTCAGACCTCGTCTTCAAAGACCCACCTTCAGGAGTGTTAACATGGTCTTTATTGAAGCGTTTTATTCAGAGGTTATTGTGAGCTTGTAATGAAAGTAAACCGGAGCCTATTTCACAGGCACGTCTAAGCTAGATAGCAGCTTTTAAAATTTAAAATCCTGCTAGTGGTAGGCATTTCATACTTTCACCAGTAACTTTCAACAACTGACAATAAGATAGAATGATTTTTATTTACAAACAAGGGGTTGACTTAGCAAGATTTTAATTTTGAAAACTCTTACCTTAGCTAAGGCATGTCTATGAAGTGGGCCCGGGTCTTCAGCACTATAGGTTTGACTGTTAAACAAATGCTGTTGTGTCTATGTTTGTCTCATACTGTAAGATAGTTTTCTTAGTAAATTGTAAATTTTTCTCCTGTTGGAATTTCTGTGCATCTAGATCATTTTGTACCCTTTTGTTTTGTCCTGGTGTAATGGTATTGTTTGTTTTTGTTTCTAGTCAGCCAAATGTTTGCTTATAAACTTCCTTGGGTTGTTTATGAATTTGAAATTTCAGCCTTTAACACTGATTGCTTGTGAATTATTATACTAATAGTAATCATAAAATATTAACTTATGTAATTCTTTGTCTATATTTTAGATTCAAATGCGTCTTCTAATTTGTTTGGTGGAGATGATGGACTTTTTGGTAATCCTAGTAACAACCAGACTGGTTCTGGAGTTTTTGGTGCACAGTCTGGATTTGGTCCACAATCTGGGACACAATCTGTGTTTGGTCAGACTGGTTCCCAAACATCAAGTGTTGGACTGGCTGGAACACAGTCATTATTTGGACAGTCAACCTTTGGTAAAACTGACCAGTCGAATAATTTATTTGGACAAAGTACATTTGGTCAAGCCCAGCCTTCTGCTCAGACTGGTTTGTTTGGTAAACCCTCACCATCCACTGGACTTTTTGGCCAAGAAGCTTCCCAAGCACCGAAACAATCATTGTTTGGGTCATCAGTCAGTTCTCCTTTTGCTTTTGGTTCTGCAGTGCCCTCAACACCATTTGGACAATCTAGTGCTCAACCAAAAACATTGTTTGGTCCATCAACCACTGCAGAAGTACCGGAGCCAGCTCTGGCTCCAACAGCTCCCGTACAGGCAGCAGATAATGCAGCCCAACAAACATTGTCTACTTACACTCCAGTGGATAAACTTACTTCACAGGAACTAGAACAATTTAAAGCTCCCACATTTGTGCTAGGCTCCATACCAACCAAACCACCTCCCAAGGAGCTCTGCTTTGGTTGAAGTACGTGTGTTCACACCTTAAAAATATTTGGCACAAAATCATGCACTAATTCGAAGAGAAAGCTTGGCCATATCTTGAATTATACAATGATGTGTTTTAATGAACTCTTACGTATATTAAGCATAGAGATTGAAGGTTATAAAATTGACTTTGAAGATCAGTCTTTGAATACAACCGTGCTATTGGTCAATTATAATCATGAGCACTGTAACAACCAATCAGATGCTTAAGTTTTAAAATAGTCTCTATGCTTAAATTTCAGCCAGATTACCTTGTGTTTAATAAGTGATAGATCACTGAACTCTTCGCCTATAAAATCAATTAAGGTCGTGATATTCTGTTTTTGTCTCTCTTCGTATATGCTATATCTTGTCATAAAAAATTTGGAGTGAGTTGTCTCCAAAAATAAAATGAAATGTCTGAAGACTGTCACACGTTACTTTCACTGTGAATGATCGGAGTTAGCAAGTGATCTTTTAACGGTAATTGAATTAATCTGAATAATGGTCGTAACTTTCTGAGTAGATCTGTCCTAGTTCGTTATGTCTACATTTGTTATAGGTGTCGCAAGTCAATGACATTAGAATAACTGTGTTAAATGTGGACAATTGTTTGTTATCATGGAGACTTAGTTTTCAAATATTAATGGGACTCAACTGCAGATTTCTATTTAAATGAAACTGAAAACTTTTGTGTGTTTATTTTCTGGGAATCCTCTCTCATTTATAACGAATTCTTGTATTATTTCAACATAGATACTGTGGAATTATAAATTTTCATAGAGCATTTAATTTCTTGGGTGAGCTTAACTATGAATTCAAGTACCCATGAATGAAGATGTTAGTAAAAATATGATTGTATCCAAAAAATGTCTATCAAAGATTTGAAAATCCATGAACTCAAGTACCCATGTAATTACTAATTAAGACAAATCCACGAAATTTGGTACCATCAAAATTAAATGTAACCAAGGTATACTAAAGCTATAACTCTGGTTTCATTGTATTCTGATGTGTGTTTAATTTTTTATTGATTGTAAGCCTGAATGATGGATATGTATTTTTGATTTGAAATTGTTAAAAAAAACACAAAAAATTGCGTATCATTGGTCAATATTTTGTTATTGTAAACAGAAATTTTGAAAAAGAAAATAAAGAAAGTATTTTCATTCGTAAGACAGAACACATTTTTGAATCATTTACATTAAGTACCTCACAATCAGTTCTATTCATATAACATTGTTGAATACATTGGCCTGAATAATTCAAGGGCCATAACTCAATCTAATTGTTTATTTATTATCATTGTTGAATACTGTTGCCTTAATAATCCAAGGGCCATAACTCAATCTAATTGTTTATTTATTATCATTGTGGAATACTGTTGCCTTAATAATTCAAGGGCCATAACTCATTCTGATTGTCCTTTTTCTGTACTTTTTTGAATGCTTTTTCTGTGTTATTCAAGGGCCATAACTCTAACTGTCCATTAAAGCCTAAGGTACACAAGGGTTCTTTGAAATTCTGCGAGAAAGTATTAAATAAAGACTTTACATGGTGATTTCTTATTTTTGCTCAAATGGACAAAGTGACTAGACTACAATAATTTGCTTGTTGTATCTCTCTTTAAAATATTCACATTTAAACAAAGCATCTTTCCTCTATCTCTTCTCAATGATAAAAAAATGTAAGCTCAAATCTTTGAATCACCTGTGACCCAAGTTACATTGCTTATATTGTTCATCCTGACATTTTACTGATATCAGACTTTTGCCATATTTAGAAAATGAATATATCAGAGATAGACTCCATGTCGGAAGAAATTTTGTCCTGGAAAACTTACAAACAGTACACAGTTTACACGTCTCTCATCTGGTTCAGTATGGAGTCCAGTAACTAGAATATTTTGTAGGTGTTTGTCTGTTTATGAGGTTGTAGAATGGAATAGTTCTCTGCCATAATTAGACAGACATGTTGTTGTTGATTGTATGGTCTTTCCCTCAACAAAGGAAGACACTTTTTTATGAGTTTTTTGTTTTTATTTGTTTTATTACTTATCTCACTATTCTCCATGTTATTTCTTTATCCAAAAATAATTGTAATTACTTTACTTTGCAGATCATTTTGCTTTATGACCTTGACTTTGCAGTTCATTTTGCTTTTATGACCTTGACTTGCAGTTCATTTTGCTTTTATGACCTTGACTTTGCAGATCATTTTGCTTTATGACCTTGACTTTGCAGTTCATTTTGCTTTTATGACCTTGACTATGCAGTTCATTTTGCTTTTATGACCTTGACTTTGCAGATCATTTTGCTTGTATGACCTTGACTTTGCAGATCATTTTGCTTGTATGACCTTGACTTTGCAGATCATTTTGCTTGTATGACCTTGACTTTGCAGATCATTTTGCTTGTATGACCTTGACTTTGCAGATCATTTTGCTTGTATGACTTTGACATTTCACTTCATTTTGCTTTTATCACCTTGACCTACTAGATAATACTGTTTGAGATACCATTTTTATTTTTCCTTTGTACATGATGAATTCCTAAAGGGAAGAATTTTTTCCTTAAAAATACTTGCTGGTTGTTAGTCATAGTGGTCTTCAACGATTCATGCTTTTTTACTTGGGTTTAATTCCATGTCCAATTCGTCATTAGACATCTCTGGATAGTGGCTGGTTATCAACCGGATGGTAAGAGCAGCAGCATGATGAGTTTGTACAATATGTGTCCCAATAGCCCCCACAGCTCAGTGTTTTGGTTGCTATTTGTTTTACTATGATGATTAATCCATTAGGGAAACTTGTGTATTTACGCGCCATCTCATTGTAATTACTATACGTGATTCCCAGTGACCATTATCATTATGTTAGGTCACTTTCAATGCCTCTACTGCATTAGTTAATTTTCAGTTTTCAGTTCAAGCCCACATACTGCTGCGTGGTTTTATATCAGAACGATGGAAACTCAACCAGCATTTCCAGTTTTATGTACATATAAATGCATGAATTAGGAATCTGAACTTGAAGATTCTCACGATGAACGTCCCAGGAAATATTCATTTAGTTTAGATATATCAATGATTTTTTTTTTTCATGATTTACAAACAGAGATTTCCTCAAGTCCTATATTCAGTTACCTTTGTTCTAGAGATCAGCATGAAAAAGATACATTTATTGTTTATATATACGTGTATATTGGATATTATAGATTTACCATTGTTCATGACAAAAATCGATACATTTATGTTCAAAGTTTAATCATCCAGTTTTTATTCTCAGTTAAAATTTGTTGCAGATCCCTTTGAAAATTCTTGTAATTTTTCATATTCTGCATTTATTGAGATATACACTAAAACCCCGGAAAACCAGACCTCTTCTGGACTTTGCCCAAAGTCTGATTTTCTGAGAATTCAGGTTTTCAGAGAACTATTGATTATGAAATAGAAAAACTATAGTTAACCCCTGAAAACCAGACGCCTTATGGACTGATCAATAAGTCCAGTTTTCTGAGAATTCTGGTTTTCAGAGAACTATTGATTATAGAAGTGAAAATAATGGGACTTGAAAAGGTGGTTTTCAGGTGTTGTACCGTCTATGTATAAATAAAAAGCACTGTGTGATATAGACACAGCATTTCATTTTAACAAAATATCCATGACCAAGTTTGTTGACTGGTTTCAAAACTCAGCATCTGATTGGTTGGATGTGATCAACTTTTCTTTCATTGACCAATCAATAAGCTGCTCAGTGGGACAGTCTGTCACATACAAAATTTTCATACCATATTGATTTTTTGGGCTGGGATTGATATTCTTTTTTCAACTGTCATGCAAATGAACATGCCCTGTTAAAGAAGTATCAACGTTTTGATGGATATATATCAAATATATTTCTTTATCGTGCTATCCAAGTTTGCAGAAACTTTTGGACAAAAAGAACAACCAACCGCACTGTTAATAGGTAACATTACTCATATTTATTACTTCATAAGTTCACCAAAAAAAATCAAATGTTACGATCTTTTAATCAACAGAATTACTATATTAAGCAGATAATTTGTTAACATAAGCACATAGATGATTATATACAATGTCTGAAGATAAAGAGAAAAGAAAAAAAAACATATATTATACTTTTTCTTATCGCATGATGCAAAACAATGTATCAGAACTAATGTTTAATGTTATACATGGTCAAAATATTACACCAATTTTATGAAGACAATCAATGTACACACAATAATAATATTATGTACAACATTCACATTATTTTACACAAAGATCAATATCAAGGGCGAATAACTATCAACATTCTCTAAGCGATCAAATGATGGTAGCCTCTCCTTAAATAAAGATAGAAAAGTGAGCTCCTCGTTTTGAAAGAAGTCGATAGGGAGAAATGAAGGTCTTCTTAAACAAAAGAAGCTAACTAGAGTAAGATTTTTTTTTGACAAATTCAGTAAGAACTTGACAATTTAGAACATCAAATCTTAGATCATTCAATAAAATATTAATGTCTTGCATTGAATAGATCTTATCAAATTATTACATCATTAATAATTCACATAAAATCTGACCTTTGACACTAATATGTCTGAAATACAAATCAGATTGAAAAAATAACTTAAAATATGCACACAACTATTTGAGAAAGTAACAGCATTGATAAGAAGAAAGAAAAACTGTAAAACTTCTGTGGTGGTCCTTAAAAGTAGACACTCGTAACAGCTGAGTGGCAACTGTAAACTAAATATCTCGGAAAATGTGTGATTCTATATCTCACAAATACATAGATTTGGCTAATTACTTTCACAGAGTTGTGTTCGGGGGAAATGAAGCAGTAACGTGCAAAAAATAAAAAAATCACCAGGCAAGTGTTATCCCCATCTTCTGAATGTATCTCAAACTTCAAGTAAACACAAAAATAAGATGGAGAAATATTTTGATGAGAATAAATCTACGATAATGTGAAAATTACAAAACTAAAAGATAAAAATGATATGAAGTAAAGAAAGTTACTTAATTGTCAGCTTAGTAGAAAATTTAAGTGAGGCTATTCAGTGCCTTGGCTTTTTTACCAGCGCCATGACAACAAATTATGTTACAGTTTGGATTTTGACCAGAACTCACATTTTTTTCAGATTTTAATTATCACTATGGATACAAAAGTAGTCAAATTCACAGAAATAAGAAAACATAATTAATTAAGGAGAGTTGTTATGGATACGAAATGTGATAAAAACAAATTTTACATGCCATTTAAATGTCATTCATTCCTTAAGTGCCATTTATGCATCTACGTAAATCAATTAACAAATACTTTCCTGTATATTAACAACTTTAAATCAACAAGATAAAATCAAATATAAGACTGGGTGTGTATATGTATGTATACACATGTATACAAACATCTTTCCAGGGATTCAACTGTTTCAGACTTTAAAGTTGTTACATAGCTGTCACTATAAAATATCGATTCCTTTATAACAGTTAAAAATATTTGATTTGTAAGTCATTTTTCATGACTTTAATAAAAAATATTTATTCTAACTTCCTTACACACACACAGTTTTCAGTAACCACTTATTTTAACATTTTCATTGCTGCAATCAAACATTGTATTTAATGTCATTCAAAATTTTTTTCAGCAAGCAAGCAAATAAGCTTATCGTCATTTTATTAAAAATCATGACAAAATCTTGACTACACTAACTGTACACCAGTAGCCAAAATATCACACACACACATAATACACATTACATGGATGACATTATACTTTCATAAATATTTAAAACACACACACACAATTTTCACAAAAACTTCTTTAGGCCTAACCCCAATTTCACAAATCTTGGTATATGATTATTCAATTATTTTCAAGTACTGTTTTTACATTATGAAAATTTTACATGCCTGTTTTCAACCAGGGAACCAGTAAAACTACACATGGTTTAGCAACTTTTCTTGTCATCAATGGGCACAAACATATAGTTTGAAATCAACTTTGAAAAATTTTGTGAAAAAAAATGTCAGAGACCCATTAATTCCCTAATGATTGAAACAGACCAATGGTAAACAAAACTTCATTATCTCTTGAGAAATGAAAACAATCAAAAATCATTTTCCGAAAATTTTTTTGATATTTTGATTCTAAGAGTAAAAAAGTGAGACCACAAAGTGTGTATGATTTGTGATCATTGGGTGATATTAATTCTTAGTTTCCAAACAGAAATAGATTATAACCAATACATTTATTTCTGAATTGAAAAGACAAAAAGAACATTACTATGTATTAGCGTTTTCATTTAGTTCACAGATACATGAATTTAATAATGCATTAAGGTAGGAGGCAGGTTATTTATCAGATCAGACCGGATTAAATTCTGATTTGTTATTCAGAATGTTACGTTATTTTCAGCATGACTGATTCGCATTTTACAAATCAATGCACTAATCGACAATTAATTGTCATATAGTTTCAGCTCCAGTATAAAATAAATGAAATCATGATAAAGTCATAGGTTGTGTTAGATACAAATTTCAACAAAATTCAACCAGTGTAACAAGTTCACATAATAATTTGAAAGACATACATGCTATAAACTGACTAACCTAATTTTCAGTCACGTGAGAACATCAATAACTTCCTTATTCAGTGAATTAATGATTGGATCAATTCATTCTGTTCAAATTACCAATAAAATTTGTCATTCAAATAAAACCGTCTTAATTTTCTATATTACAACAACTTTTTTCAAGACAGGCTAACTCTTTCTAAATAGATTTATTTGGCAAAATAGTGATTTTCATACTTAAAAAATTATTTCATTTTTCTGCAATCAAATTCAAGCTGAAGGCTGCCTCATTAACTAATAACCATTCTTTCTAAGGTGACACTACCACCTGAATGGTTTAATCCTAAAAAAAATTTTAAAAAATGATCAAATAATTTCAATCAACATTCAGAATTTTACACTGAATTGATGTCTATATTGACGACATGTAACACATGTGTTTCTAATACAATCCTGCTGCCCTAAAATTTGAGAGGAAACAAATACAACACACGAACAGCTACCATAGGTAAAATGGATAACATATATATATGAACTCCTGATTCAACTTATGAAAAAAAAAAACAAAAAAAAAAAACAGCTGACTGGTTGGGAGATGTGTTTTTCAAACACGACTTTGACAAAAAACATCAATATTTGTCGGTTATGTACAACATGCATGTATGTATGGAGACTAGACTTCTGCAGTAGTCCGAATCAATTTATAGACCGGTTAAAAGGTTGCAAGCAAATACTCCGTACTTGCTTACTAAACAGTCAAATGCAACTAGTTAGAGTCAGTCAAAACAATGATCCTACTATTTCTATAGTGTATACAATCCTTCACAGATGTGTTGAAGTCTGTGAGAATGTCAATATAACCTGCCCAATACATGATTCAACAACAATCATCATTTATTTTCACTTCATTTTAATCAATAAACTTCACATTTGTTCCAACTGCACAATTTTATGATGAATGAATTGAGCTGAATTAAATGCGATTGTACATAAAGAACAGACACCCTCCATGGTCAGCCAAGAGAGTTTGAAAGATTATCAGGAACAAAGTTTCCCAGCTTGTAATTTGCAAGGAACCATCATACATGTGTAGTTTAATATTTGGTGATTTTAACAAATCATGGCCAAAAGGGACGACCTTTTTTATCAGTAAAATGTTTTGGAGGCACTTCTTTAATTTATCTTGAAGAAAGAAACATTCCTTTACATTGATTTCAAGTTGGTATAGCAATTCATATATATAGAATTTAAACTAATATGGAGAATATCATCAGATAGAAAGGGAAAAATCTCATTCTAAAAGTATCTTACAAATCAACTTTTCAATATCTGAGCTAGATAAGGACGAATGTATCTTGTACTAAAACCAAGTATGTCTAGTCAATGTGGCAATGATGACTGTGTAAATACATGTCTGGTTAGTGTATCTTGACATGTTTTTGAATAAATCAGGATCTTGCGAAAATGTTGAGCACAGACAAACATCATGTTCTGTTGCTATAGCAATCTTGTTTTTTCGTTCAGCAACAGGAAAATTTACACATTTTTTTACCAATCTGTCGGTAACTTTAATTTAACAAACTTTCCTTTGTACTACTAAGTCAGCCCAACATCAAAATTTCATATCCAATATTTTAAATTTTGAAGTACAATCAAAACACATTTTGGAAGTCTGAAATTTTACGCAAGGGCATCAATAAATTCTGCATGAAAGCTAAATCTAGTTATAAAGATATTCTCCTAACTTACTTTAATGCTTCCTATCATCAACAAACATCACAAATATATAAAACCACGACATTTTATTAATGTTTCAAAGACACTGATCAACATAAAAATAACCTTCTGATTGAATTGAGCTCTTCTATTGTTTTATTGAACCAAAAGCTTGTCATATTATGCCAAAGAGTTGAATGTGAAGCAAAGAAACAAAAAGTGGAGGAAAGAAGGTGAAGCGATTATAATATCAAGAATGTTTACCTGAGCTTGTTATGTGTTTAAGCCTAAAACTTAGACATGGGCTGTCAGCAGGGTAAAAATTAGGGTAAGACACATCCCTTCAGTTCAAATAAAAAACTTGTTGAAAAAAAAATGATGAAAGGGCACAAGTGAGATGTACCAATAGGACATTTTTGGTACCAGGCTTTAAGTAAGGATTAAAAAGATATTAGTTTAAGGGATTTAACTAAAAATTAAAATTTTATTAAAAAATAAGAATTTGTCACGATTGACCTTTGTATTCTTGCTATGGTCCATTTTAAAACATGAACTGAAGGAACGTATTTTACATTTTATTGCTTACAACTTACAAAAAAATGAATCAGTTTGGCAAAAAATCAAAACAAAAACAAAGGCACTATCACATTTCATACACTAAACAATGGCTGACAACCATTTATAAAATCAACCCACTGTGACAATGATTTCATGGAGGGGGAGGGGGGGCAGTCAATCACACTTTACCAAAACATTAGTTATGACTTAAGACAAAAAATGTGTCAAAATACTGAATAAAATAAGTTTGTACAAAGTTGACTATAAAATCCAGTTTCCATTTTGATGTCTTAATTCAACAGTTTAATTTTTTTCAACATAAAATGTTCCATCACTTAAAATCACAAATATTGATACCAAATAAGGTAACAAAACAAAGTGTTAGACACATACATTGTTACCCAGTTTTATCTATAACATATTGAGAGTTTGGGAGGTCAACTGACATGAGAAAAAGGTTCCTGTTTCAGAGAATTAACTACTCAATTAATAACTCAATTTACAAAAATAAAATATACCAAGCTAAACATACGTAAAATTCAGAAAAATTATCAAATCGTTTTCTCATCTCTTGAATTTTGTAATAGAGGTATCAATATTTTTGAAAACAGGAACCACAATACTCCAATCATGCGACCTAAAATGTAAACCATGTCATCTTCAATGTAAATCATGTGACCTAAAATGTAAACCATGTGACCTAAAATGTAACCAATAGATTACCACAATATTATCGATTTCTGTCAGAGGACAGTTTTATATATATGTATAAGTAAATATATGATTAATATGTAAGACTAAAACTAGAATTAATTATCAGATAATTATATTATCTTTTTAAGAAAAAAAGATAGAATTCAAACACTAAAAAATAATCAATAAAATACAGTTAAAAAATGAAATAACAGAGAAAAACAAGACATAAGAACAAGTAACAAGAAATATATAACACTAAACTCCAATCTTATGATGTTACATAATCTGTATATACAAAGTGTCAGCAATCAGAAAAAGAGAAATGAATGTGACTCCAAATGTTCCATTAAAAACAGTAGAATTTTGCTTAAAGTCTTTCAAAATGGGCAAAACATTCTAGTAAAATTTCAATTAAATTAGAGAAAATCTTTAATTAATAAGATATTCATAAAGCATACAAATGTTTTGGTAAACTAAATAACTAATTAACACTTTCTCAGGGTAATCTAAAATTTATCAAGTTATTTAAAAACAAACTGCCAATGAAACATCCAGATACATTTCCTAATTTCAAAACTGACCAATCAGAACATAGGTTACAAGTCAAAAATTCAAATCAAAACATTTTTAAAATCAACATGAAAAAGTGTATGATAATTCTAGCTAAGTGTGTAATTACCTAGTGAAGTTATGCATACATGTTAGAAACACACAATTTGTGATAAAACATCAAAAAATATCATTTTTCCACATACAGTATAGAAAGAAAAATTACATTATAGGGTAAATTTTCTTTGCATATAATCACCGGTTCCTACAAATTAGTCCATACATACATTTACCATGATTCCACAGTCTTAACTTGATGTATTTTTCTCTAAGTCAGAACAGAATCATTCTAAAATATCATTCTCAACCACATAAAACATTGGCATGTTTTAGTTTTCAGAGATCTCTATGTATTCACATGTATCGATACATCAAATGACACTGGTGTATCATTCATCACCGAGGTATCAAGTTCTACAACAGACTGTACAATGTATCCTACGGACAAAACATTGTTTTTATCTACTTATCACGCAAACATATTTATTACTAATATATCTAAAGAATAATTAACAACTGACCGCCAACATTCATGGTATCATTCGACATAATAAACACAAGCAAAAACACATACTTTTTCAAAACAAGCAAATTGATATAACACTGACCTATAGGTAACCATCACAATTTCAAACAAGAATAACAACATGCGTAAGACTTGAAGGTCTTCGAAAGAAAACCAATCGAAAATACGGGTGTCTTGAAAGAGAATTAAAGTAACCAGACAAATATCTGGCAATCAATAACTAGAATTGTCACCACAATCTACATGCGTAAATGTCCATGAAAATAAATGGTGAATATCTATCATTCTGTACTAAACTATGGTGATGCTACAGACGAAGAGTCGCTGTCTGTTTCCGATTTCTTCAGATGTAGATCCATCACCTCCTTCATCAATGGCTGAATACCTTCAGGATTCAACTTCAACAACACTTGTGAATGTTCCTCGTTCAAGTTACGAATATCGGTAAGCTTCATAAGCAATTTAGGGTACATAGTCCGAACCATGCTGTATGGGTATTTGGATTCCAAATACCTCTGTAGCAGCAAGGCGTATTTATCCTGCTCCGCTGAAATATAGATTTTATCCTGTACGCAGGGACGATCCGGCGAGAAAAGCGAGATCATAAGTAGTAATATCAACACGGTCTCATCGGCCTTCAGATCAATAGCTAGCGATTTAACAAACTTCATATGCTCATCAAAAAGTCCACCACTATTAGCTCCGAAACCTGGCAAGCCACCAACCTCCACTCCAGGCTTCTCTATTCCCTCACGCAACTGATCTGAGGTCATGGCTAGAGAATCCTTGTCATAAGGATCCAAGAAATAATTGTTTTCTTTATCAAATGATATTACAGATCTAAGAATGAGCAATTCTATACTTCCTCCCTTCAGTAAACCGATTTGATCAGTTTGAGATAAGGCTTTGAACGCTTTTAACTTTTTGGCCATATCTACTACTCTCCTAACACTGACTTCAGCAATGTTCACTAGTGCGGCAAAATCGGCATTATTTCTCGGAACCTTTGACTCTATTGGTATCTCAAGTGACTGTTGATAGGCATGCACAATTTCCTTTATGATGGCTTCTTCCTCTGGCTCCATTGGTCGCAGCTTCTGTGGAGTGGATGATGTGGTTACAACGCCAGACTGCTGCATTTTCTTCTCCAAATCACGCATACGTCTGTAAAGCCAAATGAAATTATATTCAATCTTGCACATCAAATTAAAATCAAACAACTCAATAACCAGCTTTATTTTTTAACGAATCAGTGAGAAAAACTTGTTTTGAGATAAAATTACTTGTAAAAAAATCACCAACATTTTGATAATACCTTGCACGAACATATCGGCATAACTGGAGCTGATGCTACAGTGTCACACAAACAATAATCAAGGAAATTAAAAGTGAAAAATATGTAAAAATCATACAAAGAAATAATAAAACATTTACTAAAGCTGGATTGAGTTCTTACCCATACCTGTTGTCATCTATTCGTTGTCGTTTACGCATTTTTTCCTCATCTGTAAGAATATACTCCTTACGCATTCCTATCTCAAAACATTTCCTCAGCCGACATCTTTTACAGAATCTTCTGTTGGATACGTCCATTTTACATTTCTCTTCATAAGGACACTTGAAGTACTCCTGAAAATACACACAACATGAAAAAAAACTGGTAAAAAATCTTCTAAAAGTTCAAACTAAGAAGGCATATTGGTAAACTGCCTCCATAGAGGCAAAGAGCGATGTTTCTGTAGATGGGTAACAACACATTTAGAGGGGCAATATGATTCCTAGAAGAAATGTTGTCATGGAAGGTCAAGATACTTCTTAGATACAGTCTAAAACAGAAGAGCATCATCACTTGGCAATCAGAGCTTCAATATAGTTTATTATTTATGCCTATATGGATGAACTTCCTACAATGCCTTAACGCATTCAACAAAAATGCAACAAAACATACAGTCTCCTATTTGTTTATTCTTATCATGATCAGTAGGAAAATATACTGTGTTAGTGTTTTACTGCACATTTAATGAACCAACCATCATATCATACTGCATTTCAATGTTATAGAATATTCACAGAATAATGGTGAGCTTAAGATCAAAGTAGAAAAAAATACCTTGAAACAAAGCATTAAGACGATAATGTTTTGTTCTGGAAACTGTTGCTGGCAAAAAAAAAGGTGAGCCAAATGCGACAGCATGCACCAGGTGGGTATGAATGTTTACTAAAGTCACACTGAATGTTTTCTTCCACGATACAATTTATCAATTTGTATAATCAAGTCATGGTTATTAAAAAGCAGGCTTGGATTATAGAACAAAAAACAAGCGAGGATTATTAGTTGTATTTTACGGCTGTTTATTTAAGCTCAGCAAATATATTTTTTCATTGATTTTAACAATTTTCCATTCATCAACACCTTCAAATCAACTACCAGGCGATTATATTAAAATCTTCAATAGACAGGAAAGGTTGACATCGACTGGTCAATAAGACTTCCAATACATGGCCAATCGAAATACTCGATTGTGCGTGATAATTATCTTTCTTTACACGTTGATAAGCAGGTTCTGATTACATTCAGATCCACATACAGTTTTCATTAAATGTAGAGAATTATTTTCTATACAGCTTCATCGATCTTGTTTAATGAAATGCCCAAGTTTTGCCAGCCATTAATCGAAGCAATCCACAAAAGCCAACAACGAGAGTCAAAGCAGGTAAAGGGACGCATGCTGTTAGCTGAAATTAAGCCAGTATTTATCTATCATTTTTATTTGTATGTGCGACAAATAAGAATAGTAGTTTTAGAATTATAAAACTGATTGAAATCATCACAGAACAAAAAACGAGACAGATAAATGAACCAGATTAAAAGCCTTAACTTCTACGTACATGTATATATAATTCAGATCAAATTAAAACCAGGAGAGTGGAAGGTGGAACCCTTCTGTTCTATTGAAGCGAAACAAAAATATCAACTACAAACAAATCTGCTGCCGTTAATCTCCAGAAAGCAGACTGTATTAACAAGAATACCACATTCTAAACCATTGTACTCTGAGATGTCTTAATTTGAAACAAAGAATCTTACATCACCAAGTTTAGTCAACTTTGGACAAATTCTTAAAAGCCTTTACTTCCCTATTCTAAGCCTATAATCTATCTTATACCATAAAATGAGGCATACTTATTTTTTATATAAAAAATTCGAACTCATATTCCCAAGGTTTAGATAACTTTCACAGATTAACTAATATCATAAAATGGTTCATGTTTATTTTTATAATCTAAAGTGGCAAGTTTCTAAAGTCATTCTATATATGTGATATCCATGAGTTAATAAAACTCTATATATTTTATATCCCACACTGGTTTTAGGGCCAATAAATGTAGTAAAAAATAAATTTTATAGCCATATCAAAAATAAGAAGTAGTTTCTTATATTTTTATATGCCATATCCATTAACAATGTATTACTTAATTAATATTTTATAAGTTTTTAATGAGCTTTCAACCTTCAGGGACAGTGGAGTCCGGTGACTTCTACATGGCAGACAATAAACCTAAAACACAACTCCATCATCGTCAAGGGAAAAATGAACCTTAGATAATGTATATTGTTTATAAAACACTTCAATTAAAAGATTTTACCTGTAAGTATCAAACAGAAAATATGATAAAGGGTCACCATTAGTCTACCATTGTAACGCAAGGACATTTCATTTAATAAACATTTTTGAATAGATCTACATGTCCGTAAACTTAACTTTGCCTGTAAACTTAACTTCGTCGTTATTTCAACAAGGCGGAGTTAACTTTATTTTTTATAAGTAAACATTTCAGTCCGGTAAAAAGTTAAATAACAAAGGGCACAATAGGTAAACTAATGCAGAAATTTCAACTATTTTCTACACAAGCGTAGCCTTTCAGAACCTTTTTTTTGTGTGTGAGTGTTTCACGTAAATAAATCAGGCCAAGCCTCAATAAACACTGTATGGAGATAAACATCTCCAAGTTGGAGTTCACTCGGTACGTTTTACTTCAATGTCGGTATATAATGTCAAGAACCATGAATATAAATGTATACAATTCAGCCACATGTTTCCTATACTTTTTCAACATTTAGTAGATGCGGTAAACCCGATAACCGAATGTACAAAGATAAAACACTTTCAAAATCATCCACAAATAACTAGTAAAAAAACTTAACAATACATTGAACATTTCATAATTAACTATCAAAAGATTATTATTTTTTTATATACAAAAATCATGAAGTATATATACAATAATCATAACAGTAACAATTTATACTTTTACCCCAACATTGTATTCAATATCCAATCATAAAATCAATACTTCAAAAAAAAAAAATAAGCAATTTCATGTAATTTGGGGTTTGAAAGAATCTTGGCAGTTTTAAATCATAAATCGAGAATTCATGGCCAATGTATCTTAGGCACAGTTTGATACAATTTTTATTTTAAGGACACAACAAATTTAAGTGGATTTATTTATAAATAAGACCAGATCATAATGATTTAATTTGAACAACAAATCCTGGACCACCGTTACCATAAACAATGGACAAATTTCCAGAAAACTTGACATCCCAATGATGTTACCGGAATGTTTTCAACTTCATCTAAATATTCAGTTTGTTTCGACAAAATAGTTTCAGTCAGGACATAAAATTCACCATTTTCTCCACATTATATTGTCCACGTTTTTTTGTAGTGTTACTTGAAGACACAGAGAAAAAAATAAAAATAAAATGAAACACAAACATTACAGGTAACGTTACGAGAATTGAGACATTTATTAGACGTTTCGTGTCATTCACGTAATACATGACTGATGTTAAACATTGCTTTAGGCTCCAATTATCTTCCGAACCAAATTAATTTGCAGACAAGAGCCTACGAGCGACCTCTGACTTTAAAAATCAAACTTGTATACCAAATACAGAAACATTTGATCTGAGTCAGTTTTTACATCCAGTTTTTGTTGTCATAGTGCAATTTTTTGCCAAGTTGATATTACTATTCTATGCACAAAATGAAGTTCAACGGAGCATTTTTGTGATGTATGCACTTAAGCATTCTGTTACATTTGAAGTTACAATTACGTTAGATTGAATGTTTACAACGTAAAACACAGACGTAAATGACAATGGGTTTTTTCCCCCCGCATTATTAATCATATAATGTACAGATCAAATAATTCAATCTCATTATCTGATTGATTAAGTATTCTTCTGTTTAACATCATCTTAACTAAGAGAGAAAAAAAATCAAGTTTTTATCTGAAATACGACTGAATAATACAGTGACTGATGAATCCAATTTGTTGTCTGTAAAAAATTACAGGTGAGATACCATTATACATATTCTGTCTAGTGGATCACATTCAAAATTCATCAAAATATGATTACAAATGTCAAAAATATACAAATATTCAAATGACTTAAATTTCAAATGATCAAGGTTGTCCTTTTATTTAAGTTATACTAAAGTACCGAATAACACCAAACTGATTGTTCTTAAGTTGTAGAACTTTGTCAGAAAAATTTATACAATAAATTGACATTCAAACCAATGGTTATTGACTGATAGCTTATTGAATGGTGTGGTTATTGACATGTGATATTAGATTTCAAAACAAAACACATATGGAGCAGCTGAATTTGTAAAATCGTTGAATATTGAAACTTCCAGTCTTCAAAATATTAACACTAGACCACGGATATAATGTAAAGTTAGTTATAGGTACAATGTATAAAAAAATGGTGAAATCTTTTTTCTTTAATTCAAGAATTCTGTTTTATTTTCAGAAAATCAATTTGAAGTACTTCAGATCGCAGTTTAAATGCACCAAACGACCTGAAATCAAGTAAACGGACTTAAATAATACAAATGATCCGGATTGTACGTAAGATCATTTCGTGAAGACGTGAGCATAAACAGAGTCAATAGACACCTTTAAAATCTTTTTGAGAAAATAATCTATTCACTAACCTGAAGTATCTATTTACCCGTCAAAAATATTATGGTTCCCCTTAAGTAAACAGCATTTTAAAAATTGAAAAAAAGAAAAATCATATTCAAGCATTACATCAAAATATCTTTGAGTCGTCCGAAGAGAAAATTATATTCTACTACAGAAAAGTTAAGCATATACCATGTTGTGTTTAATGAAATCATTTATAAAAAAAATGAAGTATCTTATAATATTGTTAGACTTAATGTCAATATTTGTCTAATTTCTCCTCTGGTAATGATAATTTAACACCACAATAGTTTACTCAGCATGTTGTTTGTGTTAAAGGCAAATGCGTTCTAGCAATGCTTTCCGTATGGAACCATTTAGATGAGTTTTGCTCCAAACGATCAATAAATTATTACATCAAATATCGAGAAAAAAATTTGAGACAGCAGCTGAATGTTGTACATTGTTCATTTGAAGTTTAGCTTTTCTAATTCTTATCAAATTTACAAAACCTGAAACTATATCATACATTTCATAAGACTCACCGAGATTGCTGAAATAATTATCAGTTTATTGTAATGATTGTGCCAGTAATTACTCATCTATAACAAAGAAAGACAAACTCAAGTAGGGAATATTTTGATCATTACTAAGAAACAGTATGATATTTTATGAGTGGAAATCAAATTTTCCTCATCAAATTTTTTTTTAACGAAATGACTAAGCCACGATAAGATTAAACATAAATTTGTTACTAATCTGAAATTTGAGAGATTTTTGGATTGCAAGACTGAATTAAGCAACTGTACTTGAGTTTAAAGATAATACAATTTATCAAAGAATGAAATGCCAACTACAGAAACACTTCCTTATGTAATTGATGCACATTTTTTATTGTAATATTCACAGAAATTTTATGCAATTTACCAGAATGATGAGTCATCACATTTTTCTATAACAGGACGCCAAGAATAAAATGTTGATAAATCGAATCCACAGGTACATAAACAAATATTGGGGTTGTAATAAAACTTCATTTTCACAACAGGCATTTATCAGACATGTGTATTAATGGCTGTATTTATAGAAATAAATTTGAAACCAAATGAATGTGAACTGGATGCAATACTGTCATAACTCACTCCTTCAGCACCAATGAGTTGTAACAGTTTGTACGAAAATCCCAGTAAAAACTAAATCTGGGTGAAAGGAGAATTTCATTACAATAAAACATCAGTTCTCAAAATTTTTTTTACACATATTAAAATAAGGTCAAGTGATTTTTGTGAAACTTGAAGTCAAATTTGATTTCTATATTCGCAAATTCAAATGAAGTACAAAAAGAGGATTCCATCAAAATGTTCTGAAAATAAATTACAAAACATTGATTGAACATTTACAACAAACTTTCCTAGTATCATAAATTAACTTCGTGCTTTTAATAATTGTTATAAGTATCAGTAAAAAACATGAACCGTACAGTTCTAGATCAAAAAATTACCGCAAAATTGGCAAATCTCAATTTCTATTAAGAAGTTACAATTATTTTGCGCTAACCCCATGCTACCAGCTTCACTCATTGATTTATTTTCAAAAACCAAGCAGATGTTTTAACTGCGAACAAAATAAACTAGAAATTGTAGAGGCAAATCTTCTTTAACAAGCACTCTCATCTAAAAATTTCAATTCAAGTTTTGACATCAACAAAATAACGTGAAGGAAAGAGAAACACGTTTCGGAACATGTTTTTCGAAACGTTTGAAAGCCGGATGTTAGGGTTGGCATCAATTAGCTCAATGACCTTAAATTATATTTTAATCTAGTATTTATGACATCTTTATGAAAACAGAAACTTTTTCACGGAAGATCCACTCTCTGCCCCTTGAAGTTTCTTCTGAAATAATCTTACACTGAAGTTTTGATTCTATTCGTATTTTTCTCCACATAATTTACGACAAGACTGAGGAATTGTTATTTGAGCTTAAATCTATAATAAACAATATAAAACCACCTTTTCTTCACAGTTCTTTGATATAAAATGTAACTGATAAGTAAGAGACATAAACGATCCACACAAAAATTAAACATTTTATATATAAACCCAGAAATTATATTATTGTTAGAAACAGTAAGGGACAAAAAAAGGGCTTTTGGTAATGAACCAAAAAAATCACTAAAATTAATTACATAATTTATCCTAATTAAACTGTCAGCATGTACAGCAGTAAAAACAAGACAGTTTCAAATTTAACATTTGTCATCAATGGACCTTTTGTTGATGTATAATTAACCAACAAAACAGCATAAGAATCAACATAGACTGTGAAATATATACACAAAAAATGTAACTGTCAGAGCTTAAAGGGAACCAGTCTAATACTCCTGATTGGATGGTTTTGAGTGAAGTTTTAAAATTGACCAATAGCAATGCTGTATTCTGAGACTCAGATTCTAAATCCTGAATAGTTTAGATCAGACTCAGATCAGATTGTCTGCTTTAGAAAATGAAACATTTCAAACTGATTTCATGGCACAATAAACGTTAAAACTTCAGGAGAATTATGTTAAACATTATTGGTTATATTATGTCTAAAAAACAGATTTACAAACCAAGTTTCAAAAAATTATACTTGACACCCTGGGAGGATTTTTATATGAACGTGTCTTGATACACCAATGTAAGTCGTAAGAATTTTGGAAAACAATAAAGAATGTAAAATGTAAAATAAAAAATGTAAAATTCAAAATTTTCAATAAAGACTAAAATGCGTATTAAGATAAGACTAATCAAATTTAAGACAATGAAACCAACTTGTTGACCTCATTACGTCACAATCATGTAAATTGAACAGAAAACCTCAAATCTACTTTTTAGTTCATGATGAGTGACTTTATATCATGTTATCTGTACAGACATGATAAAAGTGGTTTCTTTCTTGTGGTTAAAAGTTGGTGTTGAATAAACAAAATGGCAAACAAGATTAAACTTGGTGCAGAAGTTAAAAAAATTGGTTTGAAATGAAGTATTTTCCAGGCTGAAAAATCATCATTCAATGAAAGATTAGGGAAAAAAATATGTGAAGCAGGTTAGATGAAGCACAAAAGCCATGTTGCCCTCCTAGTTTTGTATGATTGCTTCTCATCCCCCACCCACCTAGTTCTGTATAATAGCCTTCCACTCCTCACCCACCTATAATTCTGTATACTTTTCCATCCCCCACCCATCTAGTCCAGTATAATTGCTTCTCATCCCCCACCCACCTAGTTCAGCATAATAGTTCCCCCATCCACCTCACCTACAGAAAACTTACACAAACTATACCTGATTCACTCCATTGTTTTTGAAGTAGGGAGGTAAACTCACTTATATCTTTATCTACTGTAGTAAACATAAACGATTACAAAAACCTCACCACAGACAAGCATTCAAGTATTACAAATATCTGAGTAATTACCGAACTACCAGAAAAACAATAAAAATCTAATACTGCGTTCGTTCTTCGTTCTAAACTACGGCATCAGAAATGCACTGCATAACCCCTTCTGACTCAGTAATGTACAAAATACTCAAATTTTCATCAGAACAATAAAACATGATCATGTAAACAACTAGATAGGAAGTAATTCAATATCAAATTGGGATGATCTCTTTAAAAAAACATAACAAAATACCACAAATTATTAGACAGGGGAGTAAATTGTAACAGCTCCAAAAAACTTGATAAATCTGTCACATGACTTGAAATACTCAGAAGAGCACAAGTAGATAAGTTCACTGGAAATTTAATACTATCTAAGAGTTCATTAGGACAAGTTCGAAGTCAAACATTTTTGCACAGTCTTCAGCATCATAACAGCCGTGACCATGGTCCAGTGGTTAGAGCACTGGACTTGTAACCCAGTGATCTGGGTTCAAGTCTCGGTCATAGCAGGTCATACCCATCCATGAAAATTATAGACAAAAACGTCGATTTTCCTCCATATGTGGAGAAGTTGCTGGCTCCTTGTGGAAGGATAAGTTAGTAGTGGTTAGTATATAGTCCAGGAAAACTGGTTAGGTGAACTGAACGTAGAAAAATTGTTGAAAAACGGTGTTAAACCCAGTGACAAATGTCACATAAAAGCAAAAACAATTTACCTTGGTACTATTTTCATGTTTGAATGAATGATAATGTAAATGTGGATGAGCTCACAAGCCTGTGAGAGGGTGTGCACGAGGGTGTGAGAAGGTGTGCACAGGCGTGTGAGGGGGTGTGCACGAGGATGTGCACGGGGTCATGAGAGGGTGTGCACGGGGTTTGAGAGGGTGTGCACGGTGGTGCATGTGATTGCATGTAAGAGAAAGAAAGCCAGCCCTAGTTGTTACATGATGCGTTACAGTAAATGTACTATGTTGCGTTTTGTTGATGTTCTGTTCAGTTCTGTTCTATCTTTTCTGAATAATTAATGCTTGTCATAAAATACAACTATTTTCACTCAGAGTCTTCATGATTATGAAAAGTAACGAGATTAAGTACGTACTAAATATTTGTGAGTGTATTCCATAAATTTTTTCTTTTGTTGTGTGCATTCAATAAAACTTGAATCAAAAGTTTGTGGAGGAAAATGGTGTGATTTTAATTCCTTGATATAACGTAAAAATTGAATAGGTGCACCAGCTGTGAAACCATTGCTTGAGCATGATGCAAACATAGCACATTAACTATCAGAAAACTTTGCTGTCAACTTTTTTCCCCCTGTATGCATCAAAACATACATACATAAAATATATACATCATCAGGTTTTCATAGCCTGACATTTTACACAGGGACTCTTTTGTCAATAATAGGGATGGTGAAACTCCAGATTTGAATTTTAGCTGATTATTTTTGTACAAACACCATTTGATATTTAGGCTAAAACAACAACTCTTTCTAGAAAAAAATATAATGGCATGACCTTGACCTTTAGACATAACCTTGAATGTCACTTAATGCAACCTTGACCTTTTATGCTTCATCATACAACAAAACTAGCTGAAACTTTTTCAGTTTTGGTTCATAACAGCTACACAGAAGTCAGATATTAGAAAACTGAACCGTTGTTCGCCTGGATAACGCTGTAACGTAACAATTACAGCAAAATCAACTGATATCAGAATTTTTCTAGAAGATATCTCATCTGTTGGTATCACTCATTCACTGTGAATAATCAATGTATAAAACCATCAAAAAACACTTACCAGTCCTTTAGGAGCATTTCTTCTGAAGAAGGCTTTACAAGATTCGCAGGATATGGCATCGAAGTTGTAGCCCAGGGCTCGATCCCCACAGACTCCGCAATATTTATCTTCTTTGTTTTTTCTACTTTTGTGAAGTGGTTCAATACCATTATAATCTGGTCTCAGGTCCATAGGTCTGTAAGATGTCGGCATACCATCTCCATAACCGTTACTGTTAGAATCTTCAAAACTGAAGATAGAAAAGTAATTACATGTAAAACGATTGTCTTGAAATAATACGTTTTTAACGTCAGTTCTAACTGTTCAGCTTTCTAATGAGGTCACACAAACATACAGCATTTATAACTACACAACTTAAATTCAGACCAAACAGTAAATTTTTGTACGTATCATGCTGCATAATGGATTAGATCAAGAAACATTTTGGAAACCAAATGATAAGGCTCCAACTGATAAGACTATAAATATTCATATAGGTGGTAATTAATATTCATATAGAAGGTAATAAATACTTAAATAAATGCACAGAAAAGCTATAAACAGTAATTACTGAAGACAATTTTCAAACACACATGGAGTATTAAACTAAGACCGTCATACAGATTAAATACAACCTTTTCGTTCAAGATTCAAACACAAAGTAAATATGTAAGTTTTGGGTTATTTATTGCGTGGGCTGGATGCTGCCCACCTTAGTCTATAGAATAACATATGTCAGGAAAGAAGTCCCGAGTCATGATGTTTCGAATAGTGTAATACAAGATAGTCATTTGACATAATTTCATCACGGCCCAGAAAACATAGATACTCAAAGCTATTTACTCGTAGTCATAGAATTCGTCACCCTAATTTTGTAACACTCTATGATTCCATGCAGGGAATGGAGAATAACCCCGAGTGGGTTGAACGAATACGAGAAATATATTCAGCTATGAAACCTCCGTGACAACTAATAACGTATAATTTCATGGCTGGCAGGACAGGAATTACATTTTAAAATATTGTAAAAAGATCTACTGATCCCAATCATCAACGTTTCAATGACCCCACAACAAACGCACCAAATGAACCCAGTATTGATTAAAACTTGATCGAAAGACGTCCTGCGGAGTATGACCCAAATTATGAATCTAATACGGGCAATCCTAGCAATCTGACACTGATATGAATTAATAATACAAGCTGAACATGGAATTCTATGAAAAGCTTAAATTCACTTATGACACACCATTTCTTCTTTTATCAATTGGCAAAGTGACAAACGTTATTGTATCGTTAATTATGTACACAACTATTACATTACAAACTTCATATTACATGTATAAACATTATTTACATTTAGAAATGCATAATTCAGCAGTTATAATCACATAACAGTAAAATCCATTTCTCCCTTCATTTTCTAATTGTTGAACTATTTTAATTATACATAATTCCCCTTATGATACAATTTATTCTTTATTTCAGTTCACCTCAATGGTTAGTTAGTCATAAATCTATAAAGATAGGACACAATTAAAATAAAATGTGACTTAATTAAGTCATATGAATATAAATAGCACCAAACATATAACAACGGACCATTAAATGCAGCGTACATATTAACCAAAACTGAAGTATGACAGTTCAATGTCATGCGTTTCCCCCTCAATTCTTGAACAAATTAATGTGTCTTATTGTATTCTTTTCAACATTCCATAAAAAAATGTGAATCAATAGACCACATTTCAACCATGTACGCGTTTATTTTGCATGTGCTGTAACTGTATATCGATGTACTCTTGAAAAAGAACTAACTGACCCCAAATAAATATTACCACAGCTCTGACTGATATTTCACAAAGTACACCATAGTCCTGGAAGAAATTTGTAAAAGTTTTGAAACTATGAGATGGGAAAAGGATATAATAGTGTTCAGGTCTGATTTAGTTTGATCACCTGCGTATAAAACACAAGTCAATGGACAGTAGTTTTTTTCTAAACTGTTGCTTAAGTGACAAACAAACGCACTCGAACTCATCAAGTGCAGACATTACATCATAACGACACTTATATCTTATATACATCAATATACAATTGGATGTAACTTCAAAAAACATATATATGTCATTCATTAATATGAGATACAGAGTACAAGACATCTTTCTATTCTGTATTTTATACAGTGTAAGTGTGACAGGAAGATGTACTTGGAACATTTAACATCATATGATCAGCAACTCATAGTGTTAAGTATTAGTTGATGTAAAACATTAATAACACAATGAATTCAACATCAGATGAGCAAAACAAATGAGGCCAAAGGTGAAAAAACACCAACAACATGACTAAGCAATGGATGTCAAAGTGTATTGTAATCTACAAACAAGTATTCTTTGTCAATGAATGGAAATAATTTTATGTTAATAGTTTCATATTAGAATTTTTTATGCTTAGCAGCAAAAAATTATGTTTGCCGTAAATAAATACTAAAAAATAATATTGATTAATGGCATTTTCTGAAATAAAATATATTGTATCTTCTCATTGATGGTATTAAAGTGTCAACTTGCTCTCGGATTTAAAACATAAAATTGCCAAAAATTTCAAATCCCAGCTAACTGTAATTGAAGACACCTGCTTTTTTAATGAAAACCGTAAATCAAATCACTCCTCTCTCAGCAAAAAGCAGGGAGAAATATTACATCCTAACTTCACACTATTAAAGTTTGTATGTTGTAATGCCAATTACATAAGCACTGTGATATATGGATCCACAGCCATGGATTATTTCAAACATGGGGAGCAAGGAATAGTTTTATATACCAATAAAAGTGACATTGTACTTGCAGCGACTTCAATATCAATTGAAAGCGATATAACCATCTTGCCGGGCTCATCTGATGAATATAAACGAGAGAGATGCAGTATGGTAATTCGTGATCATTTTTCAAAATACACACACCAATGAATATTAATGTACATACAATGAGAAATAAATAGATTCGTGCTCTTAACGCTCCCTGACATTTGTTAAGTGTAACGAAATATTTTCACGTCATCTTTTATTGCGACAAAGCACTCTTAAAGGCTATAGCAACATCAATACAGTTGAAGATTGAAAAGTTATGACAAATTATACAGCTAAAATAGACAATAGAAATATGCTAATAGAAAAAGATTAATCTAAAATGTCATGTTACTTTTCATAACAGGAGTTATCTTAAAGAACAAAAGTTCATTAAGGTCAAAGCAATCATACATTCAAAACTCAGAATGAAATCATGCCATTGGTCAATTTTAATACAGAGATCATAAACAACCAATCAAAGAACTTTGTTTTTGTTTTTTTTTTTTGGCTCAGTTTATAAAATTCCAAATACAATAAAACAATAAAACCTGTGAACAAAGGCCATCAGAGGGAAAATAGAAATATAATCTATACATACAGTCACCTTTAATTAATCAGTAGTTTATTAGTTCTAATACAATAATAATTGCTTGTCCAAAGAAGCATTGACCATTGTTTACGCGTGACTGTGATTCATAGGAGGAGGTATAAGCAGGATGGTTTAACTGTACAACTTAATTCAGATATTTTTCGCATAAAATTTTAGACACACATGAAGTCTTGAGTCAACACATGAGATGTCTTCAAGGTGTACATAAAACAGCAGTAATCATTTCAAAATGCAGAAACAATAAAACTGCATTGATAAATTGCTACAACAGACTTTTGGGTAGGGAGTGTTGGCAAAGGCAGCGTTTTCACCGTTGAATCGCCCTGCAGCCAGGCTGGCTTATAAGTAGGTATGTAAAATCTGCTATTTGAATTCAATAAATAACCACTCAGCTTCCATAACTTTCATAGCATTTCCAAATGTTAATGAGAAATTTGCCACCGGCAGATAACAGAAGAATAATCAATCTGCTATATAAAGTACTGTGTATTGAATTGCCACATCAGACATAAGGCAATGTTAACAACATTTTCATACAAGAATTCTGAAAAAAAAACGATCATAAAAGAACTTAAATATCTCAAAGTCTAACTCCAAGCCACTACATACGGAAGATCTTTATTTGCACGAAAAAAAAAATCTGAATTTCATTATTACATTATGCAATATTTATAACCACCAAATTGGGCAATTATGAACTGTTTAAATTCATTTTCACAGGAATAAACCATAATTTAATATTCAGTTAGCAAAATGACATAAATAAATCAGTGGAATAAATATGCCAAATTAATTAATCAAGACATAAGCATCATTTAACTATCTGTTCCATGTATGAATTTATATGCCCATATAGAACATAAATCAAACATTGTGGTACATATTTCAGCCATTCCTGATCATTAAACACTTCGTTTATTCATTATTTCTTTGTTGGATTTCTCCCTCGTCATGTCCCAACAATATCGCAACACGCAGACAGCTTTACTGAATCTCCAAAACGGTATCGAAATTGTATTTAACATTCAGTCGACATACAATCTTAAAATTTGTACCGAGTGAACTCTACGCTTCAGTTAATGCTCGACACAAAATCTAGATGTGTCTTTGTATACGTCTATAAACATGACAAAGTACATATAATGATATGAAACATATCTCCAAACATCTAGAATTTTAGTATTAATTGTTCTTTCCAAACCTTGTTCATTGAACTGGGAAATAAAACGCTTGTTCATATTGATAAAGACAAGAGTTGAAAATATTTACACATATTTTTTTCTTGATGTTTAGTCATACTGTAAATGAGGTCCATTGGGTTATTTTTCATGTTTTCGTGACAAATCTACAACATTAGACCAGAATCTGGTATGACTTACAGAGGCCCACTGACCGATGACGATCAGGTCTCGATATCACCATTGCTCATCATGACTTTTTTCGATTAAAAGATACCTCATTGGAAAATCTTCTATGTACAGCAAACATAAATTTTCAGGCAGTAGGCAAAATCTGTGTATTACGTTAACCAAAATTTGACACTGCTGAGTGAGTGATATTGATGGTAAAAACCATGAATAGGAAGAGAACTCGACATCGTGTTTTATTTAAAACCATGACATACAGATTTTAGATGTTTCAACATAAGCATTATAGCATACACATGTATTTTAACTTGGGATTTTCAAATATATGAATGCAAAAAATTACCCCAGAGTAAGGAGAACGGATTAGAACCTAATATGTATTCTAACCAACATTCTTTAACATTGCAAAACAGATTTTAAAAACTAGACGCTTATTCTAAACACCGAGCAGAATAAATGCATCAGTGGTTGCCGGCTAAAAAGCCATTCCTTAGAAATCATATCTAATTTATATTCTTGTGAAATACTAACACTTCATGCGAACATGATTATGACAATTATGTGTTGTTTGTAAGTAGTTATCTACAAGATACTGCAATAATACATGTGGTACAACGCTTAAGGGGCTCTCCTCTAGCTCTCTGTAATATCTGATAATGATGCACAGTGATATCAAAGTGAGCAATCAAAAATTATTACATTCACATCATCATAAAAACATCTTATGTCTTGCAAGGCATGCATTCATATAATAGTTTTCAGAAATTGTGTACAGGCATAGACTTGAATCTCAACATGGATGTGAAAATTCGAACCAACAACAGCTTGGATGAGGATCGAGTCCTGCAAACCACTCGTAGCACACTATGTTGAAGTTACTCAAAAAATCAAAAGTCTCAGATTAAGTTAATTTATGTTACAAAACTTATTACGCGCCCAGACTGTTTAATGTTTTCAAAATTAAAAATGATTTCAGTCAATTTTAATGAACAACCAAGAGATGAGACACATCGAAGTATTTGAAGAAAATTCTGCATTAATTAACAATTTAATGTTTTAATGCTAGGTGGGGGGTAATTGATCCCTTTTACACATTTAGTTCAATCCCAGATCAGACAGACGTAGATAATTGAAGACCTCAAGTGTCACAGTACCAGACTAAACAGATTTCCACCATTATATCAATGTAATGATTCAGTCTACTGGACACTGGACATTATAGGTGTAAGATACACATCTAAATAAATACTCTGGTATCAAGCTGCATATACAACTAATACATTACATCCATTACCTTGTATAATATTACATCAGATAAATGACCCCAGGGGTTGGGGCGGATCACATCTGTCTAAGATAGTCATCAATGTACAGTGGTCAGCAGGGTGGACTACATTCTCCAACTGCTTGACCGATCACATCCACTGTACTTTCTGTTTTATACATTTACGTGTCAGCATTAGGTAAACAAAAAGTTCCTCTTATCCACTAACCAGACCGACCCTATTTTTCTCCCTGACCTAGATTTTTTCGGTCTCCTCCAAATTTTTTTAGCCAATATTTTCATTTTTTGGAGAAGTTAGTGGAAATGTGGTATTTTTTTGCCATATGAACCTCCGATAAGTCTACAGCCACTATTGACGCTTCACCACTTAAGCATATTTTGGACTCTTCCAAATTCAAAACTTATATAAAAAACATGAATTTATTTAAGAAAATTGGGTAATTTCTCCCTTACAGAGTGGAAAACATTGTGGTAAAAAAAGTCATTACTCTCATTACAAGCAATGGCTTCCCCTGCGAAACACAGTTCTTATGATTAAGAACTGTTCATGAATTGTTCTAGAACATTAAGAACAGTTCAAGATCTGCTCTTGATGGTTGTTCAAGAACATTTGTACCTGAACTGCTCAAGAACACAGTTTAAGGACAGTTCTTGAATTTTCTAAGAACTCATAAAGTTCTTAATTTATCCTTGAAGTGTTCCTTGAACATTTTAGGAATCGTTCATGAAAATTAATGTTCCTAAAATATCCCACAACTGTTCTTAAATTATATTTAGAACAATTTAAGAGAAGTTCAAGAACATTTCAATTCCTTAAATGTTCTGCTGTTGGTCTTGAATTCATTTTAGAACAATTTATGAACAGTACAGGATTTCTGATGTTCTAGAAATGTTCTACAAGTGTTCTAAAATTTATCTAAGTTATTAATAAAAAGACAAATATACCAGTAAATAATAATACAAGTTCAATATCAGTTAAAACATTAATTGATATTTTTTACGATTATCCTTAGGCCAAAAGGTCTTAGGTTTACAGAGATTCCCCTGTGAAATGTGGCCATGGTCAGCCATGGTCAAAACCTGGAAAAGACTCAAAATGTACATGGTTGACCATGGCTTACCATGGTTCATCATGCTTTTATGTAGCAGGCCATGGTAAAAAAATCATTAGCCTAGGTTTAGATTTAAACCTTGGTCAACCATGATTGATCTGTAATGACCATGCATGGTCCAAAGAAACAAACCATGGTCAGAAATCAGTAAAGTTCCTCATGACAAATTAAACTATAGCTGATCATGGTCTGACCTATTTTATTTTATGTATAAAAATTCAGCATTTAGGTCATAACTTAATATTGATAAGAACATAACGTACTTAAATTTCTACATTTGTTGTCATAATAGACCCACAAATTTTATTTGAAAACTTATATTAAGAGACTTTTATTAATTAATTCGCACCGATTCTAATTTAATAAGATAAATGTATTGTAAAAGTAAAGAAAACACGGAATCAACAGCTAAAACTTGCATAGAAAACTCGTGTGTTTACTTCGTAGTGAGATGCGAAAATGTTTGAGTACGAAAGCGAGGTGCGAAAATGCTCGAGTACGAGAACGACAACGCTATCCGGCAAACCTTTGTTTACATCGTGGTGTAGTACAAAAATGCCTGATTACGAAATCGCTACTGATAAATTACTTTATTATGTACTGTATTCAAACATTCTGGGAATAAATTAGACTAGTTTTATGTTACTTCAGTAATTAAATGATTTATGACTGCCTATTCAAATGTTGGGGTTCGATTGGGAACATAAAGGCAAACGTCTGGATGATGCAGACTTTTCAAATACGTAATGGGGATGCCGTGATCAACGGAATTTACAGTGAGTGAATTTTCCATTATAAATTCATTTTTGTCTTTTGAATTAGACCTTTGCATACTACTTTTAGTAATATTTCTTGAATAAACGTTTACACTGTACGATTTTAACTGTACAACACAATATTGCCAACTTGTTGAACTGTTTTAAAGTCGCGAATACAGGTGACATTAATTGTACGTTGCAGTTGATATAAAAGCGCAAAATGTTACTAACCGTACTATTTGATTACAATTTCTTATAAATAATCTAACTGTGTTACAAGTCCTTAAGTGAAAATTCACTTGAACACATTTGTCAATTTCAGAGGAGAAATGTCCTAAGAACTGAAATGTTCATAGATTAGACGGTAACAGTGGCCCTAAGAGTTCAAAATTATTCGAACAATATAGAAAATGGATAAGAACCAGTCAGACTTACTATGTGGTAGATTGTTGGAATGCACCAAATGAAACTAAATTGTTGGAATGCACCAAATGAAACTAAATGAAAGGAATAAATGAGTGCTCACCAAGAGTGAACTTCTTAACTGGGGAGGAGAAAATTCCTGTCTTCTGGCGAAGTTGGTGGCTATATTCAGCTAGTGTCAACCCATAACTGCTGACATATTCAGGAAGTGTGACACATATAAGAAACTGACCAGGAATATTTCTTGTTTATTGGAACTGCTATAAAGATCTTTGATTAGCTAATAGTTTCCATTTATAGTCAATGCTTTTTTCTTGTTGTTGTTATTGTTTGATAATGGTAAATCAATTTCAACCTTAACTTGATTACAATTATGTTGTTTAAATAAGTTTTTAGATCACATTCTTAAATACATTAGTGTTGTATCTAGCATGGAATAGTGGGGCGGGCTGCCATGCGCTTTTTAACAATCCCACGCTGCCCTAATCACTGCCACCTAAGTCTGAATATGCAAATGGATTTTCTACTAATAAATCTGTGCAGTAATTCAGTTAATTTTCCACTTTTTTAGATTACTTAACCTGCATTATGAGCTTTAATAAAACCATTTACCTAGCTGCATGTACATTATTTATGATAAGAAACAAAACCAGACTTTATAGATTTTATCAAACTTTGATTCAAAGCACACACTGCCCACATCGGCCTTTAGTGCCCTGCCCAGTATCTTGTGTACCCAGCCCTTTTTTCAGCCTAGATACAACACTATACATGTGGAATTTGTGCATATCAATGTATACTTAGCATTATAATTCTCTTTAGAGGCAATTTGTTAACAGTAAAGTCTATTTTTGTTGACAGCAATTTTGTTTTGATGCTTTCATTAGGAAGACAATACATTCTGAGGACTTACTCGGCTATTACTAATATGGAAGATCTTTCTTGTTTTCATTGTATTATGTAAATATGCTATCCATAATTGTTATGTAAATATTTTTAATACATGATTTATATATCATTTATGTACCTAGTATGCTTTAAAAGTTCATATTTATGTATATTAATATCCTCAATAGTCCAAAGATAGATGTTCACATTAAAAAGAATTTTTGAACTTTTATTTATTGTTCTTGAAGTTTTCATTGGGGAAGTATATATGGTGATTTTTTTATGATTTATTCATTTAAAAAAACGTTAAATGATACAGATCTTTCCTTTGACTGTAAGAACTACATGTATTGTTCTGGAACAGTTCCTTAGTAGTTCCTGAACTTGTGTTCGATAAATGATGTTGAATTGTACAAGAACATTTTAAGAAATGTTAAGTGAAACAGAACCTTTTTTGAACTGTTTAAGAATTACTGTACTGGAACAGTTCCTGAGTAGTTCTTGAACTTGTGTCTGAGAAACGTTCTTAAATTGTACAAGAACATTTTAAGAAATGTTAAGTGAAACAGAACTTTTTCAGAACTGTTTAAGAATTACTGTACTGGAACAGTTCCTGAGTAGTTCTTGAACTTGTGTTCAAGAAATGTTCTTAAATTGTACAAGAACATTTTAAGAAATGTTAAATGAAACAGAACTTTTTCTGAACTGTTTAAGAATTGCTGTACTGGAACAGTTCCTGAGTAGTTCTTGAGCTTTTTAAGAACATTTGTTCCAGAACTGTTCTTGAAATAAAGTTCAAGAACATTTCTTGAACTTCCTTTAAGAACAGTTAAAGAACATTATGTTCTTAAAGATTTGTTTCACTTAACATTTCTTAAAATGTACCTGAACTGTTCTGGTAATGTTCAGGGGCATTTCATGTGCTTTTGTACCTGAACAATCCTAGAATATTTCTTGAACTGTTCATGAAAATTTCGCAGGGGTTCTTTTGCCGCAATGTTTTCAAAAGTCATCTGATTCAGATGCAGGGAAATGCAGTATTATAAGAAAAAGGGTTTTAAACTGAACTTTTAAAGTAAAAATAGAACTTAATTCAATACAATACTGCGTCCAATTGTACCCAAAGTGGGTGAGATGTCGGAGCAGTTAGTCATTTAATGCAAGTGTAGTTTCTATGAAGCATTTTTATACTCCTGAGTCTCATAAATAACAAAATAATACTACATCAAATGTAGAAAAGATATCAATGCATTAATGCAGTTCGGAGAGATATGGTATCAAGAGCCACGTTGATTCAGTGCTATATAGCACATTGAATATTTAATGAACCAGCAATCTATCACAAACACATGCTTTGCGGATTAAAGAACATCTTCACCCTACGAAAATACTCATATTTTGATATTTTCTTCAATACAAACTTCTTGAAAGCATATTTATCAAGGATTAAAATATTAGAATTCAATTAATATTCATAAACTATGTTATTTTCTTCTTATTTTAAATCTATGAGCTGGCATGAATACTGCTAAATCAAAGAGGTCAGATAGTTTAAACTTTTAAACTTGATATCTTCTTTAAAGGGATATTGAAACCGTTTTAAAGGTATACACACAAATTCGAGTAACTTCTGTACATATACAGAGGCTGTTTTATAAAAATAATTAGCAGAATCGGTATTTTAACAAAAATCACTAATTCCAAATTAATTGCATCTGAAACAGCCAGTTTTTTTAAGGCTCACAATACAAATAAACAAATTCTGCAAGATCTTAAGATAATAAAATTCCTGTACTTTATAGCGAAATCCTTCCATTTAAATCCAAGTAAATCCCTGACAATTGCCTAACAAGTACTTGTAACAATACTACCAAGCATAGTCAGATATTAATTAAGACGTAATCAACAAGATGAGAAAGAAGATTCAATAAAAATCTGTGCAAATCCCTTTAATGGCGTTAATATAGCTGCAAGAAGAGGCAGAAAAACTGCTGAGATTTATTGATTGAAGCACATCAATATAATCAATTTGGTTTTACATTCAATAAGATGATCATCGTCAAGCCATCATCAATACCTGCTAATCATGTTCATCCAATCAATACCATCCTCCCAAGCTTTTTTTTTTCATGCATCAGTGGAAATTATTGGCTGGCATCCATCTGCCTTCGTACCACGTACCCTTTTAGTGAAACATTGCGAGTTTCCGCTCTGGCAATTTAATTAACACATTTTATGGATGTATGCAGTTTCAACTACTCTTATCTGTTGATTAATTTCGAATAAGATTGCATTTTGTTTCACGATATCATTGATTTTTACCCACTGATAGTTTGGTATGACGTAGAATGTATCGGTACTAAGTGACCGCACCATACAGAAACATGTCCAAAACCCTAATACAAAAATGGCATAGAAATGAATTTTCAGGTTTTATGCTTATTTTCGATGGCATTACAGCTATATGAACTAGCAGGACGAAATAAATAACGGAAAAACAAAGTTCTACTTTTGGTGTAAAACTATCACAACTGAATTTTTACTTTAAAACCAAGTAAAAATTGTTGAGACAAACAAAATATATTAATATTAAAGTTAACTACCCATAAATACATGAAAAACAACAATTGCGTAATATAACGTATGAAATATTAGGTGCATAACAAAATCTGACAGAAGCCCATTAACAGTCCTCAAAGGAAACCTTGTATGTTTCCTAAACCTTAAATGCTGAAATATTGTGGAAATGGTATTAAAGTATTTAATTACATCTAATTAATTATATAACAATTAATACATTCTACGGCTTAATCAACAATAAAAAAAAACTAGCGAACAACAAGAAAGCTAAAACGTCAAGAATATTAAATATCCTTATTTTTTTTTTTTAAAAACTAAGTCTTAAGAATTCAAACAAAATGAAAAGAACCATACACAAATGATATGAAAAAAAACACACCAGGGTTTTTTATAAGTTCAAAGAAATCTGATATGTGCAAAATGAAATTGGAGAATTAATTAGGAGTCAGGAACGGCTCCAGGTCTAAAACCAGATACTCATGGAATGTTTTTTATGTAGAGTAGAATTATATGAAGCTAATTTTGGAAAATTTTGGATGCAAGGAAGCCCATGATAGACTATCTCAGATTCCAAATGCCAGCTTATTGACTTAATTAAGTGATTTAATTTTCAGATGGCATAAAGTTCACATGAACTGTATATAGCAAATGTATCAATTTCCAGAAAACTTTAAAACAAAGAAACCATCAACTAAATATTGTAAAATACTGGAGCCCATGAAATGTTTAATTAACTCATTTCTCTAAATACTAATAAGAAATGACTAACAAGGTCTTACATTTAGAAATGGCTTTTTTCACTATTTTCACAATCTAACATATCAATATGCTAGCACATACTTCTTGCATCTGAGTATGAAATTATTAGACTTAAGTATAATATAACCTTGAGCTTTTAAAATCTTCCAGTAAACATCAAATATGGACATATTCTCATCAATCATTAGACTTTTCCTCTGAGTTAATTTGTACATGCCCCCTTTCTCCTTGAAATATTTCCAAATGTTTGCATTAGGCCAAATCTTGTTCAGTCCATCTAATGTTCTACATTCTGCCTAAGGTTGAAAGACACAGTCTTATACTTATATACATAAATACATGAAAGATTTCACAAACAGAAAAAAAATTACGAAGAATAATTTTCTATAATTTATTTTCCAGACTCTCTAATATAATGTCTCTAAATAGCTCAATAATCAGGTACGAGCTTCAATGAGGTCACATGGAGACTGGCATCTGGTAAACCTGTGAACATGTTTTATTCAAGTTCGTGGAGTACTTTCACAGACATTCGATGCTACTAGAGCTTCATCTTTCGGCTTTAACTGATCAAATCTTGACGCTTCGTCAGTTTTCCTAATCTACTGGGATAATTGAATAAATACAAATGCAGTAACGCATCTTTACATGAGATAATTTTTGTTTTTTCAGGCGTAAACAACAGATTAAGAATTATTTTGCCAATTTTTCAACTTAATTACTACTAAATTCATAACACTTCCAAATGATAACAAACTTCACACTGTGTGTTTTATTAAGTTTAAATTATGAAACGATTATGCGAAACTCTTTGAATACACAGCAAATAAACAGTTCAGTTCGCACCCGCGGCTTCACTTAGATGTCGTGTCTAAAACCGACATTGTACATACAAACATTTCAAACATGATAAAAACAAAGAAACACAATCCTTGCAATAAATTTACAAGTAACAAACTTTAGTTTTGATCGTAATAAAAAAAATAAGAAAGGCATGATATCACATGACGTCAATATAGACGCAATTAAAGACACATGGCAACGATATCAAAAGCATTTGACTAGACATTTCACTAACATGTATTAATTGATAAATAGTGCAGAAAATTATACCATCAAACTAATTAGTAGAAGCTTTACCATCAAAGATAAAAAATACTTCATGAACAGCTTAAAAATCAAAGTCAATTGATTCATGAGGTTTTCAACAAAGATATTTTTTTCAGCAATATCTGCATGTAAGTGCAATAAGAGTAGTTTTGAAATGATTGGACTTATTCAGAGCACAAAAATAACTTTGCTATTAACAATGAGAAGTCAATTCTTATTCATTTCCAGTTCAAAAACTCCCTTTAGCGGTACAAAAGGTCTTTTTTTCCTCACAAATGCTGTTTATTTTAAGCCTACTTTACGTAGTTGGTATCGGAACCATCTCCTAACCATCAAGAAAAAAGATCGAGGTGCGATAATGTCAGTGATTGTAAATTTAAGAGATTACGAAGTTTTCAAAATTGAGTTAAATAGTATAACACAGAGAAGGGTTAATCATATATTAGAAAGACTGTCAAAAGATAGAATAGTTTGAGAATGTATTAAGCACCTTTACACCAACAAAAGTTTGTCTAACCACCCACAGACCATGGGAAATTAACTTGTTTTTGATATAAATGGACTTTGTACAATGATATACTGCAGGAGAATATTCACAGTCACCTTTTGTAGGTTACTGAGATAGTCTTCATAACAAAACAATGTGGAATAATACTGCAATATTTACTTAAACCCAACAACCATAATGAACTTAAGAACTTTATTGGACTTAATTTATGTATACATAAAACTGTGTCAAAGTAAACTTAGATCACCTAAAGTTGAACTGAAAACTGTTGGCACCTGACCTTAGCAGTGACATATTCACCAAAACATGGTTGGGTAAATTTACAATTGATTTGGTGAGTTGAATCTAAAGTGATTGAAATTGCCGATACATGAATAAATTAACTAACATGAAGTAATTTAGAGTTTTTAATGTATTCATTTATTCAAAATCAAGACAATTTGAGGTCAAGAGTTTGGTTTTAAGTGGAAAACAGAAGTTGGCTCAACTGTGTCACTCAAATTAATAATATGTAACCCACATACAAGGTAATTTCATATTAAACACAGTTATAGAAACCTTGTACATTAATTGTTTGTCCAGAGAGCCAAAAAAAAGCAACAAACTGTTAATAGCGACCACGAATGTCTTATCAAAGTCCTACGTAATGTCAATGTATGGTATATCAGCATGTTCGTTAACAGTTAATCAATAAGAAGCCATTTAATAATTTGTTTGGATAAAATACAATAAAGAAGTAGGTAATGTCGACATAAATGCAACGTAATTCCTATTCATAGCTCAGTCAATTACAGAACAAATCCAACATGTCGACATTTACGTTTATAAATAAAAAAAAATTTAACTGCATAGCAACACTTTTAACAAGTTTCTGCAATCATGCAAGTAGGATAACAAAAGCACATTTTGTACATTTTGTAAAGTAGAAAAGACACCAAAATTAAAACTTTATATTTTTAAGCAATACAAATATCAGCTGTTTTCAGCGATGCAATACAAAACTTGGTATTTCTACATGTGGACATTTTTCACATCACAGACCAAACCAAATTGTAATAAATTTCTTCGTTGACAACCTTTTCATGAAAAAATAAAATATTTTCAAACCTTGGTTAAGGGTAACAATAGAAACTACAGAAATTATTTAACAAAGATTACAATAATGGAGGTACATATTTTTGTTCAAATTTTTAAGGTGCATGACTTCACCAAATTTTTTTTTATTCTTTGTCGATATTGACAATAGAATGAATCCGCACATATTTTCCAATTTTCTGAAATTTCATACATTCTTTTCAAAATTACCCCAATGACAACATGGAAATTAAGAGGGAGAATTTCACAAAAACAATTTTAATGTTATGTTTAAAAGTGGTAATCCTTTATACACAATGTAAGTAGTTATTGTTGGCCAGTATAACATTACGAACATTACTAAGATAATGTAAAATGTCAAAATACAATGAAAAAAAATAGATATTTGTTCTCAACATAACACTTAAATATACTTATTTTCAAAGGATATGATTATGTTTAACATGATTGCAAGAATAATTAAAATTAACGGTAACAAGTCAGGGAGAGTGTATTCATTATGAGTAGAAGTTTTTTTTTTCTTCTTAAAGACTTGAAATAATTATCTTTATGCATCTAAGTGGCAGTTAAGAGTCACTGAGAGAACTGAACAATATACTGATTCATTGAGTTACTGCCATTGCATAAAGTGTTGTAATTTTAATTGCAGGAAACTTGAAAAAAAAACGGGTATATCAGATTTCATTATTACGAGAAATAAACTTTCAAAATACAGGGAGTAAACTGATTTGTAACAGATATATCAAGTGATTCAAAAATTGGTGTTGAGTTGATGTAATTTTTAAACACTAAACAGAAAAAGTGGGCCCGAAGACCTGAATTTTCAATAAAAATGAAATTCTTGCAGCCTCCGCAATAACATACTCATCCCATCCTTAAAAATAACTATCATGAAAAAATGTAGTACACATCATCCCTGTAGAATAAGAGGATTAGCATGACTGGTTTGTTATTTATTTCTACGTCATACACTGAACGGTTTACTAAACAATTGTAACAGGGAGGAGGGGGGTAGAGTACTTAATATATAGACGTTATCAATAGGATATTGTTCGCATCATAAGTAGCGGAATTTCCCCAATATAGTATTGAATGACAATATTAGCTGACGTATGTAAATTTCAGTAAGGATAATAAGTCTCCTGATATACACAGGAATTACACGGTAAATTTTTCACACAATACAATCAACAGTCATAAAAACAACATAACAAACAAGTGGCAATAATAAGGGACTGCATAATGAAAGGCTTTTAAAGCCAGTAGACAGACTATTGCACACTTAAGATCTACAAAACAGATACATACAGTTAAATTACAATACATTGTTAACAGAGAATAAAGCATCAAGGTGTATAGCTGTATGCAATGTTTTGCAATCCATTGTAATATATAGCCACCATTCTTGCGTATGACATACTTTTACTAAGTTCTGTCAACATTCTAACCGTAGTAACATTACTCTGTGTTTAAAATTATGATCATACAATCCATCTTACAAGGTATATCACACTATCAGACTAGTCTTGAATTTAACAGATCTCTCCACACTTGATAACCATCAAGAATGCCAGAAAACGCTTTGTTTATCAACTCATTAGAGCAAATATATTTGACTCTGACATTTCAAAAGGGACAATAGGTGATCTTTTGTATGGAAATGCAAAATGAACAAACACACGCACAAATAAGGAAATAAATAACCTCATACTGGCATACAATACATCATTAAAAGAAAGGAATTTATTACAAATAACAACGAACCATTCCAGTGAATACTAATACTGAATATAGTCTAAATTTAGCAACCAATAAAAAAATCAACGAGATCTATACAAGGTGCAGTGCATGGTAACGAACATGTATAGTATACCTTAAGGTATGAAATCTGCCAGATGGATGTGAAGATAAAACATGCAGGAAATCTTTTCCAAAACAGAGAGATTTGTTGCGATTTGTTACGTAAGATCTGTAAGCCGTATTCTTAGCTTAGTTGTTCACATTGTACCACATGTTACTACGAACGGTTGATTGATTCATCAGACAAATACATGCGTCCTTTAATGATTTGCACAAATTCAATAACAGTTGCCTGGAAATACCCCAGAGCAAAAATCTTTATTTCAATATGAATATAAACCAATACAGTGTACAATTTTGATGCCAAAATTCTACCTGAATTTGCCCCGAAGTGAAAATATCTTTTTATATCTATGTTTGTTCAAAAGCGAAAATCATAAACAAACATTAGATGAAAGCAGACAAAAAGTGGGACCTAATCCACTATACTTAGAGGAGATAATAAATTGATTACATTAGCATAGAGCAAGAACAGTTCCAGATATAAGTTCAATAAAACAAAATTAACACAATTAAAAAAGTTACCGATTTCCAATGAAAGATCTACATCTTTTTTACCCATGGCTATTTTGAAGCATCGAAACTTAATATTGAATATACTTATAAAAGGAAAATCACATTAACGCAGTCTACAAGAAAACCAAAATACCAACACCAATTTTTCACTTTCCAGGTTTCTGTCTCAACTCATATAAAAGTCATAACTATCATACACTTCAAACTAGGCATAAGCTCACTAAAAGTTCTAAATATGGCCATGTTTTAATTGAACTATCAGATCTAGACCAATTTTTATGAAGCTATAAAATACTTCCTCACAATGCACTGGAGGACCTTTAAGAGGACAAGATATTTTATGACTATTTATTGTCTATTTACATAGCAATTGTTAACAAACAAAAGTAAATAAAACTTGCACTACGAGGTCAGTTTAGATATTTGACAAGCCAGATGACCCCAGGGCCTAGGATATAATGTGTACCTAGACATGTATAAGATACATGTAACAGTATATCAATCAATGTACATGTCAGACATATAACCCCTAATGCACTGACCGCACTGACCAGGTTGACCTCCAAAAATCATGCAAAAATTGACATTTTAACCAGATCAGTCATACAACATGTCCACTTTGAACATAACATCCACAACATACATTTATTGTAATATGTCCTTACATTATGTCACTCTATACAGCCAGTTCAAACATCAGTCCTTTAGTACAAATATTGTCAGGAAGAAATATATAGGACAGATAAATACAGAAAATATTATCATATAATCGTTTACCAAAGATTTTAAGGCCTAAAACTGAGATATAAAAATGTTCTAATCATTAATCAATATATATACTTAGTCCACAAATGTCAAATGTAAATAAACCAATTTCCATAAACAAAAAAATTGAACATTTAAAAACAAAATTGAAAACAACATGAAAGCAAACAACATCTCAGAATACAAAAAACAAATGAAGGTCTAAAATGTATTGTTATAGACACAGAAATAATAGTCAGGGACACAAAAAATTGTAGACAAAACTTCAACAGTACTTAGATTTCTTAGATATACAGAAGGTTTCCATGATAACAATCATAATGATTATGATGATGATGATGATCATGATGATGTTGTTGTTGATGATGATTATGATGATGAATACACAGAAACTATAGAAAAGGTAAATAATAAATGTATAAATATAAATAAATAAAAGAACACAAACACCTACCATTTAACGAACAAATCACCGAACAAACATGTGAAAACTTCACTAGTCGGATCAATTCTATGACGGGGTGGAAATACTGGACCCCCTATTTGATGAGTTGGTGGACCCTGAGGATAACCTCCTGGGTGTCCAAACATCGGCTGAGGGTGGGGCTGATTCCATTGAGAGGGTGGCCCGGGGCGACCACCGTATTCAGAAAACATCATTTTTATCTAATTAACCAAAGTTCCTGATAAACACATTCAATGTATTCACACCTAAACTGTCTTTTTCCTCACTGACTAGAAATCAATTGACTAAAATTCCAGAATAAGTAAAATCAGTGATAAAAATCAACATTGATTAAGTAGAAGTCTAATATTCTGTAAAATTCGAATACCACAGAGGATTTCAGAATTCTGTACCACATATGAATAACACTTTATCAGAAATATAAACAAATATGATATATTTTACACATAGTAACAGAAAATATCCAACATAGTATAAGATATATGTCCACACAATTATTTCTTCAAACTAATAATTCTGGATCACAGAGTACCCATAAACTCCCCACACTAACCGGGAGATGATGATCTATGGAGATTTGAATTAGATCAATTCACTCCAATACCGATCTCTGTATATGACTTTCTGTACAGAAACCACTCAGCTATTCATTTAACAACTGATAGATATTTTCCATCGCCTGTCGAAGCTACACACTTATAACAAATACAATCTTGTATACAGTACAGGGTGACTCGGTGCAGTATGTCTCAATCAACCAATCAGAATGCGCCTTACAGCAATAACGTTACAACATAACTCCGCCTACTTGTACACTTAATGGGATAAATTAATGGTGTGTGTGGGTTATTTACATATTTTTTTTATCAGACAGCATGATTTTAAAACAAAAAAGATACAAAAAAAACACGACATAATTTAATGTTTACATTTGCTGTTGTGAAGTTTATGAAATCAAAGAACTAACAATATTTAATCTAAATGATATTTTATTAAAACATAAAAAAAGATTTAAACCTGAATTTTACTTGATATTGAATAAAATTTAAAAAAACAATAGATAACATGAGTAATGAAATTTATAGCTCAATTATGAGACAATGGGGTCTAAAATGCAATGATTCATTATAGAATAACAAAACAAAACAATTAGTGACGATCCCATTATATTAATGTTATGATCTGATAAACATGATATTGATTATAACGTCAAGTCTTGGTACCCTATTAGGCAAGCAATAAAGTAAGGATTAACTTTATTCCAATCATAAAAGTGCATAAAAGGTTATACAAATAGTAATTTCTGCACTTAAACATGGCACAAAACAAAAGAAAAACTTAGAACAATTTAGGATGATGGCAAATCATTAACAATCATGATTACTAACTGTATAATTGATGTATAAAATTACATTGTACTCCTTGTACATAAGAAGAAAATTATTAAAAAAAACTGCATCATCAATGGAAGAAAAATGTTTTCAAAAAAATATATAAACTACGAACATGGCCAGCAAAGGGAGACAAGAAAGTATAATTTTCATGCTCAGTTGTCCTGTACACAGATATTTATCATGGCCCTATTTTATCATTAAATATATGACAGTTGTTAAAATGGTGGTCTTAATTTACAGCTAGCGATTAACTCAAGAATACAAAATTACATCAGTATTTGATTAAGCATGAGTATTTTCAGTTTCTCCTAACAATTACTTTACAATCGTACAAACATATCACAGAAAAGTAATAAATATGTGGGATCAGCTTTGAACATTTAATGATACTTAATGAACAGTTAGAATACTGATTTTGGGCTTAAAACTATACTAGGAAAAAATATGACATTATTGCCACGGTAACAAGATTCTGTGATACAAATAATTGTTATTAGTTTTGTCCCTTTAATGAAAGACATTTAAACTCGGTATTTGAACAATTTACAATCTTGCTGTATTGAAGACACAAAAACATTGAATACATTTAAATAATTATTCAACATTTTTCAACTTCTGCATTTCGTTACAAATAACATTCGAATTTATGTAAGTATATATCAAGTCGTAAAAACCAACGTTAAAAGCATGGAATAAAAGGATTCCCTATGGCAATGCATACCGTACATCATAAAACATGATAAAGTTTGAAAACAAAATATTAATATTAATTCCACTAAAACTGGCCCCTAAGCTAAATTTTAATTACTTCTACTGCAACATTGCCATCTATACATATTTGAGAATGATTGAAACATTGATGAGAAAAAAGTGATTTTTTTTCCCTACCAAATATACCATAATAAATGAACCTTGAGACATCACAATTCACTATATTTCTTAATACAGTAAAACTTTGTCATTATGAGTATTAATATCTTGAGCACCTGACTTATCTCAAGCAGTTTTAAAGTCCCATCAATATTCGTTTTCATTTGTGTATAATTTTCAGCCAATAAACAAATAGCTCGTTATTATTAGCACCACGTTTATCTTAAGCATTTAGTCAGTCCCAATGACTCCTCGAGGTAACTAGGTTTTACTGTATATGTAATTTGACTTTCAGTTTGAATGATTCTTTGATTAAGCATACATGGTAAGTCATAATGTTCATTTGTGGTATTGAATTTATAGGGGAGGTGCATCTGGTTGAGAATTCAAAGTAAAATTACGTTCATTTTCATCAGTCTGTTATTTTTACATCAATCAGATTTCTTCAAGTCAGAAAAATGTGAATAGCTGAATAACAAGCATTATTATTAAATAAGCATTTAAATTTCATAAAACAACAACAAAAAAACAACAACAATAATTATTCATAGAAGAACAAAGTAATAACCAGGAAACTAAGCTAACTTGTGGTGAAAAAATATGAACATCTTACACAGGTGACCTTCATTAGGAGATGTGTGACAGAGAGCGGCTCTTGTTCTATCGATGGCATTTATTTATAGATGGCCATTAATTCACATTTGACTGTTCTATACACCTTTTTAGAATGCATTATTAGAAATTTCCGACATTCATACATAGGAAACTATAACTGTCTCTAATGTATTGGCGTATCTTGTTTGCTTCGTCAAAACATTCACTGTCTGGTATTGAACAATTAATTGGCTGTACTTCACAGTTGAAGACAAAGGATGCTTCAAATTTATTCAGATTAATCAGACAGTAGGGAAATGAACACAGATAGCCTGAGATGATGATGATACAATGTGTGTTAAATATGTATTTCATCTCGTCAGTGCAAGAAGGTTGTAAAAGTATGAATGTTTTATAAGCCTGTGTTGTGATGCAGGCAATAGAAAGAAGAGAGAGAGAGTGTGTGTATTAGGATTAAAGAGTGATAAGAAAGGAAGTGAGAGAGAGATAAGAAAGGTAGGGCGAGAGAGGTAAAGAAGATAGGGAGAGAGAGGTAAAGAAGATAGGGAGGGAGACGTAAAGAAAATAGGGAGAGAGAGGTAAAGAAAATAGGGAGAGAGAGGTAAAGAAGATAGGGAGAGAGAGGTAAAGAAGATAGGGAGAGAGAGGTAAAGAAGATAGGGAGAGAGAGGTAAAGAAGATAGGGAGGGAGAGGTAAAGAAAATAGGGAGAGAGAGGTAAAGAAAATAGGGAGAGAGAGGTAAAGAAGATAGGGAGAGAGAGGTAAAGAAGATAGGGAGGGAGAGGTAAAGAAAATAGGGAGAGAGAGGTAAAGAAGATAGGGAGGGAGAGATAAAGAAAATAGGGAGGGAGAGGTAAAGAAAATAGGGAGAGAGAGGTAAAGAAGATAGGGAGGGAGAGGTAAAGAAAATAGGGAGAGAGAGGTAAAGAAGATAGGGAGGGAGGTAAAGAAGATAGGGAGAGGTAAAGAAAATAGGGAGGGAAGTAAAGAAGATATAAGGAGAGAGGTGAAGGAAGATGGATGGAGGGAAAGAGGTACGGAGGATAGAGGGAGAAAAGAGCAAGTAATTAGATTGTTGAAAAATGTGAAGAGAGGAGAGAAAGAGAGAGAGGTAAGGACTGACGGGGGTAGGGGGAGGACAAATAGTAGCTACAATAGTTGCGTATAAAATCCCTAAAATTATGTCAAACTAAACGTCCAAGCTTGTATACAAGCAAGAGGTCATCATGTACACTTCATGCAGTGCATGCAGAAATTACAATATCATTAATATACAAGTATATTATTATACTATAATAATACATGCGTGAGATAATTTAGGATCAATTTGCATAAATCTGACAAATTTACTTGTAGCATAATCAGGGCTGTCGTAACATTTGCACTTGTAACACTGAATTAGTGATGAGTGACAGACAAGAACAGTGCAAATTTTACACCAATTACAATACTGTCCAGTGGTTGTACTGTCCCTAAGGGATCAAGTGTCCAGTGTAACGGAATCATTATTGAAGTTATACAATATCTTGTCAACCTGTGTTTATATATACATCTGCCTGAAAGATATCATGTATAAGAAGTACTAGTGAAAATATTTATTTATAAATAATGAAATGGAGTCTAACACTGACCCTGATAAGAAAATTAATTACATAATCAAGTGGGAGGGGTTTGTGTGGAAGGGGTAGAAAATTGCAAGGTGAGAAAATGTTTCAGAAAAAAAATAAAAATAAGTCAAACACGAACAAAAGGTATTAAAAATAAAATGATAATACTGAAAACTTCACTTAATACAAACATCAACCCGAATTAAATAAATATTTTCATAAATCAAAAGAAACAAATGAAGCACTACTAAATTTTAGCTCACATTTCATACACAACGAGGAACAGTATATTGATAATACATGTATATTTAGTGCAATTAACAGCTGACAGATGGACTATGATTTTCCTATAGAGTATAATAATCATGTACAAACATTACAGATAAATATATATTAATAATTGAGCACACCCAGTATACATGCTGATAAGCAGACCAGCAATAATTAATCCCTACCATGCGTCAGCATGTGAACTAATAATAATAAGGTCCAAATTGATTACGTATACATCTACAGCGCTGGTACCTGGGGGAAAACGGAACTTGAATTGATTGATACATGAATTTTTTTATACACAGTGTGGGACTGGGTTACTATGCTTCTCTTTGGATGTATCATGCAATTTTCTCATATACTCAGAGACTTGAATCTCGGGAGTGGTCGAATGGACGACCCAGCTTTAGATGAGCAAGTCTGGGTATTTGATAGAATCAGTATAAACAGAGTCTGACGACACTGTAACACAATAGGCTATCAAGAACACAGTAATACCATTAGTCACCAGCTGAACTAGATAATCTCATTGATAATTTGAACCCTAAATCTCATTATGCCATATAGCAAATCTTAAATGAAAGTTAAAAAAACAACTAGGTATTTGCAGATGTAAGATTCCAATATTAATTTCCCTGATACGAAAACTCTTTTCTTACAACATATCACATATGAATTAAAAAAGGAAGTAATTATGAAAATTATGTTTGCTGTCAAAAATAAACAAAAAGAAAACCAACAATTCATTGCGTACTGCGAATTTAAATGTAACAAATCGATGCAATCATCAAGTTTTCATCCCATCTGCACATCAAAACCAGCATATTGATGAGCAATTATGTTCCTAACGAGCAATTTAATTCACCTGCACAATCTGGTTCAAGACGTGTTAAAAGATATTACATGCTTCAACACAGCCCCATCATTACATACATCCTTTTAACTTATACAAGATATAATATAACTATTGTGAAGTTTCTCTCTAGGAATGTTTTCTAATTAACTATTCTTTTCTGAACTGTAGGTTCATATAATTAAGTTGATAAATTCAGACATTAATACAAGAATTAATGCTAGTAATCTCACAAATAAAGGGTATTTCGTAATAACTACTGTTCTGTTACAGTGAGCAGTGTTTTCAGAGTGGGTGGGGTAAAACTTTCATGATCAATATTAATAATTTGGCATACACAACAAAGAGATTGGTTATTATGGAATATTCATAACAATCTGGTTTTTCCGTCTCAAAGCCATCAAACTTATGCTGCAGTGCGGTAACCTGAATACGAAATCATTTTACCCATCATGCTTTGGTAGTATCTAATAATAAAAAATCGTAATTTCTGTTCAACTGTGGGAGGTCGTACTATATACATGGTAAAATGAATATTATATGAATACCAACACCACTCTCAGGCTATATTATACAATGGAAATACATTTAGCAATTCCATTATAGTGTATTCATTAACTCCCTTCCTGAATTATCCTCGTCTGAACGCATCCGTAAGCAAAGCATGGCGATACGGAATTATCAGCCATGCTGTGTTGTTCAACTTCACTACCTTAATAGAAAAAATACTCACAACCAATGCTTTATGAAATATAGTTGATGCTAAATCCACATTTTTCCTAAATTCTATGGTTTACCGTGATTTCTGATTTAATTAATTATTTACGCATCATCAAATAATCAATAATCTACAAAATCAATCAGGAATAAAGTCAGCGATCAATTAAAAAAAAAATCAACGAATTAATAAGATGAAATTTGTTCATACATATACTCTGAAAATCTTAAATGAAGGTTAACAACAAAATCAAGGTCAAGGTCTTCACTAAATGCAGTATGAATGTTACTGGCAATATGTTTATTGACAAAAAACATATTCAGAGTAATCGTAGAATAAAAGAACAGGGAGGTGAGGTAAGGCTGTATGTGGAGTAGTCCTTCATTCTGAGATTAATTTTCATGATATATATGATATATATTCACATGAAACAAACAACATAGCTTTAAAAACCTGTATAAAAATTAATAAAATCTCATTTTCTTTAATAAAAATCTTGGAATAATACATAAAGCCATGTACGAACAGAAAGTTCACAGACTTTAAGGGACATAAAGTTGCTCCTGTTTCAAGTCTGGGAACCAGAAATTTGCATTCAACAACAAAAAAAATAAGATTTCCTCAGACATTGCAATAAGAAACATAAACAAGGTGATACATCACAGAATAGAAGCGTACCAGCCCGAATTTGGTCTCTTTTAGATTTTCAATCAAGGTTTTCCTATAACTCATTTCGCACACGAGAACGATAAATGGCTGTTTTTGATCCAAGGGACACTTAGTTGACGGGATAACAAATCCATTATATTACAAATAGCGTAGCAATATCCGAGAAAACAATCTTGTTCGCACTCAGTCACATCTCGATGTGATTGAACAGTTCAAATATATCGATCGAGCATCTCAAGAATATTGTTCTCAGAAGAACATCGTCATCAGGAAAACTTGTTTTTATCAAACACAAACTTGCTGACCTACAACGATTTTCCATTTCTGTCACAGAAAAACTAGGAATCAATGTAACGTTTATATGATTAATGTACATCAAAATCTCCCGCTATTTGATACTGGTGCCATAAAAGCTGTTAATATTTCTTATATCAAACTAGACTTGATAAGAAACTATTGCCATCCTTTGACACTGAACAATGAGTCAGCAATGTTTTACGATAAACATTTTTTGTACAAATTTGGTAACAAACATGTTCCCATTCTCAGAACAATCTTTTGGAAATAGACAAAAAAGCAATGACATGAAATATGATGAAAAATAGGAAAAATCCCGACCAAAAAAGACAATTTCTGATGATATTAACTCCCACACTCATGAGATATCTCAGTGTTAACAAGGAGATAAAAACATCCGACATCTTTTTGGAAGCGGATGAACTCTTCAGAGAAGGTACAAAGACTGGAAATCTGTTCATGATTCTTCTCACAACATACCTGAACTCGGTAGTCATGGTTTTTTTCACCATTTGGTTAAATTTGTTTTTTTTTTATTTTGATTTCATTGAACTCAGTTGGTACCAAAAACATAATTGACAGTAAGGTATGAATCAGAACATTAGGCTAGACAAAAAAATGGTCGTGTTTATTGTTTCTCAACCCAAAAAAAATTATGGTAAGAATGTTGCACAACTCTTCTTTTCATTTTTTTTCTGAACATACCTTTTGTACTTGGAGGTAAAATTTGCGCCGAATTATTTTTGAACTTAGGATTTTGCTCTTAGAAACTTTAGTGCCAGCAACAAAAAATGGTGTTGGTAGGGGAGTGTAAACACAACTTCTTTTCTGGCTTCACAGTCAAACCTTGGTATACAATCATCACTTCAAACAAAGACCATTAACATTATTTCGAAAAAGTTATTTGTTACATTAGACCAAATAAACTTCTGAATTACAATCAACTGAGTATAAAAGACACAAAAATTTCAGCCTCTCAATTAGTTGACCTTTGCTCATAGGTTAAACCCTAAACACAAGTGGTCAGTGATATGTTATAAATTACCAGTTCAAAAAAGAATATGTGACAAAGTCTCACAAACACTATGGCTAAATTTCACTGATAATCACACTGAAAGAAACTGGGTATCACTGAATAGAACATGAGTATGTACTAATATTTCATGGACCTTAAAGGATAAGACAGATTAATGTAAGGATGAACTAAGCCAACGCACAGACCGGGTCATTAACAAGAAATTACCTTGTCTAATAAGGGCATTACTCCAATGATGTCCGTAAATGACTAGCTTCGAGTCGGATGGGTTTTCATCAATTTTACAATTGTAACCAAATTAAAGCATTCTTTTACATCAAATGGTTTTCAGCTCCTATAATCAAATAATTGCCCTAACCTTTGAACAAATTTCACTGGCACGTTTTAACTATGAATAATTGTACTGTATCAGACAACGTTAAAATAGATAGATTCAAAATGTTTTTTGGTCTGAGTATTTAATGAATTCACTTTCATGACAAAACCTGCTACTTTTATGAGGTTTAAAGAAAGACCATGGTGCTTTTATAAGATAGAAATTCAAAGGTTAGACATATTATGGTGGATTCAGAGAATGGTAGAATCATCAAACAATCCAGGCTTAAAATTAGAAAAACATCTCATCTAACTAATAGAGTGGGTTTAAATGATCGCGGTTATTTTAGCAGAGTAAGGGTGGTAGGGAGGTTTTGGGGTAGAAAATTGAAAAGAAGGAAAAATCTTTGTTGAGAAATTCATGATAAAAATATTTGAAGATATGTATACTAGGAAAAAAAGTGGATGTATATTTTTTGAGGGAATCACAGCACAATTTTGCCAGCAAGATAATAATACAGACAAAAAGAAATGATCGCATCACGAAAAGATTCTAACAAACTACCAGTATTATAAGTAACACACACCCCCTTATAACATCAAGCTTCCAAATAATCAGATCAGACATGTGGTTCAATTTACATATTAAACTAATGGCCCTATAACAAGTTCAAGCCATCATCTTGTAACTGCATTAACCACCATACCGATCTCACAATAACTTCCTCATGTTGAGCAGAACAGAACAGAACAGAGCAGAGCAGAGCAGAGCAGAGCAGAGCAGAGCAGAACAGAACAGAACAGAACAGAGCAGAGCAGAGCAGAGCAGAACAGAACAGAGCAGAGCAGAACAGAACAGAACAGAACAAAACAGAACAGAACAGAACAGAGAAAATTGATGAAACTAGCCTTGTTAAAACTTACTTCCTATTTTTATAACAAATAGTAAAGCCTTTGCTTAGAGATCACTTCAACATTAATTATCATATAACATCAAATATTCTTTTAATAATCATTATATGAAAACTTATCGCAGGGCTATTTCATCTTCATTTCAAAATAAATTAAATGATAGATCATCCCAATTTTTTTATGATCCAAAAAGGCAGTCTTGGTATCCAGGTTTTTTCAGGACATACCACCAGTCAGAATTATCTCAAGATTAATTATAATCTTATCAACATACAAATAACAATGTCTCAACTTGTACCTTGAAATTTTCTGTGACAGAAATGAGTATACAAGATTATAAAACTGACAAGTTAGATTTATTTAAAATCTCAAAATAAAGTTTTCTGTAACAGAAACATTTTGTACAGTATCACAAAATGGAGAGTCTGCATTTATTGGATGATTCATTTCAGCTGGATGTTTTCATTTCGTACAAAAATCATTTTAAAAAACTTGAAAGGAATAAATTGGGTCAGGTAATTGGTAAGATATGTACCAAGTGCTATAAAAATAGCTGGAGTTACCCCACATGTACAAAAATACAAAGTCACTGAAAACATTAATCTCCAAATCTTTCATATCAATTCAAAGATCAACTTATATTAAGGAAACTTAATACTTGTATCAGTGTGAAATAATTGTATAATAGGAGAAGAAATCACAGGTTTTACGCAAGAAATGATTACAATCAAAGCTATATCACTAGATAACTTATATTCCAGGTATCATTTTACGTGATCAAGGTTTTACCTTCATAAACAATTTACGAGATAAACATCAGACATTAAAAAAAAATATTTCCTCGGTAATACAGTATTACTTTCTGTCACATAATACAGAAGTACACCCTGATCTAAAATTCAACGTGTGAACATTCTAACCCTTTGCCTTATAAGCAAATTTTGGACTCTTCAAAATTCAAAGCAAATATACAAAACATCCATTTATTTTAGAAAATTGGTTATTTCTCTCTGACAGAGTGGACAACATTGTGGCACTAAAGAAGCCACTACTCTTTACAAACAATGGCTTCTTTTGCCACATTGTTTTCGAAAGTTGTCTGCATCAGATGTGGGGGGGGGATGCCGAATTATGAGGCAAAGGGTTAAGTTGAACGACAACCAAAACTTGACCAATTCATGTAATTTTGCGACGTTTGTTTCATTGTTGATACTAAGAAAGGAGCCTCCATGCAATAACAATGTATCATGCAATCTTAGTTTTACAAAAAAAAACTTGTTAAAGTCTCAAGATGGAGAAAGGATTTCAGATTTTATCTATACGGCTAACCTAATTCCACTATTACATAAATTTTTGATAAGGCAAAAAACAAGCACAACTTTTTATGCCTAAGACTATAGTATATTAGGACTAAATTGAATCTCAGATGATATACTCAGTATCTTAAAGAATTGGAAGCAGATACAAGGCAAAAAAATATTGATCATAGATTTGATAAATAAAGTCTTACATAATTATATGAGGTATCTTAGTGCAAATACCTAAAACTAGTGATTTACTTACAATGGTATTTATAGCTAATTAATGCACAAAATAATGCTGTTAATCAAGGATAATTATTTTATGTGCACTATAAGATGCTTTTGATGTTATGATGTACATGTATATATGATTTTATTAGGCAGAAGTTATTCAACTTGAGACCTAGCTCCGCTCGCTTAGTTCAATATGAAGATTGTAAGGTAAACAGACCATTCCTGTATGAGTAATCAAACTCTGGGTGTGAAGCATGTCCTATGTGATAGTTTGGTAGAAGACATGTCAAAATTCATTAGTTCACCATCGCTGCTCATTCATGTAGAGAAGTTGGCAGTTACTTGCGGAGAACAAGGTTAGCACCGGTACAGAATCCAGGAAAACTAGTTAACTGATAACTGCCCACCATTATTTAACAACATTATTGTTGCAAACTGGGATAAAACCAGAGAAAAATATTTCTTTTAAAGAGTGGAGAGTGGAGACATACATTGGTCAGAAGTAACAAAACTTAATCTATACGGAAGTCACAAAATCACACACAGAGGCTAACAATGGTTCACCACTATTTATATCTATCTAGTCACAAAATCACACACACAGGCTAACAATGGTGCACCACTATTTACATCTATCTAGTCACAAAATCACGCACAGAGGCTAACAATGGTTCACCACTATTTACATCTATCTAGTCACAAAATCACACACAGAGGCTAACAATGGTTCACCACTATTTATATCTATCTAGTCACAAAATCACACACAGAGGCTAACAATGGTTCACCACTATTTATATCTATCTAGTCACAAAATCACACACAGAGGCTAACAATGGTTCACCACTATTTATATCTATCTAGTCACAAAATCACGCACAGAGGCTAACAATGGTTCACCACTATTTATATCTATCTAGTCACAAAATCACACACACAGGCTAACAATGGTTCACCACTATTTATATCTATCTAGTCACAAAATCACACACAGAGGCTAACAATGGTTCACCACTATTTATATCTATCTAGTCACAAAATCACACACACAGGCTAACAATGGTTCACCACTATTTATATCTATCTAGTCACAAAATCACACACACAGGCTAACAATGGTTCACCACTATTTATATCTATCTAGTCACAAAATCACACACACAGGCTAACAATGGTTCACCACTATTTATATCTATCTAGTCACAAAATCACACACAGAGGCTAACAATAGTTCACCACTATTTATATCTATCTATATACAAAAAAATCCCAGTGAAAATTTTCTGAGTGAAAAAATTTGAAATAGTCACATTTTTTTATTAATTCCCACAGGAAGTTTATCTTCATGTTATCTGATTGACCAATGACAAAACTAGGAACTGAGACACTGCATTGTTAACAACAATCCTAGAGCCGCAACAATAAAAGTCCTTGTAATTAAACAATTCAATTTCATGCGCTTTGACAGCAGATTGAAAACCAAGAGACATTAAATACGGCAAAAAGATCAGAAATTTTCGACAGATGTTTTAAAAAAAATGTTTAATGACACAAAAAGAGAAGCAGGTGAATTTCCAGTTAATTGATACACTGTTATGTGAAAATTAGCCACTAATTGAACAACCAAAGGGATCAAAAATCATTTAAAACCCCTAAAAAGGGCTAATCATCTGACACAGTATGTTCAGTAAGCAGTGACCCCATAACACCACTTGCAGTTATCAGGGCCCATCCTAATATCATATCATTATTTACAAATGGAGTTTTATTACAATATTTGTTACGGTATACAACAATACCTTCTGCCTGCCAATAATAACAATCCTAAGAGTGCTTAATCATCATCGCTAATTTGCATACACCCATCAAAAATCCCAGCATGCAATTTATTTCAAATTTGTCCGCCATTTTAAATAAAGTTATCAATCTTTTAAATCTGAGAGTCTCTGCTTTCAGTAATTCGACAAATATGGCCACAAAACATGGTGTACTACAACAGTACGAGCCTTGTAGTTGAACTAATTCTTCACGAAATTGAGGGTTTAAAGTTTCTAAATGAGGCAAGCCACTAACAAAGCTGTAATTTTTTCATCATTAAAATTGCAGCAAGTTTTTCATTAAAAATGATCTCGTTTTCATTATAGCATGACGATTTCGAACCAAGAGAATGAAATAGTTCCATACGCGATATAGGGTGCGTAGAGAAGTACAGAGTATATGACTTCAAAAAAGCAGAATTGTAATTAAAATGCGTAAAGGCGGAAGGGAATTTAAAACAGACTGGGATGACACAATACAGGGAGATTGTTTATCTTTAGTATATTTCTTATATTACACCACAAAAATGCTATACAAATCACAGTAAAAATTTGCTTGGTAATAGTTTGGTGACAAACTGACAGATTTTTTTTACATAACCTTAATATTCATCATTAATGCAGAGACAAAATAAAGATTCTTTTAGTAAAAAGAAGAATTTTTTAATGATTCTTCAAGTGAAAAACAGTCATTTTGCTTTAACGATTTTAATGAAAATTTTAATTGAATCAAAGTCTTTTCATTTAAAATAGCTAAAAAAAAAAATTAAAAATTTTAACTAAAAAAAGTTAGCACATCAAGGGCAGCAACTCTGCGAAGAAAACCAGTTGCAGAAGTTTGTTGTTCATGCCAGAGCCAAGAAATTTCTGTGAATTGGAGCTTAGGGTTAAAGATTTATCAGAAATGTAAAGTTGGTGCTAGCTGACTCAGCTTTTTGAAAGTAAATTTTAATAAAATATGCATAATTGTAGACCAGCTTAGAACAACTTTCACATGCATGTCACCAGTAAGGGTAATTATGAGATTGCCCAGAGCTTTATAAATTTATTTTTGTTTTAAATTAATGTTTAACCTTTACTTAATTTCTGATAAGAAAGTTTTGACATGTGCTCAAACAATTACAAAAATGAGATTAAAATTTACAGTCAACAGTAAAAAGGAACAGCCTGATGTCAGATATAAACTGCTATTTCCTGCACATTTAGACAGAATTCATAAGTTGCCAGTAAAAACAATTTTAAAAAGAGAACATTTATATTCCTTCCTGCATAAAAAAATCAGAATTCCAACACAAAAGGGACACAACTCCATATTGACAGAATTTATGACAAACTTATAGAAAGTGTTTGTCATAAAAAGTGACTTGATGTGTATTAATAGACATTCAGTGTTGATTTATTATATGAAAATACAGGAAAATTACACCCTAACTCAATATATTTATTAATATCTATACGACATGACTTACAATACTTTTCTATGTATTCTGAAGCTTAAAGCAAATGCCTTGGTATATAAAACTGTATTTAAAACCATTATATAAATCCCTCATACACCTTGACTCAATTATTACAAATACTATCAAGAGAACGGAATTTCCAGATTTCAAAAAAAAGTAAATAAATCAGGAATCTAGTCTTTTTACAGAAATGAAACAAAAACAAGAATATCCATAGTTACAGAAGACTGTGGTATATACTTTTATTTCACAATAATTCTCCACCTGGTATTCACATTTCCCATGGATATTATTCATTATATTATAACCCCTGAGTAAATACTTACTTTATATCAAACACTTTTCTATGACTGTAAAATTATATAAATCTTATTAGCAACCCAACGGTTAACTATTTACACCGTTTTATTACCGATACTCCCTCGAGAGAAAGTAAGAATATAATATACAATTTTCATTGGCTGATCAACAATTTTCACATCAGACTTACGTCAAAATATATATTTTCTGGCAGCACATGACAATGAGAATGATCTAAGAAATTGCTTTGAACTAAATGGATACATCTCTGACACACGTGCCTTGCTTCTGATATATTTGTGTTTCAGATGTACCGTATATTCACTAATAAATGCCCCCAGGGGCGGTACATTTTTGAAAATGTGTTTGTGTCATTCCTTGGATTTAAAAAGTGTTTTCTACTAATTTCTATGGTTTATCTTGGATTAAAATAGCCTGTCATGGCAAGTCACTTGTTTTCTCTTGTCTAAAGAGGGGGGGCATTTATTAGGGGAGGGGCATTTATAAGAGAATATCTGGTATACTAAAATTTCTCAATTACCAACAAATCATGCCCCCCCCAGGCACTCTATCAAGAATAGTTAGTTTAGAATTTCCGACCTACCGCTTAACGCCTTGAATGTTTCCAGTGTTAAACAAGTAAATTTTTGGAAGATAAAAAGAAAGTGAGCCTCATGATTCTGCTTTGATGAATCTAATCATGAGCTAAAATTATGCCATTTTAACATGAGAACATTCATTCTATTACATGCTAAATATGCTCTGCAGGCTTGAAGCATTCTTAGAAATTTAAGAATAACTTCAACAGCTGTGGACTAAGAATACTGCTTATAGTGAATACATAACCTTTTAATGGTAAGTTATATAACCTATTTACTGTGTATACAAAACCTACTTATTGTACATACATAACCTATTTATGGTACACACATAACCTATTTATTGTACATACATAATCTATTTTTTGTACATACATAATCTATTTATTGTACATACATAATCTAATTATTGTACATACATAACCTACTTATTGTACATACATAACCTATTTATGGTACATACATAACCTATTTATTGTACATACATAACCTACTTACTGAATGTATATAACCTGCCTTACACTTTAAGTAAAACACAATATAGAGAATTATTGATTAGGGCAGAAAAAAGCTGTTATTTGGATTTAAATATTTTTTAAACATATAAATAAAGCAGTCATCTATGAGTAATCAATATCAGCTCTGTTTACTATCAACATTGTCAGCCATATTGAACTTTTAGTCTTCCACAATGAAACATAAATTATATCAGTACATACAATTTGTTTATCTATAACAAACCAAAATGTCAAAGGAACGAAACAATGCACCAGTACTTAACGATAGGACTTTCTCAATATATTGCATAACTGGAAAATCACGGTGCAACCGTAAGTCTGAATCAGCTATTAGTGATATAGTTATAAGCCAAATTTCATAGATGAAAGAATATTGATCTAGCGCATAACTGATTATTTACAAACCAAATCAATAATCAAATTGGTCGATTTAATTCGACAGATTTTGATTATTTAAAAATTTAATGCAAAGGTAAATAATTCAATCTAAACTACAGCTGAATATTAAGTTATCCTTTTTGCTGAATTTTTATTAACAATCACTCAATGTCGAGTTTCAGCAATGAATTTATCTTTTTGCATTGATGAAAAACAAACTGAAAGCTTGACTTCGTTCTTACTGCTCCATGATTGTGACAGAACTTGCGTATTAATCATATTGTCAATTACTTATATACATAACATGGTTAATGTTTAAGGAATACTTCCAAAGAAATATTTTCACTGCTTATTAATCAGGTTTACATTATTATTAAAGATCAGTGATGACTCAAATCAGCTAATAAATTTTGACAAGTATTTCGTTTTAAGTTCATTGTAAAGTTGTACTGCAATAATAGCAAGATTATTAGGAAGGGAGGTAACTCAAAATTTCGTTCCTTAAATATCCTTCAGCAGTTACTTCCCTTGTCACTGCATGAAACATTTGATACGGTAAAACAGCAATTCCAAGTTAGGAAAAAATCAATCAATCGATCGATCAATCCTATCCAAAATCAATCAATCAATCAATCAATTAGAAAATTCAAATGTTATTTTCAAGTTTTTTCCAAATCAATCATGAAAAAGTATACAATGTTACATGTTCCAAAACATTATATTTGTTGGTCAATGATTATAGATGAGATCTTGTTTACAACAATTGATTCTGACTTCAACAATTGATGATTTCATGTAAAACTTTTTTTTGCTTTTACTGAATACATGACCACATCACTGGGATACATAACTGCATCACTGGGATACATAACTGCATCACTGGGATACATAACTGCATCACTGGGATACATAACTACATCACTGGGATACATAACTACATCACTGGGATACATAACTACATCACTGGGATACATAACTACATCACTGGGATACATAACTGCATCACTGGGATACATAACTGCATCACTGGGATACATAACTGCATCACTGGGATACATAACTGCATCACTGGGATACATAACTGCATCACTGGGATACATAACTGCATCACTGGGATACATAACTGCATCACTGGGATACATAACTGCATCACTGGGATACATAACTGCATCACTGGGATACATAACTACATCACTGGGATACATAACTGCATCACTGGGATACATAACTACATCACCGGGATACATAACTGCATCACTGGGATACATAACTGCATCACTGGGATACATAACTACATCACTGGGATACATAACTACATCACTGGGATACATAACAACCTCATGGGGATATATTGCAGCAAATGCTAACACAACCTTGTAAACTCAGATGAACAGTTTTGTTTATAACTTAGTTAAATGTTGGGGCATATTTGAACTTGGTAATGATAAAAATAATAATGAATTTCAAAATCAAAATAATTGTGGGTCAATATGTGGAACCAGCTTTTATCATTCTTAGAATAAGAAATGCACAAAGCATATGTCAATATCGAAGTTAAACCAAGAAAAAAAAATTAAATTTCTGTCTAGTTACATAAATAGATTTCAAATAGATAATCATACACATTATTATAAGCAAGAATAAATCGTAACAATAGAATAAGACATTTGAGCGCATTAACCCCCCCCCCAACAATGCATTGTTGGATTTAATACTATATGGATTAAGTAGCATGTTTACAAACCTTTCATATCAGTTTTAAATTTCCAAACAAAGTCCTTACAATAAAAGACAAATTGAATGAATGATTAACTGTCATGATTACAATTTGGTTCAAACTTATATTGTGCAGCCATAAACCCTGACAGACATTTTGAATAAATGCATGCAATATAATATCAATGTGTGGTTCAAACAAATAAATTATAATTACTAATGCTTGGGTCAAACATTTTGCTTGGGTCAAACTCAAAAAAAAAAAGACAGAAAGACTAGCAAAGACCCATCTGACTTGTCTAAGCTGCAGAAAATCTTGAAGAAAACAATTGCAAGGGTCTCGATTTTTTTTTCAAACATTACCATGGCATCATATGTTTCTTTACGAATACATCAAAATAATCTAAATGAGAACTTTCGTAAGACAAAGGACATTGCAAATTAACCAATCAATGCAACTAACGCAAAAAATATGCCAAGATAGTAATAAGTATAACAACGATCTCCGCAATAGTGATTTTTAAGTTGAAAGAACATCTGATTTCAAAATAGACAATATCTACATATATTCTGAAATCAGTCAAAATTGTTCACTTTTATAGTTTATAGTTGAACATACAAATTATAGTTGAACATACAAAAGTTAAACTAACTACGGATCCATTTTGAAATTTTCAAACTGGCCACCATTTATTGTGTAATAATAAAAAGCCTGAAAACACAGGACTCACTGAGATCAACATGTGAACCAGTATGTTGACTGGTTCCTGGAAACATAAACAATAGTACAATGTTATTGGCCTAATTACCAACAGGTTTCCATGGTGATAATACATATGAAATAAAGATATACTTCATAGTTTAAATATTGGTGAAAATTGGAAACAGTCACTAAGTACAGGGGGGGGGGGAAGTACAATAAATATTGTTATAACATTAAATTAACATATTGCATCACCATTGAGCATAAGCACAAATTTTACATATAAACATAATAACTCAATTAACATGCATTGAAGATTTATTTTTTTTTATCATTTCACAACAGCAATTCTCAAAAATAATACAATTGGTTGAAATTATAAGCCCACAACGTCATTAATAGGTTCATGTGTATTAATCTGTAAAAATTCATACCAAATCTGCTGATATTGGCAACACACCAAATCAATTACGGAAACTCCTTCTGTTTTGAAATTTAAAACAAGTGTCATTTTTTCTGACAGGGACCAAAATATAATTTCTTTGTTTAGTTCATTATGCATATTGACAGCACAATAAGCTTAAAGTACTAGATTTGGTGAACATGCCAAAAGCACTTGATCAACCAACAGTTTAATCGTTCATCTACTTATATAAAGACCTCTGTAGCCAAATAAACTAAACCACAATTTTGCAGAATGTGCACACACAAACATAAAAAAGAGCAAAAGTTTAATCACAAAGATAAATTTTTAATCAATTTATGATCAAACATAATAGACATTGCCTTAGTTTCCATGTTAAAAGCACAGTAATGTAATTGAACAATTCAAATTAGTAGGGGACTTTTACAGATACTTCAGGGAACAATTACTTTACAAGTTGCCAAAATTTGTATCATCATGTAAGTATACAGCAACAGAAAATTCTTGTAACAGAAATAAAAACGAAGTGTTCAGACACTTTAATACCATTTTTTTTCACCATTCTACTAACTAGGAAATGTTTCGTTAATGTACCATAATATCTATAAAAGTACATGGCCTCTGTAACTATCAAAGACATGAAACTGACGCCTACATATCTTAAATTGATTACATGTAAATCAATACATCTTCACCATATATGGTCATTCTGTCATTCTAATTTACTCTGATAAAGTTAGCAGAAAACAGCATCAGACCCAATTAGGGCAACAAGAAGGTATAATCTGAGACAGTCTCATACAACCATGTTGCCCTGAACGGATCATGACTGTTACAAGACTTGGTACATAAACTATAATGTTTCCACGTTGATAGTGAATTCATTCACTGGAAGTTGTATTCAACACTCCTTCAATGATATTGCGATGTCATCTGTGATGTACAGAGGTTTATCAGATGACCAAGCCTAAATTCTGTTCAACCAATTCTTATACCATACTTATAACACACTGTTTTAGTTGCTAAAACCGGTAACAATTATTTAATATATTATGATGAAGAACTGCCTGTGTGTGACACTGTCAGTGCCACCTGACAGCTTAACATATAACTAAGTTGTGAACATGGGAAAGATCTATCTTTGTCCGTGTTTGTTTGCAGACATATTTGCATTCATTCATTAAAAGACAACAGAACACCCAAGGATATTACAGCTCATATTCTTTCTCTCAAAAAATTAAATCATCTAAAATCAGGGAGATTTATTTCCAAGCGAGCATTGTAAAATACAGACACATAAAAATTTGCAATGGCAAGGCAAATTTACTGAAAAAACTTCTATTATCATAGAATCATTAAAATGTTCAGAAAAGTTTTACATATATCCAGTTATTGCACTAAAAGACTGTTAAGAGCCACACACAGGAAGGGCAACAATTTATCGGGAAAAAAAATTATTATAACTGATTACATACATTGTACATATAAAAACACATTATAAACAACCAGCAAATCAATGACATACACAAAAAGCTCCATTCCCTGGAGAAATATTGAATCGGAGAACAGATTTTTTCTTGACAATACTTCATGTTCGACTAATTATAACAGCCTTGAAGCACCCATTCAGTATTTTCACGAGAATCTGAGCTGGCTAGTTTTTTTCGAAAAGATTAACAGATAACCGAATCAGTATACAAACTGTCAAAGCAAAAACATTTTTTATTCCATTATTGAACAGAGAAAAGACAGTGTACCCTATAATACATATGATTTTGCTTTTTTTCTTTTGATTTTATGCCCAATTACAACAGTGTTACAGTCACACTGTAACAGAATGGAAATTCACCCAAGAAATTTTCATGGATTCTGTCCCAGTGCTAACCTTGTCCTCCGCAAACCCCTCCTCATTAATGATCAGTAGTAAAGGACTGCAGATTTGACTTAATGTCTTGATCCAAATCATCAATTTAATTTTTTCAATAGACCTATGTCTGTAGACCAGTACCATACTCTATGTATTAAATAGATAGAGTTGAAAAGAGCTTATATTTACTTCACTTTCATTGCCAATAATCGTCATCGATAACAATATTTAGTGGCTTTTTTTTCTGATTGCTAATGAACCAATCAATTTAATGTATACATGATATACAACTAACTGCTAAGCTGACATACAATTTGAAAGTTCTGTATTGTTAGTCAGAATAAAGCAATTGTTAACCCTTACAAAATAACTGTTAACATGAACCTCTTCCACAATAAAACAGACTCAGGTATTTCAGATTTTATTCAGAGAAATTTAAAATCAGACAAGGTATAAAAGTAGTCATAACAATTAAAAATTTATACCAAAACAGCTTTCATTCACTAAAATAATGAAGAAACACTTATACAGCAAAGAAAATTGTCTCTTAAAGGTCACAGTAGTAAAATCCTACATTTTACTCTCAGATAGTATTTTCATAACAGTAGAACTTACTGTGGCAATGTTTCATTGTTCTCAATTTTATGGATCTGACGACAATAAAAACATCCATGTAAACGTCATTACAAATGTGTGCAGCAATCTTGGACTTACTATATTGATAATAAATAACACAATTTTATCATTCTGTTCCAGCAATTATACAGAAATATCAGCAGCATGCATGCCAAGTTTCATCGAAATCAGTTTTGCGATAAACTTCGAAACATCCAATAAACAAGAGAAAAAAGCATCCATAACTTGCCTAAATGATATACCTGTCGACACAAGGTAATTAGATACATTGATAATATGTTAACTTCATTGAACCAGTAAAATAAAAATCAGTGAAATGAAAATCTAACACAACAGAAAACCATAAACTAATGCAGTCCTGATATAAATGTAAAAATAATTAGCGAGACAGCCACCATTATATTCCGCCCGAAAGACATTTTTACAACACGAGAACTGTCATAAGACATTTTAAGAGTAGAATCAAAATACGGAGTCAATACAAAGAATGATATGTCAACACAAATTTTCATAAAATTATTAATTAAAGAAAAATGGTTTTATTTTACAGTGGGCAAGAAAATAAGTGAAAAGTATAGTCTTTTACTTCGGGTTTACCAGAGTATGTCCATATTTATGTGGCAGATAAAATTAGCAATATTCTTTTTATCTGCCGATTAGATCTTTACAAATAGAAGAAATAGCAGTGAATTTGATGAAATAGGATGTCATTTTTTCAACAATAAAAAATATGACTCGTTAAAATGATATAAAAAATGTTTAACAAAATTTGCACCAAATACCCCCAGTTTTGTCCCTGAATTCTGAGTGTTAACTGTAAATTAGGACACTTAATTAAACTACAAACTCGCTTCCTGAACATTAATGGTTATAAATTTGAATATGAAATATACTGAAGAAAGGTTTTATGACCAAAACGTATAAAACTCAACATAAGAAATTAGTTACCTTACACCCTGCCCTTTGTGTGTGTACGGTTAAAAACTTGTAATTGTTAATAATGACAAAGTAAAAGGGTCATACGTGACAAAGTTAAAATATGACAAGGTTGTTCTAATAACAATTTTATGACCAAAACTCTGACAAGTATAATTCACGCCTATGAAGGCAAATTTGTTCCTCGTTCTTTGTTTTAGAGAATCATGATTGCAGCGTGTTTAGATTCATATTTTCACAGTTTAGGGACTATAAAAACATATACCATGTACGCAGTTAGAGACCTAATTGCCTGGAAAACTTAGCAGGCAGTCCACAGAAGCAACAAACTTAACAACAAAGTTTTTATATGGAAATATCCTACTTAACAGACCAGGGGATAGTCAACACTGCCGCTGAGGTTAACACCAGTTGTTTAATAAAACAAAAATATAACCATGAAACACAGAAATATTCACAGCATTTTTTTTGAGATCTGGAAAATAAATTATAAACATAATTATGGATCAATATGCCTGGAAAATAGCTATCTTTTCTGGATTGTATAGCAATAACGAGCCAATGCTAAACCAGTCAAATCTTCTGAAGCCATTGATCAGAGCCAACCTTTCTACTACGGCATTTGACACATGTGTATGTCTTGGTTAACGGTGTGTGAAAATATATTTTCCAGGTGTAATTGTATTCCTTAGTTGGTACAGCTTTACATTTAAAGCGTAATTGATCCAAATGTAATAAAGAACCATAATCTTTTTCTTTCAAAATATATTAATTGTAAACGAATCTCCATAACAACCAAAATGCATAAATACAAATAATCCTCATTATATAATACAACATGGCATGTGGCTGAATTCAATCAAACACATAGCATTTTTTAGTTTCTTTTTCAGCATTAAGAAAAATCATTATTACGTATATCTGTGAATATAGTAAGATAACGCAGGTACAACGTAACAGATTGCTGTTATATACCAAACACCATCTAATGAATGTGACATGCCTGATAACTCTCCCAGCCTTTTCGGAAAAGAAAAAGCAGGATGTAAATTAAACGTTATACCTACCCTTCAAATTACATCCAAGGCATTAAAAAATTACTCAAACAATGACCGCACAAATTAAAAAGTATGTGAAATGGAACTGCCCAGAGGGAATTTATTAGAAAAAACATGGTACCAAGAGCAGAGAAAATGAGGCTAATTTTCCTCTTCAATGATAAATAGAATAATAAAATAATCTTAGATGTAATATTCTAGATCATCAGATTATATTTAGTGTATGTATGAGATGCTTGTAACATGAGTAATATTCCATATTATGGTAATTTAATGATTCCCACAGGGCTTAGATAAAAAAAGGTCTGTTTTTAATATGCCGCCCAACAATTTAAATTTTACAAAGTACCCTTCAAAAAAAGATATATCCCAACCTTTGGTTGGATTTCAACCTATGGTTTCAATGCTTATTTTTGGCACTTAATTCTTTTGAGTTGCAACTAAGCGTAAGAGAAAACATGTTTTTAAAGCTGACGGTAAAAAGAAACAAATATATTCCTTTGGCCTTAAAGCACTGGGTTAGACAGATTCCCACAAAACAACCCCCTGAAGCCATGCACATATATGTTTTATATCAAGATCTTGTATGTCTTATAGAAAGAAAAAACAGATTAAAAAAATCATGATTTTATTTCTGCCAAAGAAAACATATCAAACATCACACACTTCCTGTCTGCTTGAAGAGAATATGAAACAAAACTCCCTATCGAAGCCATTAAAATTCCAAATGAAACAAACACATCTAACGTTCACCAACATGTGGGAATAACAACGATATGTACACAGCTATGATGGTGGGACTTGTACCCGAAAATTTACAATTTACTCTAAGACACATTACTAGCATGTATATTAAAATCATTACATAAGTGAATTTTAGAATACCTTCAGGAAAGTATGGCACATTTGATTGGCCAACATGAATGCTTGTTATATATTGATTGGTTAATCTTTATTGTAATCACCTGTTTATAGGTATCTGTATGTGAGATGCAGGTTAAAAATCAGAGGAAATCCAGGGAAAAATATCTTCACATATAAAACACACATAATTTATAGCAAAGTAAATTACCAAAATCAGACAAAAAAGTATGTCATTTTGTTTATTTTTGTGACTTGTAAGTTTTACATTACAGAAACAATTTATCACAGATTTACTTCCTTAGTTTCAATTCACCATTCAACAGATGTCATTTTGTTCATTTGAGTACTGGAAAAAATGGTATTCAGTTCCACAACTATGTATAGGACACGCCTAATTTTTGGATCCGATTTCGGATGGAAAAACGTGCATCTCATACATTATACCCAAGTATCATGGTATATTTGTTTATAAATGTTAAATCAACTATATCAGTGATTAAAATTTATCATAATTTCTAAAAATCAACAATGAAAACAATAAAATAATAAGAGAAGGTTTAACATAATAACAACTAGAATACATTTATAGTACCTTTATATGATGTAAATTAACAGACATCTAAACCAAGCATTATGCATTCTAAAAATTGTCCTCCCCATCAGCACATGCCAAATATTTTAAACTTCTCTCTCCTGAGAGGTCAATTAAAATGGATCTGTGAGACAATGGCCGTACAAGAAGAAAGGCTACTTATATCACATGGTACTACAGAGATGTTTCAATTTTTCAGTGAAACAAAACTTCCATTCAGCAAAGATCCTACCTATTATTGATATAGTCCTCAGAACTGACACATATTAGCTATCTTCCTCACCAGTTGTGAAGTGTGTCTCACGGGTCTATCCATGAAACTGCATGGAAGCAAAGAGAGCAACTGCTTCATACAGAAATACTTTCATGATATAAGAGTAACTTTCATACAATTTCTTTTAATTGCTTAAGTTATGAACTTGAAAACATTGTGTTTTTAATTGTACATATCTTTGTTTCATGAAGCCGCAACTGTGATGTAACCCAGCAATCCGGGTTCAAATCCCAGTCGTGGCAGGTCATACCCTTCTATGAAAATTTGACAAAAATATAAATTTTTCTCCATAATGTGGAGAAGTTGCTGTCTCCTTTTCAAAGGATAAATTAATGCTGGTTAGCAATTTAACAGTTCAGGAAAACTGGTCAGGTGAACTGGCCGCCATATATAACTAAAAAATTGTAGAAAAATTGCATTAAAAAAAATTTCCTTCATGAAAATCAGGTAGTATAACTTAAGATGGACAGTGTTTTCTTAACAAAATCCAACAGATGTACATCCGTTCATGTATGTCTACTGAATGCATAATTATGGGCTCTAAAAGTAACAATTAACAAACACAACCCTGTTTTGTTTTTATCTTAATGTACATTATGACTTTATTTTAGATTTTAGAAATTCTATTTTTAAACCTGCTTCTTGTCAAGTGTACATTTTCAAATCACAATATGTTAGTTGACAAAGGAGATAGTATACAAAATTCTAGTATGTTTTAAGATTACATTTCTTTTGAGTGATAGTTTGTTAGCACTCCGACTACAGCTACAATTTTATATTTCAATATAAAATAAGAAAAATTAAAACACAAGGCTACATTTTTGCAACAGAAAACCCTGCTCCGTTTTAAAAGAAGAACTGTGTAAAGACCTGCGTATTGTAGAGGAAAATTGTGATAAAAGAAAAGCTGAATTTTGAAGTATAAATTGTTTGTTAGAAATTCATATACTACCAAGAAATAGTCCTCAGAGAATAATTAAAAAGAAATCATGTTTTCTTTGTCTTTAAGTTGCGTGCAATTTAGTCAACAATTATCCAAAATGTACCCTACATTAAATATGAAGGGGACAAGAAAAATAAAATATTGAAAATTGAAGCATGTAAATCAATTTTGTTTTGTAATTTTGATAAAATTCAAATTTAATAGAGAACTAATCATTATAGTCAACATACATTTGTCGTAATGTAATAGGTCTTCATTATGAAAAAATATTGACAAAACACAGTTTCAGGGATAAACATAATTATCTCCCCTGACTTGTAAAAACATAACACAATTCATATACATGCGCATAAATAAGTGAATTTATATATTAAGTCAAGGTGACAAGACTTTTTGAAAATAAAAGTTGCAGCTTATTATAAAAAGTGAAACAGTTAAGTAGATTTACCTGATAGCTCGATATCTTTCCCAGTAATTACTCAAAGACTGTGAACGTTCTTCAGAACTATCCATATTTCCATAATACATATTATTCAAGTAACAAGGCGACGCCATAGTATAGAGTAACTAGTTTAAGACAATACTGTCCTGTTGTCCGCTGGTGAATGAGTAACACCAATAAGAATGATACTGCAGGCTATATTAAGTTTTCTTAAAGGAAGAATAGGAGTGACTATGTAATCACACATGTAGAAACAAACATGTTGTTGTGAGTATTTCTACTAATTTATTCCTTGTATATATTGAAGTATCACAAATTTCATTTCTTTGGATGTGTATATCATATGTAACAAAATTATCACTTAAGACTTTTACAAAACTGAAAATCTCCAAACGATGTACAAGTAACGACAGCAAGTAATGAGGCGTTAGCGTCGTAGTCAGATATATGTAGACAAATCAATACACATGAATTCTTTCTTATATAAAAGTAAGCCATAGAAGTGAACTGTTCGCTGGTAGAAAATGTATGTATTTTGTGGTTTCTAACATCCGAAATATAACATCAATGAATTAATATACCAGAGAACAGAAAATGACTGATACCTTGCACATACATTAGCTGAGCAGTACAACAACGATCACACTAAGTTTATTAGAGTGAGTAATCACGAGTTGAGTCAGTCATCCAATAAGTAAGCTAACAGTATCACTAAATCCACTATGAAAAATCATCACTATATAAACCCAACATCCATCACGCACATTCTAACCCTGATTCTTCCTCTTCTTCCTTTTTAAAATGAATGTATCTCAATCTATAGTCACGCTTTGTAACTTCACAACTGAAGAGTCTCAGCTGAGCAGCAAACCAGCCTCCTGTGACAGGAGAGTATCCTAATGATATAATATATTCCCAGTGGTTATTTAACACTTCATAAATTTCGCTGTAACACACTATGAATCAAGCCATAATATAGTTTCTTGACATTAAAATTCTTTTCGGATGCACACGCGAAATTTTTATTAACCAACACTGTGTTAAAAAATACACAACAGCTTAAGGTCTGATTTATGAACTAAGCTATCAAACAGAACCAGTTTTCAACAGCTCTACATTTACGCTAGATATCACTAAAACATGCCTCAGTCTTAATGTCAAGTTAAAACAAAAAAACGCTAATATTTCCACACACTGAAAATCAACCAACAATACACAGCTCTTTTTTTGTGTTCATCGACTAAAAACTAACGTTTATCTGAACGGAGTCGGCATGACTGTTTATCTATATCTACTAGATTGAAACTTTATCTGCTCTTAAGGTGAGCAGGTACAATCTAGCCATATACTAGCCGTAGAAAAAGGCATTCTAGTATTATAGTACAGACGAACTATGTAGTACTACTCTGCCGTAGGTTTTAACTTACCAAGCTTTGTAAATACTTGAACAGTTTGTTTGTAAGTCGAAATCATGTTACATTCTACTTTGTTTAAGTTTATTCAAACAGAAAATTCAACAATACGATCAGTTGAATAAAACTAGTTTCAAGTTACGAATACAATTACACAACCCTTTGGTAAAACCTTTTGTAATAAATTACACGCACAAAGCTAATATTATGGCAGGTATATAGTAAATAAAAAGTGCAAATAATACCATGTAATATTAAACTATTAAATACATATGGTAGACTACAAATACTACATAAAATGCAGTAAGGTTAAATGTTGTATAGACATTAGGTAGACATACTTCCACACTAACCTTGAAAGATAGCAAACATTAACGAATAAAAACTTACGCATAATGATACTTAACAATTTGTAATCATTTTCCATGAACCATTTCAAAAGAAAATTTATTTGTACACTGATCATATAATTTTACAAAATTACCTCTAAAATATACATTAAAATACATTATTACCAATGCAAACATTCAGAACCTATTTTGTTTCACTGGCCTATCAAAAAATGATCAATTCAAATCAACATCAAAATGTACAAATCTGGCCAAAATTTTATAGCAGATAATGAAGTGTATTTGAATTGTTTTTGTAATTATGTACACCTAAAGATAACGAGTAACTTGATTTACTGTAGTGACCTTAATTTAAGGAAGGTACAGTAACCTTTAAGTCTGAGAAGGACCAGACTGATTACGACTGAAACAGGATACAATGTGAACTTAAATTCCCGACTTATCACTCCTGGCCATCCACACAAGTCCAGTAGAAACAAAATGTAAATATGTGTCATTAGGCCAAAGATAATAAATGTTTAAATTCTTTTCCATGCTATAGGAAGCCTGGACACAAGTTTAGGCACCTATTTTGTAAACTCATATTACAAAAGAGAAAATACCAAACATTTGCAAAAATATACTCAAAAGGATATCCTTAAAAAATGTTGGTTTATGCAACCCAAAATTGTTACAGTGGGTAGGTAGGTTAACATTTTTGTTAACATAACATCCTTGTATGTAAAGCTGGAATAAAGAATGAAACAAAGTGTTTATCAAATTTAGATAGATCACACAATTTTTTAAACAATAAATACACTCATATATATTCATATACATATTTATATATGAATGGGTAATGATTTGAACACAGGCAGCCGTAAATAAGAATCTAAAATGATTTTCCACAGCCGAATCAACAGTATGTAATTATATATATTTTATCACTAAATCTAATTAATCAATATCAGATTACACATATCAGTTATAAATCCTGTATGTTATGGTTTTCCCATAATTAAGCAGTATAAATATTATGTACAAATCACTGAGAAGGTAATAATTAATAGTTAATGAGGTTAAATCATACAGAAATCTGCAATCCGTGTCTAATTAATTAAACTGATTCCGCACATTTTCATGAACACTATTTTTCAAGCCATATTCAATATTTATTGACATACCGTGCTTCCTAAAAATAATGAGACATTACTGCATAGCTGCCTCTTCAAAATTTAACACCAAATAAGTGTATACCAGCAACTTTTATGAAAACAAACATGTACCAACTCTACATCATTGTGTTTTAAAAAGGATGCTGTCATGTGGATGAATATTTTGCATTTTATATTTTACAGCGTCAGGGTTGCATAATTTTTATTGCATGTTATGATGCATAAACAACATAAAATGCAGCAGAAGCGTCATAATGACACGGATAAAATAACCTCACAAAGGTGTTTCATTTTGCACTTTTTTTTTAATTGATCAAGTTATTGTAGGATTAATTTCTTCATCCATTGGATATACATGTAATCTGAGGTATTTTTAAAGCATCTATATTGAGTCACGATTGGTTTATTTGTGTCATAAGTGTGACGTTACTTATGGGAGTGGTGTTTATTAGGGTATGTCTGGTATAGGGTCACAAACAAGCTCGATATGGTATTACTACAAAACAGTCACAGTTATATGCATGATATAAATAGAATTAACAACAATATAAATATTATATATAATTACTAGAATGATTCATCACTAATAATAAACATAAACCAGTTTTAACACACTACAGAGATGTACACATTCATATATTGATGATCTACATCACATTTTGACAGCACTTCTAAAACCCGCAAATAATCAAGGATTTTAGACCAGACAGAAAATTAGGTTACAATAATTATATAAAAAGCTTCCAGTAGATCCTTCTTGGTTTAGCTCCAAATAATTACAGTGACAAACTCAATTAGATCGCACGGCTTCACCGTATGACACCTTAAAGAATGACCCAATGTTATGGCATTCAAACCCATGGCGTACAATTTCCAAATTGAATTTATTTCATTCGCATTTCGCACGAGGTTGTTGAGGCATGAGAAAAAATTGCACTAAAATTTGGGACAAAATTTTCTCACCAAAATGGCACGTCTAATTTGCCAGTCAATATTGGCAGAAAAATAACCTTAATTGGGGTTTATCAAGTTTATGATTGCTGACAACTTCATTGACAAATATAAAACCCCGAAATATGATATGAGCAAATCTTAATAATGATCACAATCTATTACAATCAGTAGACCTTATTTCATAAGGATATCAAAATTCACCCATTATTAAATTTCATAATGAAATCATATTTTTTGAACACAGACTTGGCCCAAGGGCATCTCCATATTCCCCATTGTAAGCAAAAAATGGGGTTAGTAATTATGAACATAAATAGTTTATGAAAGAAATCATTTTCAATTATGAAAATAGGTTTCTATGATATCAAAAGAATTAATATTCATGTGACAAAATGAGGGACAATCAAGACAGGCTACAGTGATTTTTATGCAACTTTAGGAAAGAATCTGAGTCCGGTCAACAGTGTGATGCCAAATTCAGGAATTTTAGGTTGGAAAGAAGTGTCTTTATTGTCAATTGGGAAAGGTCTGTTTACTGGACCCAAACAAAGAAGGAAGAAAATTGCTGGGCTATGGTTGCAGTATGATCAAACCTATGAAGAATTCACAATATCTGCATCCTAGTCTTACAAACCCATACAGCTACAAAACATTTTTTCTATCATTTAATGCTGCATGGAAATTCATAACATTCAGATATAAATATCTAGTTACATATTTCATTCTGAGATATTGTTGAAAAAAAAACAACAAGTTTTGATAATATGTTGTACACAAATTTTTACGGTTAAACTTATTCAATATATACATGTACAAAAAAGGGCACTAGGCATATGAAAATATGACACAGTCGCAAAGTAATTTATCTCATGTGAAAGTTTGGATATAAATTACACAAATAATTTGACTCTGAACATGAACATAAATCCTAAGGAACAGAAAGAGATAAAGCAGTTAAACTATCTACAATAATAAAAAAAAGTTTTACCAATTGATAATGCTTTCAACTTTGATAACAAAGTTTCAACTCTAATAACCAAACAACAACAACAACAAAACCAACAACAACAGAATGGATCTACTCCGAGATCTCTGAACAGGAGAGTTCGAACTACAAACTTTGATAAACTACACAATTTCTATACTGGCCGTCACAAGAAAGTAACCATCATAAAAATTCTTTTCTTTTTGTCTAATATACTGACCTTGCAATTTTAATGGTATACGGCAATTTTATGGTCAATAATGGATAACAATAAACCATATCATGAAATGTTTCATCTATTTCCAAAATTAAATTCATCTCGATTACTTGCGCTTTGTATATTTCATACAAACATCACTTACTGGTTACTTTCTTATGACGGCCAGTATGCTTCATAAACATCTTCCTAGCCTTGAGAGTTTTTTAGTCAAACAATGCAATTTAAAACCAATGGATGCAACTTAGACCAAGTTTGATAAAATTCAATGCAATAAAATACAAAACGCGCAAGGAACCATTGAAATAAGATGGTGAAAAAAAGAATTTTACACAAGAATAAAACTTTGATAAAATGAAGACACTGTTGCGAGCATTCTAATGTGTCTTGCGACATTAATTTTATTGTACATATTGGAGACAGGCTTCAGACACTCCTGTGATGGATACTCAAATTCTTTAGATCTTTCAAATTTAGACAAAATTTTTAGACAAAACTGAAAATGTTCTCTAAATAGAAAACTAAAAGTTTTCAAGTATCACAGCTACATTTTATGGGTTCAATTAATATCTAAAGATAATAACATAGTTACGATGAATAAACGTGAATTTTAACTTTCATTCTTCCCTAAAAAACAAGATTTATAAATAGCATAACATCATAGATGAAGATATTATAGGGCTCGGACAATCCACCTGTCCGCTCATAATTATGATTAGAAGTCTACTCAGCAAGGACGAGTTGAAATAGAACTAGTTAAAACTCTGAGCTGGTCATCTTGCAGGACAACTAGCCTGAGAAAAATTTGTTGAGCCCTGAGATATAACACCAGGTATGAGAAATTCTTACATCGTATGTTCAACCTTTATAAGTAACATACAGAGCCAAACAAATTTTTTCGACATTCATTCCTCCTTGTATACTTTTTTTGCCCTGAAAAGCTCAGTGCCAAGGAGTTATTCATCCATCTCACATTGCAGTAATTAATTACAAAAGTAGCGTCAAAAAGTCGAATAATCCTTCATGTTGAAACATACAAATAAACATGGCAAACTGTATACAAACTGATAAGCCATTGCTGATATATCATATTGGCTTATCAGTTAAAATTAGTTCAGTTCAAACCAACAAGAAAATTCAACTGGAATCTGGATATTTTCAAATAAAAAATGTAGCATCACAGGGGGGCAACATAGCCGGAAATAATTTTAAAAATCGTGGGGTGTACAGGGGAATTGTTACACGTACTACAAACAATGAGAATCATTGTCCTTGATGCAGAAATAGCATATTTATGCTGTAATTAAATCTTAGCATACTCTAGAATTGAATTTAACCGCAAAAAAAGAAAAGCTACAAATTGTAAAAAGTATTGTAGAAAAAGCATAGTAAAAAAAAATTCAACAAGGTAAAATAATTGGGATGAAAACTGCATTATGACTTCTATAATGTTTACTTTTTATGGAGATTTTCATTAATAATAATAATAATAATAATAATAATAATCATAATATTAATAAAAATAAAGACGATTTATAGAAGCAGTTAAGCATAAACCTAATCTTCCCTACACTTAGCCTCTTGAAATGTTTTATTGTCATACATACAACAATATTTACAGCTAAATTATCAAAACATAATTCAAAAATGGATTCATTTTAAGAAAATTTGTGATGCCTCGACTATTTTTTCTGTTCCCCTTGTAGAGAAGGAATTATGCTCCAAATATCCAACATTCCAAGCAATTTATAACATGAATTATATATTTATCATCATTAATACATCTAGAATTCAACACACAACCATTAGGCCAGAAAGAATGATTAAGTTTCCTGTCTCCTAACAGACCCTGTATTTTGGTTGCAAACCCAAAAGCAAAATCTTAAGTTCAAAGATATTTGGGCACAAATTATGCCATCAAAATATGGAAGATATGTTTAGAAAAAAATGAAGGGTTTTACAACCTTCCTACCCTTTTTTTTTGGTCAAGTAACAAAACACGACTATTTTGTCCGGCCTCAGGACAGAACCAAAACAGTGCTTAATCCATTGTAACAAATGCTTTCAATCATGAAATATGTACTTAAAAATATTTAAAAGATAAAAAAATACATGAATATTTTGCGGCTAAAATGACATATCACTTATTTAAATACTTCCAATAGGGTGATTCTTAAAGGTAGTTAAATATTTCAGAGGTTAAATAGCAAATTGTAATTGTAACTAAAACATCATTAGGCCATATGTGTTAAACTCCATCTTCCTTTGGTCTAAGCCTTGATTTGCTATAGAACATTTGGCAGTCCTTTGACTTTTTCAAACTTCTTCAAAAACCATTTCAGATACAAAATGACAAATCAAATGATAAAAAAAAATTGTATGTCAAAGCAGATAACAGCAAGTCAGTTTTTGTGAAAAAGAATATTCTTAAATGGCCTCATTGCTCACACAAATTGTAACAAAAATTACTTCACCCTAAGATCAAAGCTCACTTAACATGATTAAAGTTTAAAATAATTTTAAGCAAAAAAATATTCATAAAATTTATTCAGGCATCAAAAATAATATTAAACCATGAGACCAGTTGTCAGCTATAACCAACTTATGTAAATCTGCATCAGAATATTTTAAGTTAACATTTTAAAAGGCTTTTAAAACTAATTTTATATTTAAACTTGTAATGACAATAAAATCCAGAATTAACCATTAATAATATAATATCATTGTCAAAATATTTACAGACTAATGGAGATTTATAGGTGTTTCAAATAAGGGACGTAAACAAGACAGCAATAAGAGAATAATTACAGAAAAGTTTGATGTATGATGTAAGATAATCATAAGCTGAACAGCGTATTGTCTGAGAAACAAAATATTTGAACATTTATAATGCAATATTGTCTATCTACAATGATAGTATACATCGTAATAAATTATTAACAAGAAATATATTAATATTGAAAGAGTCTTATGAGGAAAATATACAAATAATAGTTAGCTATGCGTAAAATACTTTGTATTATTTTGAGCAATTGTTTTTACCGTTTCTACACAATGCGATAGCTAGAGACGTGGACTTATGAACAAAGGCAGAAAAAACATGTCCTAAGTGAAATACCATTCATCGAACAGTGATAAGACACAGTCCCTGAAGTTTTCCACGATTTCATTAATGACTTTGACAGAATAATAAGAAGTAAATAATCATGATAATATTTCTAAATATAATACCAGAAATCTAATGAAGCAAAGACTACCCAACATCAATTTGCTAAAATAGCAACAAAAAAAAATACATAAGGCCTTTTTCAAATTTTTCGTTTTACAGACCCCCCTACAAAACAAAACTATTCCAGAAAAAAAATGCCCTGACAAACCCAAATTTCTTTTTTCCCTCCGCTGTCGATGAATTAACTTTTTGGAAATAAAATGTCAGGGTCAATGCAATCAGTGATAAATGAGAACTAGGTCAAAATGAAACTTGGCCAAAAAGTTCCGATCATTGACCAATAAAAATCAACGTGAATTTTGGTTAAAATAATGGTGGCGCCCATGAGGGTTCAATTCGTTACAAATATAGAAGGCGAGAACAACAAGAAATTAATAAGTATTGGACTTAAAGTTCTATTATTCATATTTTCCAAATGAAAACAGAAACAAAAATCAGTTTTGAAATTTTTTTTTTATTTTTTCCTTCCTCCTCCTATGACCATGTTGAATCCTGGCAGTTCGTAAAACAAAGAATAAAAAATAAAGCATCTAATATAATCACTGATAGCTGAAATCAATTTAAGAAATATTTATGTTACTAGCAGACCTTCCCTTATTTTCCAACACAAAATAATCAACACATCTGATATCAATGAAAGATATCTTTTCTTATGAAAATGAAAAAAAAAGTTTTGAAAATATGTATTCATTCTATTTGCACACATAGCAGTGAACAAATTCAATGTGATGTTTTTCCTTAAAGTGGCGAATAATACGTCATCAAATTACATAATTATATAATGTCTTTAAATATAAAGTTCAGTGTTCAAACTAAGTTTTTAAGCACAGGCTCAAACTATAAGGCTTTGGGTTAGTGGGTTAACATTAAGACTGAAATTTAAGTTGATGTGAGGATTACATTTGCTGGTAATACATTCACTGTAAAATGTAAAAAAAGAAAGAAAAATTGTACAGTATATAAAGACAATACAAAATATATCTAACACATATTTTATGACAAAAAGACTTATCTTTATGTGTAGTTAAATGACTTCCATCTTACCAGGTTTAGATATATGACAAGTAGTTGAAAACAACTGATTGAAGTATATAATAGAATAGAGAACATTGAATGAGAGATTACATTTTATGGATCTGACAATCACAATTAATTTCTGTCGAAATGAAACACTGAATTCACGTTAAGACCATGACAGATTTGATGTATTTAGCATCAGGGGCTCATGATTGACGCAAGTGTTAAGCTTGTAACAGCTCGAGGGGAAACAGACAGGTAGTGTCCCATCTACAGATGTGATCAATCTGTCAATCAAACATGTTCAAATTTTCACAGGTGTAAGCCACAAAAAAAAAACATGCTTACCGCACATATTGTTTTTAAAATCTACGACAACAAAACAACATTTTACGGTAAATGATCAAAGTTTAATTAAATTTGCATGTACACATGCTGTTAATAGCTATTGAAATGTTCACTGAATGATACGATAGCATGTCAGACCGCATTTAATCGCTTAATATTCAACTATACATAGTATATCAATGAAACATGTAACACTTTTTTTATTCCTATTGCATCACGATTTAGGAGAATTACAGAACCAGAATAAAGACTTCCAATGATCAAGTTTCAGGTCTCAAAATCACCGAGGTATTTAAGGAAACATGTCTTGTAATTAACAATCAAAAGAAAACTTTTTTTTTCAAAATGGAATACAAAATCAATACACAAAAGTATACAAGACTAGTATTATTGGTATCCACTCTAAGTTGGTCATCAACAGCAAAGCCTTGTGCCTCATGCTCAAAGGGACAGCATGAACAAGGGCAATAATGTTATTTTAAAGAGCAGCTAAAACTAGGGGAGGTAATTGAGACTTACCTAAGACTCGTCATCTTGAGAGTCTGTTCACACAGATACTGAAAATAGAAATGAAAATTTGGATAAGATTCATAATTCTCGTAGAAAACAAATTGAATAGACAGGTACTTTCTATCAAAGGACAACAAAGGAAGGTACGAAACATGGCCTTTATTCAGTGGATTAGTTGTCCATTTATAGCGAAACATGCATGATACAGTGAAGAACCAGGTACACTGAAGTACAGTAAAAACTCATTATCTCGAGGAGTCATTGGAACCGACTTAATGCTAGAGATAGACATGGTGCATGCAATGATGAGGTATTTGTTCCTTGGTTGAATATTATACACAACTAAGAACAAGAATTGACAAGACTTTAAAACTCATGGAGATAAGTCAGGTACACATGATATCGATGCTTGTAATAACAAAGTTTAACTACAATTATTTTTCCCCCAAAACACACCCTTCTTTATTTCACTGTAACGGATGTAGTGAAACATGTATACTATGAAATTATGATTCGGGTCTCCAAGAATACACAATTAACGTGTTGTTTTGTTAGTTAATAGAAATGAGGTAAAGAGGAACCATTGTTTCCATGCTGGCCTGTTTTTCAGAGGTGGCCTTTAAACTAAGACTCCAAAATTACTGTTAATATATCATTGTGCTCATTATCAAGAACATAGCAATATAGCGAAGTATTTTTGTCCATATGTGAACTGTTAAATAAACAGTATGAAACTTTCTTTTCCCAGCTCTTTCACGAATGTTACATAAATACACATATCATTCATTGTAAATTCAGTATCTTAAACACCCAATTTAAATGCACAAAACTGAGAAAATTCTAATTTCCAACCAATTGCTGATGCTGACTTATTGTAAAGGGAGTAGCTCTTAATCAACCAAAGATTCCTTTTTTGAAAACATTTTTGCAAAGAAAGTAGAGAAATCTTTGTACACAACATTACATAAAGGTGAGCAACTCTTTCCTCTTTTTAACACCTTCAAATGACAGAGAGGATAAGAATATTATGTGGGAAAAAACAGCATAATACCACAATATAAATGAGTTTATCTGAAGAGATGTCAAGTGTTCTCAAAGACAGACACAGCTAAATCTAAAATATATAGTAAAAATACTTCAATAGTGCAAGCAGACATGTTTTAGTTCTGAAATAGATCAAACGATGAGCAAATAACTTCGAAGACTAATATCGAGATGACAAACATATCTCTTGAACACTAATCCCTTGGGAAGGCTGTAGACATTATTTATATCACAGTTTTTAATGAAGCTAAGGATATACCCAGACAACATTTTGTGATACCATTAATAGGAATGTTCATAACGTTTTCCAGCTCAATATAATGAAAAGTTAAAGAGCTGAGACATAACTTGCAAACAGTGCAAAAAGGTGAAACTGGTGACTTATTTATTATCTTGATTTGAAACTTACTTAAAATGCAATAAAGTGGTAACTTCTTTATAATGTTTACATAAAACTTGCCTACAAAGCAACAAAGTGGTAATTATAACTAATTCATGATCTTAAGTTAAACATGCTTAAAATGCAACAAAGAGGTAACTTATGGCGGTAAAACCTCCCTCTCTCTCTCTCACTCTCTCTCTCTCTCTCTCTCTCTCTCTCTCTCCCCTTCTCCCTCTCTAAAAGTTTAATGAACATCACAAGAAATCGATCATCAATAACTTAACTGCACTAACAGCTCAAACACAACTTTTACTGAACTTCATATGAGCAACATACAATTTGTGCTTCATTCAATAACACCCTAACAGTAAATAAACCCATAATATTCAACTACATCAGTATGGCGCTAAACCTCTTAGGTTTTATCAGCAACCAATAACCCTATGATTGCATGTCCGTTATCCGTTATAGTGGTAAAACCCATGTTTTTCTCTGCTTCAGACATTTTTAGTATATCACCAGACATCATGAAAGTATCCTTAAAAATAATAAAATTGTGAAAACTAAGCGCTGTTTATTCTTTAATTACCAGAGAGAAAGAAATTTATCACAATGATCACTACTAAAGAATGCAGAATACATTACGCAGTGTTGAAATGTTAATAGTCTTAAGCAATGAAAACCAGTGTCAATATGGAGAGAGTGGAATGAATTGTTGATATCCCTAATTGCAAAATGTTGTAATGTGAAGTCTGCACGACTAATTAATTTTGAAAACAAGCATCATTACCCTGTACTATCAGCTGAATTTAAGAGAAAATGTTTTAAAACCAAGCAATCCAGCACCTCTAGCATGTTAACTAAAACACAGAGCACGGTACAACATCATATTTTTTCGAGAAACTTCAAATGTTTACTGTTGGCAATAAACCAGATGAAAAAGAAAATTAATTATCATACCTGTAACTTTGTCATGGCATACGCATAAACAGACAACATGTTGCATACATGAATACACCACTATGCCATGATTTGAATAATTCAGTCATTCAAAATGTAATTCAGAAATATTTCATAAACGCATGCAAGGATATCATAACACTGTCAAAGCATTGTTAGCGAAACATATAAAATATGACGATAATTTAAACTCCAACAGGAGTTGGTTACTATAAATAAAACAAAAAAAAACTACTTAAATCAATTTGGCAGTCAATTTCAAAAACCAGTGACAAATAAAGCTTATAATTCAGGTCAATTACTGCTATTATATAGTTCTACATATATACAAATGAATTATGTTGAAGATCACAGAAATGCTAATTTATGTTCTTAATATTTCCTTTAGACAGCCATACCGCTATTGAAAGCACTTCTTAGATACATTGATAGAAATATTCAACAGCATCTGTGCTAATTAATGTCAAAGAGAAATTTGCTTCAGACATATGGAAGGTTGATTCACATGCATTAAGCTACAGATGTGTCCATATTCAGTTAAATAGAAATCAGACTTATGAAAACCTTGATAATAAGACCACCTCTAATATAAACTATAGCTCTGCAGAGTGGTGCCACCACTGGTCTGTTTTACAACTTATATAGTAAGCAATGTTGACCAAAATTCTGAGTGAAAACGGGGCATAACTCCAAAAATATAGCTCTCAGAATAATGTCCCTTGTCTTGCATCTGCGCCTCGTCACGATAATCAAGTACTCCAAGTGTCGTGTTCATATCTTAAAAAGTGTCTTGTTAATGTAATAGTCTGTAATGGCCTACATTAAAGTTTTCGCACAACAAAGACGACGATTATGACAATAACAACGATTATGACAATAACAACGAAGACAGAGATATCATAATAACTCAACCTTTTCTTCGAAACAGAAAAGCTAAAGACATTATTGAGGTGATTTCATTGTTAATTGAATTGTAAAAGAAATATACAATACATGTCCAAAATTTAGCAGTCTTTGAAAAATTTGAGGCAGTCTTAATATTGAGGTAGTCAGTAAATGAGGTTCTACTGTATGTAAAACTTGGTTTAACACAATTACAGGTCAGTTTAATAACATTCACAGGATTTTGTACTCTACAGCATTCATCATGGCAATTCATTATGGAGAGTGTTAATGATTTGGTGATGCATTAATGTGACAACCTCTGAACTGGTACGACACAAGACAAAGCTATAAAACAATCATTGATAACACGGAGCAGGTTGCTTGAAGTAGGAATTAACTTAATGCGGTAAAACATTACCATGATAAAACTCATGTTGACCTGAGTCATGTGCCAATCAGTGGTGTTAATGATTTACACACATAACTTCCTTATTCACTAGTCAAAAATAACAATATATATCAATACTTAACATTTAGTCGAATTTATGGTGAATTTCACAATCAAGTGAATTTTATGACACCCATTTGTTTTTCTATAATAATACACATGCATTGGCAGATGTTGTCTTAAAAACATCAGACAATAATTAAATGAAATGGTATCAGAACATTAAGCTTTTTATAGAAAAATTATTTATTACTTCATTTTGTTATTATGTTAAATAACACGCACAATGGTATCAATTATGTGGATTGGTTCAGTTCACAAGCCAGAGATGCGGAAAAAAATCAATTAGGAAGAATTTGTTATTGAAACAGACATGATATTGAGATAACGGCAATGTTTAGTGATTATGTTATTTGTATGATGAAATCGAATGTTGCAATCCTCTCACTGAAAATAATTTGTAAAAGACTTCTTTTTAACAGACTGGTCAGTCATACTTGTAAGAGTTGTTGAATAGAGCATAATTAAATGGGTGCCAAAGTCAACTGTCTGGGATTCACTTCACTTGTCTGATGGCTGAGACAAGTAAAACTTACAACAGTTCTTATTAAATGTAAGCTGTATGACCATAAGCTGTTGATGTACCACATAAAAACAAAAAAAAATCACATTAAGTACATACTAAAAGGTCAGAACTTTTTAAATCTTGACAGTAGTAAACTGCCAACTAAAAAATTGCCAGTATGAACATCAAACAGTATAAGTAAGATCAAAAGGTATGCACTAGTACAAGAGTTACCGAACATCCACCAATACAGGCACCTGTGGCATCATGTTTCACAGAATTTTTTTCCAATTTCGATTGATTTTAGTTTTTTGATGGTTAAGATGTAATTCGATAGACAATTAAAATATGTTGTTTGTTTTTTAACACAAAAAGAGGTTAGGGCATTACTTAGGGGTGGGGTATTTATCAGGGAATGTTCCAAAAGTTTTACCAAAAAAATGCAAGTTCATCTGATTCAAACGAACAATGCTTTCGTCATCATAACACCTTCATACATTGGAACACTAATCAGATATTCTGTTCAATTCTCAACATAAGGTAAATTGATTTTGTGTTTGTTTGGAACATCTCTGAAGCAAGCTAATTCTGATCAGAAGGTTAGAAAATACTCGATGATTCTTTCTTTGACAATTTGACTGACATTATACATCAGAAGTCATTCATCTCCCACCTCTAATTTACACACCATGTGAAAAGTAAGACAGTACTTAAATGAACAAGAAAAAGATTCATTATGTTAGGGTCTGCTATAACCGATATACTGTTATAAACCAGCAATAAAATCCAAATATGTGAACAAACAAATCAACGAAGAACAACTGAATGAACAAACTGAGAAGAATGAATGAATGAACAAATGAAGGAACAAATGAATGGATGAATGAACGAACAAACCAACGAACAAACAAACAAACAAAACTTGAAGAAATAACAAATGAAGATTGAACAAATTAATGAATAACTCATAAAATATGAATGAACAAACAAACAAACAAAAGATTCTGGCTTAATGAATAAACAAATAAAGGCTGAATAAATGAACAAAAACAAGCAAACAAACAAGTAAACAAACAAACAAACATACATACAAACAATTGAACAAACATGCAAATCAAGTAACATTGATCAGAAAATATTGTTCATTGTATAGTTTGATTATGATGGTACTCCATTGTAAATATTGATGATTTGAACAGAATACTGTGAAAAATTGAAAATCAGAAAATGAAGTTTTGTCCTGACATTTTCAGATTCAACTATCTGTGACATTTAGTAAGTGATTTGTGCTAGCACTCCCATATCATTAGAAGATCAATTTTAAAAGACTTTAATTGTCTGTACAATTTCAAACATTTACACGAATATTATTGATTACAGACTCCAATTACAACAATCACTTCCACAAATATTATTGTTATTATTACTATTTCAATGAGTTTTAATATCAAATTACCTATTATTTGCAATTTTTTACATCAAGCATTTTTGTTTACTGACAAAATATTCATGATTACAAATTAAAGTGTAGCAAAAATCAACAAGAAGCAAAATAATTAAATTAAAGTTCCAGAGAAGACGAGCAAGCTGCACGATAATGTAAAACAATGCTGAACCCTCACTGGAAAAGGTGGCCAAAATGTGCATTATTTGTTGTTACGGAAACAAAAACAAACAAATTTCAACATTCCCACATAAATGAACCCTTATGGGTAGCGACAAAATGATGATTAAAATTACAACAAAAACAACTTTTGTCTCATTACATAGAATAATGGTACTATGGTAACAGAACAAGAAAATTGCATTGCATTGAAGTCACACTCTTCAGGATTAAAGTTAAAAAAATAGTGTGCATGCATGTTTATTGAGTAGCACAATTACAGCAGAGCATATAAGGGTCTCATCAGAATACATGGAGAATATTTCGCATCTGTAAGAACTTTTTATTTTAAATTTTTGTTATTTTTTTAGCAAACAAGCAACCTAAGCACTAAGATATTTGCAGAATCAGTTGATGATTTTGGAAGAAATGATTTAGTGATGTTTCCCCTCCGAAACTATTCTTCCACTTTACAGCTTCAGCTTTTAATTTCCCTCCTTTCTTTCAAGCTTTTATCTCCATCCATTCTTCCTATAAACCCTATCCTCAATTTACTATCTTGTCTTTAAAGGGCCAGCCTTTAAAGCCCCACCTAAGTTAAGTTGTTTTCAAAGAGACTTCATAAAAAGGATGTCATACCATAGCAAAAACTTGCTACTAAAACCTAGTTTGTTTTTAAAGACTTTAAAAAAAGATGTACCACAGCCAAAAAAGATGTGCCACAGCCAAAACATGCTACTAAAACTTAGTTGTTTTCAAAGACACTTCATAAAAAGGATGTCATATCAAAGCCAAACTTTGGAAATAAAACTTAGTTGTATTCAAAGAGATTTTACAATAAGGATGTCATATCAAACTCAAAATCTGCTACAAAGTCTTAAACACCAAGGATTTTTTTCACTGCAGAGTTTAATGTAGAACTAACAACAAGGATCATTATTTCCAGTTTAAACAGTGGAGGAGGACCTCTGGCTTACATCTTGATAGAATCACCAACCTTGAGTAAGCTAGCTGGACAGCTTCCTCACATACGAAATTTGGTCCCAGGTAGGGTTTGAACCCACAGTGGAGAGGGGCTTGTGATCAAGTTAGAGAATGTTAGAACCACTCAACTATGGAGGCCCCTAAATATCAAGGGTTATATTATATTGGTATCATAAATGTATCAAATATGCCAAAGTTATGCCACTCTGAAGTTACACAGAAATATCATTATTATGCAAAAATAATAATTTAAAAACATGTTCAAATACATTTTGTACTTTGTACAAGAAGTAATTACCAACGAGCTACAAAAAATCTTAGAACATGAATACAATAAAAAGGCACAATTCCTCTCTTGGTAAACACCAATAATTAGGCAAATTTGACACTTTAAGTCTGCAATTGAGAATAATTGAAGCTATTAAACTTATTAAAACAAAATGTCACACTTTTGAACTAACGAAAAAATCATTACATTTTTTGAAATGAATAAAAATTTACACACTCCCCCTTGCCACAAAAAAAACCTGTTGAACGATTAATCTAACTTCAAAAAACTGGAAATGTGTCTAAAAATAATGACAAATTTTTATAACAAATTACATGAATATATATGTCATAATATCTTTGAACAAAGAGAAAATAACTCTCACAAATATTGTGGCACTCAAACGAATTAATTCCTTTGTAATAATCTAACAAACCCATCGATATGATTTCAAGTCCTTGATACATTTATATATACCTGACTTGCGGGGATGGAAAAAAATTATTTCATGAACCTAGAAATAATTATTCATAGCCAACTTTAAAACAAGTGTAAATAAAGTAACATAATGGTGTGTTTTGGTTAAGTTGAAATCTGTAACATTGTAAGAATTAAAAATAAACTAACTACTAAAATCCAACAATCTGACCACATATCGTTCACAGCTATCTGTTCATTATTAAATTTCTGTGATTTTTTTTCTTTCCAACTGAACATTACTCAAAACGTCACATTTGAACAGATGTCAGTTAAAATCTGACACTTGGCCATATATTTCCAAGTTACGACTTAACTCACTAGCTCTTGTACATAGTCATAGTAGTTAAAATCTGACACTTGGCCATATATTTCCATGTTACGACTTACCTCACTAGCTCTTGTACATAGTCAGGGAAAGAAAGAAGGAAATCTATTTTTAACCATGAATGCACCTGTTGGTGACAAATACAATGATCAGTAAGACATAGAGTCAAACCTGTGAACAAAGGCCACCTTTGGGAAAGACAAAACATGACTTTTATTGACAGGTGGCCTTTATTTGAAGGTCAGTTTGTTCTAAATAATCAATTATACTTTTTTAAAAGAATGACCTTCATTCAAAGGGTGGCCTTTGTTTGGAGGTAGCTGCAAATACAGGTTAGACTGAATATATAGTGTGATTTAACTAAAGATGAACGTTATAGATCTGTAACAATTACATTAACAGTGACAGGATGTAAAACAACTTATTACATGTGAATATAGAACTGAGATAGAACAACAAAATCATCATAATCATTATCAGCAACAACAACAGTAATACCAACAACTACTACAACAACAATTACAACAACAACTGATACAACCACTACAACAACAGCAATAAAAACAACAGTAAAAACAAAACCTAGCACCACAGCAACAGCTACAACAACATCAATTAAAACTAAAACATCAACAACAACAACAGTTATAACTACAGCAACAACTACAACAACATCAATTAAAACTAAAACACCACCACCAACAACAACAGTTGCAACAACAACTACAACTACATCAATTACAACTACAATTTCAACAACAACTGTTGAGCTAAACAACTGCTACTACAACAACAACAACAACAACAGTTACAACAACAACAGTTACAACTACAACAGTAACTACTAAAAGGACACTAATCTTACGACTATAACCAGAATATTTTTTAACCTTTGAGATGTAGAATAATGAACTATTAAAGATGATCATTTAGATAATCATGTTTAAATTTCAATCAACAGATAAACATATTTAAATTTCAATCATTTATTAATCTAATTTAATTTTTGACAAACAATATCCAATCATTTATTAATCTTATTTAATTTTTGACAAACAATAAAGAGTACCACCAACCTCATTTTCTAAATTAATAAAACATTACAGAAACATGTCACTGGATTCACTTAACCGATTAAAAATAAATGCCATCAATAGAATTAAATGCTATACAACCATACCATACCTGCTGATATGTATTAAATTTTATATTACAACTGCCTCTTGAACAGGACTTTATATATATATACCGGTAATTATCATAACTATTGCCTTCCAAACCTTCAACAATTAGAGGTAGAAGATTTTTCAAAATATCAACAACAGAATAAATAGTGATAATTGAACAAGGAAAAACTAAAGATCTGATGATAACAGTTTCAGTGAATGCCGAATCAGATGAATACATGGAACTACATCAAACTTCGTGAAAGTCATCTTTAAAGCTACTTCATTTATCTAACACAATAAAGGGCACACATCAGACACACGCAGGCAGACACACAGACGTGACACCACTCCTTTTTCTTCCTCATTATATCTTTGACATAAATACAACACCACACAACGACCACAACAGAGAGTTTGACTTACCTGCATGGCCTAATATCCAATATTATTATCACTAAGATAAAATAGTGTATAGTCCTTACTAAATTACATAAATATTCATTATTTAGTATATGATGGGAATCATATATGCTAGCTTTTTATCCATGATAAGTGTAATATTGTCCAAGGAAAAACGATGATAAAATGTTATAATAGATTGTCGCTAGACTGTGAAACTGATCAATACTTCAAGCTTTAGACTGGCATGCTGTCTTATCAGCAATTCTAACTATTATTGATCACATGGTAGAAATCAAGCTGTATGCTAAACAAAGTCAGATCACAACCCAATTTGTTTGTGTGATATTTTTTTTCAGAGGTATTAAACTATTTCATTACTCATTAGTAGATATAGTATGCGCACCATTATTAATTCATCAAGAATGTAACAGTACCCCACCCACAATTTCAGTACAGCAATATTTTAAACTACAAATATCACAACATATATCAGGAGATGTTGACTAAACCAAGTATTACTGAAAAAGCCATTTGCACCATAAATTTTCCACAAACCATTAAATCTTTTCCCGTTGCCTCAACAATTTTTTATAAATATTAAATTATTTCCCTTTGTTTTGTTTTTTTTCGTCAATAATGATTGGAACACTTTGAGAGAACGTTGATTATTCAAATTTATGATAATTATTTACAAATGTATCATTGTGAGAGTTGTTTTTTACCAGAAAACCAATATTTTAAGTACTAATACCATTCATCATAAATGACTTGAACTACCGCAAGTCATTAAAAATAAAAAAATCAACATTACAGATATTTTGATGCACATAATTCAGTAACATTACTAACCACAAGTTGGACAGCATGACATATTCCAGAATTAATATATTTCGAGCCCAAATTTGCAGTAAGAAATTTTTAATAGTGTGAAGAGAATAATTTAATCAGCAACGTAACTTTGATCTTATTTATATAGTCAAATGCCAATAAAAGCAACTGGGATTGTTAATTAAATAAAAATAGCTAGGACCTAACCCAGATCATAATTTGCCAGACACTTTCAGGAGGGTACTGACATCTAGATTTATATAACTAAGTTGTATCTCCTTATTACAGACATGTCTCACATTTACTTGTTTATGTCAGCTTCAATTCATAATCATACATAAAAAAATTGTCATGTATCTTACATACATAAATAAACACATTTCGTTTGATAGTTACAAAACTGAATAAATAGGACCTCAGCAACTTGTATCTCCAGCAAGTAAGAACTGGAAAAGAGCGCAAATGAATGAGTTTTTAGTACAGACTAACCCGTGTTTGCAGCCACCTCCAAATAAAGGCCACCCTGTGAATAAAGGTCACTCTTTGAAAAACCATCATTGATTGTTATGAACAAATCGACCTTAGAATAAAGGTCATCTGTCAAGACCACATTTTGTTTTCCCAATGGTGACCTTTGATCACAGGTTTGACTGTATAAGGATATTGTTTTCGTAATTGATCGATCTACCTTCCTACAATAACCTTCATTCTGGGATATTTCCTATACAACTGTGATAACTTTCAAAATAACCTTCATTCTGGGATATTTCCTACAACTGTGATAACTTTCAAAATAACCTTCATTCTGCGATATTCCTTACAATCGTAATAACCTTCCATCGTGTAGTTACAAGTCTGTGATTAAGGTTCACTGGCATTCCACAAAATTGCTTAAAACTCTAAGCCAAGAAGTGGTTTGGCTGGAATATCTAACAAACACATGAGATCTTAACAATTTTAGTTTTTCAGGACAACTGTAATTTATAAACAAGTCAGGGGAGCCTCTGTGGCCAAGTGGTTTAGGTCTCAGACTAGTGATTACTAGTCCCTCACTGCTGAGTTTGAATCCCACCAGGGACCAAATTTCACATGCAAGGCAACTGTCCAGCTAGCTTATGGAAGGTCAGTGGTTATACACAAGTGTAAACCTAGGGTTTTCCTCAACTTCATAAAACTGGATAGTAGCCAAATGACTCTATCTGTTGGTGCAACGTTTAACTACAGTGAAAAGGAAAAAAGAATATAAGTCATTATAACACAGACCCTTGAAAATGTATTTACAAAATATCCCACTTCTAGACCAATCACATGGCAAGAATTATTAACATGTTTACATTTTTTACATCAAAGAGATCCTGATAAGGCATGGAATTTGATAAATCAACCTGTATAAAAATCAGGATAAATAAATAACATGTTAACAATCTCACTATTTTAACACTCTGATAAAAATAAACCAGTTGATTATCTATACCGCTGACGTAAGCGTACTTCACCTATTGATAATGTCTAGTATTACACCAATAAATCCATTCCACAGTTTCGTTTAGGGGTATAATTCAATTGAACAATATGATAATTATGTCAGAAATTTATTTGATCTCTTTATATGAACAACAAAAAATAAAGCGAACATCTAACTGCATGTTCTAACAAATAAACGATAAAGAAATGGTGAAAATAATTAAAAGGGCAGTAACTCCTGCAACATTGATTATATGTCCAGTGCTCATTCGATGGAAAGGGCATTAACTGCTTATAATTTACAAATTTTCTAATAATTCAATTAAAAGGGCAGTAACTCCTGCAACATTGATTATATGTCCAGTGCTCATTCGATGGAAAGGGCATTAACTGCTTATAATTTACAAATTTTCTAATAATTCAATGAAAAGGGCAGTAACTCCAACATTTTATTTGATAGTTACAGCGATAATTACAAAATAAAAGCAGTAAGTCAGAAATAGCAGCATTCACATTAAATGATCTACCACTTGGCACTATTTACAATAATGTTTATGACATTTTAATGGAACTGGCAGTTAGTGCTCAATTATTTCATAATGATAATTACACGAAAAAGGCAGTAACTCCTGTATAATAATGGCAATTAAAGGAAAGGGTAAGTAACTCTTGCATTATCTACCACATAATGTAAAGGGAGGTAAGTCTGATTTGTACCAATATTGATTAACAAAAAAATTCAGAATAGTTTTCACATAAAACTCTTGATACATCACAACTCAAATGCATTTATGCAGTCAACAGTTAATGCCGATTAATACACATATATTATACAAAATTTAGTCGCATTTCTATTTTGATGGTAATTTAGCACACACTTATAGCTATCAAATAGCTTTAAATTTTGTTTTAAATGGATATGAAATGCTTCAATAATTTAATCCTACTGAAAAAAGCCTGCATCAACATTCAACGTTGAGTGGAAAAAACAAGTATATTTAAGCAATCGAGCTGGCGCGCATGTTATATGACAGTAATCCTGGACTTTAGAAGCAGACAAATTTTCTCAACTATTTAAATGAACAAAAATCCGCAAATTTAAATTAAATGTAATTTAAAAGATAAAATTAAATAGTTAGCATTTTTTTGTATCAAGTATTCTTGATACAACTTAATGTTCACAAAACAAGCCAGTGTTTTATGAATTCCTAATTACTGGTAACTGAAGATGTTTTATTTCAACAGCATTTCAGGAAATCTTTTTTTGTAATAGGGCAATTTGCGTGCTGGTATGTAAGCAAAACATGAGCATTAGAATTTGAGGCAGCTTAATATTATGAAAAAAATGTTGTTGTTTTTTCACAAAAAGCCTACCAAGAACAGAATGTATCATTTTAACAGGTAAAAATAAGTGCCTGATAAATGTACATCAAACTGGGGTTGAGAAATGACTGACAGTAAGGTATAAGGGGACAGCAGACACACGACTTCGTAGGGCTTAGTATTTCCTACCAAATTGAAATATTTGTTCCCCATAAACTAAAAATATGCGGTATACAGGGACAGAAAACTGGACATTACGACTAAATCGTGTTGAACAAAAAGTGGTATATCCATGGGTAAAAGTTGAAAATTTTCATTAAAAAAAAAAATGGAAATCTTAACCTTGGTGCCACGGAAACAATAAAAACTTGTAGGATCCAGACCTGAAGAAAATGGAGGTTCCTGAAAATCCTGGAAAACTTTTGACCAAGTATTTCAAACATTATCTGGTGTTCCAGACTGTATCCTGTTGGAATATGAAGACAGGATACAGCAAGGGCTAAATATGGTATTCTAGGTATCAACATTAAGAACTAAGACTGGTTATGTTTTACAAACACAAATAGGTAAGTTTGTAAAATGGTATTCCAGACAAGAAAAGGTATTCCAGACAGGTCAATAAAACTGTATAACAGACACAAATAGGTTTACTGCTTAACTATAATAAAAAAAACCAGAAACCTATCTTCAGTGACTGGGGATTGATACAACAGACCCAAGCACAAAGTTCGCAAGATTGATGCTAATGCCTCTACATTAGCAAACAATTTAGCTGCACTGAACTTCACATCATAAATCCAAATATAGACAATAATATAATAATTTGTGATCAAATGGTGTCAGAACTAGTGTTCATACATCAATTGATGATTGACCTAGGTCTCAGGCAATGAATGTGTCGTACTGGATGACAATTGCCATTAAAGTCTGGTCAAATTAAACAATGCTAATCTATCAGATGCAAACACCATGGATAAATTTACAACCAAGCAGTAAATCAAGACCACGAAGTATGTTACACAGAAGTAATAAAATACAGTACTATATCAATAATTTTCATCATGGCGCCAAAAGCATAATTTTCCTTACATAGTTATACATACTTAATTGAATAATTCATTTGCCACTGGCATAATTTCCGCCACTAACAATAATGACAACTTATGAACAATAATTTTAAGTCATTTGGAAAATAAGTTATCTAGATTAAATACATTCATTCTGAAAATAATTTCATGCAGAGGGTTTCATATTAGGGGTCAGGACTGCCACTGTTATTCATATGGCTTCTTACAGACCTGATGCTCTGTGATACACGATCTGTAAATATATACTGGGCGAGAGCCCAATATTAATTTACTGACCCTGAATCACAAGGTATTGGGTCAGTAAGAAGCCATGTAAATAGTTTATCTTACAGAGTACCATTCATAGATCAATTTACCAAACTTTTATGTTAATTTTTATTTTGAAATTAGGACTACTGACTGGATATAAATTGCTACTGACCTAATACAGGAAAATATTAGGTTAGCATGTGACCCGTCTCAACCAATCAACAGCAAGTATTCTGTACAATAAAAGGTAATGAAATTCTAAGTTTCATTTTCTTGTCATGACTCACATGGACAGTCAAACTTTTTTATAATCCATTTTTATATTTTTCAGCTTTACAAAAAAATTGATATTTCATTTATTCGGAACAATTTGCATTCATCACAAATCAAAGATGTAAAAATTCCTTATTCAGTTGTACACCTCAAACCACCGAGTTAGTTTTTTTTTAATTTGATTTCTGTAATAGAAAATGCAAGAACCAAAAGCATACATTGATAAAGTGATCTAACATCAGTCTTTATGACCTGCTGTTACAAGAATTATGCAAAACTTTTCTTTTTTGTATCTGTTATTGAGTCTGTGGTCTGGAATCATTGTGAAGCTAACGGGTATCAATTCAAAACATCAGTAGGCAACCAATGGACCATGTAAAATACTGAACAAGATTGTTATGGAAGGACCAAGCTTTTCTATAGAATGTTAAACCAGTCTTTCATGCTTCATTGAATTTGTAATACATCATCAGCTGTGTAAAAAGGGATCCCCTAATGAAAAAATAACGTCCCCAACACTAGTCTGATAATTGGAAATAAATTCAGGCTTTTATTTTCCTGTTTGTCATTTTCAAGTAGACCTGCCTATTAATGACAAATTATATTTCCATAACGCAATTCAAGCAAACATGTATTTAATTACAAACTGCTTCAGGTAATATGAATGATATTCATGGAATAAACAACAGAGAAAATGAAATCCATACTGCAGGGGATTATGTCAAGGAATTAGTTTGAAACAATACAGTGTTAATAGACAACCCTAAATACTGATAAACATGATTATGATTGAAAGCCGTTCTAAGGCACACTTCATTGTTCTTCAAATAAAAGGCAACTGTGCATAAAAGTCAAATCCCATTATGATCTCCCTCAGGTGACCTTAACTATATTGTTTATAGGTTTTCACATATCAGCATATCTGATTACTGGACAGTTATAATTTTAACAGAAACCTTCACAGAACTAAATTTGTATGAAACTATCAGAGGAAATATCCAATCTGTCAGACATAACTTCTTATTGAAGAGCATCATTGTCAGATGTAACTTCTTATTGAAGAGCATCACAGTTGCTTGTAAAGACTAATATAATTACAAATGAAACAAAGAACAACTTAGTCCCTCAGACCTTCACTGATTTTATTTACAAAGTATAACCACAAGACCAGCAGTCTACTTAATACATGCAGTTGTTTAAGTCTGTAGAGGATTGTTAATCAAGAAGTAACAGTAGGAAACCTGGACAAGGCATGGATGTCTCCTAGACAACGACAGAATTATCACATGACATCAAGAGTCAATGTTCTCCACCATGTTTGTTCACGCCTCACAAATTAATATACAAAATGATGGCTACTAACACTGTAAGAAGAGAATTAACCCCTTGCCTTATAATACAGCATTTCCCCACATCTGATGCAGGTATAACTTTTGAAAACATTGTGGCAAAAGAAACCATTGCTTGTGATGAGTAATGGCTTCTTTAGCCACAATGTTTTTCACTCTGTCAGAGAGAAATAACCAAATTTTATTAAATAAATTGATGTTTTGTATATTTGCTTCGAATTTGGAAGAGTAAAAAATATGCCTATGAGGCAAAGGGTTAAGAATAATGCAAAAATGGCATTTTGAGCCATTAGGCATTGAACTTCTGAGACAAAAGATTTTACGTGGTTACTTCTTAGAATGGTCAACTGCTCATGTTCTATATAAAAATATGAAAAGGTAAACAAATATGCTTCAGATAATATTAGGACCAAGAATAATAATAATAATAATAAGGAGGCTGACACAATTAATTTGCCTCCCTTTGTTTGTGGGGAGACATAAGGTCTAAAAAAGTTTGTTTCCGGTTACCCAACCAACCCAATATTTTACCTGCTGACTCATATTGTTACGGCATCCAAATCTTAATTAATATTACAGCACACATATCCCCATATAGTGTTGCCAATATATATAAAAGAAAACATAAAATAAAAAAATCCCTACCTACTGACCCATATTTTTGGGGACATGTAACCGGATCATGAACAAACCTTTTTTGTGTAAGCCTAAATATTAAAAGAATTCACACACACTTAAGCCCAGCCTAAAAAGTCAGTGGAATAAGATAATGGCCCAGGCAGAGTTGAATTATCCATGCATACTTAGGCAATTGAGCATATCCTATACAACAAAAAGCCTCCATTACATTTATGTACAAACAACATTAATAACAGTTTGTATAACAATAAAAAACATCCCAGAGTAGCAATGCTATTAGAATATTAACACTACGAAATAATTATTGCATTTTGTATTAGCTAAATTTCTGCATACAAATGGGCTGATTACTGAAATCGTGATCACTTTTATGCACCCTTACAGCTACATTAAACATAAAACTGTATGTCTGGCAGCCTCAAATACATTCGTTATGTCATGTGCCGTTGATTTAGTTTATAATCAAACTCACCCTTTAAATTGCACATACCGGCCAATAATTATGAAATATCTGCCAAACACCACTTCTATTATCAGAACAAAATAAGTTCTGCTTTATAAAGTATTCTCGAATGCCGACCCTATTACCGTAATATACATTTATATTGTATGGTATGCAGAGTTACACAGTCACTAATATAGTCACAACCTGGGCCGAAAACGAAGTAATTTTACATTTCACTGTAATTACAAAAATCAAGACAGCCCAATTTTGTATTATTCATGTATTTTCTTCATAATATTGCAAGTTCATATTTTATTCATTAGCAATATTTTAGTTAGCGTCAGACTCATTACGTCGAAAATGTTAATTGATTTCAAAGCCATAAAATAAGCATTCCAGCTCCATTGAATTCACTACACTAACAATTGCCAAGTGTGCATGGCAACTCACATGGTGCGGGAAATGAAGATTGCGCAATGTAGAACACGACCATATAAGGGCGCTGTGCTGCATTCATTACAAGAACATATGCGGCGCGCAATAACAATGAGATAGTAAAAATTCCAATCAGTCGACTATTTCCATGCATATATAGCAAAACAAACTATTCAATTCTTGTTAATTAACATTTAAAAGCTACACAATATTGGCTCAGACGGGCAGCTAATTAGGAAGCCCATATTGAAACAACAAAACATGGAACAAAGATGCAAACTTTGTTATCACATGTATTTTAAACAGAAAACGATTGATTGTTTTGGTCCACACTTACATCAAAACTTCAAAGTTGGACATCAAGCTAAATGAGGTCTCTGTGTATCATAATATACTCAACCAACAGCAATTGTTTGGACAAATTAAATTTCACACAAACACATAGAAAAATAAGTTTGACAAATTAACGAAAATAGCATACTCAGCAAAATTAAGCCCACATTATGATATTTAACAAGATAAAGACTACAATTTAAAATGTAAAGATTTAACGCACAGCGATGTTTGCCATGAATTATCATATTAAAAGCATGTATGAAATTGTGAGAGCCTTGTGTTTATCATTTGAGCCCAAAAAAAACATGCAATCAGATTTTTTGTTACAAAAATTTTATGCAAGCCAAAATTTGTCACTTTCAAGTAAGAGCAAAGATGCTCGTTGCAGGTTTTTTTGTGGAAACAAAAATTAATTAATTTATGATTTTTTGTCCCCTGTTGTCAAGCACAGCAGATATCTCAAATTATTTCCCATGCCAGAAAGAATCAGGCTGCTTAAAAATTTAGACAGACTTTTAGTGGCCACAAAATGAAAATGCATCCTTCCATTAAGTTGGCATAGTTTTTTTTGGTTTCAAAATTAAAGTACAATCAACAAAATTTTGTACATAAAGAAGTAAGAATAATAGCAACAAACAATAAATCTGACTTTGAGTTATGACAGACATAATAATTAGACCTAAAAAAAGTTTGTTTTCGGTTAAATGCCAAAAAATTATGCATCAGAAGGTAGGGATTTTTCTTCATTTTATTATTTTTTACATATATTGGCATACTGTATAGTAATATGTGCGCCGTAATATTAATAAGTTGTGAAAATTACAATATAGCACTATGATCTGTAAAAATCTCCAACAATTTAGGAGTCCCTTGGGATTTTTATGGGGTCCTACACAGAAAATGCTAAGGGCAAATTCCGAGTTGGAAGGGGTCCGAGGATGCGTTAGTTACACTCAATGCAAGTCCCTCAGCTGAATATCGTGTCAGAGACACAAGAAACCTGCATCAGGGAAATCCCTGATTCCAGTCTATAACATCACACACTGAATCTATTGACAGTGGGTATTTAACCAGTGCTTTGATGAATAGGGAAGTGCTTTGTACGTAAAATTAACATAACAATGCTTCCACTAAACAATCTTCTATCACAGCATAATCATATGACAGTTTACTATAAATAAATATTAACGCAACATGATATATATATAAAACAATGATTCCCTAGTAAGATATTTGTACATTTTCAATTTGTGCCTGTATTTTAAGGAACAAAAATTGACAGGTTTAAATGGACTATATACATATTTATACATACATATACAGCTATAAACAGTTCTTGTACAGAAAAGCAAATTTATCTCTCGGGTATGTTTAAACAATATCAATGTACAGTCAAGTTGTATAACAATTCATCACCCTCTTACATCGCTGAAAATTTAAAATACAGTCACTGAAAAATTGTTCACGAAAAAAGTAGGTTCGCTGTGGAATGAATTCAGTTTTTATCCATTAATTAACTTTTACAGTATTCATTAGTAGTCTGCCCAAATGACCATCAGTCGACCAAACCAGAATTCCTGGAGCACCTGCTGGAATCTGCTTTTCCAATGTGTGTGGCTAAAAAAATGGCCCAAACCATCTGAACAAATTGGTTTCTCAAATGGATATGTTTTGTATTTTTAGGAGATGTGTCATATAATGAAACTAGCCTCCTATAGTCCAGTTACCAGCTGCTGGTGTTTCAGGAACATTAATACAAAGTCACCTGAGGCTTAGACCACTGAATTAACAGGAAGGTTTTTCACCAACCAAACCTTTATTTACATTACAATCTAGCTAGTATACAAAATACTTTGAACAAAACAAGAAAAAAAACACCCATGTTTGTTGAAAGGCAAGCTTTCATGCTGGCGCACTAAATTACACACGATGTTTGTGACTAGACATGTAACATTTCCCCACCATGTAGGTATTGTTTTTGTTCATCTGGTTTACTGATATATACATTACTTCACTAGTAAATGATAAATTAAATCAGCAACTGTGTTTTACGTTACATATGGTAAGTTAATAGAGAATTAGCCGAAAATACATTTCCAAGAAACATTTATTCTGAGGGATGAGGTAATGTAAAGAATGAAGAAATAGTGGACGAAAAAAATATAATACCAATTCACAGTAATTATAGATAAACATTTACTAATGATGTCAAACCTGCAGTAAAGGGAGAGAAGAGATATGGCTTCTATGAACAGATGGCCTTTATAATGAGGATTATATGATATGCATGCGTACTAAAGTGTGACCGGTATTTACAGGTGACACGTGACTAGTATTTACAGGTGACACATTGATTCATGGCTGACTGTTAACTCTGATAGGCTCAACTTCAAAATACAAAAATAAATATTTTCACAATTTTTATGCATGTTGCTTTGAATTTGAGTCCAAAATATGCTTATGAGGCAAATACTGACAAAATGTCACCTCCAGTGAAATTTACTGACTTTTCAACCATTAAGTTATCAGTGTGGCAAGTATGAGTATTTAAAAATGGAAGTTGTAAATAACTAAATCATAGATTTTTCATTTTTTACAATATTGGAAAATTTTATGATTCTAGAGACTTAAAACTGTAATTATATAAAATAAAACTGGAAGTTTGGAAGAAAAAATGATTTTCAATGAACAACAACATTTGAATATTCATAAATGACAAATTATAATCTTCATGTGTAAAACGGGGTAGTGATAAATAAATGTACTTAATGACACTGATACAACTTTATGAACCGAATCATCCCCTTGTTAAACAAACAATGTCTGGTACCTTTGCAAAAAAGGAGTAAAAAACAACAACAACAACATCATTAAATTCTCACCTGAAAATTATCCATATTTAAAAGTTCACAGCATACAAAATTTCACAGTATAACAAATATACAAAGACAGTGAAAGCCATACAAGAACTGTTTACATAATAGATTTAAGGACATGAAAAATATTTCGACCGTATTTACCGAATGACCTCAAAATTTAGTCGGCAAACATTAGAACCAATTTGAAACAGTCACATGACTGTGTTATCTTACATTTACAAATAAGGCTTTTGAGGAGAGAGATAACATGCCTTCTATCCCACTTGAAAACAAGTACAAACATAATATGTGTAAGGTTAGGAGATATATGAAACACATAGCATGTTAAAATTTAGTTCAAATCACTTCCAAATTTTCATATATTCCTAATTGTAAGAAATTATAGCAATATATCGATAATCATGCATAGACATTCATCCACACACATGCACAAACTCATGCAAAACCAGAATTATACACACTGCATTTTATTTTCAACTTACATTTTGTACTATAGCTCAAAGTTTTCAATGACCAAAGAGTCACATGATTAATATTGTAGATTGCTTCTATTTATAGACACAATGTAAGATAAAAATATTCATTATGAATACTTAACCATGGTCAATAAACCTCTAAATATTAATAATGAAGATCAGAATATTACAAAAAAAAACAAACATCAAAATTGTCTTATTACAATTAGCAATGTGCTCAATGAATTAAGTATTGAAACATTGAATAATAAGAAGACACAGCAATTAAATAACATATTTAAATACTTTTTCATTACCATAGCAACCAATATTTTGGTAAATAAAAACATTCAAGTCCATCAGCATTACATTTATAGGAAGAAAAAAAAACAAGGCCAAGCTCCAACTAATGGCAAACACTTCACAACAAAAAATCTGAATTTTTGATCCTGTGTTTGGCTGTGAATATTGATAAGTGTTCCAAGAAAAAAAAACAACACACACACACACACACAAAAATCTAATCTTCCCAAAATTGTATGTTCCCAAAAAAGCCCTCTAAACCAGAATTCACCCAAATGGGGACATAACAGTCTCAAAGAGGATACAGCCTTGAACAGTCCGTAGCAAAGCCACCAAAGGGTTTCAAAATGGTTTTGGTTGAAGGACAACAGAATAAAAGATGCACTGATTAAAGTTTACAAATTCTTTTCATCAACAACAAGAGAAAAACAGGTTTAATCCAACCAAAATAAAATACCATAAATGAAGACCCGGGTTTACATTCTTTAGCTAAATCCATTTCCTTGGGGTTTTAACTTCTACGAAAGTTTTTAAGACCGTTCATGACAGCTCGCAGAAATTTTTGTCGGCACATTTTTGTGTCATTTAATTTATTGTCAGAGAAAGCAGTATCATCATGATAGAAACTCCACTAAGTTCATTACAAGCCGATCATGACATTCATTAAATCGCAAGTAACCTAATTTTTTCAGCAAGTTTTGTACAAATAACAAGAATAAATCAGTGTAAGGTTCTGACGTCAATTATCGGCAAGAATCAACCTTCATCGATTTAAGTTTTAAAATCAATAGAATCCTGAAACACAAAGCAATAAGCTGTATTTATTAGATAAGCAGTGGATTTAGCTGGATAATATAATAACAGCAAGATTATCAATGACAACTAAGACACAGTTGGATCTCACCGCACTTTGTGTCTAAGGGTCATGATGGACATAAATTATAATAATCTATCTCCCACTATGTTTGTTGTGGCTTTTATTCGTATCACATGTCAACATGAATCAGATACTGTACAGAAGTCCAAAACCCCAACATGCTCCTATGATATCAACAAGGTGTTGCTGATAATTCAGCAGGCAAATGACAATCCTTACCTGTATATTTGCTTAAATCTTTGAGACAACCATGACAATTTTTAACAAATACATGTAAATCAGAAGTTGTTCCCAATAGGGTCCAACTGATAACGTTTAATGATTGTCTCAAAATATCTCCACATATTATTATATTAAATATAATAATAAACATTTACTATTAATAGCAGACAATAGAATATCTAAGTTTAGTAAAAATGTCCACATTATTCATGCATTAATTGCAGCTACATGATAATTGTATACATTACAATATTATGGGCAACTTCCTTTGGACTAAGTGGATATAAGATCTTTGATATTATTGGTTAACATCAAGGATCTTCAAAAGCATATTTTGTCATAATCCCTGGGCAACTCAAACATGACTGCTTGTTTCTGGTTCCTATTAAAATCCATGTTTATGTGTCACCTAAATACTTCTTAATAAATAAGGTTTCATCTGGTCCCATGCGGAATTCAAACTCACAGCAGTGAGGGGATTGTGATTACATGTGCACTTATCAAGAGACAATAACCACGTGACCACGGAGGCCCCTAAAGTGTCACGCTTACAAGAAAAGCTTATCACAAAACTGAATTCAGGCCTTAAGAAAGACAACAAAACTATAGAACTATAGAACTAATAATATTATTCACAATGAAATTAAACGAAATAAATTTACAAAATGTTCAGTTGGAAAAAATGACAAGTAACCAAGTCTTTGTTTTTCATAGATACATGTACAGCAACAGGAGCAGAGAAGAGCAGAGAAGATGATCCTAGTCATGGAAAAAAAGGTAAAACAGAACTGGATGACAGAGTAGATTCTGGAAAAGATGGATGATAGAAGAAAGAGCAACTCTGCAACCAGATAAGCAGAACTTAGGCCAAGGATATATGAACAATGTTGTGTATGAGACTGAAGGAAACCTGGCTGAACAATGAATGTGAACAACTAGAAATATGACAGGAACATAGCACTGATAACAAGAAGATGTGCCACAACAAGAGAGAACTGAGTGGAAAGAGAAAATCTCACACCTTAGGTTGTTTACTACCTGCAGGACAGAATGTAGCATCGTTATGGAACAGGATTAGATCAAGGAAAGTTGGACAGGACACAAATAAGACCTGAACAACAGTGACAAAGATGGAAAATTTAAAGTAGAAAGTATTGATGTAAGCAGACCTGAGTACTAGGCATAGACAAGCTATAACAGCAGACAAGCATTATTAAAAACAAATTTAAAGGCCTATTGTTAAACACATGTTTATCCATATTTCTATGCTATCTTTCTGGTGAATTTGGATTTGATGAGCTTTTTTATTTACCTGCCTAAAAATATGAGAACAGTCGATGAACAGACAGATAGACAGACAAAGGAGACAAATGCAAAACTAATTCATATAAAAGTGACTTTTAATAATATTTATGTAACATTTTATGATTGTATTTGCATGACAAAAGACATAAAGTAATGATTTTGGCTTCAGTATTTCAATAAAACCATGTTGAAATTAATTAGCCATGCAGGCAGATAGCATGCATCTATTATGGTCTTAAATTTATCACCATCTAATTTGCATTCTATTTGAAGAGGGTATAAATACCAGTATCTAATGGCATCACACATCACATAGCCATAAAAATAAATAACGAGACCATCATGGTGTACAACACCAAAATAGGAAAGCCTTCCTACAATGCAGCATTTGAATGACTATAAGCAACATCTCAAAACCACAATAGTCTTACCTCGAAGTTTAAAATAACAACATGGAACATTAAAAAGTAGCATTCAGTGAACATTACCCAACATATGTAAACAAGACAGGACTTGCGGTAAACTTTTTGGCAGCCACAACAGGATTTTCTTAGTTTCTGATTTACAGCAGATTATTCAAGAACTGTTTTGAAATAAACATTTCCAGAACACATTGTGATTATCACATCAAGACAATACATACATGATATCAGTTTTCCTGAGAATTACTTGATCAAACTATACTTCTACGGCTTCTAAGTACGCATAAATACAGTATATTTGTACATTCTTTTTTATGCCATTTCCATAGAAACATATTTAATGAAAGTAATGCAAAATATGATATGTTTCTCTGTAAGTACAATTTAAATCCATACAAAATCACATTCTATCATAAAACATGATCATTAGCATTGTATTTTTCAGACATTTACCCTTTTCATCTCATACAGTATATACCCAAATAAGCAAACATTCAAGGGAATTAATTTTACAGATATTTTATAATTTGCTGAATGATTTTTAGAGGGGCAGAGTGAATTGATTAAGGGAGCAGCATTGAATGGAAGAAGAGCATTGATTAGGGTGGGGCATTGATCAGGGTGGGGCACTAATCATAATGGGGCATTGGTTAGGAAGGGACATCCATTAGAAGATACGGAGACATTTATTAGAAGGGCATTGATTAGGGGAGGGGCATTAATTAAAGAGGAGCATTAATTAGGGGGCAGACATTTATTTTGTTGGGGGCAATAATTAGGTGGGACATTTATTAGGAGCAGTACTAATTAGGGAAGGGCATTGATTAGGGGAGGGACATTTATTAATGAGGCCATTAATTAAACAGAAGCATTAATTAAGGGAGGGACACTTTTTTGGGGAGGGGCATTATTTAAGGAAGGAAATTAATTAGGAGAGAAACATTTATTGGCAGGGGCATTTATTAAGTAATGGCACAGATTAGAGGGGAGGCATTTACTAAGAGTGGGGCATTAATTAAGAAATGTTTGGTATACAAGTCATATTTCTGACCACAATACAACTTTCATCTCACAACAGATAATTTGCAATCATTTATAGTACTAAGTAGACATACAATCTAAAAAGATATTGTAGGCAAGTATCAAAACAGGGAAACATTGTTTTTCTCTTTATTTGTTTTTCTCTTTATTTACACAATGAAGACCTACATACATATTCTTTCTTTCTGTGAATGCAAAATTTGAAATGTAAAAAACTAACTGGTTGTTACAACAAACTGTTCCAGACACCTTTCCCATTGCCAGTAATTTTTAAACATGGCATTAGCACAGAAACCTTGTTCTGGTTGATGGAACATAATGGTAAAACCAGGGTATTGACATTTCTCTGTATATAAATTGCTTCTACAAATGGTTGATGGAAACTGACATAATGATGTGAAAAAATGAGAACCATAAAAAAATGGCCATGCACTGTATGAAGCAAGCATCCTATAAAACATATATTGACTTAATATGCAAAGAAGTCCCATCAGGAAAAATGCCTTAATTTCAAGCAAGTTGCACTCAGCTGAACACACATATATATAGGGCCTCTGCCATTGAGTAGTTCTGTTCTATGACCAGTATTCACTTGCCCCAAACAGCTAAGATTTTGAATCTAACCTGAGACCAGACAAATGTCACATGTGAGGAAGCCTTCCAGCTAGTTTTCAGATGGTTGATTGTTCCAGTGAAAAAAAAAAATGAACACACATAACATCAGTAGCGTAACTTTAAATTAAACATAAAAACATAGAAATACAATACAGATATAAAGAAACTTCAAATTTCCATTGGAAATTATATTTGTGCAATTTTTGAAAGAGGAGGGTGGGGGGATTAGATCAAGTTTAAATATTGACAATCTTGTAATGAAGTTATAGTATTTACATAAATGAGCAAAGATTTGACAGAAATGCACGAAAATTACAGATCAATTATTTCGTCATAAAGGAATATTAAACATGAGTAAGTATCATATAACAGGCTGATAATTGCGTAATCACAAGTGCTTCTTAAGTATCCTTACTTAGGAAGATGAAAAAAAAGTACATATAAAGAAACTTAACAATTCATCATACTCCACTTACAAACAACCAAGTGCTAGCTTTTCAAATAAATTCCAAAATACATCATTACAGAAAATGAGCTGATATTTCTTCTGTATGTAGAAAAAACAAAGGAACATAAAAAAAATATGCATAAAAAGGACAATAAGTTTTACTTCAGACAAGGACAGTGGAAAGAGGGGAATAAAGACCATGAATGTAACGTATGTCACAGGGAAATATCTACTTAATTCATACATCAACTACAGGCAATAGTAACAATAAAGTAAAATTGAATGTAAAAGTGAAAATAGGTTTATTTGAAACATCAAAATTTAGTCTAAAACTGTCATATATGGAAAAAAAATAACACAGAATATAACCCTATGCAACTGATATATATTATATAAGCTACTTGATTTTTGATTGGTTAATATTGTTTTTTAGGCACTGCAGTGTATGATTTAAAAAAATCCAAACTGAAATTATTAACTCATTCCGACTCCCTAATCAAACCAATGCTCCAAGCTCATAGAATGCTTGATTTTTCAGAAGGGCAAGCTTAATTGTCCAACAGATTTTGATGAATCAGACATAAAATATTGATATATTTAATTCTCACAAAGAGAAATAGGGAAAAAGCTCCTCAAGGAATCCTAAGCTTTCGGTTCAATGTCTGAAAATAGATACACAACTTAATTTTGTAAACAGATTATATGCATGGATTCTAATTTTGAGACTGTTTGAGACCATAAGAAAGACACCAAAACAAGAAAAAATATTCTGCAGATTTATATTTCACCCCCCCCCCCGAAATCTTAATCTTGTTGCCATGGAAACAATAAGACCAGTAGGGTCCCGACTTGAGAAAAAACGGAGGTTCTGGAAAATACCGGAAGACTTAACCATGTTATTGTTAGGTAACCAACTGAAGTGTTTTACTAAGCTAGCCAACTAAAAATACAACCATTAGATCTAACTTAGCTTGAAGACAATATAACAAAATTTAGCTTCACAAAATCTAAGGCTTTAAAACTTAATGTAATATAAGGCCATCCTTAAAAATATATTGGTTTGCAGATACACGATCCAAATTTACATCAATGGTTAGGTAGGTAGGTAGGTAGGTAGGTATTTCTTTAATCTTTATTGACTTTTTTTGTAAATATTATCATCATTCTTTTAGCAGTGAAGAACAAAAAGCAGTATTACAAAGAACCGAAAAAAAATGAAAAAATCTCATCTAAAATTTTTGAATCAGGGGATTTTGAACAAGTCAGCCGCGAAACTACAAACCAACAATCATTTTACGATGGCCAAAGCTAATAAGATATTCAATCAAGACAATGCTACAATCCATTAACACAAATACTAAAAGTTGAAGGATGTGTATAAAACTTCAATATTATTTTATAGTATATCCTTGTCTGTATATACACTTCAAAAACAGAAAGTACACAAACCACAATGTCTGATATCATTATTATGTAAAACATAAATAACGAAAATACCAAACAACCCTAATAAACATCTATAGAGTCTTCACACTGTACAGATATTTCTTCTTTCAAATCATAAAGTCAATGTTTGGATGATATTTAAATACAGTCAAAACCCTTTACATCGAGTTCCAGGGATTTCACAAAATTGTTAGACAGAAACAAACTTCAATATATAAACTATTGGAGAAATTCGATGACTGTGTTTATATTTATGACGTACCAATCATTTAATCATGCTATTTTTGTAAATGGAATAGAAACGGAACACTTTCAGTGTATTTATTTCTGAAACATTGATGTAAAGAAAAAACACTAATAAACCAAAAAATACAAACATATTCATATGAACTGATTTTATAATCACGAGCATGGACACAGACATGTTTACATAATTGTCATTAATTAAATATCGATTTTCGGAGTCCAATACAAAAATGTCCATTCAGGTGAGAAATTAATAGCTGTGTGGAGATAAAGGGGCAAAAAATTCTTTTATTAATCAGTGACTTAATTGGTTTGGCATAGATGGTCACTGCATAGTTGAAAATCAATGTTTGGAACTGAATATCTACTTTGATATGCAAACAATTTGAGGAAAACGAATACGAAATAAGAGCGTTTTTTTACACGTAAAACGAAAAATAAGATTCGAGACTTTATTTTTGTTTCGATATAAGTGCAAATTTGATATTGAAAAAGTAAGTTTGACATAAAGAATTTTTACTGTAAATGATTTCTTAAGCATGCAGGACAAATTATATTTTTTTTCATTTTTTTTCTAAAGTTGAGGGAGCATTAATTAGGGGAAGTGCATTTAATAAGCAGTGTTCAGTATTTTATACTAAAATATAAACCACAGACATATAGTGATGTATAAAAGCAATGCAAATAGCCAAGAGCTATTCAAATAGCTGAACGAGCCAATAAATTTTGAAATTTAAGAAAATTAACAATTTAAAATAGAATACTGCATGACATCAAGTTTATGTCAATGACTTAAGGGAATATTTTCACAAGTTAATATTGTCCTGTGCAGATAAAAACGTGAAAGGCACTGAGTCCCGCATTTCGGCACATATCTAATACAAATTATGATATTCTTTGACATGTATGGGCCAAAATGAAAACAATGTCATCGAGACGACATTATTATTACGTGTCTAATTATGATGGACGCTGACAACACACAGTGGCATTAAGTGCATAATTAAAAACGATTACAGAAAAAAATTTCAAATATGACAATGCCATGTGCAAAAATATCACAACATTTGCAAAAATTCGCGTCAACTACATGAAATTGCAATTTGAAGAAATGAATCTTTAAAACATTAATTTTAACAAGGTGTCACTTTTAATGGAAATAAAAACTGCAGGCTCCAAACTAACACATAATTCAAAATGTAGTTTTTTAATAACATAGCGTAGAAACAGGAAGTAAAAAGGATTTGTAAAAGAAACAAGGGACGTATCATATCAGCGGTGCAGTGTGTAGTTGGAAGCATTTGAAACCGGCAGTCCAAAATTGTAACATTCTGTTGCTTTACTACATACATAAAGTAAAAAATGATATTTTTTGCTTCAATGAAGAAATCTTTACTTTTTGAAGACATCCAGCAAGTGGCTTATGTCTCAGAATGGTATTATATGTATATATTCAAACTATCAACTTTTATTTCAACAATAATCAAACAGAGCTAGCAGACAAGGTAAATTAAACATTCAGCTTAACAGACAAATTATTTCAAATTTTGTATTTCAAGTCATATTCTGAAAATAAAAATAACAAAGTTTTATTCATTAATGGTTCCATTTTTTTAAAAAAAATAATTGCATGGTAAATTGGCATAAACAAAACAATATACTTGTGTTACATTCATTTTTTTTAACACCCAAATGTATCTTAAATCATTGAATATTCAAAAGATTAAGTAACTGAAAAATATACATACACATTGAGGGGATGAAAGTGTTATTTGAATGGAGGAACTAAATTTGAATCAAACGCGTAAAATTCCGTGAGTTAAGCAAAAAGTACCAGATAAGTAAGTTTACGAAAATGAAAATACCAGGTTTATGGGTAAAGCACAGTCAATCTAGTCACACGAGTAGAGATGGAATATCTGTGTGTTCTGTATAAATACGTACCAAACCCAAGACATTTGATATTATCAAGATGCTTATACACACAGATCAGATTCATATTTCAACTATTTGTATGTGGTTTTATGTACCACAATTGAAGATTTAAAACTAAATCACAACATCTATGTTAAACTGTTAGACCAGGATCTTTCATGATGATCTGAGCAAGTAACGTATTTAACACTTAACCCTTTGCCTCATAAGCATATTTTGGACTATTCCAAATTCAAAGCTAATATACAAAACATCATTTTTTTATGAAAAATTGGTTAATTCTCTCTGATAGAGTAAAAACATTGTTACAAAAGAAACCATCACTCATTGCAGGCATTTATTTCATAGGCCGAAATGTTTTCAAATTTTGGACAGCTTCAGATGTGGGGAAATGCGGTATTATGAGGCAAAGGGTTAATTAAGACATATAAGGCTACTGACCCATGCACAAACATACAATAATAAAGTACATGGCTACTACAAATTTCAATATGATATACAAATCACACAACAGAATAGAACAAAGAATACATCATTAATCTTATAACTGGCTTATATAATGTAAAAATTTCAATTATACAATAATGCAAAACAATGCCCCCCCTCAATCAAATAGCATATTAATAATTTGATATAAATAAACTCTTAACAATCTCATTCTGTCACTAAACATATGATAGCATACATAGTCCATAAATAAATAAATTCATTTTTTTAAACATGTATGTCTATTTATTATTATTATTCTTGCTCAGTTGACTTACAGCCTTAAACAATCATGTTGAGAACAGTTTACAAACATAATTTTTTTTTTAATTTCATAAACTCTATAATCTTTATTCATACCAAGTCATCCTTTGTTAACAATGGAATGAATATTAAAATGAATATTTTACATTCATATTTACGACAGTATTTATTTTCTATTTTGATTTTTGTTAAAAAATATAAACACCATGTTACTGCTTCATTAGTCTTGAACAAAGTGACAAATATGGGAATAAAAAGAAAATTGGGAAATTCATTTACACACTCACAGCCATAACGTACATCAATATATTTATCATATATTAATGTAAATATGAATACCGTAAAAAACAATGGGACTATTATATTTTTTCACACAATAATATTATCAAAGAATGATTCATGAAAAAGGAAATTAAAAATTGAGTTGCTATAACAACATGGCCTAACTAATGCTTTTTTATCTACTTTTAGAATAAAATTTTATCTAAATTTACAAATTTTCAATTTTCAACTAAAAAAACCTTGTTTGGGACTAAGACAATATATTATTGAATTTCACAAAAGCCAGTTTGAGAAAAAATAATATATATCATATTCCAGCCATGTACAGTTCTAAAAAACTTAGTTTCTGACCAACTCTCCCTGTTTCCATATAAATGCAGGATGTTAATTATCAAATACAGAACATAGGGTCAAAAAATGCGGTTGTTTACCACAACAATCCTCAGAGTATCACAACACAGTTTTTTTTTTAGATATCAGAACAGAGGGATGGGGTTACCAAAGTGAAATAATTCATAGATCTCAAACAAGTTTGTCATATATATTTATCTACGATAATGAGAAACATAGGATCATAGCAAAAAGACTTTAAGTCATATTAAAACCTCACCTAGTCCATTTTATGAAAAGGAAATACATATTATTATTTATTCTGGTTAGTTTTAAACTTAATTCAGATTAGCTCAATTGAGAAACAAGCAATTTTGTTTTATTATTCTCTCCCGAGTCCACTTCCTGGACACTACAGCAGTACTGCGCCCGAAAATGGGATTGTGAAGTTCAATAACAAAATCCGTCGAAACCGGGATTTGAACTAAGGGCCTATGGATCAGAGGTCAGATGCTCTACCTCTAGACCACAATGCCATTTATACTGGATACAAATCCAGCAAGATTTTTCAACAATAATTTTTAGGGTACATAATCCCTGATTTACAGACAAATCGGTAATTATGATATACAAATACAATAAAAAAACATAGAAACAGACTCCACAGGGACATTATCTATGACACAAATAACCAATACTTAGCAGTCAGTGGCTTAAGATTTATCAAATGCTCTGTTGAAAATTTTGCTTAAATTAATGTGCAAAATAATACATAAACTTTGCCAACACTTAAATTTATTAATCACAATGCGAAACAACTTACTACAAAATATAACACAACCATAAAACCAAATATATAGTAACAAATTCACAAAGTAAACACAGTCCACACATACATGTTGAAATTTATACTGTGCAAATAGTATACCTTTATTGATATACAAATATGTAAGTAGTATAGAATAACATACATGACTTTGTGTATTTAACATTACAATATATACATTTTTCAGCGCTGATTGTGTTTGAAATCAAGGGAAGTTATTCATACAAGACTCTGACCCCACAAAAAAGTAAAAATCGTGTCATGGTTACAACACTAACTCTCAAACATGAAACAAAAACCTACCTAGATATCAATGTTTAACTAATCTACTCAATCAATCATCCGAGAAACAAATTAGAAATTATATCTATTTCCATTCCATTTGTACTTTCATCACAAATAAATCACTCCAGGTATACACATTATCCAGTTAAAGCAACAAGCTCAGATTCAAAGGTTTGGTATAATAAAAATCCAGCAAATACATACACATAGACTTGTGTTAGTTCACACTAGTCTAATCTATACTGTCACTTTAAGAGTCTTCCTATTTAGACATATGAATACATTAAAACGACCATGTACATCGGCACTCATGTGCGACAGGGTGACACGCTTTTGTACGAGACTGCGAGAGGTTTAAGTGTTTTATGAGGGCCAAATTAACATGTTGAAGCGTAAATCTTGGATAATTATAACCAGGTATAGTAATAATTTGTCCATTTAACACATGACAATACAACCTTGGCCATAAAAAGACGTAATTCAATGATATACACTACGGGATAGATCAAGTTTAAGTTTATTAAACCGTGTGTTGATTTAAGCTTACAAATCAACCGTACATATTCGGTCAGCACAAACAACTATCTAGGCTACAATACCATTATGAATATAAAGTTGTTTTTATTTAGTTATATTTTAACCTCAAGTCATGGACAGTAGCATTCAACCTGTGTGACACTGTAGGGGGAGAGAAGTGCACCATATAATTCATGTACATTACTTAATTCTTTATAACAATACAATTAATGTAAGAAATAGTACTTTTTGACAGTTATCAACAATACAATATGGGGGTATAGGTAGAACTTAAGAGGTGGCTGAGAGTAGAGAAATTTAATAATATAATAATATAACAAGGCCGCGGCCAGTGGTTAGTGTGCTGGACTTGCAACCAGGAGATCCGGGATCGATTTTCCTCCATATGTGGAGAAGTTACTGGCTCCTTGTAAAAGGGTAAGTTAGTACTGGTTAGTATACAGTCCAGGAAAACTGGTTAGGTGAACCAGTCTATATATATAACTGAAAAATTGTTGAAAAATGGCATTAAGCCCCAGTGACAATAAGTCACATAAAAACAAACAAACAATAATATAGCAATCTTCACTAAAAAACACATCATGTTATGCTTTCTATCTTAAATAAAACGCCATTTTATATTAATGTTTTTAAAGTTTTAATATTTACGGCTACCATACAAATTAAAACGTGTAACTTCAGTAAATTTCTGAGCCTCACGGGAAAATAATTCACAATACATAACAACAAAGAATTGCTATTAACTTGTTAAAAAATAACAGAAATCTAAGCATTACTTTTGAAACTTCTCCCAATGAATGATCAGTGGTGTAAGAACTGCAGAGAACATGTGCCCCACCCAAGGTTATATAAAACTCACAAACATGCCATCATTAGAACTACTGCTCTACCAAGTGAACTAAATGGACAAGTTCAATCATTTAAAGCCAACTTTTTAAAGCAAAAACTGTTCTTCTTGCAATGGGATATCTATCCCAGCCTCTCATTGGAAACTGATCGATACTTGCCTAAAACAAACCAATCAGCTATCATCCTTCCCCGACTGACTTTCAATTTTAAGCATTTGTGTCATCTGAGAGGCCAAATCTGACATTCACAAACTTATAAATTTACTTCACAATTTTATGTTGCCATAACACATATATCTTGTTCAGTAAAGCATAATCTCCCACAGTTGTACTTTATCTGCATCATTTAGGGTGTTACAATAACAAAGGTGAATTCAAAATCTTCTTATCTTTGACTGGATACATTATGGATATAGACCTTTTTTGCTCTTACAATTAAAATGCTGCAATAGCCACAAAACATGCCATGAGAATGCACAGGTGTTATGTGGTAATGGCATATCTTTTAACATTCACTTCAAAATACATTAAATCAAAACTGGCATTATTTCGTTTCTTAGAGAGATTTATTCAATCTAAGTGGCAATAAATGAAATTTCTATGATCTTAAATACAGGTATACATTATTCAGAAACAAAGGCAGACTATTAAGATGTTTCAGTCTTCACTGTGGCATTTAATGTTACGTTGGGTGTTCTGATCTTTGAGAAAAGCCGAGATACTGAATTTACCTTAAAGCATTTTTCTTGTAATCTAGAAGTAGGCCAGATAATGAAGAGACGAGACATTCAGCATTCTCAGATGAATCCTGACAGTATCATTACAAGAACAATTTCCATACACAGATAGCACTTCATAAATGATGTCCATCCTGTCATGTTGAGCATCTCATGTGTTTTAATTTCTCCTGAACATAAATGTGAAATTGAGCCACGCTAGATCACTTGCACATTCTAATGATCATATTGAATGTTGGCACAGATTTTTCCAAAAAAGTACAGTGCAATACCCTTTGGGAGACGCAAAATTATGTTGTTGTTGAGAGGTTGCCACTCTAGAGAGGTAAAATACATAGTCAAATCATACAGTGGGGAAAAAGCAAACTGTTGTTGAAGGGAGGTTGTCGCTCAAGAGAAGTTAAATTAATAATGAAATCGTACAGTGGGAAGAAATCATACTGTTGTTGAAGGGAGGTTGTTGCTCAAGAGAGGGCCGATCTGGAGAGGTTGCACTGTATTTATACACAACATAACATACTACATAATAAGTTTTATACCTGCGGTAAGCAATAAGGCCTGGACTCAAAGATAACCAACAACACACCAATTGGCACCGTGATCTTTCTCAAGGTCATGTTTTCACTGATATTAGTCGTCTGCAAAACCTGAGAGGTTGCACTGTATAATTTTTTGGAGGCAGTGGGTCAGAGAATAGGATACAGGCATTATTATTCTGTCGCTTTATCAATTAATCTGTGTACATTTGGGTCTGAATCCATGAAATAGATGTGATAGTGCAAACAGCCTAAAACTCACGCCTGCACTAAGTTCAATCTGAGCTAAATCTCAAATTGTAAAACTGACCAATGACATAGCTTCATTTAGAGATATGTATCATAATTGACCAATGACAGAACATCATTTTGATATAGGTCTCACAATTGACCAACGATAGAACATCATTTTGATATAAGTCTCACAATTGACCAATGACAAAACATCATTTTGATATAAGTCTCACAATTGACCAATGACATAGCTTCATTTAGAGATAGGTATCATAATTGACCAATGACAGAACATCATTTTGATATAAGTCTCACAATTGACCAATGACAGAACATCATTTTGATATAAGTCTCACAATTGACCAATGACAGATACAAATACTGATCAGGAACATTTTTTTTTTCAAAATTTACAATTTTACCCCATTTTTCTTTCAGGGCCAAATTTACTAAAAAAAAAAAAAAACTGCTGCATTAAATGATGGAACATTTATCTTGGCATACAAATGATGAACTTGCAGGTGTACACAGAATACAGCGCAGGTGCATAGCTGCATTAAGACCTCATATATTCCAGTCAGACAATAAAAATACTATCAATCCTTCATAAAAGGAAAAAAAGTTATTTAGCATAAAATAATAATAATGGAATGTACAGTATGTTTCTTCTGTCAAGGCAAACTTTTACAAATATTTAAACACAATATTTAATTTTATGAGGCTTAAAACATTTTTTCAAAGAATTTCAGACTACCATGGAAATGTTTTTTTTAATAAATCATGTTCTTTAATACGATAACCAAGAATAAACCAACTGAAAGTGAGGCTTGAAACAATTTCTAATAATTGATACACACAATTAGACTCAACAGATTTAAGACTATGCTAGCACGATGTATGGAACAAAAAACTTCAAACGAAACCTAATGAATGGCGGCTGAATGGTACTAAATGTGCAGAAATGAGACAAACAAAAACAAATTATCAACAAAAATCAATCAATATCAAACTGTAGCAGATGATTGATCCACAAAATATCACATTAATAAATATATTGTTCAATACTCAAGCCGGAAATTATGTTTCATGTATAAATACTAGGCAGATTTCTTAAGTTCTGGCTAGCTTCCTTAACAAGTTCAAGTAGGCCTCTTGACATGAAATACTTGAAGTCATAAACTAACGGAAATTGTAACAAAATAAATTCTGTGTCATAGCATTTGTGCATAAGGAACGCCTTGAAATGCCTCTGAAAGCCTTGACATTAATCTGGTCAATTTATTTTATTTTTTTATGTTGAAATGCAATCTACTTACTGTCAATTAATGTTTTAACAATAATTATTCAGATTCTCATGAGACTGCGTATTTGAAATGATTCATCATTGCATGGTGGCCCTATTTTTTTACATATTGATGACATTTTCAAAGAATAACAAAGTAAGAGCTACTTGAACTATTTTTTTATTTTTTCCTTCATCTCTTCAAAACTATAAAGATATTGTTGATTTACTAAAGTTTATAGTTATAACCATAAAGTTACATTCACTATTCTGCCAAGTATATAATTTTTATCTTAACAAATCTTAACTTAGAACTAATGTTTTATGCATAACATTTTCTACACAAAATATGTGTATTTACAGCAATTATACCATAATTATGCATAAATATGGAAATAATCTAAAATGCAAAATTGCATGCATTTAACATATGTGCATGATATATGCATTTTGCCATTTTTTCTTACACCATAAATTACCACAAAGACAACATAACACAGTCAGACATAATTGCATAAGGCTTAATCAGGTTTTAATATTGCAAACCTTTTACAGAGTAAAACAGAGAAATTAACATCAACGGGCTTGCGGCATGCAGAAGGTTAGTCAGACATTAACCCGGCAAACCAGGAGCCCGGATTGAGGCTTGCAAACAAAACATAGAAATTGTGTGAGGTAGTAACAACATCAATTGATCTGGGCCACATCATTAACCTGCTCCCAGTGAAAATAACAAGGCATTAAAAACAAGGAATAATCAATTAACCAATATTATGGGCCGAATGCAAGTCATAAATATCCAACAATGCTGTCACATACAGGCACTTGATTTATACTGCCAGCCACAGCATGTTCACACCTTGACATAAAATCTTCCTTGATTACAAATCCACTAGGTTAGAATATCTGTATCAATCTTTTGATGTTTTTTTCTTCCCGTTTGCAATCAGGAACATTGATGATGGGGTGAGATCACCGGCTAAGTCACATCTATTAATTAAAGCCAAACATGAGACTGACAATCAGCTGTGTATATTTATAATAACGGGTTTTAATGCATCATTGGTAATCGCATGATTGGGCGTTCCTTCCATACTCTAGCAAAGAGTGACACTATCTTACTATTATAATCTGTCAAGAAGCACAACAAGGATCGTAAAAGCCCCATTATAATATTATGAACATCCTTCGTTTTAGTCATCGTTAGTTTTTATATTGATACCTTCAGACAGTCAGCGTGGGAAAGGCAAGTTTTACTTGCAAACAAATTTCAAACTGTTTTTCACTCATAGTCAAAAATAGTTTTGATAACATCTGCAAGATTTAGCCAAACAATGGCATAATAATAAACAATGTTGTCATTTAGACTTTTAAGACAAGAGGAATTGACAAACATTCAAAACATTTTGAATGCATTTGGTCAATTTTTTTATATACATTTGGAGAAAGCACACATTTGGCTTTCATGGAATATAACTTCAAACAAAATTAAGTACGCAATACTTAATTCCTACATTGTAGAAAACATTACAAATATGTGCTGCACAGCATTATTACATTGCTCAACTTAAATCTCTTTGAAGTTTGATTACCAGTAAAACCATGCTATCTTAATCATGAGAGGTGGGATTTGTAATTCGTGTAGCATCCAAGCTCACAGCATGCTGGGGTAGCATCAATCCCTCAAATCCAATAAATATCATTTATTAGCCATCCACGTAGTCTACATAACATTATGACCTTTGGAGCGAAAATGTTGGATAAACTATACAAACATATCCTATTGAGCTAATTACCAAGAGCATTCTGGGTATTAAGACCAAATATAGACATACACAGTCTACAAACTGACTGGTGTTAATAAAATATACAATAATTAAAGGCACTAAATCAAACGTATTGACTACCACAACACAGAATATCGGCACTTGTCCCGGCACTTAGCTACGCATATATGCCAAGGCAGACAAAATTTAATATCTTAATTATTAACGTTCAATATCATTACAATAAAGCTGAAATGTTCAAACAGCGCTTCACAACAGCATGTGCAGTTATAATCATCTGGGACACACTATGTGGGTGAAACATATGGTCTGCATCTACACAAGCTTTTCTATTTTCAGTTTAGCTTCCAAGACCGTAAACTGCATATGCAATTACTTAGTCATAACACAACAATACTGCACACGCAATGGAAACCACAGACAATAGTTAACAGACATTTCTCCGATTAAATACCCAATATGGCAAAAAGGGAGAGGGGAAGTAGACCAAATACCAGGTGCTGAACCCTAAAAGGTTTCCTCCAGAAGGAAAGCTTGTAAGTTGTTCAAATAAATCATGTTTTCATTACAAATGAGCTAAAATCAATTACAGACAAAAAAAAATGTTTAATTAAATACAAATGCTGCAGGGTATAACAATTAAAATGACACTCTCAAAAATGTGGCATGATGTGCAAATTTAAATAATTTCAAAACATGTGAGGAAGCTGTCCAGCTAGCTTACGGAAGGTCGGTGGTTCTATCAAGGTTGGGCTGGGGTCCTCTGCACTTTTAAAGCTGAAATGTTGCCAAGTGACCCTGGCTGACGTTAAACTCCAGTGACATTTTTTTCATTATAAATACTCCAATCCAGCAAACAATAATCAATTCAGGGAATACATAGTTAGGTTACATAATACAGAAATATGAAAACACTTCAATACTGTAAATTTATTGTGGTATCTAAAAATAAAGCTTAAAAATTAGATTTTTTATTTAAGGCAAATTTGTCGAGGAATACACAGACTTCAAAATAAATTAAAACCTTTACTTCTACAGTAATAACAGTAATTATTATAATTGCAATGTGTTAAAGTTTGCAAATTGCTTAAAATAAATTTATTAGTAAGGCCTAAACAACAAAAAAATAGTTTCTGGTTACATTACCCCAAAAAATGGGGGTTGGTAGGAAGGGATTTTTTTCTTTTATGTTTTTTTTACATATATCGGCAACACTGTAGTAAAACTAAAATATATCACTAAGACTTGGATGCCGTAAAAACTTATGAAACAGCAGGTAAAAGATTGGGTCGGTCAGGTAACCAGAAACCTTTTATTTTTTGGCCTAATAATCCTTTACAATAATTTTTATTTGTCAAACAAAAGAAACCACATTTATGCATAATTCAAGGCTAAGTAACAATAAATTTAACGCTGTTACAATCTTTTCAATCATTTTTTCTTACTAATCAGACAAAATAGTCAAGTTTACAGAAATAAAGATACAGAAAGATCTAGTAAGGAAACAAATATGCTAACATAACTCTACACAATTAACAAGACTCAATCTCACGAAATACCAAAAGTCCCTCGTAAGAGTTCATTTGCAAGTTGATTTGTATATACAGGCAATTTCCTGCTAATTTTATGTCAGTAATTACTTAACAAATTCGTGGACTGGTCTAAAGCAAACACCAATTAAAGGTAACAACATTCATCCATGGAAAACTAGGAGAACCAGTCTCTTCAAGTGTTAATATGGGATAGAAATGTCAATTACAAAATGTCAATTACAAACAAGATTCTCGGATACCAGCCTGAAGTGACAAATAGGGAGTTTCCTAGTCAAACCTAAAATCTAGTGGTATCCATGTATTGAACTGATCTAAGAATGGAATGTGAATTTATGAAAGCACTATCTTCCAGTTCTTTGATACAAGACACTAAGTCTAACCATTTTAATGATGCAATGAATTTTCTGAAATTGATTGTACATGTAAAAAATCATCAAAGAAAAGGTGGAATAGAATAAGCAAACTGATCATACTAATTCCACATGGTAAATCTTTATTACTAAATAGCTCTCCCACAATTAACACCCAAACAATTCTCAGATGAATGGAAAGATATTGTTTGTTTTTAACACTGTTTTTCAACAATTTTTCAGTTATGCTTATGACAGCTGGTTCACCCAAACAGTTTTCTTCGACTGAATTCTAACCAGTGCTAACTTACCCCTTCCACAAGTAGCTGGCAACTTCTCCACATATGGAGGAAAATCGATATTTCTGTCATATTTTCATAGAAGGGTTTGACCTGCTACAATTGGGATTTGAACCTGAATCGCTGGGGAGATAAGACTGAAAGATCATAGCCATATGTAGATAAGATTAACCACAATAAGATGGGAGTGTACCAAAAACAGTACAATATAATAAGATGGGAGTGTACCAAAAACAGTACAATATAATAAGATGGGAGTGTACCAAAAACAATACAATATAATAAGATGGGAGTGTACCAAAAACAATACAATATGATAAGATGGGAGTGTACCAAAAACAGAACAATATAATTTGAACCTAGGATTCCCATTCATAAAGAAAGATACTTGTTTTTCATTTTTGTATTCAATTATAATCCCGTCTGAAGTACAGAATTATTAATAAGAGAAATGAATAACAACAAGTAGAGGGTACATGAACTAGTTTCCAGGTAAGATTGTCATTCCTCATTTTATCATACAAGATCTGAATTTACAAGCCCCTATGGTATCTTATTCCACACGTTTCCATGTAAGATATTTACTCGTACACAATTTTCCAAAATTTTCCAAATGGGATCCTAGTCTAAATTTTATATTCTATACAATTTTCCATACCAGATCCTTCTAAATAAAAATGATAGCTATTTTAGATTCTATACACATCATGTGTTACCAGCCATTTCAACAATTTCCAATAACTCACTCAATCAAAATAGTTAGATCCTATTTTGTTCTGCATCAGTGGAAACCATCTGATTTCCTCCCATGTTTTACAACAACCGAATTTATCAGCAAACAAAAACCAGTCTGTAAATAACACTATCTAGTTTATCATATTAACACTAATACATATGATATTAATGCACCGCTATAAACCAGATCTCATCCAACAAACTTCATTTCAAGATATTTTGTCTAAGACTGAACAGAACTAACACATCAGATGACAATTTGACCTCAAACAACATAATTCTGCTTCTCCCAAACGGTGTTGCTTTGGAGAGGTTGCACTGCATCTTTTGATCTCTTAGGAAATGAATACAGGGCATTGTGTAGGTAACACTACTTGTTAGTTCAAGATTTATCCCAACCGCGCAAGTCATTTGGCTAATAGCTTTCCAGCTTTAACAGTGGAGGAAGACCCCTTGAGTACACCATTGAAGAACCACTGACCTTCTTAAAACAACATGCAGTAGGACAGCTTTCATACACATAAAATTTGTCTGGTCCAGCGTGGGATTTGAAGTAACAGCAGTATTGGGCAAATGATTACAAGTCAGAGACTATAAAGAACATCACAACTACTGTATTATAACAACCACTTGTATATTTTCAGAATGTCTTACAATATCTCCTCCATATTTCAACTCATTCAAGAGATAATTTCAGTACTAAGATAATCATATAGCTGGAATAAGGGTCTGAAAAGGTCCTGCATTAACCAGACAGAGGGGTAGGAAAACAATGTCAAGGTTGCTAGAAGAAATTCTCTTTCAATTCTATACTCCCAATAAATTCTCCACAGGCTAAAAGACTCCATAGATAGAGTCAGGAATGCTCAGTATATCCATGAGAAAGTTCACAAACTCAATGATTTAACAGATGCGAATTAACTTAAGATCATATTAGATAAAGGTCTACAATGGCCCAGCATGGAGCAAAATACTGACTCACTAACTCTTTGAATGAGAGGCAGCCCAGTAGAAAACATTAATTCTACACTCTACCACAAAAAACCCAAACACAGATTTTAAAAATCTTAAGTGTGTTTTTTTTTTAAATAAGATAACATTTATGTATTCTTTGAAAACAGAACAACGAGTCATACAAACTGAAAAACCCCGCTATTGAAACTAAAGACTAGATAGGAAGTTTTTGTCACAAGGTTGATTCAATTATATGTTTCCTCACATAAGTCAATATTGACATAGTTTTCCACTATTCAGTACTATACAAACATTTTTTCGCACTTAAAAAACTTAAATATCAATAGAATATTTAATAAACTTATGTGCCTTAAAATTATCAATTCCTTCAGTTAAAGGAATACAATATCCATCCCTGTTTTAGAAATAGTCCAAACATTTGTGAAGACACAAAATATATTGTACTTAAAGAACAATTAACAAGTATACATGGTATGTACTTTCTTATTACAGAATGCATGAAATTGTATTGACTAATTTTTTGGGGGGTATAACGTTGCACAAACAGGGTCAATTGGTGACTTTCCAGCTTTAACAATGTAGGAAGACCCTATGCATACACTGGAGTAGAACCACTGACTTTCCATAAGCTAGCCGTACAGTTTCCCACAAGAGAAATTTGGTCCTGAGTGGGATTTGAACTCACAGAGGTGAGGGGCAAGTGATTACTGGTCAGAGTAACGCCTATAAGGAACTAAAGATTCACCAGTCAAGTTTCAGAATTCCTTCAGATGGAAAAGTCAATATTCTGCAATGCCAACTGATCAAACCCTTCAAAAAGGGTTAAAAAATGAGTATATTACCTTATCAATGTCAATAAGAACTCAACAAATATAAACAAAAGTAAAATATAACACCCCTTGTAGCATTTATTAGTGTACATTTGGTAGTATTTCAAATATTGATTTGTAAAAAGAAGTCACACGATACTGAATCAGATCAAATGAATAGAGATACGGTACGCACAAATCCTTTTTTTTTTCAGGCAAAAATCGTAAAATCAACTAATATATTAAAATATTTAGAAATGTTTACAGAGTTCTATATATAATACAAACAATCAATAACAAAAATAATGTACAAAACAGAGAATAAATACGGACTGAAATTGTACAACAGATGAAAACAATGGCTGAATGTTGAATAAACTGTCCATCTATTGTATTCTTATTTCAATAGATTAAAAAATAACATTTAAGCCTTTTTAAAAAGGATAATGACTGTCCATTTGCTATAAAAATTTTATTCAAACTTCAGTTGAGCCTCAGTCAACAGATAACATTCTAATGTGAAAGGATTTACTAAAATTTTACACAGTTTTATAGTGATATAAAACAGTCCACCACACAGCTTAACTCAATAAGGGAGGGAGTCAGGGTTATCGGCCTTGGGTTCACGAGTTTACAGTATGGTCACATTCTCTTCTAAGATTTGCTTGAAGACATTATGTCTAGTCATCAATTCCTCTTCGAACACTAATTAAATAACCTGATTCATGAGAAAATGTAGGAAGTTACATTCAGAGGACTAGGTCAGTACTGGAACCAAATCCAGAAAAACTGATTAGGTCAACTGTCCACTAGTATGCAATTCAAATACTGGTGAAAACAGGGGTACCCCCTCCCCTCAAAAAAAGAAATTAAATAATCTATTTCTAACTGAATAAAAGCATACAGTCAGAAAAAGTGCACCTGTTTGCACAGATAATCTGTACTAAAGGCAAATGGTTAAAATTTTCCGAATTAAAAATACCTGTGGTATAATGCAAACCTTTCCATAAAGACCATCTAAAACAGGGAGCATCTTTTAAAACAGGGAGCATCTTTAAGATACAGACAGAAGTCATCTGAATACAAAAGATTAATGGTACATGTATTTATTATCCAGACGAGCCTTAACACAACTGGCATTGATTGACGAACATCAAAAGGTCAGAAAACTAATATATACTGTATATGACAGGAAATCCATTTTGTACGCACTCCTATCCTGATGTGCTATGTATCAAAGAAATAAGAAGGATTAGATTAATAAAGCAAGCCTAAATGTGAAACCCACAAATACACAGAGACTTGAAACCTTGTAGCATGTACTGAAGAAAGAGACAGAAATATAAAATGTTATTTTTTTTTTATTTTATTTTTTTACTCCTGTTTTCAACAGCATTTCTGTTATTATACACACTTAAATAAAGCAAGAACTGGAATTCTAAATGCACCCATACCTTTTGATGACATGGATTTGACAAGTTCAACTAAGCACAGACACCCACCAAACAGAACTAGCTATTACAAGTCTATCGAGGGCAAGATCAAAGTATTATTACAGCATAAGACAAAAACACCAATGGACAGTCATAGTTCACTGTTTTAAACAATAAAATCAAGCACTTTTTCAAACTTACGTTTCTACAATAACAAATGTCTAGCGTAAAAAGCCAAGTCTACCATGGTATAGAGTACAAGAAAAGTCAAAATGACAAAGACGTATGTGAAACAATAAATTTTACTGACAATCATGAATGTGCCAGTGTGTCTATACACATGTCTACATGTAATGACATGGTTGGAAGTTTTGCAGTCAAAGCCATGTATATCAAATTGTAAAACATTTATTTTATGACACTCAGATTTCGTATCATGATAAACTAACCACTTGGTAGTTTGGTACATCTTACAATTGAAACAATTAAATCCATTGTAAACTGGTTTAGTCACAAAAAAATCAATGTCTGCTCGGATGATCCTATCATTTATACCCTATATGTCAAAGAACAAGAAACTTATACCAACAATTGACACAAATTCCGACATTTAGACTGGAATTTGATAACCGGACAAAAGTTACAAAGAATGATATTAAAATAGTTAAAGGTAAGTGATCTGGACCGCTAGGTGCGTTGTTCAAATGTGACATTCACTATGACATACGTGAATTCTTAATTAAATTAAAGCATTGAACACAGATAACTTTATCTTAAACCTAGTGTGGTTCAGTCTATAGATAAAACTGTGTTTGATCAATATAAACATGAAATATGAGCACAGCAGATGTAACACATGACTGTATAAGGGGAAGTTACTCTCTTTACCAAATTACACAAAGTATTTCCATAGAGAACATAAAACTGTACAAAGGGAAATTACTACTGTGAGAAGCGGAAGATAACTCACTAGAAAACATGTCTGAACCAGGGATGTATAACCATTAGAAGATGAGAGTTTTCCACGAAGAAAGAAATTAAGAAAAGCAGGCACTTACTGGACAAGAAGCATGACATAGAACTACTGGTGTTTCATGAAATAGTACAACAGTAAGTAGAACTTCAACTGATGGAAACCTGGTTCCAGTTAACATTTGGTTGATAAAAAGCCAAAAGAATAGTCCAAAGTAAATTTAGTAAATTGTCCATTTGTCAAATAACAATTCATCACAACTCTCAAAAAAGGCTTGTATTGAAAACATCTTGTTAGCCTCAAAAGTCATATTTGGGACACAGAACTGGAAGTTTAAAATCACTCCTTGTCTACAGATTTATATATTTTGAATTTTGCAAGCTAAAAATGGACAGTGAGCAAGATTCTCCGAAGACTGTTTAAAACTATGCACAAAAATATAAGAATTCAGTATAAAAATCAGTTTTTTTATCTGTTACATTATTATCTATTATTATTTTTCCTAAAAAAACATCGAGCGTATTTTGTTGTCATGAATCTAGCAATCATGACAACTGACTCATATTTTCACAGAATATCCACCATGCATGATGTATAATATGGTAACAAAGACTTATTCTTTGATACACCACAGTATTTTTATCTTATTACTGAGAATGATCATTAATTGCAAAATCATGAGGTACGATTTAGGCAAGGGATAAGAAATTGTTAGGTTGAATTTTTTAAAAAATGAACTGGTCCAGTCCAGGATTTCGATTTCAACAATCAGTCTGTTTAGCTCGAGAGCAATAAGTCAACAGGACTCAAATTAGTGATTTGAACTCAAGACATAGCAATTATATTCTCAGTGACAATTTAGTGGAGACATTCAGTCTAAGGCCATTCGTCCTCCATCACTGGTTATTCTTAAGGAGAAGCAGGCAGTTACATGCGGAGAACATGGTTAGTGCTAATACAGAATCCAGGAACCCACGGTTTCGTTACTTGCTACATAATTTTGGTTTTTGAATTTATTTTGACTTGATCATGACTTCATCACTTCAGAATGAGACAAACACCAAATTTTCCTATTGTTCTTGGATATCTTAAAAACAAAAGGAGTAGGAAAGCTTTATGGCTCATACGATTATTTATTAAGCAGTACAAGCACCTACAAGTCTAATAAAGTGTTGGGGTAATTTTTTCAGACTGTTCCGGGGACAGACTACTACTTCTATGTAAGAACAATTTTCTCCTATGCTTATTATGAATGAATCTTCTCATTTTCAATCAAGTTTTTTAATCAAGTTTAAATATTCCTGAAGCAAAATAAGACAGTTCACTAATAGTCCACAGTAACATGATTTTTTATTCAAACTAGTCATTCAAATTAAGTTCACTCCTAACAAGTTAGGTTTGATCATTAAGAAATTGACAATTTTACACTAGGGACATGGGGATGAAAACCTAGGATCATTTTTTATAGGTTTATTATTGAAGATCCCTGTTTATGTGAATTAAATTTAACGAAGCATGAAGAAGGGCTTATAGGGCATTTTGAACAATATTAGACACTCCGACAATCAATACATCAATAAAAGGCATACAAAACAGATTTATTGGAAAATATGACATTGAATTTGATTTTATCAAAATTATGAGAAGGGATAATTTTTGTGTTTTTTTATACTGCAAAACTCATTGGGAACTATCTTACTAATTTTAAAGCAGTTCAGGAAGAAGATGAATATTTTAAACTATTTTTTCTCTATTGACTTATCATAAATTGCAGCCATTCTGGGCTTTTATTACTTCAATCCCGGCCCTTTGTGTAACTGGGTGCTTTACAGACTGCAGATTCCTGTCTTTATCCCAGAACAGACTTCTGATTACCTAATAATTTGTGCTTAGTTTCAGTGAATGCTGGCCAAGAATAATTTGCTATGTGAATAGTAAATCTCAGTTCTTATAGCGTAAAATCGTAAAATCGACATCTACTGGGATACTCCCAACAATCAACTTCTGATCATAATTGGGAGATGGGGACAGTTGTTAAAAATTGAATGATTATATTACATGAATCATGATACATGATATGCCTTGTTTAACGAGTTGGAATTTTTATCTATAGCTTTGTTAAGAAGTAAAAAAGGTATGGCTTTATAAGTACTAACATGTGTCCAGGCCAAACGTGAAGCCAAAATGAATGCCACATTCTCATTCAACACTGACTTCTGGCCCTAATAAACTTTTGAAACATGAAATTATAATTAATCAAATTCAAGGTTTCCTGCTCAAAGAAGAAAAAAAACATTTGATCAAAAAGTTGTTAATTTTAATTTGCAAAATCAAACATTACCTGCATAAATACTGACAAAAATGACTTTTTGAGGTATTTTTTTTAACATATAATCAATTTTCTTTGACTAACATTACTGAAACACATTTTTTTAGAAGTATGTGTTGATTGACTAGTTAAGTTAAATAAATGTTTGAACAAGTTGATTTATACAATAACCTCATTTCAACAATGTTGTCATTTCACAATTTGAACGAATTCCATATTCTCGGGTTTCAATGTACAAACACTAGGCCAGCCGCCCTAAAGGGGGTTTGAACTGACTAACAGTAAGTATATGTCAGAGAGAAGAAGAAATATAACCTCACCAGAAGAAACAGCATGACACATACATAATGGTCACTTATTTAGAGATACATAAACACATCTTTATGTAAGGAGCATCAATATCACAAGCACCTGACTTACTCAAGGAGTTCTTTAGCATGACACATACATATAGGTCACTTATACAGAGATACAATGAAACAGCTTATGTGAATTTAATACCTTGAGGGAATTTAACTTACATATCACAGACATGAAACCAAACTGGACAGATGCTGCAATTACTATATGCCACCCCATTCCCTTTAACCGGGAGGGGCAGTACAAAATTATCAAGGGATATAATGTAATGAAGAATAAGACCAGGATTATTTTGTTACAAAATAAATTACTTTAATTAATCTTAATAATTAAACATACAAAATTAGATGTGTATACAATAAGGCCACAATTGAAATCAACAGAGATCTCAAACATTGAATCGATTGTCCTTCCAGATTCAAGTGTACACCTTGAAGTGTTACAAAGTACTGATTGAACAAAAGTTTAATTAAAATCAAAGAAAGGGAAGTAACCCCAAGAATAGATAACTTTCAGAGTGATATAAGTTTGTATAATAATTAGATTATTAAATGATTGATTATAAGGTCATTATCTCTTCATTACACTATTGAAATAGTTCAAATGTCAACTAAATGTTTACAAGCATTTTGTGGTGACACTATACACAATATGTAAAGGTAAAATAAAAATGAGCGGCAAAAGGTTGAAAAATAAAGGGCTGTGATTTGCATGCTCCTCATTTCCACCTAATAACATAGTCCAAGTTTCAGGTATTAACTGGTTTTGGAGCTATGCTCTACGCAAAATACATCGCTGAAATTAAACAGAGATTAACCCTGTACTCTGCACTTCTCCCCAATGCCATCTAGCAATATTTCAAGTTTCTATAAAACATCAAAAAAAAAACCTCGAAGGATTCTAAAGACATGTTACAAAGTAAATAAAATTAAATCAACAAAGGGCAATGACTTGTAAAACAGAAAATGTAGAGTTATTTTTTATGTAAAATACATTTCTCATTGCCATCAAACTATATTTTATGTTTGAAGCATAAACTTTAACTTGGGTATTGAGTTATGCTCCAGACAAAACCATTTTTCAGCATTGACTTATACTTTTCAGTAACAGAGCACACAAAACAGATGTCACTGAATAAATTAAAAACATTAGAGATGTTATAAAAGACGAACTGTGCAATAATCACATAACCAAGGAAGTAATTATCATTTGACCAAGGGAGAGAACTCAAAAAGCATTAGTTACTCACCACACTGCCATCGATGTCTAATTTATCTTCCTGTAAATCCAGCGTGCCGCTGTCTGAAAATACACACAAAGAAACGTCATAAAAACTGTCAGATTGATTGTCACATACCACGCTTTACATTACATCCATTAGAAATTTAAACAAAAATCAATAAATTAAAATCAAACATATAGTTAATTAAATGTAATAAAGAGTGCTACCTTGATGTACGGATTGCATTGTGATTAGAGATTTATGTATAAAACTTCAAACCATGACAGCATGACATGAAATGAAATTCAATTTGATATCCAGCCATACAGCAATTTCATTTATATGCAGAAAAAGGCATAGGTATCAAGGAAAATTATCAAGTCACTCCCATGATGTTTCAAATTAATTTAAAAGGTGCAAATTATTGTTCTGGTACTACACAGTCTCCAACATTGAAAAACCTCTGGCATAATACAGGGAGCTACTGCCTACCAAGAGACTAGTAAGCAGACAATGTATCTTATATACGTTCATTGGGACCCAACTTCACACCAAAGGCTGGGGTTATCTGGCAACTTTTCAAGCTTTAACATTGGAACAAGATCCATGGCATACAATTAATTAGTTAGAACCATTATTCTGAAGAATAACCAAACCTTATTTTGTTTGGATTGCCCTATAGATAAGAAAAAGTGTGAAAATTATCATAATAGATTAATCGTTTAACTTATTCAATCATAGGCAAACACTAACATTTGACTGAGGCCTTACTCTATAGGGAAGCTGTCCAGCTAGCTTACTAAAGGTAGACGGTTACATCAAAGTGTATGCCTGGAAACTTCTTACACTGTTAAAGCTGAAATGTCTACCTCAGATAATTGTAACTGTTAAATGACCCACTCACAAATGACCCCAGTATGTTAGAAAGTCAAAAATACCACATCTGTCACAGCTATGTGAAGCAGTATCAATGGACCTTTAAGTAATGATGGGTGATTTTCAGCTTATTTTATTATGACTGTACGCATGATGTATTGACAGTATTGCATTGTATTGCATTGCATTGAAGCCATATCTTAAATAAAAATTAAAAAATATGTCACAATAATTGTTTCAAATTATTCAAATCCATATCATGTCTCACTGACAGCCAGTTTGCTAAACAATACTACAGTCCACCTTTTGAGGAGGGGGGTCTATATTTTAATGAACAAATTTTGCAGTTATATTAGCAATTTATTTCTGCACAATATTAGCAATTTACGTCGCCATGGCAACAAAAAAGACACATACAGTTGTCATTAAATTCTCGATATCAATTCATACGAAACAATTTTGCTACAATAATTCAACAAGTAGTTATTGGGAAATGATTTGATGATTTAATTCACATAAAGAATGATGATATCATTTTACTCATCTGGTAACAATACTATAATCAGTGGTGTTAATGTCACACCTGTGTATAAGGCGCAGGTAATCACTCAGAGGATATCTAACAAATAATGACTCACAAAAGTAATTTTTTAACGTAGAAAAATGACCAAAAGGTACCAAAACAGTGGCACTTAGTTTTATTTTTGTCTTACATAAGTACTATGAAAACGTTATATTGACTTTTGTTCAGTAACATTATTCAATGTTTTTTAAACTGCTAACACATATTTGAACTTTTCAACATCTCAAGGTTCTTTGATTGACTCCACATTTGGCAAACTTTTGTTAATTTTTAAAATACATTGTATATCATTTCAACATCTATTGTACAATAGGAGTAATACGGAGTGAATAAAACTAGTTGAATGCTTCAAGTTTTCTGTTGGTTACCATATTAGATGTAAACTACCTATTTTGTAAATAGTGACAATAGAAATGATGAAACAATTTTTTTTTTCAATACTTTCAACAATAAATACAAAAAGAAATTTAATATATCCTCCCACTGTTGTTCATAAAGGGCCAACAAGTATGTAAAGATACTTTTCTAGCATCATACTAAATCCAGTAGATTTCTAAAAGTAACTCACAGCTAGGATTATCAGTGTGTAAGTGGTTTGTGTCACACACGATAAACCTTATCTTCAGCCGATAATTTTATAAAAACTACAACATGATTGGTAGAACAAATCTGAGGTAATGAAACTCTGAAATGTTTGACATTTTCTTAAAATCTGTCTCCAAGAATTCATTCGAATGTCACCATTGCCAAGTACTGTTAATATATGTGAGAGGTATCCTGATGACAGAAGATCTCTGAATATATATCTACATCATAGGCCCCTTTTCCAAAAATTGGGAAGGGGCCTTAGCCTTTCATTTTAGGAAATTCAAATGTGATTTTCAGCCAAATTGGGAACAAGTAGGCAGACTTTCAAGATATAGGAAGAATCATATTTCAATACAATAGGAATTTCAGCATTGTCTTTTGGGGAAATTCTTTCACCAAATTGGAAAAAAAGAGGCTTTTTGCAATTGAGAAGTCACCAAATATCGGTCTCTGTTATAGAAGGGAAAAAAAGGCCCTGTATCATTCTGAAGGATATCAAAGTCTTCACATTGATACTTCTGTTTGATACATGCTGCATCGAAATGAGAAATGTCTACTTGAATCAAGTTCATCCAGCATCATCCAGCATCTGTCTATCATCTACTATTACAAAATCGCATTTTTCATTAGAAAAGTATTTGACAATTACAAAAAACCTTAAAACTCTTTTGACCACATCTGGTACAAAATCTTTACAAGTCTTTTGACAATTTAAGAAAACCTTAAAATTCTTTTGACCACATTTGGTACAAAATCTTTACAAGTCTTTTGACAATTACAGAAAACCTTAAAACCCTTTTGACCACATTTGGTACAAAATCTTTACATGTCTTCATAATTGGGTTGTCTTATTATCGAGTTGAAACATGGAAAAAATATTGAAAACCAATCTGAAAATACATGGTCATCATAATGAGATGTCCTTAATATTGTAACAGTCAATGTGTGATGTTTCACTGTATCTATAATAACATCACAAGGTCCAATATTACACTAATTATAAAACTCAACCTGGAAATATCACCAGAAAGAAAAAAAAACTCACGGATTTTGTTACACTATAATATTTCTATGAATGCCTTTGCAATAATAATAACAGGAAATAATTAAAATTAATGAAACGTCAAAATGAAAAACAAAATGTTCTACTAATTGACATAATGAACTACTGCATAACACAAGGTACATGCATCATATATGTAATGACTGTATGGTACTGTGTACAATGAAAAGTAAGCAATTACATATTACATTTTATTTTGACAAGAAAAAAAACATTCAAAATAGAAAAATATTGCACATACAAAAGAAACATATCCATCACATTTTATCAGTTATCACTTGGCAGATACAAGAAACAGACATTGGTTTAAAAATATTTCTTTACAATAAAAAACAAGAATTACAACAAAGTCTGCTGGCAATTCGACTAATTGATAACGTAAATCAGTTGTTCATGTAGCTTATACAATCTCCTTCTCCTTGTCCATGTAGCTTATACAATCTCCTCCTTTTTGTCCATGTAGCTTAAACAATCTCCTCCTCCTTGTCTATGTAGCTTATACAATCTCCTCCTCTTTGTCCATGTAGCTTATACAATCTCCTCCTCCTTGTCCATGTAGCTTATACAATCTCCTCCTCTTTGTCCATGTAGCTTATACAATCTCCTCCTCCTTGTCCATGTAGCTTATACAATCTCCTCCTCCTTGTCCATGTAGCTTATACAATCTCCTCCTCCTTGTCCATGTAGCTTATACAATCTCCTCCTCTTTGTCCATGTAGCTTATACAATCTCCTCCTCTTTGTCCATGTAGCTTATACAATCTCCTCCTCTTTGTCCATGTAGCTTATACAATCTCCTCCTTTGTCCATGTAGCTTATACAATCTCCTCCTCTTTGTCCATGTAGCTTATACAATCTCCTCCTCCTTGTCCATGTAGCTTATACAATCTCCTCCTCCTTGTCCATGTAGCTTATACAATCTCCTCCTCCTTGTCTATGTAGCTTATACAATCTCCTCCTCCTTGTCTATGTAGCTTATACAATCTCCTCCTCCTTGTCTATGTAGCTTATACAATCTCCTCCTCTTTGTCCATGTAGCTTATACAATCTCCTCCTCTTTGTCCATGTAGCTTATACAATCTCCTCCTCCTTGTCCATGTAGCTTATACAATCTCCTCCTCCTTGTCCATGTAGCTTATACAATCTCCTCCTCCTTGTCCATGTAGCTTATACAGTCTCCTCCTCCTTGTCCATGCAGCTTATACAATCTCCTCCTCTTTGTCCATGTAGCTTATACAGTCTCCTTCTCCTTGTCCATGTAGCTTATACAATTTCCTCCTCCTTGTCCATGTAGCTTAAACAATCTCCTCCTCCTTGTCCATGTAGCTTATACAGTCTCCTCCTCTTTGACCATGTAGCTTATACAATCTCCTCCTCTTTGTCCATGTAGCTTATACAGTCTCCTCCTCTTTGTCCATGTAGCTTATACAATCTCTTCCTCCTTGTTCATGTAGCTTATACAGTCTCCTCCTCTTTGTCCATGTAGCTTATACAATTTCCTCCTCTTTGTCCATGTAGCTTATACAGTCTCCTCCTCCTTGTCCATGTAGCTTATACAATCTCCTCCTCCTTGTCCATGTAGCTTATACAATCTCCTCCTCTTTGTCCAAGTAGCTTATACAATCTCCTCCTCCTTGTCCATGTAGCTTATACAATCTCCTCCTCCTTGACCATGTAGCTTATACAATCTCCTCCTCCTTGTCCATGTAGCTTATACAATCTCCTCCTCCTTGTCCATGTAGCTTATACAATCTCCTCCTCTTTGTCCATGTAGCTTATACAGTCTCCTCCTCCTTGTCCATGTAGCTTATACAATCTCCTCCTCCTTGTCCATGTAGCTTATGCAATCTCCTCCTCCTTGTCTATGTAGCTTATGCAATTTCCTCCTTGTCCATGTAGCTTATACAGTCTCTTCCTCCTTGTCCATGTAGCTTATACAGTCTCCTCCTCCTTGTCCATGTAGCTTATACAATCTCCTCCTCTTTGTCCATGTAGCTTATACAATCTCCTCCTCTTTGATGACAGAAGTAAGTGAAGGCATGACATAACATAAATATGACAAAGTTCGTCCATGTACATGTTGACCATCTATGTCTGAATGTCTGTTTGGTCCATGTACGAGTGCACCATCTATGTCTGAAATTTGAATAAAATCATACAGATCTGTCACTAGCATTTACTTCAATGAGATTCAATATTCATTTTATGGAAATAAACAAATAATAAAAAAAGTAATCAAAAACATAGCTTACAAATTGTGAAATTAGTTGAACTGGTGTGCATTTATACAACAATAAGCACCTCACAAATGTAAATTTCAACTCTTTTTGATGCATATTCATCAAGCCATTGAACAAACCTTAAGACTTCATTCATTCATTCATTGTGTACCAAAAATGAGTTCATGGTAGATATAAAAAATACATTAAAGAACTGTAAACTTAAAAACATAATAAGTACACGCTTAACTTACCTCAAATGTGTCCATGGAGAAAAATCAGCGACTTGCCATAGTGTGGACATCACAATCTTGGTATCGCGTTGGTCATTTATGACAATATTTCTCAATTACCTGATAAAGTCATTATTAAAGACCATTCCTACATGCTGAGGCTTATTCTTCATTATGACAAGTTAGGCTTCCATTAATAGTTGTTAACTCGGATGTTAATTTGTAGTTCACCTCACAGGTGCAAGCTTCTCAAAACTGCTCAAATACTTGCCTGATATTTTTTGGTCAGGCAAAGACAGAATTTCTATCTGACCAAATGAAAATTTGTCTGACTGAATATATTATAATAAGTGTAAAATGCTGTAAATCATGCCAGACTGTCGGACATCTGGGCCATTACTTGCCGAAAAGTTATTGGACCTGCTTGAAATTTGCCTGACATGTCCGACGGTCCGGCAAATTTCGGGAAGCCTGCTGGTAACAGACCTAGGTCAGAAATACAGTTTTGTGACAATGGGACCGATTTTTTTTCAAACAATTTTATCTCCACAATCAAGTAGCCCAGGAGCAAATGGTTATGTGAACAGCACTGAAACACTATTGATGATAGGCTTAAATTCAATACCAACTAATATAAAATACACAGAACTGATTCAAACAGGTACCATACTTCACAGAACAGCATATCCCATTGGTATGAAATAAACACTGGCAATCATAGGCATAATGTTTGAGATTTTAAGTCATTCTTGATTTAAAGTGAACAAGAAAACAGTATACTTGGAGGTAATTCAGAGTTTGAAATATGTTCTGTTAACTAATAATTAAGCCTTGATAATAGCTTTAGGTAAAGAACACTTCTTAGACGATGTATAATGTTAAGGCAACAAAGTTATCATGTTCTATGAGAACACAGTAAGCTATTACAACAGGTCTCATATAAACAGCCTCTGATTAGCTCAATAAAGAGAGTGTTAGAACTACAGACCTCAGGCTCCCAGTTTGAACCTTTAGTATGGTTAATATTCTCTGTTGACAATTTGATTGAAAACATAATGTCTAATGTCATTCACCCTCCACTGCTGATTTAAGTGATTTATGCAGAGAAGTTGACAGTAATTTACTGGAAACCATCTGAGTACAGGTACAAAATCTACAGACACATGTTAGGTGAACTGCCTATCTTTTTTTCATTGGGTTTTAACACTGTTTTTCCACAATTCTTTCAGTTACATACTATGGCTGGTTCACCTAACCAGTTTTCCTGGACTGTATACAAACCAGTACCGACTTACCCTTCCACAGAGAACCAGCAACTTCTCCACACATGGAGGAAAATCAACATTTTTGTCAAATTTTCACAGAAGGGTATGACCAGCGGTGACCAGGATTTGAACCCAGGTCACTGGGTTACAAGTCCAGCATATTAACCACTGGATCACCGTGAACAGCCTGTCCGGATATAACTGAAATATTGCTGAAAACAAGCACAATACGTGAAATATTGCAAACCAAACATGACAGTGAGGTGACAATGTTACAATGTATCTTAGGACATAGTAAACATATCAGTACATTTAACTTATATCAATGGTACATCAGATTTAAACAGATGCAAATCAAGCTTGAAATACCAAGACAACAGCCTCATGTCAATACATCAGATACTTACAGATTGTAAACACAACCTGTCAGGTCACCCCAGCAAGAACAGACAGCTTTCAGTCTGGAGCGTAACCTACAAATTTATATTTACATCAATAATCTACCTACCATTTCCAAGAAAAATGTCAACAAAATCATTATCCATTGTCTTATAATACTAGATGTCCGTAAAATTCAAGGAAAACAATCACTCACAATTCACAATATCTTATATAAAGTACATTTTTATATAGACAAGAAGGTTGTGTATTTTATATTGCATAAATAAAATCACTATCAGTTTTCGTGTTAAAACTTTCAAAATCACCTGAGACCAAGTAGTGACCTAGATTTTCCTTATTATCAAACTAGGACAGACAGGCCAGGACATTTCGTATGGAGAACCATATGGTCTGTATGTTATCTGTGTAAGCTATGTTTACAAACTTTTTCGTAGACATATTTTCAAACAAACCCCAAATACAATACCAGGCGATTAAAGATTGTTCATTGATTTCGAAAAATGAGCCCAAGCTCAAGCACAACATAACTGTAGACAAACAACTCAAGGCCGTACCCATAAGGTCACAAGTATCGGATATGTTTACAAGTTTAAAGATGATATAAGAAATTAGGTTTCATATTTTCCATTCCTTACAGAAAATCATTTCTCTGATGCACTGACAGGGGTAGGTTTTCTGTCTTGTAATCTACATAGAAAGCCACTATTTACTTTTAAATGTTAACTGTGGAATGATTTATATCAAAATGGTAAATACAGATTGGTTGCAATCATTTGTATTGAATTATGTCAAATACAGACTGGTTGCAATTATTTAGTATCAAAATGTTAAATACAGACTGGTTGCAATTATCTTTTATTAAAATGTCAAGTACAGACTGGTCACAATACTTTGAATTAAAATGTCAAATACAGACTGGTTGCAATACTTTGTATTGAAAAGTCAAATACAGACTGGTTGCCATACTTTGCACTGAAATGTCAAATACAGACTGGTCATAATCATGTGAAAACAATTCCTTTTAAATCAATTGTGAACACGGACGTTTTAAAGATAACAATACTATGCTATATTTGTAAATTATACAGCAGAATATAGCACAAGGCCTAGCAATGAGACAAATCTACAGCCTGATGTACCATATCAGTATTATCACAGCTGTTATTCTTACACAAAAAGTACTGCAGCCATCATCGACTATCTTCAAGAATCAGGTGCAACCCTGAGAAATGAATATCAAATTACTAAGTAGAAAAGGCAAGGACAGAAACATTTCACAGATTTCAGAAGACAGATTTCAGCCAACAGTACATAAGTTAAAAGTTAATTTTATTCTTCCACAACACATTTTAGTACAGTCGAACATTATGTCAGAACACAAAAATGAAGCTATGCATTCTAATATATCAAATGATCACCAATAGTTTTTAATTTCATTAATTACTATTGTAATTATCAAATAAGTAATATCACCAACTAATGATACACGTTACATGTATTACATTTAATGTAACACCTGTCAATTTTTTTTCACTCGGGCTCAACTTTGCAGCCAGGGTCATGTGACACCTTTTCAGCTTTAATGGTGGAGGAAGACTCCCAGGGGTAGACCAGGAAAGAACCATTAACCTTCTATTAGCTAGCTGGACAGCAGGTTCTTCACTTGTGAGGTATGGTTATGATTGGGATTTGAACTCACCATAGTGAGAGGCTAATGGTTAAGTGAGACCACAACCATTCTACCATGTGAAATTTAGCACTTTACAATATTGTACTAAATTTGGTTAGATGTCATTTCAGACATGTAAGTTGGCAAACATTTTAATTTGTGGGAACAGGATTACCTGAAAGAGCTTACAAAATCCAAGATAAATAAATCTAAAAGGTGTTTAAAACTGCATATATTTATTTCAAACTTTTGTATCTTACCATAGTGAAAATAACATCTAAGGACTTAGATTTTACAAATTTTCGCATTTTTTGTAGTTTCATATTATGAACTTTTGCATCAAATCACTACTAAAAATAGAAGGATATTTGCTAGGACTGACCAACCATTTTGAAACTTTTGTAACATCTCAAACTTGAAATTCAACTGTAATTAACTGAAAAAGTACTTTTAGGTTACCAAATTACCAACACAGTACCAAGCCTCAATGAACAGTGAATAAGTCAATAAATTTTGATTAAATTCTACGATCCACATGAACAGCATCACTTACACGATTTGATTGCATGTTTTAATACAATTTATTCTCAGAGTCAGCCTCAGGCAATAGTAAATTTAATACAGACACTGTTATATATACACGATCTGACCAAAATTTCCCTTTCCGAGTCATGTCTACGTAAAATTAACCATCTGCATAAACACATAAATTTTCCAGAGGGCAGAAAAAGCATCCTTCAATTCATGCAGTGATCTATCGATTGCAATTTACTGCAGTCAGGTGTCTTCTCATGTGTGAAGTAATGATACGACCAGTAAATCAGATCTTATGTTAAAAACGCAGCATGTCTGCTTTGTTCAATAAGGTCGGTGTAAGACCTACGGACCTCAGATTTGTAAGTTCGAACCCTGGGTGCCATACATGTTCTCTGTGACAATGTGGTTGAAGATATTATGACTGAGTCTAATTATCCTCCATTGTTAATTTATGTGATTTGTACAATTCATGTAGAGAAGCTGGCAGCAACTTAATGAGAACAAAGTTAATACTGGTACAGAACCCAGGAAGAATCACTTGTTAGATTAACTGGCCATTGGTATGCAACAGAAATATTGTTGAAAACAAACATACATTGTTACATTATTTTTTGTTGTTTTAAGCACAATTTAGAGTTTGGTAATAGACTTAAAATATGCAACAATTACTGAATTTATTAACCAGACATTTAAAAACACACACACACAAGTCAATGGCAAATTTTTCTGGTATTTTTAAAATGTGTGTTATGAAGATATTTGTTTGAAATATTTGAAGGAAAGGTTTTCTTTACCTTTTCTCAAAACCAAAAATTCACTTGTGTGGCCTACTAAGTGTGTTTAGAGTTATTCATCATTGCTCAATCACGATTGCCACATGTGTGTGTTTTTTTTTTATTTTATCAAACATTTCATGTTTCAACTTAATTAAGCATGCAAGGCAATGGAAAATCATTAGATAAAGAACTTCTGATTGACTGATTTCACACTAATTCTGGCATTACATGAAATTTCATTTTCAGAAGTCTTGATAAAGTAGACATTGGTGACATAACAATGCTCAACATCAAAGAAAAAGCAAATAATCTATATCAAAGACCATATTAATGTGAGAATGTCTAATTGCAACATAAAATTCATGCACATGAATGAAATAAAAATGAAAGGTGAAGAGATTACAGAATTAAATACAGTATTATATACCACGAAACAAACATACACGATTTCATGATGGCAGGGAAAAAAATCTTAGAAGGGATCTGCACTTATCACATTTCCAAAGGGTAAAATGGTGACCCCTGATGATTCAGACAATTTTTTGTTGTTGTTCAGTAGTAATGATAATGTAAATAATAAGTTACCTATCGGTCCTAACCTGTCCGAACCATGCACTTTGTTATCCACCAGTCTAACTTGTCCCCCAAATAATGCATTACCTACCAGTCCTAACCTGTCCCCCCACATACTGTGTTAACTACCAGTCTTAACCTGTTCCCAACCAATACTGTGTTACCTACCAGTCCTAACCTGTCCCCACCAATACTGTGTTATCTACCAGTCCTAACCTGTTCCCCACCAAATACTGTGTTACCTACCAGTCCTAACCTGTTCCCCACCATATACTGTGTTACCTACCAGTCCTAACCTGTCCCCACCAATACTGTGTTACCTACCAGTCCTAACCTGTTCCCCACCAATACTGTGTTACCTACCAGTCCTAACCTGTCCCCACCAATACTGTGTTACCTACCAGTCCTAACCTGTTCCCCACCAAATACTGTGTTACCTACCAGTCCTAACCTGTTCCCCACCAAATACTGTGTTACCTACCAGTCCTAACCTGTCCCCACCAATACTGTGTTATCTACCAGTCCTAACCTGTTCCCCACCATATACTGTGTTACCTACCAGTCCTAACCTGTTCCCCACCATATACTGTGTTACCTACATGATATTTGAATCAGAGGAGGGAAACAAAAAATTTTAAATTCAATATCTCCCACTGTCAAAGTGTCTTAGTCTACAACCTACAACCTCTCAATTAATCTTCCAGTGTTCCACTAACTAAGCAAACTGGGTGGGGTAAACCTTTCAGTAGTCAAGAGAAAGTATTTGAATAACTATTGCTGAAAGTTTAAATGCAACTTATATTGCAACATCACATTCAACTGCCATCAACAAAACAATTTTATCTTCATTGTACACCTACAGCATAACAGCAGAAAAAAATTGAAAAGACTAATTTTACTAAATTTAGGTGTCTGAAAGCAAAAACTGCTATCAGACACATGAACAGAACAATTTTACCACATCAAAAGCGAGGTTCATATTTAACTGGGTCAAACGATAACATACAACAAAACAGATAACATTTCAATATGCATCATACGAAAAACTACCCAACAAATACAGTAAACGTGGAAAACACCACAATTCACAATAGCCGAAATTAGTTAATTAAACAATAGGGAAGTGAATTTTATTGCCACTCCTGCAGGGGTTAAAGCAAGGAGCACATTTTCCTTCGTTTAACAGATAGATATGTATGTTTCATTATCATACCTCAGCCTACAATGCTAAGACCTTGAATTTTAGATGAAAATTACAAAATGGAAATTTACAAGCATATGTTATCTACAGAGTTGAAATATGCCATAACAAAGGAAAAGCAAAAACCCGTGAACAAAAATTACATAAAATTATCACATTATAAAGGGGGGGGGGGGGGGGGGTGGATAGAAGTCAAATGTTCACAGTATACGGATAAGCCTGTTTAAGCCTTACATTTATCAGTTCTTACATAAGCAATGAAAAGGTTCTATTCATAACTGACAAAATGAACACATACATATTATGTCTACATAACCAAAATATTAACATTCTTAGCAGAATAATCTCCCTTGACGCAATAAAAACACTTCATGTAGAGCCAAATATTGGTTAATGGTATAATTAAAATCAGAGAATAAGATATTTTATTACATAACATTACACACATCCACTCAACACTCTTTAATAATTACAGAAATATGAAATAAAAAATCTGCAGAGAATGATGAACACATTCTCAGACAACAGTCACTGAGTTACCAACAATTTCTAATACACTGTTATCTACTACGATGATAAAAAAATGTCATTCCCTAAGAAATAAATCCAAGATAAACACAACAGGCAATTACTCACTTCATATCCACATTCTAATGAGTAAACATGTCTGGATTTTTTTTCATAAAACAAGCAGGTAAACAATTTATGTTGTTTACTGATACAATGGTATTAAATATCTATGATCCAGGTAAAGACTGAATGCTAAATAAACTGGGGTAAATTCTTCACAAAGAACACAACACTCTCTATGATGATTATAACTAAGTTTGTGTGGAGTTAAACACCATCATTAGTCTGTTTCAGTGATGAGAATGAGGTCATTTGATTTATTAAAGTGATAAAAAGTGGGCTAACTTGACCCTTTTAAGTGACCAAAATAGGGGTTCTGACCTAGATAAATAATGACCAGGGTAATTTGACCTATTTAATTGACCTATCTCAGTCAAAATGATATCAGAAAATATTTTGACCTATTTCAAAGGTAAATTTTAGTATCATAATGAGGTCAGTGGCCTTATCTCTGTGATATGATATCAAAGGGTGAGGGGGTGGTCACTTGGTTAAAGGGGAAGCAACTCACCTATGATGAAATTGAAAAAGAAGTACCGGAAGGTAGAATTATTACTGATGAGTTACATATTTTCTACAAAGCAGAGATTAAATTTTGTAACAATGTGGAGTTTTACAACACAACAGTATGAAACAATAAAAATTGTACTAGAAACAAATTTCTCATAAAAATACCTACTAAGATAAATATAATATTATAAGATAAATCATCTTGTACAGGGTAAGACAAACAAAACTTGCTCAATATGCCAAATTAATTCTATTAGGAATCATGCCAGGTATCCTTGTGAGTTTTCATAAAACAAGCAATAAAGACGGGAATTTTAATCAGGGAGTGATGCACTAATTGTAGCATTTGTAGATTACCAGAATTACTTAACAAACTATATTGGCAGTTAAAATGAGTTCATAAACTATCAGGTATTGAAGTGACTTTGATATGAAGCTTTCAGTTTAATGGAATGCAGAAAATTCTAAGATAAACAGCAAATTTGTGGCACATGAAAATGTATTTGAAACAAACTAGAAACAAATTTTACCAATAAAAAATCACTTATGCTTAAGCAAAATATGAAAAAAAGTTAACAACGTGATAAAATTATTTATTATAAAATTTAAAATAATACTGATATTACAGAGAGCCATTCGTAATTTGAAACAAGTAGTAATGTTAAGTGTAAAAATCTGCTATTCTGTCATATTCTAGAGTGAAGATGGCTAATTTTGAGTACCAGAATGTCTGAAGCTTTTTTGTACTTATCTTGCTCTCAGGTAAATGACTTAAGTGACAGGCTGCCTTGTCACCAGTAAAATTAATAATTGATCGTTGACTCCATCACAGATTTCCATCTCACTATGCCTTTGTAATTCTGTGAGCTTCAGCCAATGAAACGTCTACTTTCAAACAATTATGGGGCAAACATCACCGAATCACAACATTAGAAGTTTCAGTCAATGCCATGATTTTTTGAAATTGCATGATGAATAAAACATTCCTGAATTACATTTTATAATCAGTGTATTTTAGTGATATTTATGGATAGCATGTGTTTTCATTATTGTACTTGTTGTTTTAAAGTGTATTTAGTATGGAACGAAATTGACAATTTTTTTGGAGGAAAAAGATGAAATATCTGCTTCACTGTTTTGAACTGGACAAAATTCTTATTGGTTACATATATAGTATAACATAGTAGCTATCTGTCACTTACGACAACAGTTACATGCGGCCATTTTGAGCCTCAATACACCATTTTATGTATACACCATCCCTTCAACGTGCTAACCCTATGCATTATACAAGTGTATATATATATATATGTAGGGAAATATTCACACTCACAATCATTTTTGGAAAAAAAGTGGGATGGATCAATAGAAATAGATTGAGAAATAGAAAATAGAAATAGACTTGTATTACAGACAAATTTTGATAGTTTTTTTTCTAAGTAACAGATCCAAAAAAGAAATTCAATCTGAATGTCCTTGTGATGAAAATACACAAAATTATTTTGAAGGGAATCAGTTTACTTTGGACAATTTTCATAACATCAAACTTTTTTCGCTTTTATAAAAATGGCCATATTACAAAACTTATTACATAAACAAGTGTGTAATTCAAACTAGATTCATAATTTATTTATCTTATTTTTCCCCATATACAATTTCAGCACACATTTACAGCAATCTGTTCAGAAGTAAGAAATCATTCCCTCACTGAGCTTCAAAACCTGAACTAATCCATTCTAGCATTTGATTGGCTAAATATGATTACAGTCTGAAAGTAGACCAATGAAAAGATTGGATTCAAAATTTTTAGACTCACTAACATTGTGGAACTATGAGTTTACCAAATCCTTAGAACAGGTACTTTACAGGTGTTGTCTTTAAACATTACATTAATCCAAAGGTCACTTTCAAAAAAATATAATTTCTCAGTTGTATTTATGGAAGCTATGAGAGATCTGCTTTAAAATAAGACAGCTCCCATTACAAATACACAAGTAACATTATTAAGTGTGTGCATAATATATGAAAACCACATATTCTGTCATATGTGAGTACCAAAACAAAAACTTCATATCTAAAAGGACTGATTCAAATTCGGATAATTCATAACGAAAAAAATTGTGGAACCTCAGAAAAGGTTCATCAAATGGTAGAGTTTGTTTTGGGTCCTTTATATACCCCTGGTTTCAGTCATATTAGATGAAAGAAAAAAATTCTGAAATTGATTGAAATCCTCTAAGAGGTAATTAAAACAAATAATTTGTTACCATATACAACAAAATAGAAACCCTCTTTTACACTCATTAAACAGTATACTCTGAAACAGATACCAAACATGGAGGCATCTATAACAAAGTGGAGCATCTTTTTAATTATAATGCAGTAACCACACACCAGTCTATACACTCAGTTTTCACATGAAATAGCTATGACTCTTGTTTCAAACATAGAGGTTTCCGAAACCTACCTTCGCAGTTTTAATACAACTATTCAAATTTTAAATATCATAGGATGATCTGTTAATGTAAACTGCTGTTGGTGATGCTAAAAATCATGGAAATGTGTTAACAACTTTGTTTCTCACAATGGGCACAAGTAAAACATTTCTAAAAAGCCTGAAAATATGTTTTTGTGTCCATACCCGGCTGAAAAAATTGCATCTTGAACTTTCGGATGCCTTCACACAATAATGCTTTGCAGTATGTTGCAAAAAGGAGTCGTTTGCTTTCCTTCTAGTCTCATTAAAGTGATAGATAACTCCTCTTCGACACTTTACTGTTCACGTGCCGCAGGAATGCAACCCCCCCCCCTTCCAATTTTTCAATGGATCTAGACAATTTGGAAAAAACGTTCCTCGAAGCCCTTCAAAAACTGGAAATCTGGTATCAACTTGGAAACTTGCAACCTTGTTCGTATTAATTTTGGCCAAATCCTCAGCTGCTCTTTGAAATTGTTGTATGAAAAAAATGAAGTGCCCCATCAATGAAATAATTATAAGACTGATTCTTCACAGCAGGAAGTGACATTACTCAATTGTAAATCTCAAAATGATGAACACAACGCTACATAATCAATTAAGTAACTGATTTCCTTCTAATTTTGTCGAACCAACTGAAAACACAACTTTAATACATATATTTTATTCTAATACAACCAATTTAAAGCCAATCATTTTCTCTGAGATTAACAAAAACTCTTTTCAAACCAAACCAACTTCAAACTAAAAAGGTCACCAATTAAAAAAAATGAAGATGTATGCACATACCATATATTCCCTTATAAACGCCCCCCCCCCCCCGCCCTTTTTGGACAAGTGAAAACAAAAGTGACTTACCATGACAGGCTATTTTAATCCAAGATGAACAATAGATTCTAGTAGAAAACACTTTTTAAATCCAATTCAGGAATGACACAAACACATTTTCAAAAATGTAACACCTGGGGGCATTTATTAGGGAATATACGGTATTTAATAAAGACTGAATGTATTAGAAATATTAACCAAAGAAGCCAAGGAGAAGATTGCTGAAAGTTCCTGGATATTTTCTATTTTTCACTCAGCGTTTAAAACCATTTTATAGTGTCACAACATTTTTATAGTTATAACCGGTTCACCTAACCAATATTCCTGGACTGTATACTTACCAGTACTAACTGATCCTTCCTCAAGCAACAGGAAACTTCCCCACATATGGAGTAAAATCGACATTTTTGTCAAATTATCAAAGAAGGGCATGACGTCCGTGACCGGGATTTGAACCTGGATCACCAGGTTACAAGTCCAGTGCACTTTAAACCACATAGGACCACAGTTGCGGCAACTAATATTTTCTACCAACCTTATACTTTTTCTCAGTCTGAATCAATTAACTTCTTGCCAATATTTTCATACAAACTTAACCCTTTTCTACACTTCCACCTCCATCTGAAGCAGACAACTTTTGAAAACATCGTGGCATTTAAAAAGGCCATTGTTTGTAATGAGTAATGGCTTATTTTGCCACAATGTTTTTCACTCTGTCAGAGAGAAAAATAACCCAATTTTCTTAAATAAATTGATGTTTTGTATATTAGCTTTGAATTAGGAAGAGTTCAAAATATGCTTATGAGGCAAAGGGTTGAAAAAAATATACATGTATTGTGGAAAAAAATTCTGTCTACCTACCAATATTTTCTATCAACCTCGTACTTTCTCTCAGTCTGAATCAATTATCTTCTAACCAATATTTTCATTTTCAATGAACTATATATGAACTTTAAAAAAATATATCCCCCCCCCAAAAAAAATTCTGTCTACCTACTGATGCTGTATTTTAGGAAAGAGTGTGAGAGGAAACTAGTTTTTTTGCCTAATGTTACTAATGGTCTAGACAACATGTTTCAGATAAGTTTTATATATTTGAAGACTTTAGCAAGTACTGTAGCAATAAAACAAAGACTTTTCAAGCTGATGCACTTTGACTCCACTTTTTTTTCCTTACTTCTATCAAATGAAAGGAGTGTCTTATTTTCAAAACAACAACAACAACACCAAAAAACAACAACAACAAAAAAACAATCAAAGATCACGAGATCAGTCTCTTTAATACAGAAGTGTGTCATTCAGAAATCTGTTAGAAGCTCAATCTTAATAGCTGAGAATCAATAGTTTATCAATCAAAGCTATTAGATATTGATTATCTTATCCAGCATGAATCATACAAATAACTCATTTATGCATAAATGATCCATAGGAAATAAAGTGTTCAGCTTTCCTGGACACATTATACAACATCGTATCTTATTTCTATCAAACAATATGGAGTGTAGAAATGTCACTCATGGATATCATGGTCATATCATTTCAAAATGAATCGAACAATTAACAAGACTGTTAGATTGTAGGGATATAATTATCTTTCTATAATGGTTGCAGCATTCAGTATCTGTAACAATGATGTAAGGGGCTCATAAGACCCTTAATGAATGATAGGGGCCTGTAAGCCATTTACAGATGATAAAGCCTGTTATAACTTTATGAAATCACTGAGACCTGCAAACATGTTAAATAATGAGCCCTTAAATCATCACAAAATGATGGTGGGCCCCTTGAAGAATTGTTTTTGATGATGAAACCCGTAAAACGATCAATATTTTAGATATTTAATAGTTGGTCAGTGAAATTTGTAATGAAGGTATCACATTCAGGTAATAATAAAGAACACTACTAAAGCAGTCAGCAGGTACTCCAGTAATACATACCTACACTCCATTAATATATACACTCTATTTATACAAGCACTCAGTTTATACATGTAATGTATTTAGACAAACACTGCATTAATACATACACTCTATTTATACATATTCTCCATTAATACATACACACCGTTAATACATACACTCTATTAATACATACACTCTATTTATACATACACTCTTTTTATACATACACTCCATTAATACATACATTCTATTTAGACAAACGCTCCATTAATGCACACACTCCATTAACACATACACTCTATTTAAATACATACACTCCATTAACACATATACTTGATTTAGACAAACACTTCACTAACACATACACTCTATTAATACACATTACTGATAATAAGACAATAATAAATTCAGAACTCATTGTCTACATTATACAAGGGAAACAACTGTGGCATCACTGAGGAAGGGAGATAATCTGAGCACAGGTATTCATGACATCACTGAAATGATAAGTTTATTTCAGTGTACTTGTCATAAAGGCCAGAAAAAAGATATAAAGATATAATACTCATACAATATTTATACAGAGCTGGTTATAAAATTAAATATGTCAAATATCATAAATAAACAGCAGTATTCAGAGCACAAAGACAGAATCGTCTCACGGGACCAAACATCAATTTTCAACTGTTATCTAATGCTTTCCATAGATTAACCTGACCATATCAGACTTGAAGAGTGAATAGACCCAATACTCAAAAGTAATTCTTAAAAAAATACAAGATTGTCATAACAACATCCATCCATGCCTAACATCCATTTAAAGCAAATTTATTATTGATCATATAAGCCACATCAATTCCATTTATTCTTCATCATCAGCATCACTCCCAAGTTCATCTTTGCTATAAGAAGAATTTACACAAAAGTAAGACTTCTAGACTTAAGTGCTGAGAAATTCCAGAATACTTTTCTCCACACCTAACTCACTCCATATCAAGATTTCTTGTGAAAATATCAATCAAACACAGAGAAAATAATTTCAAATGCTACTGGAAGCCAGCATCAAGACATTTTATCACTCAAAATTGCATTCATACAGTTCAGAAGCATTTGTGCCAAAATTACGCACTTGAAAACTATTACATGATAAGAAATTTAACACATTTTTAACCATATAGAAATGCACCTTCAGTGAAATTTGTTGTAAGATAAGACAAACAATATCTGATGCATTTTTAGCTAATTGCTTCGAAAATAATAAAGAAATAATGAGTCATCATCATAAAATAGAGAAGGGCAACCAAGATCATTATAAAGACACCATGAGATTTTAACAATGTCAAGGTCAAAATATCAACTCCATGACAAAATCAGCTGCATCTTCAGGTCAAGGCAACAAATTCTTCTCAAAGCCAAGGTAATCTTCTACTCATGTTCTGAATGTCATTTCCACAAGTTCACATTCACCACTCCATGTCAATGGCACATCTTCAGGTCAAGGTCACAATAGCTCCCATATTACAAGGTCATTACAACAGTCCTATTTTAAGTCAAGATCAGGGTAAAAAAAAACAGATCTAATTATCATAGTGTAATATGCTTATTTTAAAGTTACTAATCTAAAAGTTACAGGAAACAATTCCTGGAACAAATATCTAAGCTATGATATTCATGTACGTTCTACCAATCCTAACAAAATACCAAAAAAAACATACATTCATACATACATAACATACACAGATGTTACTAGTAATACAGCAGCCAGTATACTTAATTATACACAGACCTGACATGGATGAGTACAGTACAAAAAATATGAGTGGACTAAGATTATACATAGACCCAACCTGGATAAAAATATATACACAAGTGCATTTTCATGATAACATTGTGCTTCATCAAAATTTGGGGACAATATCCCCACTAAAACAGCAAAACTTTAATATTGTTCAGGGCAATTTAGATGTGTGCTGAATAGTTCAATAGTTCTTCAATGACTTTTCCATGCATAATAATCACAAGCTAGATATGATTTTGTGAAATGAAATTCCTTTTTTGATGGTCAGATATCACACTGAAGTTGAAATCAGACGGAAAAATATCTGCAGCTTTAATAATTACCTTATAAATGCCCCAATCATAATAAACGCCCCACCCCCTTTTTAGACAAGAGAAAACAAAAGTGACTTACCATGACAGGCTATTTTATCCGATATGAACAATAGAAATTAGTAGAAAAGTAGACTTTCTAAATCCACGGAATGACACAAACACATTTTCAAAAATGAAACGCCCCCGGGGGGATTTATTAGGGAATATACGGTATGTATATATTCACACTGTCATCTGTTACTTACTGCTGTATAAAAAGATCATTTCTACTGAGACTTAATTTCAGCGTTTTTGGTTTTCTCAGCAGCGCTGATATAAACTCCTAAGATATTATTTTCTATTGTCATCAATACATGTAGTTAACAGAATGACAAAAAGGCAACACAATCCAGAATTTATTCATGTGTTACATTAATATGCAGGCATAAAAAAGCAAAACAAAAACATTTTGAGGCAAAAACACAAACACAAATAAGACATCATGAATTATTAAGTACAGAGCAACCTCTCCAAAGCAACACCCTCTGGATGAAGCAAAATTAAGTTGTTGTTGAGAGGTTGTTGCTCTAGAGAGGTTAAATTAATGGTTAAATCACACAGCGAGAAAACATGCCGTTGTTGAATGGCGGTTGTTGTTCAACTAAAATACAATACAGACGGAAGTTAAATTGATATACAGATGTGAAAATTCCCGAGTAAGTAGATTTTTGAGACAAACAGAATCTTAGGTTCATCCTGACCATGCAATAGAAACATATAACACAATAAACAGTTAGCCAGGCAAGCATCCAGATAACTGAAGATTTATGGAACAAAACAACAGGAATTTGGCACTGACTGGTTTTCTGTTCATAACAGACATGTGTGTGCAGCTGGATTGCGCAACATCTAATGCTGGTAAACAATACCCACCATTAGATTTGATCATTTATCATCCTAAGGTTCATTTTGGAATTATTTTATAGAATATATAAGTGTATAGCTGGTTATTGCTGGAGGTTTAAGCCATAATCAAATGAGAAACTATCTTAATTCCAGAAATGTTCAATTAAGGACTTAAAAAAGTGGTTTCTGGTGATTTTCACGACACAATTTCGCTTAACAGATGCTACTGATGGCAGCAATATGAATCACTATACTAGTACTACAGTAAAAGCTTCTTCATTGAGTGAAGGAGTACTGGCCGGGCTCTGAGGTTATAAAACTTGAGAACAGTCTCCAAGCTCAAATCTCAATTCCATTCTCAAAGTATTACGGTTGAAATGATACAGCTGATTAATGTTCAAAAATTCATATTAAGGTCAATCATTCTGTCAGAATAATGTATTAATATTATCATTAATGTGTGATAATAATTGACTTTGAAACATTAAAAGACAAGATTTGAGCTCGGACACCAATACCAAGCTTTATAACTTTGAATCCGGGGCCTAATAATAACACAAACTTCTAATTATTTTATCACGATGATTAAATTGTCTAAACAAGTAACTAGTAACTGTCATTTGTCTAAACAAGTAACTAGTAACTGTCATTTACAATTGTCAAAATGTAATCATATGAAGGCTAAATTCAAAATTACCAATTATAATCCACAAAGTTTCCTAAAAGTAATATGTTTCTAACTGAATGGAAGTCAGCCAGTAATGAATGTTCTTATGGTGGCAAATTAAGGCTGGATGTATTTGATGAACTCGTGCACCCATATGAAAATAATAAAAACAAAACGCAAGAAGAAAATACCTTATTTTATACCATTTTATGTGCTATGATTTGAACATATTGAATTTATACAATGCATGTTTCATGTCTAATTAGGGCAAGTTTGATTTTGTTTAACTAAATTTGAGTACCAAGAAAAGGTAAAAAATATACCAAAACACAAAATTTACAAATGAGCAATAATGACAAGCAACTTTAAGTGAGGGATTATCGTGGATGGCAATCAGAATTTAAACAGAGGGATCACAAAAACGAGAGCAACGGAAATACAGAAAAGGAATGTTAATTTGATTACAAAGTCGGCCAGCATGTTTTAAGTCAGTTATTTGTTAATCTTAAGCTAATTCAATTTATTTGATTGTCGAGAACTTCAAACTAATCTCCTACATAAAGCTGAAACATAGAAATATCTTTAAAAAGCAGCAAAAAGCTCCCTGACAAATAAAATGGAACAATAAAGGAACCATTTGCAAACTGCCACTCTGGAAATAAACAATAATCCAACAATCATATTCCAATTTCTGCTCCGTAATGAAATATTCAAATACCAAAAAAACATCAAAAAATATTATGTATCTTCCAGCAGCCACCCAATCTAATAACCATCAAATTTGTGGAAATGCAATAAATTTATCCACGACATGAAATCCGGCTTTATCAAGCCAAATAACCAATGTTTAAATAAAATTTGCAATTCTTAATAAGCCATATAATTCTACCCAGAGGAAGATATTGGCAAAACATTCTTTAAGTAAATCAACAATTTGGTCTTAAAGATACCTAAATTAATGAAAATATCAATAATTCAATATAAGATGACATTTTAATACAATAACATGAGTAAAGTATGGGATTGCCAGTATGTCCTGAAATTCATGTAGCATGGGCAATCTTGTGAATAATGATCATCTAAACACAGTGGCCCCTTTTTAACCCTTAATGACCTCTATTTCATTAATAAATGATTGTTAAGTTGAGGATATGTTTACAACTCACCTATAAGACTTAATTCGACAATGTATGTACACTGAAGTTCAACCACTAGTCCAAAATAGTCCATGTCTTTGGAAACAAAAAAAATACAACATGTGAAAGTCAGACCCTAATGTGTCTCCCAGTAAATCAGATCACATAATGTAATATTTACTAAATAATATGTCATCATTTATTAATTTAGTTATAATTACGAAACAACTTGACAAATGATATGAAATAAATTATTAAACAATTTTAATTAATATCAAATGGTTTATTTAGAATAGAGGCTTGACTTTTCTGTATTTCATTAAAATATATGTGATAGCATCAACCCTTGAGGAACATAGTTTATCCATCTAGCAAAATCATCATTTTTAGAGCAGGTCTAGACGAGATTGGAACCTTTTTGTTCAAATATACAGAGTCTAAAAAAAGAAAACTCACATCCCTAAACTCAACTTACCGCTGAACACGCAGAACACATAACTAATCCAGATTTAAAGGATGAAAGAAAAAATTGTGTGCAGCGAAACAAGAATGTTTTTAATGTTGGCCTGTAATTTAACAAAAATTGCGCAATTATCAGTAAAGTGCAAGAATGTGAATGCATTATATTGACAGAGCTTGATTTCAATATTGTTAAAAGGATTCCATCAGCATAGTGATACTGTTTATAGACCTCTGGTGTGATGATCTACAGCAGTCATACTTGTATGATCAAAAACACTGTGATGCAGTCAATCAAAATAATGGGACTCCCCGTTGAAAAAAACTGACAATCAAAACATGCCGTAGTAGCCACATTCTAGACCAAGCATTCAATCACAGTAATGAAGGAAGAAGTAAAAATTGCAGAATTCAAATCAAATACATTATGGAAAAAAAAAGATCTGACACAAGAATTAAGAAGCTCCCCCCATCACTAAAAATAAATTACATATTTCCAGACATTATGAAAACAACAAAACACGAAATAGGAAGATTAAAGATTAACAAAAAAAAAAAAAATTTCCAAGATCACAATGTTAAATGCACATTTGTCAGAAAATAATCCAACATTAACTTGAGTCCCTAAGTAAAACCACACCCATGATGAATGAGACATTATTACTTATAACATTTGTGAACCATTTCCTGTGCTGTTTGTCAAAATGATAGATAGATTTATCACATCAAATATGTTAAACTGAAAATTAAACATTTGATATTTTAATGTAAAACAATAAACAGAAACTCTCTGCAAAGATCAAGGGTTTTCAGTCTATTTGTTTACCTTTTGTAGAACAAGCAATTAAATTCCAGCAGATAGATTGCCAACGCCAAGAAGAAATTACCTCCCTTGGGAGAACATCAATCCTGGCTTCCACCACAAACATCATGTTGGATAACATTAACCCTTTGCCTCATAAGCATATTTTAGATTTTTCCAAATTCAAAGCTAATACACAAAACATTAATTCATTCAAAGAAAATTGGGTTATTTCTCACTGACAGAGTGGAAAACATTGTGGCAAAAGAAGCCATTACTAATTTAAAGCAATGGTTTCTTTTGCCACAATGTTTTCAAAAGTCATCTGCTTCAGATGTGGGGGGCCGGGAAATTGGTATTATGATGCAAAGAGATAAAAGTAAAGAGCACCAGAGTCATCTTGTGTCACATTTCAATTCATACAATCTTCAATATCTAATGATACAATTAACGCATTTTATAACTTTGAAACATTTTAATTAATGCATTCTTATTACACAAGTTTTGGAGTTTACAATGTTATTAAAACAATAACAAACACTGGCTAAATATTTACACTCAGAAATACACCAAACATCAAGGTTCGGAATAACTTTTTTATGTGACAGGTGCTTGTCATTTATTTTCATGTTGACAGAAAGTTCTTCCGAAATATGTTTAACTCTAAAACTTGTAGTCAACACAGACCAAGGCAGAACACGAGCACCCTCTATAAGAAACTTGCCACCATATACCAGTTAACTAATATATCACAGCAACTAAGACCAAAGCTCCACAGAGCAATGTCAATGCACATCTGTTTTACTTAATTCCATTTAATAAGCAATTTTGACCAAAATTCTAAGTCAAAAAGGACATAACTTCAACAATATAGCTTTCAGAATAATGTCCTGTGTCTTGCAACTGTGCCTTGTAATGATAATCAAGTATTTCAAGTGTCGTGTTGATATCTTTAAGTGTTTCAGTAATTAGCTACATTAAAGTTTTTACATGACAATGACAACAATGACCACGCAGCAATCATAATAGTTCGACTTTTTCTTTGAAACAGACAAGCTAAAAATGACAGTTGCATCAAGCGTCTAATTGATTGTTTTCAATCAATTATCAGTTGTTTGATCATTTAATCATCAAAACAAAACATATTTTGTGTTTCTGACGAATCAATTCTAAGGTTAAAAAACTATTAAATGAAATCCAGATATAACTCAAATATGTTCCTGATTATATCATACTTAAATTATTTACACAGCAACAATTTTCAAGATTTTCCGAATCACAACTTTGTAAAGCAATGTACAGGATTTATTTTGGGCCATTTTGACAACCGATATTCTGTCGAGTTCCCAATGGCAAAAAGTATTTTTTTTTCCTAATAGCAAGGCAAAAATTCCCGATTCAAATGAGATAAAAAAATGTGAAAAAAAATTACAGCATTTCAAATGTTTATTGAATTTCTTAATCATTTAAATAACAAAGTTAATCATTTAAAAAATAAAAATAATATTTGTCATTTTTTTAGTTTTATTTGATTATCTTAAGTCATTTTTACAGTGTGATTTTTTCCCAATTTTGTCCAAAATGTGGCAAAAATTCCCTATTCTGGGGGTCGGGTCATGTTCCCAAAATGCCGAGAAAAAACACTGATGTAGTAAATTGACTATAATTGGACTAGAAGAAAAAGATCTGTCTATAGTTACCCAATAAAAAACATAGGTCAAAAAACTTTTCTAATGTTTATATCTAGACACTCTTTTTAAGAATATGGGATATTATTTGTCCCAAATATTCTCTTACTTCAGATTTTGCAGTTAGAAACTTTAAGGTTGGCAACAAAAAATATGGGTGGGCAGGGTAAACATAGACGCAACTACTTCTTTACAAGGTAATTTTAACTGAGATTAATGAGATTAAGTGATGTTTGAGGAAGACAATATTTCACAACAGACAAACAAACAGTAAAACATCTGTACAAAATACTTGACCAAAATATCAGAAAACAATATCAAATATTATACCCACAAAACTGTATAAAGATTTTCCACAAACAAATAAAATCGAATTACTCAGTAATTAAACACATTCAATGCTGAAAATAAAAATTAATTAAAGAAGCAGATGTATTTATGTTTCAATAGTCTTCAGCATCTAAATTTGTAAAATTTAAGGTATTTGTAGTATATAAATGCAAAATGTACCGACAGAATTTAAATCATATTACATACATTCAAAATTCCTCATCCAGACAAAATGATAAATCTCAGAACAACATCTGTCTTGCTTTTCTGCCAAAAAATGATATAGATTCTTATCTTTGTATGTGTTTTCTTCAATGGAGCACAAAACTTTGATGACAGAAATGTCGCATCGGTATGTAAAATTAACTCAAATGTTTTCTGAAATCTTTTTCTACAATTTAAAACTTAGGTCCCTACCTAAGTAAGGAGGCAATATATAAGCGTAGATATAGAGTGATGGGCCCCTACATCTCCCAGAGTCGATGGTTCGTATACATTTGCACACAAAGATTCAATTACATTTTGAGAAATAAAACAGTATTAAGGTGCTTATTATTATTATTTGCAAATATAAAATATTGAGGAAATATAGAAATCCATGAAGTTGTTTATTCTCATTTTCTAAAAGTGAGTGATTTTATTGTTTAAATCTGCATATCATTGATTTTATCTGTGATGTGGGAAGAGAATTCAAACCATTGGTGATAAACAGTGAGTAACCTTTAACTGATTATATAAGATTTCGAACTAATTAGGAAAATATTTTATATGAGTAACTAAAATTATGTATCAGGTAATACCAATTCAACACTCAATTTCCGACTCTTGAATGGCAACAAAATTTAAGGGTAAAAATCAAGAACAAAATCTGACAAAAACTTGGGGAAATGTTTCAAGTTAATCTGATTTCCTGATCTATACACAACTAAAAAATGAAGTAGAGAAAACTTGACTACATTCTGTAGATAGAAAACATTTCATTTTGGAATTTATAAGGCTCCAGAATGGTTGATAAACAGTTTAAATAATCTTGTTACCGATAATGTATCTACCACATGGTACTATACAAAATACAGACCTGTAATTAATGTAACCTGTTTTATGATAAAACACTCCTTTGAGTGTGCAGGCCATGTTGAAAAATAGTTTATCAAAGAAAATTGTATTATTTGGGTTAGTGATGAATATCTCATGAATCATTTACATAGGCCAGCATGACAGCACACTGACCCCTAAGTCAAAGTTGTGTAACAGATTTCAATATCAATTTAATACACAGTCAAACCAGAGTGAACAGTGACCTATGAATAGAGGTCATCTGTGAACAGAGGTCATCTGTAAATATAAGTAATTCATCTGTGAAAAGAGGCCATCAGTAAATATAGGTCATCTGTGAACAGAGGTTATCTGTAAACAGAGGTCAATGCTTATACTGTCATGTTATACATGGAATGAGCATGACATAAATTTCAAAACATGTGAACAGTGGCCATCTGTGAATAGAGATTGCCAGTGACTAAAGGTCACATCTGTAAATAGAGGTCACCTGGGAATAATTGTCAGTATTTAATATAAATTGATGTAAACAAATAAATCAACAAATATAAGTCAACTACGTATAAATTAAATTGAGTACAGTGTAACTTCTAAATACCAAACCCTCTGAAAACCGGGAACTTCAAAACTTTGAATAAGTTTTTTGGTCTCAATTTTTGCCTTCAAATATTTCTGCTTCCATACAGTCAAAAATTCTGAATACTGGACCTTCTAAATTCTGAACACTTATATAACCATTTTTAGACCATTCCCACATACATTTACTACTGAAAAATGAACAATTCAAGCCCCCAAAGCGTTGGGAGTTTACTTTGACATCCTAGCCTTAGAATCACAATGCATCAAACAAATTAAATTTAGGTTTAGTAAAACACAATGAAACAAAGTTATTAGCGGACACTATGATTATGCAATTAGCAGTATTTTACAATGAAATGACATGAGGTCATGTTACGGGTTAATGTCAATACATACGAAGATTGTTAAATTTAATTGCCCTATTATAGACACGTGCACTAGATACAATGAACTAATTTGGTTAATCTTTAACAAAATACAAAGGAGATTTCGTAACTTCAAAGTTTGGAACTGTCAGAGTTTTATGATTTAGATGCAAAAGACCTTTTAAAGAATTTTATTTTATGAAATTATAATGATTTTTGAAAATGAGTGAAACACTTGAAACGGTGAAGGATCGAACTGTCCTTTGAAAACAAAATTACAATGATTCATGAGTTGTTTCGTATTCCGTTCACATAGAATAACTAATGGTAATGTGTATACGCAACTGCTGTTCAAATGAAGTAATAACACATACATCAACACCTTCTCTGGTTAAAACACTGAAAACTTTGGAAAACCTGAAACTTCTGAAAACTTTTCTACATTTAGTCCAATAGGAGTTTAATACTCAGAAAAGACACTGTAAACACTTTGATTTTCTTTTATGGTTGTATGTCAATTGCTTTTTTTTTCTTGCATAATGTATATATATACCACTGCATTGTTATGTACTTTTTGTATATTTCAAGCTATGTTTAGAGGCCCGCATGGAAGATTAGGAAAACAATGTGAACATTTTTTTATAAATCTATGTCAATGTTATTATTAATATTATTACAATCCTTATTATTGTACAGGCCTATTTCTTCTCTCCTTAAGTTGGGCCTTTTTTCGCAGGTTTGACTGTACGTGTTACTTTCCTTGAATTCAAATGTTTTTCATACAGGCTTATCAGCAACTTACCTGCATAGATGAAAAGAGAACTTTTATTATTCCACATAAAACATAAATCAAGATTTTAAATTTTACATCCTAGACTCTAAAATTATTAAATTGATTCCAAGATGTACATTTCTATCAATAATGCTTTAGTTTTATGTGGCCAGGCAGTAATTTATTTTCAACAGTTTAAAAATTTAATACAATGCTCCTATCCATAACAAAGTAAAATATATGACAACAGAATAGGTAGCAGGGGCTAATCAGTTCGTATTCTGAAAAGCACTTAATGACCCTGCAGTAGATTACTTCAATCAAATTTTGCAGGGAAAAGTGAGAATCATCCACATTTCTAGCCCACTACATCTCAATTGATGCCCAAGCTCATCACTGATTGATTTTAATGACATGAATCTCCTGGTCTCCAATTTGATGACTCTACACAATGTTCAAGCTCAACACAGACTAATTTAGACATCTCATTCTCAACTGACTGATCAAACAGGTATGAATCTCCTTCTGGTCTTGGACCAACATTCAGGCATTATGAACTGATCTTGCCAAGATGAGATGATAATTACAATAACAAAAAAAAAAAAATTTTTTTTGCACATTAATGATAACAACAAATCATTACAACATTCTAGAAAACTGACTGATTTTAGAGTTATATGTTGATTTTGTAACCAATACTAACATCATAAAAATGATGTACCAAACATCCCCTAATGAACACTCCCAAGTACACTTTATCAGGGATGACAATGAACACCAATTTTACAATTTGAATATTTGGTTGTCCTTCCTAATATTCATTCAAACAGGAAGTAGGCTAAAAATCAGACAAATTGTGCATTAAATTTGGGATAATTTAAAATGAGTTCTTACAATTTTGACAAATATTTACTAAATAAATACTAATAGAACATTACAATTTAATTCTTTTAATTATAACAAAAATTGACCCTAATCTTACACAATTTCCGAACACTTCTTTCCTTACAGTGACTGCACGGGAACTTGTAGACCAGACAAGACATTGCCAAATATAACATGGCCAGGACATAGCAGCATGTAACATTGGCTAGTAATAAGTGATGGCCTCGTATATGATGTTAATTAAGACACTTGTTGATACTGACTAATAACCTACAATTATTAACTGTCAACATAAAGGAGTAACATTGAGAATACAATTGATACAATACAGTATGACGCATTCTTTGACTTCAAAACATTAGTTCTAAAACTACCACATAACTATATTTTGTCTGATATTCAATTGAATATTGGTTGCCGTACCAACATCTTATGTATTATTTTGAGTCTTCAAGTTGTTTGAACACTATTTGAATGCAGCAATTTAATGTCAAAGATTATGGAAGTACGTATGATGAGTCATTTGGAGTGTGATATATGAAAGGGGCATTCAATAGAGAATATTAGGTAGAATTTGTTAAATTACTTCAGGTTTTTACAAACAAACTAAACAGTTGACGCAATTGTTAATTGAATTTTAATCCTCTTTGACCTATAATCATGTGAAGTAATAGTTTGATTTGATTGACAAGCTTGAGAATACTAAAAAAACAAGTATTCACAAAATTTTGAAGTTTTTAAAATTAAGTGTTTAAAAATTTAACCAAATTGAAGAATATAAGACTGTCATGTTATAAGAAGAATACAACGAGAGATTAAAGCCTAAAAAAAAATCCAAGATGTTGATGAGGTATTTGACAACATACTACATGACCATCCTGAAAATTTCATTGACTTTTAAGAAACATCCGTTATTTTTTTACAGCAGGACTGAAAATTAACACACAAGAAATACTACATATGTCCTAATAACCCCAAATTTTTATTGTATCCCAAAAACCATTATTTTTTCAACTTGATCAGTTATTGTTTGAATATTTTTTCAGCACATATATTACTTGGTGGATTATAGAAGCGATTATAGTAGGTTGTTTTTTTTTGCTTTTCTCAAAAAGGGTGGGGGTGGTAATTTGGGGAGGAGCATTTATTGGGGAATATGGAAGATTCCCAGACAAAAACAGGTACACTGATTCTCTATCCAGTCGGAAAAAAACAACCAACATCATCTTTCTGCCAGAATAACCCACATGAATCATACCTTAAAACGTGATAGCTGCCAAACTATTAGGAAAATGCAATTACATTGATAAAGCAGAACATGAATTGAATAAACAAGCTGAAATTATGGAGGAGTTTTCAAATAGAGAAAAACAAAAACTTCACAGACACTTTAACGTAAAAACTAAATAAGTTGAACAACATACCACTCAGGAACGTCATATGCATTATGCAAGTCATGAAATGTTGTAGAAATTCATAGAGAGCATAGCAAGGAAATTGTAGGTGGAATGTAGTCATTAATATGCGTAAATTACATGGCCAATCACTAATAGCTTACACTAAAGGGTAATCTAAAGATACACTTAGGCACAATTTTACCTAACGATATACTTAGACACAAATTAAGAAAATCACTTAGAATCACTTAAAGGTTTTTGTAATGAGTTTTTTGCGAGGATTTTTTTCTTTGAATACTAAAATTAAGAAAATTAATAATAATAGATGATAATTTTAATCTAACTACAGACATATCCACTAGTAAATGATAATTCTCTGCCCACACTACCTTTACAGTGATTTTTTTTCATATATTTTAAGGCCAAGTATCGGCTGTTTCCCCTTGCCCCAAAAAGTTACATTACCCCTTAAAAATGCTATATAAACAAGTGACAGTTTTTCAAATTTTCCCCTTTTTTCTGATTTATTGTGCTATAATTTCCCCTTCAGAAAGCCGCAAGCATTTTTCAAAATTCCAAAAAAAATCACTGCTTTAAGGGGCTCCATTATAAATAAGAGCATATTGTTGCTTTAGCAGCTTTCTCTATGTCATAAGATCATAAAAAATGTAAAATGTACTAAACATATTGAATTATGATCTGTGATATACCAGTATTAATTAATTCATACTGATTGGTTTTGACTTGTTTTCACAATCGAAAACTGCATAATCAACTCCTTCAAGTTTTTAGTAATAACTTGAATATTTGTTAAGACATAATGTTGTAAAACAACATTCAACAGACATCTCTTGTAATCTACTGATAGAAACTATGAGTCTAATGATTTTACTTACTTACTTGGAAATGATAACAAACACCCGAGGGATCTTGTCTTTGGCCAAGAACAGATGATACTTAACGGGTTGAGGGGCAGGCGGGAGGAGGCCGAAGCTCTCTTTTGGAATGACATGTTGTGGTATGACATAATATTAACTATGTCGCAAACATGTTGTGGTATGACATAATATTAACAATGTCATAAACTTGTTGTGGCATAACATAATATTAACTATGTCAAAAACATGTTGTGGTATGACATAATATAAACTATGTCACAAACATGTTGTGGTATGACACAACATTAACTATGTCACAAACATATTGTGGTATGACACAATATTAACTATATCAAAACACGTTTTGGGAGAACACATATTAACTATGTCATAAACATGTGACAGAACACAATATGAACTATGTCATAAACATGATGTGGTATACCACAATGTTGAATATGTCATAAAGATTGTAGTGATATGACACACTAAAAAAATTCTGTTCTGCAGTGTAAAAATAAATGTTTGTTATTTGCTGTGGTATATTTCCTTCTCTCAAATGGCAAAAGGAACATCGTGGGTCAGAGTTCAATAAAAATATTAGCAGATAGATGTCAATTTACATAAAACAAGCAAATCACAAATTGAGAAAAGCAGAGCTCTACTTCCTGTTACACAGAAATGAAATCATACAGAACTGATTCCAAGCTCAAACTGTTCAGCTTTGTTCCTCCATGAACTAAATATGTATACATGTATTTCCTATACAGCTAGTTACAAGAATTTATTACTGTCAATGCTCATTAAAATAGTATAACTTAAGAAGGCAACGTAGCTAAGGACTTTGAAGTAGCAAGTTCTTAAAAGTATTGATTATATTATCCACTATAAAATACACATGAAACGAATGTTACAAATTGAGCTAATTACTAAAAACAATCCCAAGATAGATTTAAATCTGTTAACAGACTCCACCCAGTCAACAGACCCCACCCAGTCAACAGACTCCACCCTGTCAACAGACCCCACCCAGTCAACAGACTGCACCTAGTCAACAGACTCCACCCAGTCAACAGACTGCACACACTCATATAATCCAAACACTTACCACTAAGATGATTGTTTTGAACATAAACATAACACCCTTGGTAATGATGAGGGTAAGTGGCACACTTAAAAATAATCTTAACTTAAAAACAGCTATCCCAAGTAAATGAACTTATTTCATCATACAAAAAATATTTGTTTCCAGAACACAACTGAATTTTGTGCTCACTAACAAAATTATCCCCACTGACCTAATTTTCAGTCCACTAACCCAACTTCTCTTAACTGACCCAAATTTCTCTCCACAAACAAATTTTCTCCAATGACCTAGTTTTCTGCCCAATGACCCAATTTCTCTTCACAGATACAAATATCTCTCCACTAATCCAATTATCTCCATTGACCCACTTTTCTCTCCACTGACCCAATTATCTTTACTGACCTAATTTCCCATCACTGACCGCCCCAAAATATATTTGGTTCAAAGCGTTCTCTAATATTTTTCATAGCACAAAGTTTTAACCCTGATAAGAATGATTTAATTACTGACTGACTTTGAACAGCACCAAGACATGTCAATGACTGATAGATTAGGGGTATGAAGAACCAACAGTTTCAATTAATAGCCTGATGATCAAGTGCAGTAATGAAGCAGGCCAGATAACAAATAGACAAACAAGTTACCCTCAGAAAGACTGAAGTGAGAATTATATACTAAGAAAACCAATTAAATGGCAAGCATGTACTTCACCATCAATATATTTCCTAGCATAACATCAAGAGCAAGTATATGACAACTTACACAGTACTTTACAATGTAATGAATAATGACCTTAATGGTTTTCTAGATCACATTGTAGAAATATATATATATACACAGTGAAACCTGTGAAGAAAGACCACCTTAGGGAGATAACCAATATGGCTTTTATACACAGTTGGCTTTCATTCAGATGTTATATGATATTTTTTATCAATACATACAATTATCTACGTAGTCCTTGTTCACAGGTGACCTCTATTTATATTGACTTTTAACTCATGTTTGACTGTACACACATATTATTTGTAAAGCATAAAATGCGTGAAGTGAATACAAAAATCTGACTATATATACATGTATATTTCGGGCACATGATGGCAGTGAAGAAACAAACATGAAAGGCACTTTCCATCCATGTATGCCCATGTTGAACTGAACCCAAGATATATATATATATATATTCATTGTGAAAACCATGAGGTGTATTTATGCTGTAGAAGACTGGTAACACAGAAAAATAAATCATTCACTAGAATATTGGTGTTAACAGTATATTGGGCGAACGTGATTCCCACAGTGTATGATAAAATATTCCAGGAAAACTTTTAAGAGCATATTGACAAATACAGATGTTTATATGTGTATCATATAACCACAGCACATTATAAAAAACAAGTTTTATCAGACCAGACAACTCTATACACACACACAATACTCTGACAACATAAACAACATCATTTACATGAAACAACAAGTATGAAGAAATAAATAAACTGAGAAAAGAAGGGTTAACTTACAACCTGCAGTGCTGGTACTTGGGCCGGGAGGTTTATCCATATCGGTAGAAACAATTTCACATGTATTACTGATATATGCCACTTTGAATGTAAAGTAAATCACTTATGAAAATCTCCAGCAGAAAATTAATATCCCACCTTGGGATAACAATTTATTAATCACCAGCACTTTTCTTGGCTTATAAACAAAGAAAATGTGCCACAGAGTGACAAACGAGTATAATTATCACGACACAATTTTGATCTTTAAATGGTCCGAGGGATAGACACACAGCTATATTACAATCCGTCTGTCTCAATGAATCAACAGATAGAAACACCACCAGTAAGACTGTAAGTAAAATAATCATCAAAAAAAGGCAGAAATACACGAATTTACGAATTACATATTCTATTCCCAGAAAATAGAGATAGCAGTATTACCATGCAGGTTGTGTTATTCTTTGACAATAAACAACCCTTCAACGAGAAATTCCAACTTCACTTCTTGTTCTCTATCTAAAGGCTTTTTGCCAAGGCAGTATGGCAGTAAGATATTGCCAAAGTAGAGAAAAAATTATATAGTTCCTCCTGATGATGGTGTTTCACATACATACATATCTATCTCATATTTCAGGCTGTCTCTGTGGGGTTTAGAAAATAATATATCTCTGATGCTTTTAAAATTTTCCCTAAATTCATTTATTTGCCGATCAAAAACAATTTGAAGCAACTGGTTCTAAGAACTATAGCAAATTTGTTTGAACTAGAAAGGAATCTATGTCACTATATTTCACATCAATACAACACACTTCCAATTAATCACCAGTGCAACACTTGTTGATAAAAGCCTCCAGTTATTTGTTTGTTCTAATTATCAAGCTAAAACATTAATTAAATCCCAATTAATTTAAAGCCCTTTAATGAAATCAATGGTAGTCTAGTTATCTAGTGAGATAACTTTATCTTTACCCAAGTAATTAAATATCCAATCTTAGCTGAAACCATTTAAGTAGGTCAATATATATGTTATAAGCACAAACATTCATATATGTTGCAAATATACGTGCATTCTTTTTCCATTTCAAACATCCAAATTAGTATATAACTGCATGAATACACATACTTCATCCAGACTTTAAAAAAAATACAGATGTTTAACTACAAAATAACATGAATAGTGAAGATAAAATAGAACAGTTAACATCCAACAGAGAATTGTTAATATTATAAAGAATGTGGCTGAGTTAAGTGAAGCATAGGATGCTATATTTCTCTGTGCCAGCATCTGTAGATAGTTAAACATATGATGATACATAAATCATATATACAAGTACTGTTTCATGGTGTTATACTTTACACAGTTATTGTTCGTCCTTTACAATCAGTAAGCCATACAACATGAAAATGTGACTCAGAGGCTTAGGACATTAAATTTCATTTTTTTTCGCCAAAAACTAAGCATGAATTTTTTTTTTAATGCAGGACAGCTTTAACTTTTTTTCAACATAATGTTTCATAGCAAAAATTCATACATAGTTTGTTACAGGTTATTTGCAGCTATGACAACAGTTTGTAGCTTGGGGTCTAATATTAGATAATTTGTTTATGCAGAGCACAAACCAAACATAGCATCAAGTTCTCACTCGCAAAAAAGGATAAAATAATATTTCTGCAGTGAGTAAATACTGTTCTTTAGTGAAACAACTGATGCAAAAATGTAGATCCAATTAATTGGCAATTCTAAAACTTTTCAAAAAAATACTGAAAAACATTTTTTGCATTTTTTTTTCAAATTTTAATCACAAAAGATTACCCAAGTATAAAACAAATTATCTCTCTACAAAATACAGAAAAGTAACACTAATAGTTTTTTTTTCAAATCTTAATCAATACAGACATCAAAGAATGAGGGTTGTTCACATTTAAATGGACAGTGTACAGAATTTGTCTATACCTGATATACCCCTAATATACCCTAATTTCTAGAGTTTGTTGTAACAAATTTTGGATGTAACGACTGTTTTTGAAGGTCAAGTCAAGTATCTATAGTCAATCAACATTTTCATTTCACCAAGAAAGGGTGGGGACATAAGTTAGGGGAGGGGGGCATTTATTTGAAAATATCAACAAGATCCAAACAGACACTAACATAAACTCACATAATTAAGAAATTTACGAAATTCTTTCCCGACCATCGTTTCACTGGATTCATTCAGGTAGATTATGTATAAGTAGGGGGTCTATACTAGAAAACACGCCATTAAAATGATAAATCCACCACACACACATAAACGTAATGTAACAAACATACAAACACTTACTTGCTTGAACATTTACAATTATTTTTAATATATCACAATAATTTGTCATCATTAGATCACCTGTAATGATATTAATTGGCAATTGAGGTTCTAATTACAGTCAATTAACACAGCGTTTAATTACGTAATGCATGATTTTCAATGTTATAATTATAATTAACTAAACAGCTAAATGCTCAAGGGCGAGTTCATTATAAGCTCAATGTTAAGATTTTTATCACTGACCAGGGTTATTTATCCAAGCTAACAAAGATTAGACTGGCTATTAAGAAAAAAACACAGGAGGACTATGATTATCTACAAGCCATCAGGTAACATCATGGCCCATCATGGTTCATTATTGTTCCTCTCGTCTTGACAATGGTTAGTTATGGCTCACCTTGATTAGCTATATGGTCACACCATGGTCAGTTATGGTTCAAATAGTGTTCCCTTCATCTAGACCATGGTTAGTAACGATTTATTTTGGTTGCCTATGGTAACACCATTGTCAATTATGGTTCATCATGATGGCAAAATGTGCTTCATCTAGCATTAACTGATTATCATTCTAATAAGGCAGGATTAGCTAAATTAACAAGATAATAACTAAAAATTGGCCTCATACAGGCTTGATAAAACGTTGATAATGAGAGCTTGAAAAACAGTTGTAGTAATGAGGTGGTCACATTATCAAGTTGAATTTTAGAGGGAAGTTAGTGAAAGCCCGTCAAAAAATAAGTGTTCATTGTAACAAGGTGGTTGTAATATTGAGGAGGTCACAAGACAAGGTTTTACTGTATTTGTCCAACATAACAGGTAGCAACATAATACTCTTGAATCCATCTTTAAGTAACACTTGATGTTCACATTGATTAACATTGATTAAGTATGTCATAGCAGTATTTTTCTGCATGAACTGATATTTTGTATATAAATATAAAGCCTATGTTCCCAACACGAATGATTTGATTAAATATAAAGAATGCAAAAACAAGTCAGTAACCATGAAAGAATGTTATACCATGGTAACATATGGTTCCTCCAAGGTCTCATTCTGTTAAGTTAAACCTAAGCTAAATCATACACAATATGATATAAAAATATCATCACAGTTAACCATTTTAACTAAACTTGATTTCACAACGATGAGCTAGTCCTGAATATACAACCGGAGATATTGATTTTTTATGATATTGATATGTGATTTCCTAATACTTGTACTAAATGCCAGGACACACCCAGCCCCTTGTAATTTGAAAGGGCCAAGAAAGCAATGGGGCTATAAAAAGGGATGATCAGTTTATTGAGAATAATCAAAGCAAGGGGATTGATTGTCCAGATTGTTCATTCATTTCATTAATAGGAGAGACAACTGGTATGCATGTTGGTTCTGTGATTGCATTCATATCAACAAATAAACTATCATATAACATAAATTTTTGTGAGAAATTCATACATAAATTTGCATAATTAATCAATAAATTGATAGGAATAAATACAGACAAGTGTAACATGATAAACCCTTAGAAAAGGTAATCTTTGCAATAAAAACAGAAGCATGTTAGCAGTAATTATGATAAACAGTGCCTTTTCAAGGAGACATAATATGTAAATATTGAAAATAAAACCCACAAAAGTCTTGTCATCAAATACAGGTTCAGAGATATCAAGTCTCATCAGACCAAGCTGTCAGTGATTTAATGGTTCAAAGCTGGAATGAACATCAAGGTATCCTAGTTCATCTTATGTAGTTCTGTCAGTGTATCATGAATGGTTCCCAGTTCATCTTATGTAGATTTGTCAGTGTATCATGAATGGTTCCCAGCTCATCTTATGTAGTTCTGTCAGTGTAACTTGAATGGTTCCCAGCTCATCTTATGTAGTTCTGTCAGTGTAACTTGAATGGTTCCCAGTTCATCTTATGTAGTTCTGTCAGTGTAACTTGAATGGTTCCCAGCTCATCTTATGTAGTTCTGTCAGTGTAACTTGAATGGTTCCCAGCTCATCTTATGCAGTTCTGTCAGTGTAACTTGAATGGTTCCCAGTTCATCTTATGTCGTTTTGTCAGTGTATCATGAATGGTTCCAAGCTCATCTTATGTAGTTCTGTCAGTGTATCTTGAATGGTTCCCAGCTCATTCCATGTAGTTCTGTCAGTGTAACTTGAATGGTTCCCAGTTCATCTTATGTCGTTTTGTCAGTGTATCATGAATGGTTCCCAGCTCATCTTATGTAGTTCTGTCAGTGTATCTTGAATGGTTCCCAGCTCATTTTATGTAGTTTTGTCAGAGTATCATGAATGTGTACTGAGTTTGTTTACCCTCGCCTCCAGGTTATTCCCATATGGGCGAGCATGTGTATCATGAATGGTTCCCAGTTCATCGTATGTAGTTTTGACAGTGTATCTTGAATGGTTCCCAGCTCATCTTATGCAGTTCCGCCAGTATCAATGGTTCCCAGCTGACAACAGCAACAGTTTTAAGCATTGTTTTAATGGTTCCCAGCCAAGTCACAAATACTTCCCATGCTCAGTATCAGCACAAATTTATATAGCTTTTTGAAAACTTCATTTATGATAAATGGCAAAAAAAGAATTCAAGCTAAGCTGCAGAAAGTGTAGGATTTTCCCCTGGAGGAGACACACATGGAAAAACATGCTCCACATACCAAAATTCAAACCATTAAAATGATATAAAACACTCACAAGTATTATATGCCAGGCAAGCTAGTATACACAGCTAGATTTATATCTATATATTCTATATCTCTGTATCAACTGAAAATGGGTAATTGTGCTTGTACAAAGTAAGGCCAACACAAAATAATGTGACTTTCTAAAGGTATATTTAAACAATCAATAATCTAATCATTTAAGCTAAAATTTACAAAAAAAATAGCAAAATTTTTTGAATTCCTAACTGAAAATTTAAGAAAAGTAAATTATTGGGGGAAGCCAATGGAAAAATTCATTCAAACAATAAATGCAAAAAAAAAAGAAAAAAAATGCGAAATGAAACACCCTGAGGGATTCATTGAGAGCAATTTGGTAAGTCAAAAATAAGTCACAAACTATCATCAGGAACCTGTGAAATGAAACACCCTGAGGGATTCATTGAGAGCAATTTGGTAAGTCAAAAATAAGTCACAAACTATCATCAGGAACCTGTGAAATGATACACCCTGAGGGATTCATTGAGAGCAATTTGGTAAGTCAAAAATAAGTCACAAACTATCATCAGGAACCTGTGAAATGAAACACCCTGAGGGATTCATTGAGAGCAATTTGGTAAGTCAAAAATAAGTCACAAACTATCATCAGGAACCTGTGAAATGAAACACCCTGAGGGGATTCATTGAGAGCAATTTGGTAAGTCAAATTTTGTCACAAACTATCATCAGGAACCTGTGAAATGAAACACCCTGAGGGGATTCATTGAGAGCAATTTGGTAAGTCAAATTTTGTCACAAACTATCATCAGGAACCTGTGAAATGAAACACCCTGAGGGATTCATTGAGAGCAATTTGGTAAGTCAAATTTTGTCACTAACTATCATCAGGAACCTGTGAAATGAAACACCCTGAGGGATTCATTGAGAGCAATTTGGTAAGTCAAATTTTGTCACAAACTATCATCAGGAACCTGTGAAATGAAACACCCTGAGGGATTCATTGAGAGCAATTTGGTAAGTCAAATTTTGTCACTAACTATCATCAGGAACCTGTGAAATGAAACACCCTGAGGGATTCATTGAGAGCAATTTGGTAAGTCAAAAATAAGTCACAAACTATCATCAGGAACCTGTGAAATGAAACACCCTGAGGGGATTCATTGAGAGCAATTTGGTAAGTCAAATTTTGTCACAAACTATCATCAGGAACCTGTGAAATGAAACACCCTGAGGGGATTCATTGAGAGCAATTTGGTAAGTCAAATTTTGTCACAAACTATCACCAGGAACCTGTGAAATGAAACACCCTGAGGGGATTCATTGAGAGCAATTTGGTAAGTCAAATTTTGTCACTAACTATCATCAGGAACCTGTGAAATGAAACACCCTGAGGGGATTCATTGAGAGCAATTTGGTAAGTCAAAAATAAGTCACAAACTATCATAAGGAACCTGTGAAATGAAACACCCTGAGGGGATTCATTGAGAGCATTTGGTAAGTCAAAAATAAGTCACAAACTATCATAAGGAACCTGTGAAATGAAACACCCTGAGGGATTCATTGAGAGCAATTTGGTAAGTCAAAAACTATCATAAGGAACCTGTGAAAGCTTTAACATGGATAAAGTCAGGTATGCCTCCACTTCTGTCTCTCTAAATCTACATGGATAAAGTCAGGTATGACCCCACTTCTGTCTCTCTAAATCTACATGGATAAAGTCAGGCATGCCTCCACTTCTGACTCTCTAAATCTACATGGATAAAGTCAGGCATGCCTCCACTTCTGACTCTCTAAATCTACATGGATAAAGTCAGGCATGCCTCCACTTCTGTCTCTCTAAATCTACATGGATAAAGTCAGGCATGCCTCCACTTCTGGCTCTCTAAATCTACATGGATAAAGTCAGGCATGCCTCCACTTCTGACTCTCTAAATCTACATAGATAAAGTCAGGCATGCACCCCATGGCTCTATGGCTCTCTAAATCCACCCAAAGGCATACAAAATAATTCACATTCTTCTGAAGTCAGTCTAGTCTGCCAGCTTAGCTCAATAGGAAAAATGTCAGGTCTAAGGACAGAAGAAACACATGCCAGTTTTTCATCAGCCTCAACAAACAGGAAATGGTTTAAATCTACATTTATATGAGTCACTTTAAGTAAGCAATATCTTCCTTTAGTATCATTTACATAACTAACAATTTACCACTGAGTAGTGTTCACACAAATAACATTAAACATTTATCTATCTATTTGTCTTCAAACAACAATATTTTAGTAGGTCCAATCATCATGAATTGAATTCACTTTGGTCAAAAGATTTTTATTCCAAGATTGTGTTCTTAAATAAGAAAACCACAGTGTATACATTAATATAGTCAAACCTGTGAACAAAGGCCACCCTTGGGAAAGACAAAATGTAGCCTTTATATACAGATGGCCTTTATTTGGAGGTCAGTTTGTTCCAAATAATCAATGATATTTTTTTCAAAGAATGGTCTTTATTCACAAGGCAGTCTTTTTTCAGAGGTGGCTGCAAACACAGGTTAGACTGTTCACAGCTACTAAAAGATAAATAAAATCACCAAAACAACATGTTTTTTTTTCAAATTCAAATATGTCAGGATTTTGTTCACAAAGTAAATACATATCATGATTTTTAAAACATCCATAAATATTTTTACACATTATTTTGGACCACTTCACTCTCAATAATAGTTGAGAGGCATTTTTAAAGATACATGTTTAAGCCAACATCAGGTTAAAATCAGAAGAGAAGATATAATGCCAATTTACAAAGTTGATCTAAATCAGAGTTTTCTGTGGTCTATGATGTATATTTATATATATATATACAGAGCAACCTCTCCAGAGCGGCCCTCTCTTTAGCAACAATCTCCCTTCAATAACAGCATTATGTTTCTCAACTGTACAAGTTAATTATTCATTTAATCTCCCTACAATAACAACATCTCAAGAACAACATAATTTTGCTTCTCCCAAAGGGTGTTGCTTTGTAGAGGTTACATATATAATTAAGAGTACCTATTGTTCATATGATGATCTTTATCCTCAGATGCAGTGATTTTTTACCTTTTTTCTTTGGATCCAGTAAATGGACCTTCCCATTTGAAAATACAGACTTTTTTTCCCAATTCCAAACCTAAAAATTCCCAATTATGGCATTACATCACACATTTTTTCCCAGTTGGACTCTTTCCCAAAATTACAAATAAAATCTACTAGTGAATAATAACTAGAGAGAGAGACAGAGAGAGAGAGAGAGAGAGAGAGAGAGAGAGAGAGAGAGAGAGGGAGAGAAAGATAAGGGGGGAGAAAAAGAGAGAGAGAGAGAGAGAGAAAGAGAGAGAGAGAGAGGGAGAGAAAGATAAGGGGGGAGAAAAAGAGAGAGAGAAAGAGAGAGAGAGAGAGAGAGAGAGAGAGAGAGAGACAGAGAGAGAGAGAGAGAGGGAGAGATACAGAGAGAAATTAACGACAGTTTACCAACCACAGGAATGTCCAACTAAAACTAAAAACAGAAAAACAAATTCCTCATATTATTTACCTGCCTAATTCAGTAAAGTGAAAAAAAATAAAACAGTTTCAATTCATTCGCACAAACAACACTCTGCAGGTGCAGGATATCATATTCATAAAAAAAAAATAGGAAACAATGAGAACTTGAAGTATTAATGCAATTAATGCTTCAATTAAAGTACATATGTACTGTTATACTGTCACTGGGCCAGCAGTCAAAATAATATGATGTACAGTGTAACTCCTGAATACTGAACAGCCATGGGACTTGTAGAAAAGTTCATTTTTTTAGAAGTTTCCATTTTTTTGTAAGTTTTCAGCATATGAACAAGTGCAGGCATTTTTTATGTATGTGTTACTACTTCAAATGAGCATCAGTTTCATATACTCAGTCTCGATTGTTCTTGTATGTGAACATAAACCGAACAGGCAGATTCACAAATAATATTTATCTGGTACTCCAAAAAATAATTCAATCATTCAATGCTATGCTCATGTTCAAAATAATGATCATTTTATAAATTGCCATTTGACATCTGTAGTACATTTGTAAGTCTAACTACATTGAACTTTGCAGTTTATAGTATGTACAATGGTTTGATCATTAGATGTATCTATTGTAAACTGATTAAGTTTAACCAAATTAGTAATTAGCACATGTGTTAATAATATGGGAATTAAATTCTTTTTATGCTATTTATAAATGTATGATTTGTTTGTTATGTTTGACATTTGACATACGCGTGAAAATAATCAGTTTATCATCATAAAATACCACTAATTACAGAATTACTATGTCCACTCATAACTTTGATTTATGTTTTAATATACCTAATTCCAATTGATTTTAAAGCAACTATAGTTTACATGGAGGTTATAATTTTCAGGTACTCAAACAATAAATGGAGCTAGTTAAAGGTAACTATAGTTTATAGAATATGAACAAGGGAGATTATAAACTGCTTCTGGAAACACATCAAGGGAGATCACTCACATGGAACAGACATTTAAAGATAATAAATAATTAAAATGAACATAAAAGTAGGTGCTTGCGACAAAACATGCAGACAAAATATGAAAATATCTGAGTGGTTAACAAATGCAACATATTATGGCACTAAGCAACCAAAATACTAAAAAAAGAAGGGAGACAACTTTTCTTGAATCAAAAGATAACTCATTCAGAAGATTAGTGCATAAGCAAAAAAATGAGCACCACACTTTATAAATGGGAAATAAATGTAGAATATACGGCGAAAAATGATTGATGGGCACTGATATTGATTGATAAAATTTGTTTACTGAATTAGAGATCAAAGTTATGTCAGCTATCGATGCTGTACAAGCAATATAACCCAATCTGGACGGAACTGAAAATAAATCTCGAAAGGAAAGATGATCATTTTTGCCTCATATCTATAACTGGGAGTCGACTTCAGGGATATAAACTATTATCTAACAATCACTAAAATTTCAACATTTTATTGTTATGGCCATTTTAAATGCAAGACAACAGAAAACATCAGCATTTGAAATAATTATCTATCTAAATAAAGAGATAAAAATCGATACTGAATCAACAACAAAGAGAGTTCAAATTTTAAGAGAATGCATAAAGCTTGTCAACATTATCTTTGTAGCAATAACATGTAAATATATTTCCCTCACCAGGAAATTAATTCAATAAAATAGCATAGATAGACACAGCCAATGACCATAAAACTGTTTTCCTACAATTTCAGATAAAATACACAACAAAAAAAAGCCTCGGAAATGTTATCTTCCTGAAACATGAAGCTGTAACATAAAACTGTTTGCTCTGTACAGACTTTCAATTTTTTCCTGTCCTTTTTTTTACATCATGAAAACAAAAAATAACATATTTTCTAAGAACATTTTGAAATCATGGAAACAAATCAGACCTATACCATGGGATTTTAACACCAAATGTGAGTAACATTACCCACTATATGAACATCTAGCTAAATGTCCCATGTTATACATTGAGTAGATGGAGTTCCCCGAAACATTCAATAAAAGAACCAAGAAACTAGCCACTGAGGTGTAGGGGTGGGGGTTGGGGTGTTGGAGGGGCTCAAGGAAAGGGACTAAAGAATATTAGGACTGTATTCAACAAAACCCCATTACATGAACGTGTCAACAAGACCAACCTCATTGCAGCAAACCACACATATACCCAGGTTTATCACTTCATCTATATACAGTTTTGCTGTGAACGGAGAATGATTATAACTAACAATTGTTTGCTCTGTTACTTATTATCACTTGATTGAGATTTCTTTAAATTCCATGACAATTTGAGTGGCTATGAAATTGACTGGACTGATTTTCTATTCTATATCTGCTGAAATTGATCACAGAGCTGCATGATATTCTATAATTTACTGAATAATACACTGCAATATTTCATAATTATTACGTTTCATTTTGAAACACGATCAATTCAAAATAGGATGTTTTGTAGCAAAATACAGACATATAAACTGGGTTACATGTACATATGTATGTAAAATGTGCAGTGGTACAAATGTACAAATAACATTCTATTTTAAGTCAGCTATGGCAAGAATGACTGAAATCTAAAGATTATGTAGGCAGAAATATAGAGCTTCATTCGTATTCAGATATGAAGATAATATATATAGATAGAGAGAGAGATAGGGAGATATACATACGTAGAATCTACTGAAAATCATGCAGAAGATGAAATGAAAATCTGCAAAGGGTTAGTCACTACAACATCACACTTCATCCAACAAAAAAAAAATTATCATCCTATGTGGTTAAGTGGTTATTGCCTCTGACTAGTAATCATTAGCCACTCAACCCAGTGAGTTCAAATCCCACATGGAACCGGTCAAATTTCACACATGAGGAAACTGTCCAGCTAGCTTACAGAAGGAAAGCAGTTCTATCCAGTACATGTACATCTGGGGTCCTCCTCCACCATTAGAGCTGGAAAACTTGCCAAAAGACCCTGGTTGTTGGTGCGATGTTAAACCCAAAGCCAAGAAAAAAAATATATTATAATCTTAAAGATACTCGACTCAAGCTCTGTGATTTATTTTTTGAAACTCGGGAACTCTTTATTTGATTGTGATTTTCTAATAAAAACTAAAATCAATAAATATCAATGAATTAAATGCTGTAAATATTTATTACAACATCTACTTACACATATGTCTTCAGACATCACAGACAAACTATTTATTAGTGTTAGTCATGCTACAACTCAGTTTGAATTAGGCAGCACTACATTCTTATATTTATAGAATATCAACCATACTAACACTAATGATTCACTACTAACCATTTAAGTGACTCTTATACATCTTCCTTATTATACTTATCTGTTGTCAGGCAGGAGTTGAGTCCCTTTAAAATACAGTCAAACCTGTGAACAAAAGCCACCCTTGGGAAAGACAAAATGTGGCTTTGACAGACAGATGGCCTTTATTTGGAGGTCCATTTGTTCTAAATAATCAGTAATGTTTTTTTATAGGATGGCCTTTATTCACAAAGTGGTCTTAATTGGAGATGACCACAAACAGGGGTTTGACTGTATAACAGGAGAAAAAAGACTCGATGAAACAGAAGCTGAGACTAAGCATAGAACTTGTTCTCCCCCATACTGTTCTATCATTCACAAGATAGATCAGGGCTGAATAGTTTAACAACACAAACACCAGGAAGGAGTATTTTTACACGCAGGTACACAAATCAATCTTTTTATAGGTTATAAAGATAAGAAGATATCTCTAGCAAGGAATTCTTGCAACAATGGAGAATTATTATTACCACCTGCATTTTCAATCATACGGGTTCATTTTCCATGGCGTATGTAGAATGTAAAGCACATCTATTCTCAGCATTACGCAAAAAGCATTCTTACATTCCAAAACTAAAGGTAAGTATGCATTTTCATATTCATTTTTGAGGATAAATTACGAAAACAGAATACAGCAGGCAATGTCCTGTGTCTTGAAATGTTTTCAAATATTATGGAACTAATTACTAGTAAAAGCAGCAGTAGGTATCATCACAAAGAGTTTGAAGCACATCACTATTCAAACAGAGACATTTCTAGGTTCAATGTATTTAAAGCAGGCTTTTGTTACTTGCAGTGGGGTTATCTATAAGCTCTATTCCTGTACAGGTATTAATCTTTCCTCTACAAATAACTGACTGTATTTTCAATTTCAATGTCACAGAGAAAGTCGCACCTTATTTTTTACCATGCTTGGAGCTATTAACAAGAAGATGACACCCAGTTTATCAACCCCTATCAATAACTTAAGTAGCTAATGCATTATCATAATTTGTTTATTCAGTACTATATACCATTATACTAAAATTATACAAGTCACAATTGTCACCATAAATATATCCATTAATGAGGAATTTTGGCCCAAAAATATACTTGAGTATCAGGCGACTGAGATGACTGACCCTTACTTCTTCCCACTCCCCAGAAATTTTAACAGATCGACCCCTTTTTCTACCCCTATCTTAACATTTTGACCGACCACCTTAATTTTTACCCCATCCCAAAAATTTTATCTGATAACCCATATTTTTACCCCTGCCCTAAATTTTTTATCTGACAACCTATTATTTTATCCCTACCCTAAAAAATTTATGAAACAAATCCTTATTTCTACCCCTTATGTAACATTTTATTGATTCAAAAATAATTAAGAATAATCTTAGGAAGAATATAAAGTTGACAAAATGGAAACAAGAGGGCCACGTCATCATGGCCCTGCATCACTCACCAGAATAAATGTTAATTAACTTGTTACTAAAAAGGTAATAAAGGTACACTTGGGGGCAAATAATGGGGAATAATAGTAAACTCGATAAAGACCATCAAAGGATACTACAAAGGAATATTTGTGATGACTGCAGGATGCCACAAACCAAATTTGGTGATGATCCAACCACTGGTTCATGGAAACAAGCCATTTTAAGGTATTTCGATTTTTAGCGCTAGTGGCCCCTAATTGGGGCCAACCATTTTTATTTCAGCAAATCTGATAGAACACTATCTAAAGATGCTAAAAGATGCTTCAGTTCTGGTGAGCTAATAAAAGGAAGGATGGTAGCATCCATGATTTTTCCCATGGTGCTTTTTGTCTTACCTAGAGATAAATATTTATATAAACAATATAAACATTTGTTTGTTGAGTTTATCATCCCACTTAGCAGATAAACATAAAGTTGATCATGTTTATAACATTTCTATCTCAAAATCTGATTAATTTTATTCCAATTCTTTGAGCAAAATTTAAACTCATTCTATCGGACACTCTTTTATTGAATTCCTGCTTATATCGAAATAATTATAAAGTGCCGAATCTTATCGTTCTTTTTACGTATCAAAAAGATGACTTCTTTTTGTTTAAATTCGTTGTTCTCAATTTTTTTGTATACTGAAGTGAATTTTTGGTCCCAAACATCCATTTTCAACTATACAGCAACCATCTAGGTAAAACTAATTAAGTCACCGAATTTTTCGCATCTTTACCTCCAATAAACACCTATTTATTTCTCACCTGATCGTACATTTTTGCATAGAACTCCAAAATCGAGTCTCAGGCTACCCGTCCTGCAGGACAACCACCAAAGAATTTTAACTAGCTTTACAGCTATTTTAAGCCGTCCTTATAAGTCAATTTCTACTCGTAATTATGAGCGGAGGAGTGGATTTGTCGAGTGGATTTGTCGAGCCCTGGTCAAGACAATGTGCGTACAGCCCTGGTCAAGACAATGTGCGTACATTAATAGCACTTAAACCCTTACTGTTGTGTACTTCTGCATGTTGTCTTCATTGAAACTGTGTACTGTAGTACAGAGCAATATGGGTTTAGCTGTACTACGAGGTTTCAGTGCAAATGGGCTGGTGATACACTAACGAAATAAGTTATAACTGAATTAATAAGTAAATGAAAGAAACTAAACTCAAAATGAATCATTTTGAAATCTTTGTCATTTTAACATACTACTATAAATGTACGCATACCAAACTGTCATTTTTTTGAAAAATTATGAAATTTTGCGACCTGATACCACAGCTGAAATTTAAAGTTTTATGTACGAAAATCTGCAATCATATTAATGACAATAATTTAAAGCAACCAATAGAACAGAAACCACCACAATGAAATAGGCAAACAGTGTGCTAGCATAAAATATGTTTTAAACACAGTGGTATAGAAGACAATATGTTTTGGGTATCATATAACTTTATATCAAATGACTAAAATAAGACACTCGCCCGTCAAGTGAATCTCTTTGAAATAGTAGGATGTCAAGATGAAATTTTACACGCACTGATGAATTTATAAAGCTGGCTTTGTCAACCATATTTAGGGATGATAGGTACAAGATACCTGAAAATTAATTGAGCGGACGAGATAGTAGACATTAATGTACTTAAAAGACTCAATCCTTTAAGTACAATGTTTTGAGTGACTTATTTATATAACATCACTGTACTCAAATAGTAATAGTTCTACATATTTGCAATGGGTATACTAATTATAAATTATTAAGTCAAAATAATAGCTTATCAAAATTGCAAAATCTTCTTGAATAGCAACCCTTACTGTACTGTAAGTTACGCTTGAGTAGTCCCCCATGATTTAAGAATGTAATTGCACCAAATCAAAGTACTTCAAGTACTCTTTAGCAAATGTAACGTAACATAAAAATCCTCTGAATGATCAACAGAGAGCCTAAATCTATTTGCATAAAATGGACATCACAGAAAAACATAACAAAACACAAGGAAATATCTCATTCAAAACACAGCATTAATAAACTTACATATTTTCAATATATTTATCTGACTAAATTAAAGGCCAAATTATATGAAATGGAAAATTTCAATTTCAGACAATCACAGTAGTTATAGAAGTCCACAAAGTATTCTTTCATGTGTGTAATACGGCAAACCATAGCATACCAGTCAACTAAACACAGCCATGTAACTTATATACAGTCATACCAGTCAACAAAACACAGCCATGTAACTTATATACAGACATACCAGTCAACAAAACACAGCCATGTAACTTATATACAGTCATACCAGTCAACAAAACACAGCCATGTAACTTATATACAGACATACCAGTCAACAAAACACAGCCATGTAACTTATATACAGTCATACCAGTCAACAAAACACAGCCATGTAACTTATATACAGTCATACCAGTCAACAAAGCACAGCCATGTAACTTATATACAGTCATACCAGTCAACAAAACACAGCCATGTAACTTATATACAGTAAAACCTGTGAATTTTAGACCATTAAAGGGAATGTAAGTGCAGCCATTGGACATAGCAGACTTTCTTTGTTTATCATCTATGAAATTAATAAACAACTGCTGACAAGTGGCCATTACTTCAGGTTTGACTGCATAGAGCATTATCTGATGAATTTTGGGCTACTTATCAACACAATGTCACAATGATATAGCCGATGTTAAAGCCTGTGACAGACAACAACCTGACATTCTGCTTCAAATCAATTCAATCTCTTTATAGAGATATATATGGCCACAATCCAATAAAAAATACAATACAATATATGCACAATGAGTGTGAGGTACGTTTTAATAACACTACAAAATGAATACACGCAATACAGCGCAACATCAATATTAAATACAACACAAGGACCAATGGAATCTTAATATTGAGGAGGAAACACTGAAAACCAGTCAAAAAATATTTAGACCACATCTTGGACCTTTTTTTCAATGGGTTTTCAACAATTTTTCAATTATATACAATGACTGGTTCACCTAACCAGTTTTCCTGGATTGTATACTAACCTGATTACTACCTTACAGACCAATCCTAACTTAATAATTACAAAGTTGCGATATAGAGGAGATATATTGAACCAGTCAAAAAAATGATACAAATGAAGGTGGTCATAATACTGATCTGGTCATTAAGTGAGGTTTTATTATAATCATTTTTTTTTCAAATTATCAAAATCATTTCAGGCATGACTATTACTCTTTCATGCTTTAATCACATGTATTCAGCTCTTGCCAGAATTTCATATCAACTGTTTTTACAGCAGCAACTGATAACATTTGCCAGACAGACTGGACAAGTTTCAATTGCTTCTGACAGGCATAAAATTGTACAAAGTACAGTAAAATAATAGTTTCAAACATCTTAGTCTAAGACACACACCAGTTTTGTTTTATCTCACAATATGTCCTTTCATAGAAGAAGCTTTATCAATTCCAACAAGTCTAAAATTAATTTCACTGGTTCAAGGCCAAGAGCAAGTAGATTATTGTCTAGACTGTGCTAAATTGATTGTTGAGGCAAGTTATTCATAAATTACCAAAAATTCCCTAATAAATACCCAAGGGGTCGTCACTTTTCACACATTATTTCAATACATTGAATTATTATTATAACAGAATTTCGATAAATTGGATTTAATGTTAAGGATTTTAAAGCATTCGCATGATTTTTTGATCTTTTTTCTTCATAAAGCAGTCGGAGGCATTAATAAATGGGGCATCTATCAAGTCATACTTGGTGGTTATTTAAAAGGGAGGCAACTATGAAGATGAAACAACAATTTCTAAATGAGGAAGTGGACTATGGATAACTAAAGCAACAACAGCAACTAGACAATACAATGATATATACAAGCACTTAAGTGGTTTCCATGGTAATATACAAATGTCAAAGCTGAAAATTGTGAAAAACCTGAAAACTTAAGCTCAATGCTATGGAATCAATAAAAAGTTTAAACCAGTATGGTCCAGACCTGCTTAAACAAAACTAGCTGGAAACTTTCACCCATATGTTTATCAGAAATTTATGCATAAAAGATGGGAATGCATTGCACTGAAAAGTAATGCAAATATTAAATCCCTATTTTACAAAATCCCTATTTTACATAATCCCTATTTTACAAAATCCTTATTTTACATAATCCCTATTTTACATAATCCCTATTTACAAAATCCCTATTTTACATAATCCCTATTTAACATAATCCCTATTTTACAAAATCCCTATTTTACATAATCCCTATTTTACAAAATCCCTATTCTACAAAATCCCTATTTTTACATAATCCCTATTTTACTAATTCATAAAGGAATTTCAACAATGACAGTAACCAACCAGCCAGCAGGGAGCTGTAAGCGACATTAGCTTCAATTAATTTGATCATTTCATCTCTCATTTAAAGAATTCTAATCACAGCCACAGGTAACTTAAGCAAAGCCATCAAAATTTACCTGATTGCCAAGTTTCGTTTCAAGTCTCGATTTCAAAGCACATTCAGCATTAAAATTTCAGCCATAAACTTTTGTATCATTAAATGATAACCAATTCAAACTTTAATCTATTATTCATTAATGTTTATCAGTCAGTATAGCTATCTATCTAGGAAAGTCAATGGTTAAGGAACATGCGATATTAGCAAGGATTTTACTTCAATTCAAGAATATGTCAGTCACACAGAAAGGCTGACGCAACAATGAAGTTTTATGACCTTTTAACACTTTTTCTATCACTCTGAAAGAGCAGTGTAGCATAATATCAGTCAGAAAAATGGAAAAGAAATGCCAGATGCAGCAATGTTGTAACAAAATGATTTCATTCAAACCCGAGTGAAAATAAAATTGCAAAATTAAAACTACATTCTGTGAATAAAGGCCAAATGTACCAAACATATCTCGTAAGGCCATATTGTTTCTGTGGTCCAGAAGTGAAAAAAATAAGCAGTCAAATTCATGCTGTGAACATAGACATTTCGGCTTAAAGACCAAAGGTGTAAACTCGAACATTACATTACAACAAATTGCAGTTCATTTTAACCTCTGATTACGACCATCCACGATAAAGACCACTTTGTAACTCTGCCAAGGTGATTTTTATGGGTATATTAACTGTGTACTATTTTACCTTTGTATTATTATTATTATTGTGTTAGCATTAGATAAGAGCTCCAGTTGTAAACCTACTGAGAAACCTTGAACTACTTTCCTACCAGACTATTCTTAGCTAATACGTAAATACAAAAAAAAAAAAAACAAACAAATGATTCATTTATCTAAATTGTGTGTTTACTTGAATTGGGTTTAATACTATAAATCAACCATACTTCCTGTTACATTATGGACAGCTGTATTTTTTTTAATGAAGAGTGAATCAGATGTGGGAGATACAATGTGAAGGACCGTTATTAATTAAATCTTCAGCCACATTATCAGGAATAGTAATATACTAGGGTACCAAGGGTTTCAAATCCACAACCTGTCAAACATCATTCTTGCCCTCCCTCAACCAGCTAACCAGGTGCAAGCAACAAAATGGTGGTACATACACTGCCAAAATTACATTAAGATGAATTTATCATGAAGTGTTGAAGACTAATTTATCTCACAGCAAAAGGTGATTTATGAAAGCACCAAAATGAACCTTACTATACTTAAACAAATTGTTAACAATGGGGTTTCATGAACCTATTATTCATGGAAACTTGTAGGCAAAGACGATACTATAAGAGCCAGCATTTACCACTATAAGAATCATCAGATAATATGATAAGTTGTTCAACAATATTGCGCAATTCTATTAGATGAACAGAAATATCCGTTACCAGTGCAAAATGGCGAGAAGGAATCAGTCTCAACTTCAAAATAACTGAAAATAATTTTGAAATGATCATCGAATACACCTAAAAGCAAAATGGCAAGGAGAAATTGTTCGTAATACCAAAAAGTAATTGAAAATAATGAAAGACTAATGGTGGAAATATTTATAAAACTATAACACAGTTAGATGATGTAAAATCCCTACCAAATAACATAAAGGTAATTGAAATATTATGTTACAACAAAAGAAAACAATAATTTAATTATCTGCACCAATTAGATTATAGATTTATCGACAGAAGTAAGTTTATTTCAAATCAAAAGTTCATTATTGGTTGGTAGAATTAATAAAAAGTTACATGAAAAATTCTTCGGTTTAAATACAGTGTTCAGGTACACAATCACCCAGAATTTTCAAAACCTTGGGAAATGTTAAATAAAGTCTGCAGCAACAGTAACACAGCAGAAATGTGCTTTAATTAAGATTGAACCTAGCAATATTTTATCACCGTAATTATTCATAAGATATCAATAAAATTATCATTAATGAAGACTGCCATACCCATAAAAATACCACACTTTTCTCATGATTTTCCAATCCAGAGTCAAGTCTCTGATAATACAGGCATTCTTGGTACAAATACTACAACTTCTTTCATGCAAATGGTGAAATAAGCAAATGTGAACCTAACTGCAAAATCCACAATGTGGAGAAACAGCCACTGAAACTAATTATACAACAAGAACAATTGGAAATTAATTGCGGAACACGAAATTTCCAGGAAGGAAAACCAAGAATTTGGCTTAAGTCCACATACTGATACCAAATGAAACAATAAAGGGAACTACATCAGACCCTGTGAGATAGTTCCCTTATTTTAGGCACGATTTTCATGACTTTTTTTATATACAAGCCATTTTCTATCATTGATACACAAAATAATAAACAGCAAATTAAATTTATTCGGGTCAAATTATATACACATATCCATGAGAGGACTATATTAATATAACACAGCGTGGGTATATATATATATATAACTTAATTTCTTTCATTGGAAAGTAGTAAAATGTATCACAGTAAAAGCAGCTTAATTTCTAGACAGCCAGCTACAAAATAAAACATCAATCAATTTCTTACCTGAGCGAGTGAAATGCAGCCAACTAGTATAAGATGTTCTGGACAATAAAGTCAACTTTGCACAATTCTAATATCAGGCCTGCAAAAAAAAGCAAAGGTACAGGAATCAATTTCTTTACAGGATCTTGAGTGGCATTTACAACCATTTGCCATGAATAGTTCATGTGTATTTTAGTTCAAATTAGATCGCAAAACACATTTAGACGACTAATAAACACTGCAACATCTGCACTACATGACTAGCGCACCCAAATAATCATCTTAACGAAGGCACCAAATCACCAAATTGTAATTTTAATGTGATGAGTTCTTGTTTTCAAAACCGAGGAGCTAAGGAGAAAAATTAAGGAGAAAAATTAAAGCAAACAGTGTCTACTTTATGAAAACTTTTAAATCTTTATCATTTACATGACCTAAATTGACTTTGCAATAATTGTTGGTACCTCTCGATATATTTCATTCCCTACCCCTAAACCTATACCATGTGGCAACTAGATCACATGTTTCAACTGATAATTAGAAAATAATAACAGTCTTGCCTACAGACAAACTCAGAGCAGTTTTATTTATACATCAAATGTTCCCTAATGCTCCCTCCAAAATTAACATCTCCAACCTGTTATAAAAAAAGGTTTTTAAAAGCCTTAATTAAATGCTTTGATAATCTTTAAAATTACATCAAATCGGTTAAAAAAAATATCTTGGCATATCTGCAAAACACATACTGTAAAAAACCCAAAGGCAATTGTTAGGGAACATTTAGTGTACAATATATATCAACATTCTGTAACAAAAATGTAATGAAAAAATATTGTTTCCATAAGTTTCTTTGTGTTTAAAAAGCAAAGAGCACAATTTAACCCTATTTAAACAATTCCAACAACAAAAAATGAATAAAATTTCATCCTATCAAACAAAAAATATAACACTACTATTACAACATTACATTAAACATGACATTAAACACAAATAACCAACACTTACAGCACAGTTCACACTAAAATCAAAATATGAATAAACGTACTGCCTCAAGACGTTAACAAACTCACTTAAGATCTAACACCTAATAGTTTGTGTCCTATACCAATTTGGGCGAAAACAAAATATTAATTCACATCACAATCTATTAATCGAATGGCAATGAGCTTCAAATTGCGACAACTTTTAAAGACTATTTTTTGATGTTCAATTACTCACATTGACTTTTTTGAAGTCTTTTAATTTATTAATCAGATCCTAATTGATATTACTGTAAAAATCATCCTCAACTCAGTTTTATAGCCATCGCACTTTGTAAGGCTTCAAAATTGAAAATGCAATATTAAGCACTAATTATAATCAGCCCACATTTCAATTACAAATTTCAATTTTGCAAGTAGGAAAAAGAAATAGGAAATCGAGACAAAGCAAAGAGAACGAAATGAATCCTTAATTGCAATGGACAAAATCTCATTAACTTGTGAACAGGGTAGACAACTTGACAAATTACAAGGAACAGTCCTGAAAACAGATTATTTAATATTTAATTATTTCATGCACAAAATAACGCAGACTGTGCATAAATTCTAGTGTCACCAGCCAGTTGGGTCCGCAGCATGCAGAGAGGCACAATTAATTATGTGTTTAGAAGAACAGAAAATACAGAGTCAACTATGACACACAAGCTTATGTTATTACAGCCTAACACCTTTTATACTGGACCCTTTTTTATTCTGAACATGCTTCCATTGTGTACATCATGGAAAGTGTTGCAAAATATAATAATTCACTTCCAGAGAGTCTATGCAGTGAAGTTAATGACTCACAGACTACAAGCCTGCTAAGTTATAGCTCTGAGTTAATTGTGCCGGGACTAATCCCTTAACACAACGATATGCTAAGCGAACTATTGTTGCAGCTGCCTACAGGAAAGCTGTAACTGCCATACTTGTGGTGACGAAGAAGTTAGCGAGCTAAGTTGTATTTACTAGGAATGCTTAAAATCTCCAAGCAACTATTTCCAGAAAATCCGAATTCCTACATCTTAGTTTGCCCAGCAGGAGCTGAAATATGTGCCAGAATACAGGTTCCAAAACAAATATCTACGATAAATAAAAGAAACTAATTTGTGAAACATAAATAGTTTAATTTTCTGTTTAGAAAAAATATGCCAAAACAGTAAGAGCCCGGTCCACAGTTTACACAAATAACTTCATTAATTTTCATGTCAGAAAATAACAAATTATACCAAGGACAATGTACACACATCTGGAATGCATTAAATTTAATAATGTAATTCATTGGGAAATGTAGAGGAAAATATGACGTTTGTTACATATTTATCACCACTAAACGATAAACAGATGTAATAAAATCTAATGCTTTTTACAGTATTAACCATAGATAGAATATGCACACATGTAGCAAGCATTTACCACGCTTTATAACCCAGTACTTTTCTGAATCTTTAATTGCTGTAAGTTCAGGCTATTGAAACTAACACAGCCAATTGTTTCAAATTCCATCTAAATTTAGGATTCAATGGTCATTAACAGTGTTTAGTACAGCCTTAGTATAACAAACTACTACATGAATGATCAAGCTAATTAAGTAAATTAATACTAATAGATGGAGAAAACAATATGGAACAACAAATAACCTTTTTTGTAATAAACAAGATAACTATATACTAGTTATTACAGTTTGCATTCCTCCAAATCATCACAGATTGTGTCAAAACTATTTCAAAGGGAAGTAACTCCTAGTAACAAAATATCTAAATAAAACAGATTGATGACAAGATGGTTTAAGTTCATCACAGAAACACTGCAGGAACTAAAATGAGTTTCAAACCAGGACCTCTGATGACGCACAATCAGTCTCAGATTGTTACCCTATGAGACTCAATATTTTAACCTATGAGATATTCAAAGAGTTGCTCACATTTAGTTTTCTAAAGCCAGTTGTACATCCTGAAAGTTTTTATCAGAGTTTGACAAAGGCAACAATTTTTTTTTGAAATTTGGGTAAGTGGTCTAGTCTAATTGGGAAAAAAAGCCTGGTGTGATGCAAAATTTGGGAAATTTATGCCAAAATTGGAAACTTTCAGGGCGGGAATTGGAAATAAAACGTCTTTATTTTTGATTGGGAAGGGTTTATTTATCAGACTCAAACAAAGACTGAAAAAAAAAACGCTGAAAGATATGTTATGGTTACATATTAATGGTCTTAATAACCTAGCCATTGTTGAAAATAAGACCCAGGGCTTTCATTTGACCTTAAAAACAGCAGGGCTTTCATTTGACCTTAAAAACAGCAGGGCTTTCATTTGACCTTAAAAACAGCAGGACTTTCATTTGACCTTAAAAACAGCAGGGCTTTCATTTGACCCTAAAAACAGCAGGGCTTTCATTTGACCTTAAAAACAGCAGGGCTTTCATTTGACCCTAAAAACAGCAGGGCTTTCATTTGACCTAAAAAACAGCAGGGCTTTCATTTGACCCTAAAAACAGCATTTTGACTCTTGAAATCAATAAAAAAAGCTTTTGACTCGTGAGAATTTATATGTCAAATTTACAATAAAAATAGAAGGAAATTTTGTTAACTCTTCAAATTATTATCATCATCCAATGGTCCCTCAAATTTTAACGTTTAGTGAAAAAGTTGTGACCTCATCATAATTTAGCAACAAATTTGACCGATTTACTGATAAAAGAGTACATAGAAAGATACTGAATATTAACAGTTGAAATTTAAAGACACATTTACTCATTTATAATGACCTCAAAGTTTTCTCAATATGTAGGACTAAATTCATGTCTGGTAAAAATTCATAAACATTGCTAAAACAGATCAGAATGTTTACAACAAATAAACAGAAACTTTGTTATCAGTGTGGTAAAAGATGACTCTATTGGACAAACTTAGGATATAAACTAACAATTTATTCCGCCTACATAACATACATCATGCTCATTGTAACTGATTGTATAGTTCCACATTATCTGTCCACTAACACCACACAAATAGCCCATAAGCAATTACTGAAATTGTTGTTATGCATCAAATATGTTTAATCAATTACAACTGATAAAAAACAATTAACCTTAATGTTTTCAAATACAGGTGAACAGACAATTAAGAAAATAAATAGTAGGTATAACTTCATTACTTACATTGCCATGTAACTGTACATTAAACTTTCATTTCCTATCACAAAGCTGGCGGTATTTACAGCAATTATACATAATACAGTCACCATTTGTTCTAACTTCTAGAAAATTCAATATTCATAAATTCATTCTCAGCAGAATATCACAAAATATAGACAATAAAAAACTGAGTTATAATAACGTTATTGAGCATCAGTCCTATCGAACTACAAAAGCATTTTCATGCAATATTGCATAACCAATATGAATACAAAGGAAGATAAGAACAATTATTATGATGCATTTTCAAATGTTTGAAACCAACATATCAGATAACATATTGTATAGCACCATAACAACATAATTTCTGCATATTTTGATAGTATAATAACCAGGGCCACTGTTACTTTATGATGCCTATTCCCAAGAGACTAGTAGCAGAGTGCAAAATATTTCTAGATATATAATGATTTCAAAAATAGAACGGCAGAAATGTAGATGTCAATTTACTGAATGTATCAGAAAGACATATGGTTGAATTGCACCTTGAACAATCTATAGGTAAACTTTACAGAAATAACACACAGAAGTTTGGATAGGGAAAATGTTCATATAATGTTCAAAAACTTAGTTTAGAAAAAAATACATTGATAACATACACAACCTTGGTTGAGATAACTATAGTAATATCATAATGAACAAAAACATAGTTGAGGAAACTTTACAGGAACAATGTACACAAACTTAGTTGAGAGAAAACTTTACAGGAAAAAGGTTACACAAACTTAGTTGAAGGAAACAGTAACAATGTACACAAACTTAGTTGAGGGAATTTTACAGTAATAAGATACACAAACTTAGTTGAGGGAATTTTACAGTAATAAGGTACACAAACTTAGTTGAGGGAATTTTACTGTAATAAGGTACACAAACTTAGTTGAGGGAATTTTACAGTAATAAGGAACACAAACTTAGTTGAGGGAATTTTACAGTAATAAGGTACACAAACTTAGTTGAGGGAATTTTACAGTAATAAGGTACACAAACTTAGTTGAGGGAATTTTACAGTAATAAGGTACACAAACTTAGTTGAGGGAATTTTATAGTAATAATGTACACAAACTTATTTGAAGAAACTTTACAGTAATGATGTACACAAATTTAGTTGAGGGAATTTTACAGTAATAAGGTACACAAACTTAGCTGAGGGAATTTAACAGTAATAATGTACACAAACTTAGTTGAGGGAATTTTACAGTAATAAGGTACACAAACTTAGTTGAGGGAATTTTACGGTAATAAGGTACACAAATTTAGTTGAGGGAACCTTACGGTAATAAGGTACACAAACTTAGTTGAGGGAACTTTACAGTACACAAACTTAGTTGAGGGAACTTTACAGCAATAATGTACACAAACTTATTTGAAGAAACTTTACAGAAATGATGTAAACAAGTTTAGTTGAGGGAACTTTACAGTAATAATGTACACAAACTTAGTTGAGGGAACTTTACAGTAATAATGTACACAAACTTAGATAACCAAACTTTACAGTAATAATATACACAAACTTAGATACCCAAATTTTACAGTAATAATGTACACAAACTTAGATAATGGAATTTTACAGTAATATGGCTTAGTTAATGAACTTTTACATTAATTATGTAATGAAAAAGGTAACTTAACCCAGAGAATTGAACAAAGAAGAATGGAGAAAAAAACAGGAACACAGAAACTTCAAAGTGTTATGTAAAAACACTTGCAAAAGAATCTTGACAAAAGTAAGGTATAATGAGACAATCATTGAGACTGATTTAGGTAAAATGAGACAAACATTGAGACTGATTTAAGAGGTAGCAGAATTTTACAGAGTTAAATTGTTTTGTTCCATGATGCAAAGAGGGTCAGACAAAAGTCTTTTACAGAATAAAAGCTAAGAGACAATAAGAAGCCATAACAAGAATACAAGAATTAAGTATATAGAGACACGAAAGTAGACAATAGACAAGAGTTATTTAAAGACTAAAATAAAAAAAATCTGATTCCTTACAAAAAAAAGATAAAATATGGGAATGGCTCATTATGAAAATTTTACAGTTGATGATCGAGAAATGAAGCCAAAATCATTTTGTTCAACAGGATGCAGGTACCTAAAATATTCATCAATCAAGTCTCTAATTCCTTTTATATCATGACTAGAAACTTCCCAGAAGTATTTCAATCAAATAATCCTTCTTTCTTCAATTACAGAGTAACAAAAAATAAGGCCTACATGTAATTTATTTCCAGTACAAAATCTCACACGACATAGCTTGTTGCAATGTTTTCAAAGACATATGCGGGAGAATTATTTCGCACAGTATTCACAGACGCGCACAAACACCATGGAGGTGTAATCATTAACTTCATTGTGAAGAGTAGCAAGCCGTTTCCACTTTAAACAATAATACAAGTAATAAATGTGATATAAATCATTCCTATGTTATGGAAATGCATCTGGATGAAATGAAAGAAAGTTCTCATGGTTACAGAAATAACAAGCATTTTCAAATTTTGAAGTCGTTTTCTGTGACAATAAAGATTATAATAACATCAAATAAGCTTAAAAAAAATTACTTTAGTTCATTTTTTTAAGTTCCCCTTAGGTTACAAGCAAAAACATTATCATGAATGCCTATTAATTGACATTCTTACAAGTTGTTATAGTCAAAATTATTTAAATGAACTCTGATTACTTATTCAATTTTATCAAAATTAAACTTTTAAAAGATAATATGTATTATAAATCAAGGGTTACAACCCTAAAATAATATGTAGCACGGTTTATGATAAAATTGGCTCAGATTTTTATCATATACAAGACTGTATTTGAGTATGGGTGCAATAAAAAGAAAGAAATTCAAGTTCTGCAAAACAGTGCCAACTGACTGGTCTATTTTACATCATCATATTTAATAAGCAATTTAGACCAAAGTAACAAAGGGGCATAACTCCAAAAGATACCTTTTAGAATAATGTCCCTTGTCTTGCAACTGTGCCTTGTCATGATAATCAAGACTTCCAAGTGTCGCGTCGATATCTTTAAAAGTGTTTGAGTAACTGGCTACATTAAAGTTTTTGCAGACAATGCCAACAGTGATGCAGTGGTCATAAGATACTCATCATGACCTTTGTGCTGATAACAAAAAACACAATCAGGTTAGATAATATTTTATAGAACAGGTTTTTTACAATACAGTCTGATTGACCATGTCACAAACTGAACTTTTACAGCGCACTTTACCAAAGGAATGGGAGACAACTCTAATGAATAAACAGAGTCTTTAAGTAGCAACAGATTCCATGTTTTTATGCAATGGCTTACATTCTTCTTAACCTACATAATTATATCAGACAAATTATCACAAAAAAAATTTAATCTTCTCACCTTCTCCAGGGTAAAATTAATTCTCATTGCTAAAATACAGTATAAAACATGCTAACAGAGTTTAACAGACACAGAGGAAACACTCAAGACTAAGGGTTCTTCGCAATATCAGCAATATGTCACAGACTATTTTGAACAACAGTTAGATAATGTAATAATAAATGGGTATAAACAGATGTTCTATTCAATTAGTATTGAATCCCACTCATTCTTTAAAATGACAGCAGCTTCTAATACTTAATACATAACAAAAGGAACTGTCTCCCTGACTCATCCTTACAGACAGCAACCATGACATCTTTTGAATGTAATGACATTCATAAATAAATCCTCTTATTATAATGAAAGATAAAATACAAAAAAAATAGGTAGCTACACAATTATATTGACTTTCAGACTCATCTAATTGGATCATTATCTGTGCACAGGTTTTCAAACAAATCGTTTAAAAATGTAAAATTCTGCTATTTAACAAAATCATATATACTAAATATAGTACCCTAAAAAAATTTTCCATTTTACTATAACCCCTATCTTTATTTGGCAAATGAAAACACCTATGACTCACTATATCACATCCTTCAAATTATGTCCAATGAAATTATTTGAAAAATGATTCAATAAATTAAATAAAAGTCCAGTAAAATGTCATGCCCAAAGAACATTTATTAGGTATATTCTTTACTATTACTAATATAGATGTGAAAAATGCCAATTTTATACATGTCAGAGACTATATTTCCTAGACCCAAATTTAAGGAAATTTTCACACATATTCTGAAGTCCAATCCACCTGACTTGTCCATCGAAGGGAATCTTAAATGTTTCAAAAGGTGTGACCAAGAAATAACACATATAAATAGCGATACATTGTTTTTTGGGTTTGTAGTTTGCAATAATGGCACACAAAAAATGCAATTACCCGGTAGATGGTCAGCTTGATCAATGAATTACATTAATGATAAAACAGTGTGACTTTAATAATTAAGTAATTAACATTAAGTGTGTTCACTTCAATTTTCAGAGTTAGCTCCGAATTGTTCTAACTTGCTACACACGTCTTAAACATGGGGTCAATTAACTGAAAATGTAACTAATTGAACTATAGATTATTTTGCTTTTCTCAGTAACTGATAACTTCATTTCTTTTTTTCACTGGGGTTTAATGTTGGTCCAACAACCAGCATCATTTAGCGACTTTTCTAGACTTTAAAAAATGGTGGTGGAATACCAAAGGGTTATATATATAGGTACAACCATCAATCTTCAGTGAGCTGGCTGGATGGAGTACCTACCAGTGAAATTTGGTCCTTGGTGGGATTCAAACTCTCAGTAGTGAGGGGCTAGTGATTATAGACTATAACAACTCAACCACGGAGGCCCCTGTTGATTACTTGATGATTACTGCATAATTCACAAGTAATTGATTAATTATGGTTATTTTTATTCAAACAGGCTTCCCATAAGTTGCTGGACCGTCAGACATGTCAGGCAAATTTCGAGCAGGTCCAATATCTTTTCGGCCAGTACCGGACCAGATGTCCAGTAATGGGGCACAATTTACAGCATTTTTCACTTATTTACAATATATTCCGTCAGACAAACTTTCATTTGGTCAGACAGAAATTCTAACTTTGCCGGACCAAATGTCAGGCAAGTATTCTGCACAGTTTCGAGAAGCTTGTTCAAAGAAATCAGGATTAATAATTATTTTCTTTAGTAAATGACAGATTTAATCACATATCCCTGACTAATATTAATGTGCATTATTTCAACAGTACAAGGAACAGTACAAGGATTATACATGTACCAAATACACTAAAATTTACTTCTTAGTGTCTTTGTCACAATGCTATTTTTTAAACAATAGGAGTGACAGTCAATGCATTTGTATTATGTATCTAATAATGTAGATGTACAAATTAGAATACAGACACAATGTAATTTTATGATAATCCAAAATTAATCGTGACTAAAACTTGTTGTTGAGCTGTAATGCATTACATTATAATTAAATTAATCAGAAAAATGCGCCATTAATGATTAAACCTGATGAGTGGAAAATATAAATCGATGATAAATCAGTATGATTACTTTTGATGATTATCCCATATCTGATAGACGTGCATTTTTATCTTAAAATGTATTGTAATGTAATGTAAAACCAATTAACATACAAAATATATTTACATTTACATCATGAATGATTTGGGAGTAATCTCCCTTTATTTTTGAAACAACTCAGTCTAGAATTCCTTTATGTCAGACTATCTAAAATCATGAATCATATGAAATGCTGCTTTGAACCCATCAATTTCAGATAAACAAGGTTCTATTGAATACTGCCAAAGGCAAATATACCTTACAACGATGCTCAAGATGATTCAGTTTTATCCCCCTGGGATACAGATTTGTATAGAGTGAATGTGATGTATAAAGTTTTAGAATACAAAATGTGTTACATTTTTAAAGTGAGACAAACATTTTATTTCAATTTCTACAATATTTCAATATACTTCATACATATGTCAAACATTCTATATATTATCTACAACAGAAAATACTTTCAACAAAAGTTTGATAGCTGCTACATATCAATAAGGATCGATCCAACACTGCCAAAATCACCAAGAAAGTTTCAATTACAATCATTTTGTAGTATATCGTTAGACATAAAACTTGTCCCATGTAAAAAAGGCAGTACTACTACAAAGTAATTAATCAATTAAACTTACATAAACTTCGGAGAAATCAGAATAAAGACAAACTATCCAAGTTCTTTATATCTCAGTCAAAAGCAAGAAAGATAATTCAACCACATCAGTCAAAATACTACATAAGATGACTGGAGTACTCTCCCTTGAATGATTTGCAATTTCTTCTCCTCAAAATTGAAATGAAAAAAAAGAGTAAATATTTTCCTTTAAAAGGGCATAAAAAATTATGGTTTCCAAAAACAGTATTTACAATAGACGAGTTTTAACATATTATATGTTTTGGTTGGAGAAATCACATACTGTGACAAGTGGTGTGCTATGTAGTATATTAAAAATGAAACAAAAGTAGATGCAATGAATGTTAGAGGGAAATTTCCTACAATAATTCTCCCCCTAATGTAATTTACTCTCCAGACGACTCATAAAGAACAAACAAAAAAGTTATTTGAGAAGTTCAAACAAACTAACATGGGACATAATACATACAGTGTAATGTTTTTGTAGTAAAACATTTTTTTTAATCAAGAAGTAAGTCATTTTTTGACATGAAAATGTTGTCTAACATCAAGAAACATGACAAGCGTAAAACAACACAGAAATGTAAACTAAGTCATTAACCCAAAACTTTCTTCAATATGTACATACATAAATAAATTGTGTCAATTTGTATCAAACTATTGTGAATGTCTACAAACAGTTTTGAATTAAATAATAAATACACAACCACTTACAGCAAAAAAATTTCCTAATTTAAACAAATTCTAGTTACAATTTAATTACAGACTGGTTAGTTTTAAAAGTATTTTCCTTATATTTTTCTCTTTATGTGCATTTAAATTTCAAATAACTGGTATACAATGTCATACTTAAGTAACCTGAGTTGATTACAGTTAGCCATTATATATCACTTTGAGGCAAAAGAGTGATTTGCATCAGGTCAGATGTCTAAAGATATAAGAGCAGGAATTAAGTATTTAATTGAAGGCTACAACTTGAGGCATACGTTCATCAAGGTCCAAGGTTATAAAACTTAATTGAGAGTGATCTCCAAGCTCAAATTTCACATCTTGTCTTTCAAAGTTTCAAAGTCAATTATAATCATACAATTATGATATTTATACATTATTTTGACATCATAACTGACCTGAATATGCATTTAAACATCTATGATCTCAATCTTTTCAGCCGTAATACTTTAAGAGTGGAATTGAGATTTGAGTCTGGAAACTGTTCTCAAGTTTTATAACCTTAGGCCCAAGACTTATATAAATGAATATTGAGCTACAAATGTTAAAAATAAATTAAGGTTCAGAACAGTTTCAGAGGGAACACATGGAAACAAGAAACAGACCCTAATTTTTGGCCCACTTCCAACAACCCTTATTTCCTTAATAGGGAAGTTATATTAATATATCTGATAATATATAAACTCTGATTTCGGTAACAAATATATAACAAAATATGAAAAACAAATACATAAATGTATACTATAAAATACAACTAACATTAATTTATAACACATAAGATATATACCATTGGATATCAGACTAATAAAGCATATAGGCATGTAGACACATCCAGACATGTTTTTAAGACAAAGGATGTCTAATAAAAAATACAAATACCACAGACGAATGAAACTGTGAAAACATTTACTTAGGTTAAAACCACAGACCAAACAAATTTTCTCTTTAAATCACAAGCTGTTAAAAAACACAATAATATATGTGCAATGCTAAACGTAAAATAAGTACATTTACAACCTTAGAATATATTTTTATCATGGTTGACGTCAGACACCTACAGATGCAAGACTACAATCAATCAACACACTCAGCTATCTATCAAATCAAGCACCAATTAGTAAGCACCAAATTCAACAATAAAAGTCAATTATAAGCGAAATTCAATTAGTAACTGTTTATATTAGATCATTTAATTAATCATAATAAAGTAATGGCAAATACATTTAAGTGTGCATAATATGGTGTCAGAAGTTACAGTATTAATCTGTTTCATTGCCATATTGTATGTACCATTACATTTATAAAAGTTATAAATGTTTTCAAATCAACAAAACAAAATTTTGTCATTACTCACGTTGCTGTATGAACTTAGACTAAACTAGCGTTAAAAAAACTTGTTCAGAAAATGTTTTCAGTAAATATTAATAATAATAATTCTAAACATCAAATTGTTAAAGTGCAAAGGTTTTAACCCTTTCCCTCATGATCCCGCCGAATCACGCCCCTACCGCATTCGCATAATCCCGCCGAATCACGCCCCTACCGCATTCGCATAATCCCGCCGAATCACGCCTCTACCGTATTCGCATAATCCCGCCGAATCACGCCTCTGATTTTTTATCACTAATAACATGTATTTCCCGAAAAAAATCGAACTTTTTAAATCTGCCATCATAAATTTCAATCTTTCATAAAAACAAAACATGAAAAAAAAGTGGGGGGTCATTTGTAAAAAAATGTCGTAAATTACGTGTAAACACAACAGGTATCACGCTTGGAACAACGATGGTGTGACTCGCTTCTAACGTACGATGTTTTCTCGGTAGTTAATAGACTAGCGGTTCACTTTTGATGATAATTTCTGCATATAACTTCATAAAGTTAAGTGTAAGTCTTATTATTAAAATGTATGAGAATAATTTTGGAAACAATCAAAATAATTTCTCAAAGTTTGAAAGGGTTTCTGAAGTTTTCACCGCAGCTAACTCGCGTGAAAAATAAATTATAATTACCGTATTTTGTGTTAATTAATAGCGTAATACAGACAATACATGTCACCCGGGGTATAATGGCTCACATGTTTTTTACATCTAACAGTGACCGATCATTACCAACGAAATGTCCGAGCGATTAAATATTTAATATTTTCACCACGTAACATTCTTATGAATGAATATAGTCAAACCTGCATTTAAGATCCACACTAAATTGTACACTCCTTCATATATATAAATCTCACTTCACGTTCTTTAAGTTTGAATTTCCATTTCACTTAAATTCATACAACACACCTTTATAAAACTAAATAGGCAAATTATAATCATTGATCCAGTAATTGTTCGTGATTTTATGTGTTACGAACGCAATAACAACTTCATTTTAAATTGCAAGTCTAAGACCGGTTGCATAAATATTGACACATTCCTAAATCAGTTCATGTGACGTAATTCCCACGTGTCATTCAACTGTGTGTATAACAGGTGCAACTTACGACATATTTTAGACTTGAAATTGAGTGTTGATGACGTATTTATGACGCGTTTTTGGTCACATGATTACCATTGCCTCTGCGCGTGATTTATACTTAGAAATTGATGAAGTATTAAGTTAACGGTTTTCCAGATTCAATAATCGAAACGGACTACATGCCAAAGACACGTTTTTTATTCCAGGTGAATATTTTATAGTTTCAGCCGATTCGTATTCTTCGTAGACTTATATTAAAGAATTATGAAATGATTCTAGAATTGCACGATCTTGTTGAATCATATTAAATTGAAATTCCAAACCTGTTTAGATTTGTTTGTACACGATGTAATTATGACCGCGTGTCATGTTGAGTGACCTGAAGTTCACACCCGCGGCTAATTTGCGTGAAAAACAAATCCTAGTTATCATACTTTGTGTTAATTTTCAGTCATCAAGGGGATTAAGTCAGCAAGACAGTATGGGTCTTTTGATTATTGCCGACAATATACGTCACCCGGGGTTTTATGGCCTACATTTGCAGCTGACACACGAGACCGATCTATACTTTTTGATTTTTTAGGGACAATATCTCGAGTGAAGATCTAGCACAGAGTCAATTTGACTCTTAGCCAATTTGGCACTTAGCCAAATTTTGTGTGACATAATTATGTGAATCTGTTCTAAGTTGAAATAAACAGGTCCTAACTTGCCTGAAGACTTTGATAGTGCAATTAATAAAATGGCAGAACTTCTTCATTTTTTTTATTTTTATACATAACTCTTTTTAAGTTGTGTAAGAAAAAAATGAACAAGGAATTATGCCACTTTGAGCTTCCAATAATCCACTAAATTCTTAACCAACATATACATTTGTCACACCACAAGAAAGATAATTTCATCATCGACATCTTCCATTTAAAAAAAGAGACATAAAATCAATATTTAGTAACCATAATTGAGTGTTAAAATCAACTGGTATTAAAGCAGTAATATAAGACAACAGTAAAAAACACACAAAAACATTTATGTCACTTTTAACCCCCTAGTAACTCCTCTAATATTAACCGGACAATTACATAATTGCCACCAAAAGAAAGGTTATTTAATTACCCACATTTTTTGTTCTTCATAAAATTTGATACAATCAACATTTAGGGGATTAAATCACTGATGAAATGGACAGGTATCAAAATAGTAAAATTTTCCAATAACCTCTATGCAGACAGGGTACACATTTGGACTATTCTTGTATTGGTTATAGGTTATCAGTTGATCTGATCTCTTATCAGTTTACAGTAGATAAATGGACTAGGGGGCTATGAGGTAAAGGGTTAAGCTTGCTGCAGGTTTAAAATTAAATACAAGACATTTCTGCAAAGAAATTTTCAATGCTTTCTATGTTGATACTTGAATGACATCATTAGTTTACATTCAAGGACACAATTTTCATGCAATAAGTGCTGAAGTACATTGGAGAAATTTCAAAACCATGTAAAATAATGTATTTACCTGAAGTGAGAATATCTCTATTAGGAGACTTGCAATTATGAACATTTACAAAATGAATCTTGGACATCAGCTGATTTGTAAAGTAAAAAAATTGTTAGCTGTTTTGAATGGCAAAATTAATTTTTTGCTAATTAAATGAAAAAGGAAGAAAAATATACCTTCTTAATTGCATATAATAAGACTATCCAACTCAATATTTAACTTTTTTCAAGCAACAAAATTCCACAAATTCCATATTCATTGTGACCATAAACTAAGAGTTACAGAACAAAGAAGAGACCTTAAGTTATATTGTAGTTCTTCACTTGATGTATAACTGATATCAACATACATTTATAAAGCCAACGGCAAAATATTTTATGGCAAAACATTTTATGTAGAATTCAGCATGTTGCGTATAATTAAGTGCATGCATGCTGGCGAAGTATGCAGCGAGGAAATAAACCATACAGAAACACAGTACTGACAATTGAACACATACTCTTGTGTGCACAATAACTTTGCCTAGTTGCAAGTCATTAGGCAAAATTCAATGTGAACTCCCTCATATAAACAACTCAGTATGCATAGCTACTCCAAGCATATTTCAAGTCTATGCATAACTTTACTAGGCCGGAAATAAAAGTCTCTTTTTCCACACATTGAGTTAACTAGTTTATTCCACCTAAAACATATCAATTACAAATGGTCAGAATCTTTATGATAATTATTCAGTCCAGTGACATTTCCCTTACCCATAGTTCTGAACAGTTCTGATACCAGTAATGACTATATCTGGACGTTCTGAGAACGAAGAACACCTTAACACTAAATTGAAAAACAACCACATATAATATCAATTCAAAATAGCACCAGTATTATTTGGACATTCTGAGAATGAAAAATGTATGAAATGTGAAAAAATCCCAAGTGAATGTAAATTGTGATCACTTCAGGCTTCCCGAACATTGCCGGACTGTCTGATATGTCTGGCAAATTTCGAGCAGGTCCAATAACTTCTCTGCAAGTATCGGACCAGTTGCCTGGCAGTCAGGCATGATTTACAGCACTTATCACTTATTTATAAAGATATTTGGTCAGACAAAATTTCAATTGGTCAGACAGAAATTCTAACTTTGCCTGACCAAATGTCAGGCAAGTATTCCAGCAGTTTCGAGAAGCATGTCACTCATTAGTGTTTTTTTTATTTGAATTAATCAGTCATCAAAACTAGTCCAAAACTGAAATATACAGCTCCAAACTAATCACTCTGACATGTCCATATAATTTACTACTATTTTTACCAGTAGGTTGACCAACATTTCATTATATAAATATATATATATATTGTGAACTTGAAATTTTTGCAATAACTGAACTTGAATGATTTTAATGAATTTTACTGAATGTTGTTTCCATTATACATAATAGAACACATTGCACATGTCCAGTAAGAATTGATTTTTGTAGGTAAAGATATTTGAATTTTTAACAAGGAAGAAAAAAGAATCATTTGTAGATTGACTGACATGTGTTTATTTTCCTGCACAATTGTAAAACATGCTCAATTGTTATTTTTAATGCATTATATAAACTATTTAAGTATTAGTTCATTGCCTGCTTGATTGGTAGAGTGCAAAAATGTTTCAACAGAGGCCTGTGTTCGATACCTGGGTGAAGTATATTTCTCTATGACAAATTGTTTGTGAACTACAACTGATTAACACTTCATCATTCATTTAGGAAAGTAGGAAGTTATTTGAAGGGGGAATTGATAGGTACTGATTGGTACACAGGAGCACATGTTAGGTGTACTGTCTGTCAAACTTAACCAAAACAGCAGTATGCTTCCTTCTTGGTTTGAAGATAAAAATAAAAGACATTTTTACCAACTTCCAACCGAATAAGTCCAAATTTTTGCATCAAACCATACAAACCAGACTCAGACACTCCCAAAATTGCAAAAACATCACTGTGAAATACAGAAACTTGGCAAGCAGAAAAATTTTTCGTTTTCTAATATTCAAAGAGAAGTATTTGTACAATCATATGATCAAAACATGATTTAGGAAATTGTATGATGGAAATCTTCAATTTCAAGTATTGCAACTGAGTTACTGATTTTCTTCAATTTGGAGATACTTAATTTTACTATAATATAACGCAAAACAGGCAATATTGAGCTTGTCAGAAATTTTAATTGGTCACAGGAATCAGGTAAGGAAGTTAAGTTTACAAGCTGTGTATGTTAAATCCACAGTCGCAAGGAAACATACAACAAAACGTACAAATTAACATACATGCATCTCAGTAAGGCAAATTCTTATCATTTTCATCTGACAAAGTTTTTTTCATACAGCAGCATAAGTTCTTCATATAAACATACTGGGACATAGTAACATACATAGGGATCATTATGAAGTAAGTAACTAAATGAAGGGTCTGGTTTGTGAGGGATGATTGTAATACAGTTTTAGGAGATAAAAATCCCTGGTCCGAACTAAGAATTGAACCTAGTTCTGAAGCTGGAATAAACTCAACCACATTGTTACTAAATTAATCAAACAACAAGGATGTTGGAGTTAACCCATATTCCTAAAATCATTGTAGTATGGACTTCTTTACAGGCTTAAAAAACTGTCTCTTTTAATTACAAAGTTGAGATGACTGAGACTACATACTACAGTAATCCCAAAATTTTACGAGATCTAATTAGCCTCATTTACCACGATGCAAACTTCTACTCAAAATTATACTATGGAAAAATCAGCTAATTACACCGCTAACAAAAATGTTTGGTCGAGGAATCTTCGCAATCCGAATATACGTACATTTATTCGTTACGTTGTATCATATCGAAGCAAGCTGATAAACGCATAGTTATTCGGACTGCTGATCAAGAATTTCCGGTCAGTAAGTGCATTTTACCGAAAAAATAAGAGAATGTATTAAATTGCCGACGCTGAATACATTTAAATTGACTGACTTACCTCGCTGACTGACCCAGGTTGATATTCAACGTAAATATTGGTCTGCTAATTGAAAAATAAACCGGAAATAGTGCTGATTGTTTAGATGTCTCTCATTGGTTGGATCAAATAGGTCAAGTTCACGCTTTGCAGTCGCAAAAGTGTAAATTTCGTCACCGAAATTATTCGCTCCGGCAGGCACTATACTTTACATACAGTCTCTTGTTCCGACAAAAGAACGGAGATCGGATTTCAAGTTTTCATACCAAAAGGATTTCATTAATATGACATCAACTGACCAGAGATATATTAAATAAACTAAAAAAATATTTAATATGTCTCTAAACTGACTAAATCGTTCAAAATGGTTTTGTGTCGTATTATGTATCAAAGAAATGGCTGAGACCACTATCTTTATCTCAGATAATGGCAAACACAGATCAACGGTTTATAAATATAACTATGTATAATATAGGGTTTTGACATTAGAAATAGCTCGACGAGAGGCGCGCTCGACCTGGGACCATTATGCACGTGTACATATTTGTAAATGTATACGTGCTGCGTGCAAGTACCATGAATGCATTTAAATTCGTACAATTGCCCAAGGACTCTACATATTATGTGTGTAATCTTGATACCATCATGTGTATAATGGTCTCAGATGTAATGTCCATCATTTGCTTTAATCGGTATTTTAATAGATTATATATACATCTGAAATGGACTCATAAGGTGTTAATTTGAAAGGTGTACATATGTTATATATATATAATTATATATATAGTACACATGGGTACACCTTTCAAATTAACACCTAATGAGTCCATTTCCTATAGTGCATTCAATTTTTAAAGGGTCTGTTCACATCTCTTGTTGTCATACATTTGGTCGGTTGCTTAATTAATATATGATCCCGGATAAGGGCTCGTTATATTGTCAGAAATATCAGGAATATATTAATCTTGAAACCATATCTGCTCCTGAAACAAAATAATTATTACGAATCAATTCAGAAAATAGAGCTATATAAGTCTGTCTTAACACCATAATTATTCTTGTCTCGGGGGATAATGATCAGTAAAGACGTGGCTCGTTTACCAGCTGTTGGCTCCCGGGAAAACACACCTTTATCCACCACGTTCTGTATAATAAATTCACTTTTCTTGCCCTGGTCGTCCTTAAACTTGCTAAAGTATATCAAATGCAATATCTTACCTGTAATAGTATCGAACAGTCCAGTCGTCGTTACAGGGATGTCCACCTTCCCATAACGTACATCGGTTGATTGTGACTATTATGTACATATTTTATGCCTATATATCATATATAGAGAGGAAAAGCAAATATCCGATGCGGAGCTCGAATCCGCGACTACCTGCTTGCAAGTCAGATGCTCTACCAACTGAGTTGATCGGACTGGTACAATCACAATTCATTTACCTAAATAATATATACAGTACTGCTACTTATGTAAGTATTATAAATAATTTCGCGTTTTTCAATCATGATAAAAACATTTAAATTTAATTCATCGAATCACTGCCATTTTCCGACAACACGTGGATAAGTACACACACGAAATCCTCGAAAATAAAATGTTGCACGAAAATTTGTGATATCACTGCTTACCAAACATTAGACCGCAGTTGGTGTAAATCAGCCAATCACCGTCAAGTAAAGCCGTTTGCTAAATCACGTAGACCACTCTGTCGTTGTCTATTTTCAAATCAAGCGCAATGCACGAGGAACTCGTGAAATGGAAGCAAGACTATTAATAAGACTATCTTGCTTAGCTCGCCTCTAAATTTCATAATAGTGGTTTCTCGTGATCTATCGTAGTATTCAATTTGATTACATAATTATCAAACGAAACGTAAATTTTCAATATAATCAGAAATTTTAGGCCACTAAAACTAAGAAAAGTAATCACAGAAAAAAACCATACAAAACACCCCTACCTGTCAACAATAAAACCATCCCCGGAATCTCTCAACCCAAAATCCACCCTACACACAGGATCAAATAATCATAGATACAGGTAATTAAAGATATATCCTTTCATGATTAAGATGATTATAATTTCCAGATATATGTATAATTATATATGTAATTGATTTGTCTTATTGTCGTATCGTATCGCATCGTATCGTAACGTATAGTCGTATTTTTGAAGCGCCCGCTTGATCTTTATTTGAATAAATCTTCGAACGAGTGCAGGAAAATGCTCCTTTGTCATAAATACTCAAACAGAATGAATTAACCAAGTGACATTTTCACTTCATTATCTTGTAAGGGAAGTAACTACGTTGGTCATGTTGCATAATTGGATTGAGTTATCTAGTGTCTACGTTTCAGATTTCAGTTCGATTTTTATCGATAGAAACACCGCTCGATGCCGAATGGGCGAAGAATATGAATATGACCAAACGTTGTTTTTACCTTTTTTCATGCTCGTAGTAACAGTAGTTCCTGAATAGTCTTTTCAGCCGTCATGTTCTCTACTTCCAGTCAATTACGATATAATATTAAATTTGTTTCAAAGACTTTGATTATAAACAAAAATATTTCGTGTAGTTTTGTTTAGGTGAACTGAGAAATTAAGCATTAAGTGTTGTTAATCTGAATACTAGGTCATCTGATTGATAAATTTTGATTAATTAGGAATTGTTTCTGTCAAATCAACCAAAAGCCGAGCATTAAGGAGAAAAAAGCCGCTATAAGAAGATGATAGTTTATCAAAGATCATAGCTAGTATATAATTACAAAACAGCAAACATTTGATTTCTAAGAGCTAGCATCACCCGACCTGATGATATATCAGTCAGATTGTAAAGACGAATCACTAATCTCCAACGACTGCAGATCTTTTCCAAAGACATTTTGTGTTAAAATATATTTTTAGCTTAAAATGAATATTCGCAGAAAAATAAAGTTGGTTTTCATACTGTCATGCATTTAACATCTAACCAAACGCAACGCCGTAGCACATATGTTGGTATAAGCTATCATGACTGTTTTATCACATAAATTGTAACCAGTACAAAAAAGTTGTAACAGTGGCGTGACCTCGGTCATCGGGTCGATTAATTTTGTTCACGAATCATTGAACCAGTTGTCTCCGGTTGCAACCTGTATGAAGAAAGACAACTCTTGGAAACCAATGACGCTTTAGTTGCATCATACCGCTGAATTGATTGATTGGTAGTTCGGATAACCGCAACTGTAAACAATCTGATGAAATAGCACATTATAGGCGGCCTGTGTGTACGGAAATAAGGAAATGTATTAACATATTTACTTAAAGCGATTTTACTTTGTAAACTGTGTAATGTTTCAATGCTACGCGAGCTGACAAAATATTTTCCAGTTTGTTTACATGAAGGTTACTGTAGCAGATAACGAATCATAGCGGAGAGCTGCTTACGTCAAACACGCTTTGTAAATAAACATAAGAACACTGTTCATTCATAATTTCTGACATACACGTGGCAGAAGTGAAATATGGTGAAAAGGAAAGAAACTATTACGGATAAAGATGAACTTGATGAAGGTATTTCCATTAAATTTAGACGGAAATATAATATTAAAGAATTCGATAACCGAAAATATTTGGTGTATATAATTACATGTACTATATTACTCGTAGGTTTATACTTGATATCGGCGTTTCTTACAAAACACCTAATTTCATTTCTATTGATTGGTACTGAGTTTATTCTAGTATTGGTAAAGTTAGTCATGTGTTAGTTTTTATTAGAATATAGCCTTAACAATTGAATGAATACAATTTGGTTGAAATTTGTTCAAACTTCTAAGAACAGTCTAATTTAATGTATTGAAGCATAATTTCTTTCTTAAACAATACATCTAACTTTGGAATAAGGAATCAGGAAATTTAATTTTTATTCAGTATCTAAAAATATCTGATTACTTTTAGTTGATTGATTTAAAAATGATACTTAATAATAAAAAGTTAATTGCATTGAAACTGTTGACTTTATGATAGGTTTGGTTTTGTAAAAATAATGAATTGAAACAAAGAAAAAAACATGGTAGTTTGAATCCATCGCTTTTCTTGTGTTCTTTTGTTATCATTTATTCCCACATATATGCTAAAATCTTGTCTGCAAAGTTATTTTTAATAAATTTTATTATAACAGTTAGCCATTTATACTATCAGTATGGAAATGATTATTTAAACTGTCTCCAGGGATCAATGCCCTCATTCAATTTTGCTGATAATATCTTGGCTACTTATGGATATCTCCAGGGCTTATCCTGAATATCTTTATGTTTGACAGTGGTTTATTAATATGTTCTACTTCAATGAATAGATTAACAGCATTTGAAATAATCTTCTTGGTCCTGGAGATAGTCAAATTTTATTATAATTACAGAGAGTACTAATATGCTGGTGATCACTTTTATTTTTTCTGAATCTTACCTTATCCCTGCCTGAGTTTATTGTTTACGTAAAAAAACCTGGAGTCAAATGTTTAACGGTGAATTGAATTGACCTATTTTATTTTTTGCAGTATGTTAACAAGTGTCCATTGATGTGTTAATTTAATGTTAATCTTATTCCATCATATTTGAATTTTATGAATCCTGCGCTAGGAGTGTGCAAAGTAATACATTTAAACTTGTATAACTGTATATGAAAACTGTTATCTTCAGGCTATTATAGCCACTGGGCTACATATCACCAGGGCACTTATGATTTAATACATTTGGCGGGATGTGTTGTCTGATATGAAATTATGCTGCGGTACTCTTATTTCAATAAAACAACCTTCAGTAATCAATGTAAACGTGTTACAAGTCTTTGAAACACTTCAATGAATGCATTCCAGTTGACCAATATTTTGGGGGCGGGGCGTACTGTGACGTTCATCAACCACAAGCTAAGAATTTTCTCTCTGAAGTATATATGCCAAAACTTTATGCGTTTATTGCAGAATTTATTTTGACTAAACTTGACTGTATTGCTGTGTTCCAATGCAACATCCTGCAATATGATACACATACTGTTCCTATAATACTCATGTACACTGTTCCCAGAATGTACCACAATCAACAATTAACTTACAAGTATACCACGACAGCCCTCTTATTAAACTAATGTTTTATTTATTAAAGTAAATTATTAGTAAACAGTTTTACATTCTGCTATTTTTTATGATTGTATGATTGGATAGAATTATCAGAAACTTACAATTTTATTGAAACCACTGGTTAAACAAGACTTTGTTGAGTTTTTTGTATCACAGACCCAACGACCGAAGTTTTTGCAAAATTTGAAAACAAAAATAATTGAAATTAGCAAATTTAATACTTAACAAATTTGGCTTAGAAATACTTTGATAGAAGTACAATTGTTGCATCATATTCCTTTAAAAAAGAAAAAAGACAAAAAGAGAAAAAAAACATGAAAATTGGCAACGTGCCAGTCATTAAAATGACTATAGTAATGATTATCGTATGTGTTTACAATCAGACATAATCATGAAAATAAGTCACAGGACCATCATTTGTGCTGGAGATATTGAGATTACAATACTTGTAAAAGACATAAAACTATATAGATACAAAATTAAGAACACAAATGACAGGACTTTTTCTAGATAAGTTGGGTGCCCATCATGTTGATGCTCATAATAATAACAAAATTTTACTGTGACCGCGCAAAACATCCATTTTAAGAGATCGTTAAATGTGCGCATGACTGCACTATCTCATTATGTGCATTTCATGGTTATATCTAGTTCTGAACACTGTTTATTTGTCTACTATTTCTATAATGTTTGGTTTAGTGATATTTATAATTAATTGAAAGGCAAGTGTCTTATATGGCGGCTGATGCAATACTTAGATATTTGGCATACAGTGTAGTTTGGGTATTTTATGCGCAAAAAAGGGAAGATAATTAGCTTTTTATGCTGGGTGTATTATGTATAAATAAAAGAAGAAACATTGGCTTTTTTATGACTATTGCATCATCATGTTGTATACAGCATTCTGTATCTCCCTTAATTAATATTTGTTTGTATGAGGCAGGTTTTGTAGCAAATGACCACGTTTGGTAGGTATAGGTAGTTGGAGAAACATCAACAACAGTAATTATAATAGTACATATTTTGGCAAGGTGTTTCCATGTTACTCAAAAGCAGTTCAGAGATAAATGCAGGAAAAAAGGATACACAGTTAGGGGAGTAGAAATAAGCTGGAAGGCGGAAAAATCAACCAGCTATTTGAGCATTCTCACCAGCTACATTTTCCACACAGAGAAGCGCTGCCCATTGGCCTCTACTGGGGAGTCCTCAGACCCCCCTTCTACTTTGAGTAGCTTATTGGCTACATGAAAACATTTCTACTTCCCTGCACGATAATGTAGATGCAAGTTAGAGTTAGCATTGAAACTTTAAAAGAAGTATGACTGAGAAATATTAGTTTCAAATGTTGTTATATACCCTATTAAATATATTGAGATTGTGATAGAAAATGTAATTTATATTCCAGTTCCGTGGTGGACATCATGTCGTGTGGCACTGGCTATTCTTGGTTTCTTCGGATTTATCAATGTATATGCTCTACGTGTGAACATGAGTGTAGCCATCGTCTGTATGGTGAATCAGACAGCTATACGAATGAAAGACAAGGACAGTAACTCTAGCAGTAACGTCTCTTATGTACCAAGAAGTCAATGTGGTCTCATTGAAGCATCATCATCGAATGAGACAGCTCCGCCTAAATTTCATGTAAAGATATTTCATGATTACAGTGCAACCTCTCCAAAGCAACACCTTTTGGGAGAAGCAAAATTATGTTGTTGTTGAGAGGTTGTTGCTCTAGAGAGGTTAAAGTAATAGTTAAATTGTACTGTGGGAAAAATCATGCTGTTGTCAAAGGGAAGTTGTTGCTTTAGAGAAGGCTGCTCTGGAGAGGTTGCACAGTAGTTCAGTTTACTGTTTTCTGGAGGTTTATGTCAGTTGAACTTTGAGCAAAAACATTGAGACTACAGGGAAAGTTTGGTATTCCAAGATTCCAGTTTTCTGGGGTTTTGGTTGTCTGAGGTTTCACTGTGTATGGTAATGTATCTGTCTCTCTGCGGCTTAGCAGGTCATTGACGATGTTCGCTCCATAGTGCAACATGGTTGTATAACATATATTCAATACATGTTTCTGTTACTGGTTTTAATCCAGTATGTGCCATCATTAATGCTCATATCTCGATTCTTTTTACTGTAGCATAATTACTCACCATCTTTTAGCTATTACAGAACACATATTTGAGGTGACATTTATTACCTTATCATTAACAAAACTAAACTGCCTTGACAGAGGTGGAATTCCACATATCGTCCATGCTATTAGGTAGCAAATGTATCATTGGTTACATCCAGTGTATTATTTTTTTATTTATTCTAGTACATGCTTTGTGTCACCATGGTTAGTTTGGAATTATTGCCTTACTCCAATTCATTTTGTAAAAAGAACAAATCAGAGCTTGTTGCCGTCTTTTTGTCATGATAAATGATCACATATAACAAATAATGTCTAATAAACTCACTTCCACTAGTTAACGAATGTCTCACCCTCATCCTTTATATAGAGGAAAAAGTTATGACTCGCCATAAATAATAATGGATAAGATTTGAACTTATGAATTTTCTTTTTCAGGATGGAGAATTTGTTTGGGATAAATCAACACAAGGGGTCATACTTGGGGCTTTCTTCTGGGGCTACCTAGTCTCTCAAATAGGTGCGGGATGGTTGGCTACTAAAATTGGAGGGAAGCGAGTGTTTGGCTACTGCATGTTAGCTGCAACTGCAGCAACTTTTCTCACACCATTTGCGGCTCAAACTCATTACATCTTCCTCATCGCTCTTAGAGTTATAATCGGTGTGGCATCAGTAAGTCATAGTAGTGTAATATTTTTGCCTTAAATTAATGACACTGGTTGTTTGTGCTATACCTGAACAGATCGATGAAAAGTTGTTCTCTCACAAAATTTGTTCTCTCTTTAACATTACCAGAAAAGGACCCAACATTGCTGCTATTATATGAAATTATTATAGTACCATGGAAGGCTTAAAGTGGTCTCATTATGAAGTTGAATTATTAAGGAAATTCTGAAAACTGGTGAAAAAATATTGGTTTTTATTATGTGGTGGTTTGAAGTGGTTGTTTGGTGAGGTTTTACTGTATATTTACAGTTACTGTTATATATTTCAGGGTGTGTGTTATCCCTCCATGCATGCACTATGGGGATCCTGGGCTCCTCCACTCGAAAGAAGTAAACTTGCAGCCTTTACTTATGCAGGTAAATTTAGATGTTCAACTTCACTTCAAATGTTTTCCTGTGTTCATAATCATGAATTAGTCATTTAAATTTGTTATGTAAATCCTAAACGGTGGACCAAACAATTTGGTAAAAATATGGCCTGTATGTTCTTTTTATAACTTCATATTATCAATGTACCAGAACTGTAGAGTGGTCATTGTTCTCATGGCAACCTGTATTTCATTATTCAAAAATGACCATTAACTCATGTTTGTCAGTACTGTGATAAATTTTCTGTGTTTATCTACTTGTCTTGGGTTGTAAGGATGATGTTTAAAATAAAGTTTTGAAACTGATTCAAATGTTTTGCTAGGAAAATTATGGTTCTCATGTGATAGAAGTTTTTGCTGTATGTAAAGTTTGTGAACAACCTGATGGTAATCATCGGAGAATGATGAATTTAGTATAAAATTGTTCACACTGTGAGGTAGAACTTTATAAATGAATCATTTTTCTTGTTATAAGACTTGTCTATATGATGACACGGTCAGTTGCTTTCTGGAATGTAGATTTATACAAAACACTGTTGACAGGGCATTGGTAGAATTTTATATCAGAAAAAAGCTTGTATTGGCCTGGTTGATAATCGTTTTTATAAAGAACACTTTAAGTAGTTTCCACCATGAAAATGTGTGATAAGAGATTTCTAGGTGGATAACACTGAAGACAAGAGTAAAATTTTACATGAAAACTGTTTTTCACTGATTCGTTTTTAAACTGTGTCACCTAGGAAATGGGTTGAACATAGATTTCACAGCATGAGTAACAAAGTTGTTTTCCTTTACAAACAAACCTGGTGATTAGGTTGATTAACCGTGATAAAAATGATAAATGAACCTCTTCAAGGTGCATAAAATGTTTGCTTTGGTACAACTTTACTGATGATTACTGCACGTACAATGTATATGTATGTGCATTTTGTGCATGTAATCCAGATTTTGAGGCTGATGAAACTGGTTCACATAATGATAAACTATTCTCTTAAAATTTATTGTTATCCAAGTTACAGTAAAACCTCAATAATGAGACCACCCTCGGGACCAGAAAAATTAGTTGTAATAATGAGGTGGTCCCATTATCAAGTTGAATTATAGGGGAGTTATTGAAAGCCAGTCCAAAAATAAGTGGTTGTTATAACAAGGTAGTCGTAATATTGAGATGGTCACTATGCGAGGTTTTACTGTACTTGTTGAGAATCACTTACACATTAAAGTACCACTTAATGTCTGTCCTGTTTACTTTATACTAGATTGCATATTTCTGACATCAAATTAGTTCACCAGTTGGGTATGCATATACTGAAAGTATAAATTTATTTGTCACTTAAAATCTGATCCTGCTAGCTAATTTACATGAAGACTGCATTGTATTCAAACATTCATGAAAATACTATACTGAATTTATAACCAGGTTTTGCGAAAGAAAAATCCTGGTTGTTAAATTGGCGAATGTTGATGGGTGGGCAGGTGTCCACAATTTCTTCTGCGTGCAACTCCTACATTTCTCAATGGATTTCAGCAAAACTTTCACATAATTAACATCACCAAGTACCCCAGTGCATATGGTCAGAGTTTTGTGATCCATATTTTTTTGCTGAATTATGACGCTTTGTTTATTTTGTGCAAATGTAATATTCTGTGCCCAACTTCTCATGAAAACCTGGTTCAGTGACACTTCCAGTTATCTTTTTTTTCTGATTTATTGAAACTGTGAAATAATTGTAGCATCATAAATTGTCCTCTGAATAAAACAAACCAAGCTTTTGATCCCATATTGTATGTGATCTTTGATTGATTTTAGTTGATATTGAGTGACTTCTTATAAGAAAGTCAAGTGTCTTTTACATTGAATGGTAAATAGTAACCATGGCAATGTAATTTTTAAAATAAACAGGATATGACTTGTATTATATTTTGTTGGCTACCTTACTTCAGTAATAGTTAAGTTTTATTCAAATGACATCTGTAATTTATTCATGCTGTTGTGATGAAATGACAAACTGTGAGAGAAATCTTTTCAAAGACACGTTTTTTGTTTGAATATTAAATACTTTATTTTGATATTGCTGTGGGCTTCAATTTAAAGTAAGAATGAAACTAGTATACTTTGATTACAATGATGAGAAAGGTAGACTAAGGATAACCCTATAATGCTGTTTGGCTGCACATACTCATGATAATAGTTAGAGGGGCTCTATGGTCAAGTGGTTATGGTCTCTGACTAGTAATCACTGGCCCCTCATCACTGTGAGCTCAAGCAGGAAAATTGCCAAATAATCCTTGCTGAAAGTGCAATGTTAACCCATGTGAAAATTTAATCTGCTTTAATGAAGAATAACTATGGGTAATATTTAGGGAAATTTAGGGGCCACATTCTGTAATATGAAAACTGATAAATTTTTAGTTACTTACCTATTTAATATTATAGTTTCACTAAAAGAAGAAGTTTCTAAGCTTAGCGTTACATGTTTTGTTTTGAATTTCATTTTACTGCATAAAATGAATTTGCAATTTTTTAAACTGAAGTATTCACTCTTGACATATGTTTGAACTTGTGTACTTATTGCTATTGTCATTGATATACCCAAATTTATTTTGATAAGATTTTGAATGCAGGCATTTTTTTGTGGACTAGTTCATAAAATTCATGACCTACTTATTTTAAAGTGCTGTACAGATATTTTTTAAGATACTGGGATGTAGGTTAATCGTAGAAAACTTCTTTAAAATGTTATCTCTCATTCTCAATCCCTGTTTTCAGTGTTTACGCTGCCATTTGCCAAAAAAAATCAAATTAAGCATAGTTTTTTTGTATCCTGGACCCTCCCCTTGGTACATGTGGCGGAAAAAATATAAAGACCAGTGGAAACCCTGCCTTTTTTACTCTGCTACCTCCTGTTTTTAAAGTTCTCTGTATTTTTTATTTCAGGGTCTCAAGTTGGTAATGTTGTGACGTTCCCACTGGCAGGCATTTTATGTAAATATGGATTTGCTGGTGGTTGGCCTTCTATTTTCTATATCTTAGGTATGTATTCTTGTATTTATTTTTTCGTCACCTGCAGCTTGGGGAATTCAGTGACTTTTCCAGCATTAAGTGAATTGGAGGGAGATACCTTAGTAGGACCATTGACCTTACATAAGCTAACTGGACAGCTTTCTCGAATGTGAAATTTTGAATGGTCCTGGGTGGGTTTGAGTTTGCAATATAGAGGGGCTAGTGATTCCTAGTCAGAGATCACAACCACTTGACAACAGAGGACTAATTACATACCCCCCAATCAAAGCATGAACACATGTTCTGTTAATATCAATTAGTACTTTAACAAAAATCTGCACTGTCTGCTCTTATGTTGAAGATATTTTACTGAAGCTTTAGTTATTTATATTGCTCAAGGTTAGTTTTATGGATATTGATATCTTAATATTTTGAATTCATTATTATTTTCCTTTTGTAGTTCTTCAATTTTTTTTATGTTTAATATCTTACGTGTTCCCTCTTTCTCTCTATCTGATGTAAGATTTTAGGAATATTTTAATCTGGTCCCACCATGCTGTACATCTTTGAAGTATGTACAGTAGATATTATGTATATGACCCAGTTGTATAAAAATTCATGGAATATCATCAAAACTTTGTGAAATCGGGTCCCATTCTTTGAATACTATCATTAAGATCACAGTTTTTACCCATTATAAACAGTCTGCTGTAGTATTGAGATAGTGTAAAATGTTATCTAGACTAGAATTTTGTTATATTCAACTTTAGTGCTAAGTGATCACCTATATTTTCATGTTAGACCAAATTATCTAAGCAGAGTTATCACACTTGTCTGTTAAATGGTGCATTTTAGCCCTACTTTTACCATTCATGAACAACTGACCTAGATTTTTAAACTTGACATAAGGCCATACCAAATTGCTTCTATGTTTAGCGTCCACCCTTGGGTCGAAAACCTATGTAGATATCCTGAAAAACAAACAAGTGCTTATAAAAAAATGAAACAATTTTCACTCAGATTCGTCGAAAACCATAGCTACTACAATGTTACAGAATAGATTATAACTTACTCCACTGACACAGGAAGACCAAAGGGTGCAAATCATTTAATCAAAACTAGAACTTAGAATAGTTTCAGTGTCTTTTATTTTTTAATGAATTTGAAGCAAAACAAAATATAAAATAATTTGAATGTGAGTTACAAAATCAAATGATTTTAACAAAAGCTTTGTTTGTATGTCTAATCCTAATCCATTTAAATCAATCATTTTGTTATAAGTTTTATTGTTATCAATGTTCAAAACTTCAAAACATTTATCTTATATTTTGCAATTTTATAGACTGCTCGTCATAATTAACCATACATTAATACGGATGTTAGAAAATTGTAGCCATACCTTTCTATGGCAACATCTTAGAAACCTTTTTGGTCAAAACTATTGAGACATAAATCTACAAGTGGATCCTCTCATGATAGCAGTGTGGGAGATTGGTAATAAAAGATTGGGATTGATAAGTGTGTGATTTGAAGCGACACATGCTTATAAACGAGCTTTAGACTTAGAGTCTATATGAGCAGTCTGCATCATTATAATGATACATGAATTTAATACAGAAGTTGCCTTCTAACGAATAATACATATACTAGGAAAAGAACATTTTCTATTTTGATAATAGAAAGAATATGTTCAATATGACATAATTTTGCTCTACATGTCATGTGTGATAAACTTGAATAATGCTGTTGGCACACATTTTGATCGATAAAAACTTTCAAAACGGAAGCGAAATTCAATATTACATAATCTTTTTTTTCTGCCATGTGAGCCCAAAACCTATACGTCCGTGAATGCTAAACATAGATATGATTGGGTAGGGCCTTACATAGTATTGCATTTTTTTTTATAACTTTATGATTGCTTATTTCATGATTTTATGTTTATCTGTTTCTGATCTTACTGACTAATATTTGAATGTTCAAACTTTCATTCAGTTTATCAATGAAATCAGGACACCATGCTATAGTTGTAATAATAAAATGTTTGATAATAGGAATCAGTGCATATGGCTGATTTACAATGGGACTTTCAGGTTTAGTCAGTCGTCCCAAGAGTCCAGTAGGTTGGAAATTATTCAATATTTTTGATAAGCTTCAATGGTCTTCTTTGTAATTGATTGTCATGCCCTCTTTCGATGATAAACACGGCCTTGAATTTTATCAGTATGGAAATGATGGAAATAGAGTACTGTTGATTCTTGTGTGTGAGAATGATTCAGAAGATTAATGGTCTGCCTGCCTGCCTGCCCGCCCGCCAGTCTGCCTGCCTGCCTGCATGCCCACCCGCCCGCCTGCCTGCCCTACTTATTTGTTTATCACACCAACCTATCGTCTAACTGATATTCTAAATTGTTGTTCATCATTCTTTTGACAGAATATCTGTAAGTCAGTATGTAATAGATAAAGTGGACAGTTTTTTCATGGAATAAGCTAATTAGATGAGTGATCTTGTCAAAGTCTGTGTTAATTGTGATCACTTATATCACAGATGGAGATCAAATTTTAAGTAGCTTTCATAGATGAGTAATTGCCTCAAAATATGATTAGTGATTGTCTCAATATATAACATAAAATGTACAATTGAACCTGTATTAACAGTCTCGTATTGATACAGGCTGTCTGTGGTCTGTGATCAGTTACTCATCATTGTATATTTATGGTGGTCTCTCGTTGGCTGGAGCTGAGTAGATTTAAACACCCCAGAAAACAAGACCACACACTCCAGTCCCAGTTATTTTTGTTACTTTCTGTATAGTTTGATTCCACATTGCTTGAACCACATAAACTCAAACACTCTTACCATTAACCAGCTCCCTGCTCAATATTTATTGTGTTATTCACATGTCCTTATCGACCAATTCAGTTTCAAAACTTCAGAGTAATTGACTGTCAAAATTTGCTTGATATGACAAGCTACCTGAAACTGACATGCATATGAAGTTGACATTGCATGACATTTCGTAATTATTTGAATTCGTTTACAACTCTTTTGTCGGTGAACAAAAAGGTGTTTACAAGGATATTTAATGGGTGAGTGCTTCATAATTATTTGTGATTAGGTAACATGAACACATTATATAACTCAAAATATACAAGGAAAATAACTATATTTCATGGATTAAAACTTTGAATAGCTAGAACTCTGGAAAACTGGAACTGCTTTATCAGTCCCTATAAGCTCGAGCCAATAAGGGGCCACTGTATTAATATAGTAGACCTTTGAATGAAGACCAGCTGAATGTAATCTTGCCTGTTTGTGACCTTTATTCACAGGTTTAATTGTCCTAAAACTCATTTGATGGGCTTCAATGGTTGTGTAGTTATGGTCCCTGACTAGTAATCACTAGCCCCCCCACCAAGACCAAATTTTACATGTAAGGAAGTTGTCAAGCTAGATTATAAAGGGTCATTGGTTCTATCCAGGCATACACCCGGGGTTTTCTGTCACCGTCAAAGCTAGAAAATCTTCAAATGACTCTTGCTGTTGGTGCGATGTTAAACCCTTGTGAAAAGAATGAAACTCAACTGATCTGTCTTTGTGTGATATCATGATATAAAGTAGAAGAAGCATGCATTGACAATGACCTTCACATGACTTTGTATGACCTTGTGTATAAGTTACTGCTAATCAGCTGTTCAATATACAAGCAGTATAGAATTATCACACTGTAGGATTAAATCTTAGTCACTCCTGCTTTCATCATTGAAGCTATAGAACTTGTATCCTGACTCTTCCATGATATTTATTCACGTAAAATTGATTTTTTCAGTATGACTTAGAGATAGTATTTTTTATCCACCTATGAACACCTTTTTATCTGGCTGAATTTTGACCTCAATTTAGTATAAAACTGATCTTACATTGAAAAAAAAACCTGTGATGTATTCTGAACAGCTTGTTTAGTGTTTAAAAAACAGCATGCTACTTGTTTGAAAATTTACCTAAAACTCGGTGGTATTTTAAGGACAGAATTAATTTTTGACTATATAACATCTATAACCAAATCCTTTATAGAATGATGAACGAAAAACGAAAAAAGTATTCTGCAGCTTAATTTTGTGCATACATGTACATGCATGAATGTGTGTTAGTCATTTGCTGAGTATAAAATCAAGTCACTTTTGTGTGGTTCAATACTATCTCTCAAAGCTGAACAGCTCAATGTTTTGACTATAGATATACCCTGATTGAAGTACTGTATAACTATTGATCAACCCTGATTAAAGTTCTGAATAACTTTGATGTTGTACAACTGCTTCATGATGGTAGTCCCTTTTAATTCTTAAGTGATTCTCATTTATTGCTCTGACTTAGTCAGATGTGATCAGCATGTAGGTTGGGTAAACTATTTTAGCACTTCTGTATGTTGTGTCTTGTGAATAGCATTCATGATTAAGATAGAGATATCACAATTAAATACCTCACATGACTTTGTGTTTTCTATGATATACAGTAAAGCTCTCGAAAACCAGACCTGTTCCGGATTGGGCCAAAAGTCCGGTTTTATGAGAATTTCGGTTTTATGAGAACTATTGATTATAGAAAGGAAGAAAATGGAACTTGATAGGTCATCCGATTTTCAGAGAATTCTAGTTTTCAGTAGAGTACTTTTTTCAGGGGTTATACTGTATTAGGGTGGTCTTAACATCGAAGTGATTGCTGAATGAGGTTTTACTGTACTTGTAAATGTCAACTTACTCCCTTCAAAGCTCATGCTAATGTCTTACTTGATGGTGTGTTATAAACTAAAGGAACTGATCCAAAATGAATTACTTCACAAATGCCCCCAATTACTCCTTGTTTGTTATTGATCCAGTGTCAGAGGTTATTAAACAATGTATGGAAATCAATCTCAGAATAAAGCTTTGTCATTGGTTAATTTTGACTTTGATCCAGGGTCAGAGGTTATTAAACAGAGTATGGATACCAGTCTCTGCATCAAGCTTTGTCATTGGTTAATTCTGATTTTGATCCAGGGTCAAAGGTTATTAAACAATGTATGGATACCGGTCTCAGAATAAAGCTTTGTCATTGGTTAATTCTGATATTGATCCAGGGTCAAAGGTTATTAAACAGAGTTAGGATACCAGTCTCTGCATCAAGCTTTGTAATTGGTTAATTTTGATTTCTACTTTTTGAACATAATTACAAGGTGCAGAACTTTGCTCCAAATTTCTCCATGGAAATTACATTTCAGGTGTACTGAGTTTTGTATGGTTTGTGTTATGGATGATATTTGTTAGTGACTCTCCATCACAACATCGTCGTATCACTGTGGCAGAAAAAGCTTATATACTCGGTTCATTGAAGGAAAGTTTGAAGTCTGGTGGTGACAAGGTAAGATTTCTATGTTAATTTATTTTTATTAGCTTTACTCTATTAGTACGATGTTTTAAAATTATCTTGGTTTGTTCCATTTATTTCTAAATTCTGATTTACCGTGATTAATGATGTCAACTTCAGTTTTCTTCATCAGTACTATTTTGTTCTGTATATTTCAGAAAGTGGATGTACCATGGTTAAAGATGGCCACGTCATTACCAGTTATTGCTCTTCTGGTTGCGAATATAACAACGGACTGGGGGGTATACACTCTACTAACAAGTATACCTACGTACATGAATGAAGTCTTACAACTTGATATATCTGCTGTAAGTTAGTTGTAGAGAATTGATCTTTGTTGTGGATTTCCTTTGTTTAATTGTCATTTTTTCTCTTCCCAAAAGATTTTCATCAAAAAAAAAAACAACCTGCATATTCCAACAGCACTGTCACCTGGTCACAAGTCCTGGCTGTACCATAATCTGAAGTTTTTTATAGCCCCCCTCCTTTAGTGTTCTCAAGTTTAATTTTATTTCTTCATCTAAATGTTGGCTGAGATGTAAATCTTCTATTTTGTGACTTCAAACTTGGATTATGTCGTTTACCATTCAAAGAATGACTTTGATATGGATTGAAGGCTACTGTGTCAATTTCCTGCATCTCAATTGAAATAAATCAGTCTGTCCGTCTGCATGTTTTTCTATGAGATTATGTTAGCATTGAAGAGATTTGAGGAAAACAGTAGACTTTAGAAACCCCTTAAATACTGCAATCCAGTTAACAAGGGTCCTCTCAGTGCTTTGATTAGCATTTGTCTTCCTAAATAATCCACTCTTAACCCTTTGTCTCATAATACCGCATTTCCCCTCAATGAAGCAGACGACTTTTGAAAACTTTGTGGCAAAAGAAGCCATTGCTTGTAATGAGTAATGGCTTCTTTTGTCAGAATGTTTACCACTCTGTAAGAGAAAAATAATCCACTATTCTTAAGTAATTTGATGTTTTGTGTATTTGCTTTGAATTTGGATGAGTCCAACGTATGCTTATGAGGCAAATGGTTAAGAGGAATACATTTGTTTGTTATTTAATAATAATTCCCATTAGTTTTAACTATTGTATAATCTACAGAATGTATATTAGACTGAATGAAACAATGGTAACCTCTGTATACCACTTTGAATAAATTCTTTCTGTTACAGAATGGTGTTTATTCGGCTCTACCCTACTTACTGTTCTGGGCAATGATCAATATATCAGGTTGGATGGCTGATTTTATACTGACCAGGTGCTCTTTCTCTATACAGTTTGTAAGAAAAGGATTTAATATAGCAGGTAGGTCGGTTATGCTATATGTATGATTTTGTTCTCTGAAAATCTCTTTAGTATTTTTGAAAAATGCTAGTTATTTTGTTAAATCGAACATAATTAATTATATAGCATTCAAAATGATACTTTTATTCCTCCAGTTTACAAGAGAGATAATGTAGAAACTGGGTAAATGTATTAGTCTCTGTTGTGGGTGGTCTGCAAAGACTTCCAAACAGTTACAAAGTTCTGTAAGCTTTACAACTGGGGAAAACTAGAAAATAACTTATAATTTTAGAAAATGCATTATTTCAATAAAATAAGTTATCAAATGAGGTATTTAAATGTAATTGCTGACATTTGTATAATTTGCATGAGTCCTGTATTACAAGGCCTGTATATATTGAAAAATGACAGTGGCAAAATTTTAGATCATAGCAATATTGTGGTAAAATCCCCCCCCCCCCAGTAATTCATAAAAACGTTGTTATATTTCAGGAACTATATTACCAGCTATCATGTTGATAGGTCTAGGATATGTAGATTGTACACAACCTGGTGTTGCTATCACATTACTGGTTCTCGGTGTCTCACTGACCGGGTTCCAGTACAGTGGATGGATTGTGAATCACATGGATATAGCTCCTGCCTTTGCTGGTATACTGTTTGGTATTACCAATTCTATATCTGCTCTGACTGGAATTTTATCCCCGTATCTTGTTGGGATAATTACTGAGGTAAGTCTTGATTTATAATATACGAATATCTTCCAAGATCAGGGGTTTTGACTGTAATTTATGTTTGAGTTTTGTTTGTTGATTGGTGAATAAAAAATTGAAAACGGGGGCCTCTGTGGTCAAGAGATTAGGGTCTTTGACTAGTAATCACTAGTCACTCACCACTGAGTTCAAATCCCATCTGGGACCAGAAAAAAAATCACATGTGGGAAAGGTTTGTTCTACCCAGGTGTACACCTGGGGTCTTCCTCCTTTTTTGAAGCTGGAAAAGTCACCAAATGACCCTGTCTGTTGGTGCGATGTTAAACACCATAGAAAAGTGTTGGAAAATATTTCATACGTATAATGTAAGCTAAATTTGTGATAAACATTGAGGAATCACCGATGTTAGTATTTGCATCATTGTTTCTATCATTATCTTCATCACTATTGTCATCTTTGTCATTGTCAACATCAGTGTCATCATTATAATCATGGAAATCATTTTCACCATTATCATCTGTATGAGTTTAGGCTAGGAAAAATATTGTCATGTTTACAATTACTTGGCCAAAAAATAAATTCTTTTCTAATTTTTTTTCATAACAAATCATTTGTGCATTGGAGGTAAAGATATGTTGTTCGTTGAATTTTGTTGTTAGAGACTTAATAGTCGGCACCAAAATCAGGGTTGGTCAAGTAACTGAGAGCTTAACAATTTTTTTTCTGGACTTAATGACTTAGCATGACTTATAACTTAATGACTAACATTATAAACACTTTATATTTTGTTGCTGAAAATGAAGGTTGCTGATCCAAATGACAAGGTACATAAATCTAGATATGCTCTGTCTAATGTTGTTTTGCTAGTCAGGCCATAAAATTGTTTGTTTGTAATGTCCTCAGCCCTGAATTTTTGTTGTTAATTGATGGGTACTTGACAAAGGGGTATTTTTCGCTTGTCTGTTTCAAAGAAAAAGTTGACCTATTGTGATCACTGGGTTGTTGTTGTCATTGTTGTCGTGCAAATTTTTAATGTATCCCATTACTCAACATGAAACTTGGAATACTTGATTATATATATTATTATAAATAAGCTATATTTTTGGAGTTATGTCCCCTTTTAAATTTTCGTCTAAATTATACCTTATCATGTTCAAACGCAGCCCCCATTGCCAACATGTAACACAGACGAGTGTTGGCACTGTTCTACAGAGCTAGTTTTATCAGGAATTTTATTGAGTTTTTACTGGAAACAATGTTAGGTTCCTGGTAAATTAATGCATACACACCAGTGTCTGTTGTTTATATGTAAAAAGATGGAAGAACTGTAGATTTACTTTACAAAATGGGGACTGTATGATATATAAAGACATACTTTCATAAAACCAAATGAATTAGTGTTAAAACTTAATTGGATGAGGATGATTTAAATTGGCTGGGTTGTGGTTTTACAAACAAATGATTTTTTGATATGGTGTCCTTATTTTTGTGTGATTTTTCACTTGAATAACTCTTAGAAGAATTGCTGTTCATTGTAAAACACAGGTTTTGCTGCTGAGTTTTTTTTTGATTAGTAGAGGTGTGTTTAATTAGTAAGATTTATAGTTTGCCAAAAGAAAATGAGGTACAAAGCCCTGTGGTTTTACAGTTGTCTTTATTTACTGTTTAATTTCTTTGTTAATTGTTAGAATCTCATGTTTTAGTTTACTTAATGTACTGTCTTACCTCTATTTTCTGTAGTTTACCTAATGTTCCGTCTAATCTCTATTTTTCTGTAGTTTACCTAATGTACTGTCGAATCTCTATTTTTCTATAGTTTACCTAATGTACTGTCAAATCTCTATTCTTTTTTTCTAGTTTACCTAATATACTGTCAAATCTCTATTTTTCTGTAGTTTACCTAATGTACTGTCAAATCTCTATTCTTTTTTCTAGTTTACCTAATGTACTGTCAAATCTCTATTTTTTTTTTCTGTTGTTTACCTAATGTACTGTCAAATCTCTATTCTTTTTTCTAGTTTACCTAATGTACTGTCAAATCTCTATTCTTTTTTCTAGTTTACCTAATGTACTGTCAAATCTCTATTCTTTTTTCTAGTTTACCTAATGCTTTGTTAAATCTCTATTTTTCTGTAGTTTCATTGTTCTCTCTTTAATGACCACCATTTTAATTATTCCTTGCTAGATAGAACTTTTGTTTGGTGAAAAAGGTGATTACAATAAAATTATTGTATTTAGTAGTTTACATAAGTGGCAGTATGTAGCCCATAGAGTAATAAATGCTATAATAAAAGTACAATAAAACTCTGGTATTAAGACCATCTTTTGGACCAAAGGAAAATGATTTTATATTGTGTTAGTTTCATAAGCAAGCTAAATATGTATAGAGAGAGAAAGGAAGAGGTACTGATTATTGATACCTGTCCTTAAAACGTGTGGTCATTATAATTAGGTGGTCTAAGTATTGAGTGGTCACTAAGTGAGGCTTTACTGTATTTTTATTGAAGAATTGTAATACTGTACTTGACTGTATTGCAAGCTCTTATTAGAATAGAATAGAGTTAATATTATCTATGTGGTCTAAAACAATAGTTGTGGTAACAATCATTTACCAGTTACTAATCTAAGTCACAAACAATGACAGTTTTCTTGAAATAATGTCTGAGAAAATGATTGTAACATATGTGGGTAGAACAGTTTTAAGGTCAATCATTGGTTGGTTTGAAAATTTTAAAATTTTTGTGTGCTGCGTTTTGTGTGATGTGCTACACTATGTCTTAACCCTTTGCCCCATAAGCATAATATTTTGGACTATACCAAATTTCGAAACAATATACTCGTGATCAATTTATTTCAGAAAAGGGTTAATTTTTTCTGAGAGAGTGGAAACATTGTAGTAAAAGAAGCCATTGCTCTTTACTAGCAATGGCTTCTTTTGCCACGATGTTTTCATAAGTCGTCTGCTGCTGATGTGGAGCAATGCGGTATTATGAAACAGAGGGTTAATATTGTCCTTCATTTCTAACTTTAGTTTTAAAACTAATGCAGAACTGTCTTTTTATCAAGGAATGTGTTAATGTATTTCTGTATCAATTAAATATAAATATACCTGAAAGGGCATTTTGCTCTATAATAGAAATGTACCAAAATGTTTATAAATCAGTCTGGTTCAATATATTTGTGTGCAACCAATCTATGATATAATTTTATGTAAAATGTAAAATATTTGACTTGGAACATATTACTGTATAGTTAAATCTTTGAATAAGGGTCAACTGTACACAAGAAATGATACATAAAGCTTTTATGAATAGTTTGCCTTCATTATTTAAAAATGTAATAGTCTGTAGATGTCTGCTAGAATGTTGCTTTTGTTTACAGGATACTGTGAAATCAAGTTTATTATGCACCAAAGAACAAGGACAGATATTTTGGAGAGAAATCTTACTATTTTTGTTTATTGAGCTTATTATTAAAAACTTATGTTGGAAAGCTATTGCATCAAGCTTTTGGTAAAATAGATTTACAAAGACTTTGAAATATTCATCAAAAATTATAATATAATGATATAGATTGTTAATTATGTACATTATCTGCTTGTATTTGTTAAATTGCATGCTGTATATATACACTTGCTATTTGACATTATTTTGAAATGTACTAACTGTGCTTGCAATTTATTGTAGTAGCATTTACAAGCTTGTCAATAAATTACTGCATATTGTGTTATTATTATTTTTGTAATTGAGTATGATGATAATAAAAGCCTATATATTTTTCAGGATCAAACCAGAGAACAATGGCAGATAGTGTTTTATATTTCTGCCGGTATATACATCGTGGGTTCGTTATTTTTCGCTGTATTTGCGAAAGGAGATATACAATCATGGGCTCGAGAAGAAATTTCAGATGCTGTGCAAGCAGAACTGTTGCAGGGTACTGAGTTACAGGTCAAGGTCGCGAATAATTCGCATGAGGTTGCTGAAAACAATGTTTGATGATTTTGTATCTTTTAGTTACAAATAATTTTTAGTAATTTTTAACCATTGCTTGTGGAAAATGGACATAAACCTCTGTTCTGATATTAAATGAATGTTATTATCGTTTGCTTTTAAAGAATTGTCATCAGACATTGAATTTACATATTTTAAAAAAGAACAATAACCAGCTTAATTTACTTTTATTAATGACATTTTTAAAAGATATTTTTGCATTTCCCCATAATTTTGTATGCATGCCAAACTTTGAAATTGTTTGCATTTATTTATGTAAAATTTTACCAATTTTAGCCATAAAAATCAATAATCTTTTATAAGTATGAAACAGTTCTATTTTGGGGGCCAAAAATCCATTGAATCATGATAATATTGTGAAAAAGATCAACAACAATCATAATCTGAGAGTTGTTAAGGTGTTTGAACTCCTGAAATGTCACAACTACATTAACTCATAAGGTCAAGGTCACATCTCTCCATTAGGCCAAGGTCATATATCTCCATTAGGTCAAGGTAACATCTGTTCATAAAACATTAGCATTATCATAAATTTTTCCTAATGTCCATTCCATTCCCCCCCCCCAGAAGTATAGATTTTATATTTTTGGAAATATTTAACCTTACCAAACTGATAAAAAATTGTTGAACGATTCCTTAATGATCTCAGTATTAAGTCATCAACTTGCCTCACAGTATTTTATCACTAAAATATTTATGAAAAACTCCCAACATATTGTTTGTTCTTTGACCTCTTGAACTTTGACATGTTGCGTCTATTCACACGATATGTCTCATATCAAACCTTACCTAACGACCTCCTGTGTATTAAGGTCACTATATGAACATACCCTTCTTTTAATTTTTCATTTGTTATCATACACCAGATTATGCAAAGTTTTGTAAAAAAATAAACTGTGCTTAATGCACTTATTTAAAATCTGTTCCAAGATTTTTTTCACAGATTAATGCAATTTCAAGATAATAGTATCCGGATTAATGAGGTTCTGCTGTAATGGCCAAATATGATTTTTTTATTTGAGAAAAGTGTTGGTGCTATATCCTGTATTATTGCTAGCCAAATTTTTTGACATAAAAATGCAATTTTCAATGTACTTTCTGATCGCCCCTCATTAAATTTTGAATAATTAAAGACTATAGTGAATTATTGAATATATATTTGTGTGTGTTATCTGTACAATTCCTTTGTGATATGTTAGTTATGTTTCATTGAATTTGTTTATTACTAGTGTTACTGATTTTTAAATGTTGCTTATTTTTCTGCACTGAATTATATTTTTACCTAATTTGAATAAAAATATCCAATATGATGGGTACCGTAAAGTCCTTGCTTAATGCCCCCCCCCTTATCAACACCCTCTCCTATTTTTGAAAAAAAAACATGGTATCTAATCAGAAAATCAGTTAATATATATGTCTTCCAGAACAAAGTTTTACATCCGCAGTAACTCCAATTTATGTGAATAAAACAGTTTAATATCATCCAGACAACGGCATTAAATAGGGCATTTATGGTATTTATCTATGTTCATGTACTTACAGGCAACATGGCATATTTTTACATCATTTTGTGTCCTGTGGCAGTTCTAGTAAAATGTATTGTGTCGAAATGATATATTTATATAATCATGTATAATTTTGTGACTAAAATGTACAGTATAACCTCAAATAACCGCTTCAATGTTACAACCTCCTTATTACAACAACCATTTATTTTCAGACAAGCTTTCAAAAACTCCTATAATTCAATGTGATGATAATAACCACCTCGTTATTATGACAGATTTTTGGGTCTTAAAGGTGGTCTCGTTATTGAGGTTTTACCGTATTTTGATATCATATATAATTTTAAGACGTAAATGTACAGTTATCTTTTTCAACTATTTTAAAATTGTTCTTTAAACAATTTATCACCATTTACTGTTGTTTTTTCCCTTTGTTTTGAAATTTAATTTTGACATTTATTATACATGTATGTATTTTGTTAGATTCTGTTGGTAAATATATGTTCAATTATTATTTATGTGATATATCAGCGCATTTATTGAAATAGAATGTAATTCATCTGTTTTTCGGATCCTAACTATTGTCCAAAATAATAACTCAGAGTTTGTGGGCCATTTTTAGAATGCTTCCTTCCCATTGGTCAGTTTTATATCTTTTCATTGAAATATCTAATTAAGTGCTTTAGATTCGTAATTGATTTCTTAGTTCAGATTTTAGCCTCAAACTGAAATCAAGTCTGTGGCTGGTTGAGGCAAAGTTTGGTAAATTGTATTACAAAATGACTTGAAGTTGCTAACTTGTTATTTTTATTACCAAATTTCTTGTGGCTGTCTGTCTGTGTTGGGTGAAGTTTTTTATACAAATGTTAATTTGTTAATTGTCTCTATGATATATTACCTGCAGCTGCCTACCTGTGTATAGATTGGTCAAGTTTTTATATACATGTCAATGTGATCACTGAGTGTACCAGATATTCCAAATAGCGTTTCAATGTTAATTCTTTCAAGATCGATGGATTGAATCAGTCTTCACGGGTCCAAAAAATCATCAAAATAATATTTTTTTAAAGGTTTATAGCATATTGACCTTTAAAAAACATTTATCCTGGTCACCGAATGAATTTTTTTTTGTACTGGAAGTTTCAATTCTGTATGCATCATGCCTGGATGTAAAACAAAATGAAGTATTAAGTTAAAATGGTGATATTTTAGGTTTGTTTAAATTGTTGCTTTACAGTTCTGGATCAGATTGATAAGAAAAAGGTGAAACTATTCTTTTTTGTTGATTTTTGTTTAAAATAATCTTCAGAACATTTTGGTCATTAGGACCTATGGCAATGGATTTTTCCAGGACCAACCAGTTTTACCAATCAGGTCCATCAGACTAACGCTTTGTGGAATGTCTGGTACAATAATTTGTTAATGTCTAAATATTAAAAGCTTAACCTGGATTGTTTAATGTCTGGTCGTTACATCAGAATTAACTGTTATATTATAATTATGATAGGACAATGATGATACACTTGTTGTTGTTGTTACACTTGATTGTTGTTATCACTGGATTCTTATCCTGAGTTGTGTATTATCTACGGATAATTTAGTTTATATAAATATACATTTTTACTTGTTAATGTGGTACTGGAGTAAATATTTGATTCGTATTTACTCTAGTTGACAATTGGAAATTTGACTCTATTGATATTATATAATATCTTGGCATTATTTCTCTATTACACTAAATGTCTCAAGGAAATTATTGATGATTAATCACCTTTTATCATTTGAATTATTACATAAATTCGTACCAATTGATGGGTCTTCTGGAGAATACTGGGGTCTTTCTTCACCAGAAAAGGCTGGAAGTCTCCTAATGACCCTGCTTGTGGGTGTTATGTTAAACCTCTAAATGAATAAATCTCTCCAGAATAAGGCCTGCTGTGTACATATTTTCTTTGATGATCTTTGATCACTGGATAGACTTTATGAGGAACAAAATACAACCGTGTTGTTCTGACTGAACAATTATTTTACTATTATTGCTACTGCCTGGCTGATAATGACTCTATTTATACATGCTACCTTGTTGCTACCATCTAGGTATTTGTTGTTGTTGTTTATTTCTGTTGATTTACTTTGAATTGTTATTATGTATTGTTAATGACTTAAGTTCGAGCAATATGAGCGTGCCCTTTTTTCCACTAATCTGGGTCCAAGATTATTAAGCTGTAGAATGGTTCCCAGGCTTGAATATAAGACATTGCAGATTACAACCTGTTTAATGAAATCTTTAATGTTTACCCCTACATTCTGGTTCTTTATTTTTCTAGAGTTGCATTTAATTACCTGCTAAATTCATAAGGTTTGTATGTTTGTGATTTGGTACTGTCGAACCTGAGTGAAAAATTGGAATTATAGACCAGTAAACGAATCAAGGTCAATTCAGGGCCACTATATGAATCAAGGTCAATTTAGGGCCACTATATGAATCAATGTCAATTTAGGGCTGCTGTATGAATCAAGGTCAATTTAGGGCCACTATATGAATCAAGGTCAATTTAGGGCCACTATATGAATAAAGGTCATTTTTGGTCCATCAAATGAACAAAGGTCAATTTAAGGCCACCACAAGAACCCAGGTCAATTTAAGGCCACTGTTTGTGAACAAAGGTCACTTCAGGGCTACCACAAGAACCAAGGTCATTTAAGGCCACTGTTTGTGAACAAAGGTCAATTCAGGGCCACCACAAGAACCTAGGTCAATTTGAGGCCACTTAATGTGAACAAAGGTCAGTTTAGAGCCACTGTAAATCTAGGTTAATTTAGGGACACCATATGAACCAAGGTTAATTTAGGGACTTGGTAAGAATCAAGGTCAATCTAGTGCCACCATATGAATCCAGGTCAATTTAGGGCCACTGTAAGAACAAAGGTTACATGTTTTATTGATGAAGAAGTAAAGCAAACAAACTAAGATAAGAGGCATACTGTGACTGAAGGTCTTATTTTTATCCTTCCATGGTGACATTTCTCACAGGTTTTTACTTTATTTCCATATAAGTTTCATCGAAGATCCAACTTCTCTGAAGGTCTGTTTTACCCTATCTAGGTTGCATTATGTAATTAGTTTTTTAGTTGTGAACTTATTTTTTGTCTTATTATAGAATTGCTTATAGTTGTTACAGTCTGTATGGTACTTAATATCTCCTATCCATACTAGTAAGTAGAACTTTCACATGGACGTTGTTTAATGTGTTGTGCTGTCAAACCTGTGAACAAAGGCCACCCTTGGAAAAGACAAAATATGGCTTTTATTAACAGATGGCCTTTATTTGGTGGTCAATTTGGTCTGAATAATCAGTGAGGTTTCAAAGGATGGCTTTTATTCAAAAGGTGGTCTTTATTCAGAGGTCTCAAATGCAGGTTTGACTGTACTTAGCTTTCTGGTAGGATTTCTGGTACAACATTTTAGTACATTTTAAATGCTTGGGTAATGGACACCACTGTGCGCCCTAAAATCAATTTCTCTAGTGTTAGGTGTAGTTCTAGTCTGTGTACATTTTTGTTTTTGGTGATGTATTTTCATCATGTATGTTATCATAAATATCATGTGTCCTGTACAATCCAATGTTTTATTTCCTGTTTAAGTATTTTTTTTATATTTCTGAAATATGACGTGTATTAATTATGTACTATAATGCTTCCTCTAGATTTAAACCTTTTGCATCATAAACAAATTTTTGACTCTTTCAAATTCGAAGCTTATATACAAAACATTAATTTATTTAAGAAAATTGGGTTATTTCTCTCTGACAGAGTGGAAAACATTGGGGAAAAAGAAGCCATTAATCATGCAATGGTTTCTTTTGCCACAATGATTTCAAAAGTCGTCTGCTTCATATGCAGGGGGAAATGAGGTATGAGGCAAGGGGATAAAAAATAAGGTTTCCTTTAGATTTTATGATAATTTAATTTTTATACCTATAGATAAGTTGTATTTTCTTTTATTCAAGATCTTAACTTGCGTATTTTGAAAATGGTCTAAGTCAACTTTTTTTACAATTTTATTGTTAAGATGTTGTAAGCAAGATCCAGCTCAATCACTAGTGCAAAGGTCTTAGTAAGTCTTCAATTTCTTGAGGTTGATTTAAAAATGCTCATTTTATACCTTGTCTTTGTCAATCTATCATTTTGGGGGAAATATCTCTCACACAGGTGGCTTTATTTGCGATAGTGAAATGGCATTAAAGTTATAAAACTTTTTCCCTGTATTTTATTTCATGACTGTTCAGTGGCATTTAACCTTGTTTAATGATCCTCTTTATTTGAGATGAAAACCATTTTATGCACATTTTGTGGATAAGTATTTGTTGTACTGTATTTGTTGCTTGAATTCTAAAAGTTTTGTAAAATTAACTACACACCTTGTGTATTTTGCTCATATTTGTGAAATATGTGAGAATTTATTAATGTTTCTACAGCAGGAACAATATTTTATCTGTGTGAGCACCTGTTATGTTGTCTCAATATATTGTATGACATGAATTACCGGTTTAAATAATTGTGAAGTAATAAATTGTAGTGCTTATATAAATTGTCTTGGTTTGATTTAGGCCGATTAAAATGTTTTGGCTAATCTTGACAATTCTATATTTTTTGCAAAGAAAATGTAAAAAGTCAGTGTTTCTTTTAACAAAATGTATTATTGTTCTAAACATATTTCATATTCTTGCTTTGTCATGAAACTTCTTATCCAGACAACGTAGTATTTGAAGGAAACAAAAATTTTTTGTCTGATGTGTCATTTAATTATCTTGGGCTTGCCGTACTAAAACAAAATCAAAGACAACAATGACTTGTTACTTTGTAACCTGTGAGAAATGAGAACCAGTCTAAACATTCTAGCAGTTGATTGGTTGGTTCTTTGTACAGCAATAACCATAACCAATCATTAGTCTGTATTCTTAGACTGGTCTTCATCCTAAATTTCTTCTGAATAATAAGGCCGACTGGTTGTACATTCCATTCTGTAAGAGATTTTAGAGCCATTAGTCAAACTAGTAACTTGGCTTTTCCAATCATTCTTGTCAAGTACCGGTAATACATTTTAAAAATTTAAATGACTGGCTTAGTAGCTGAAAATCAAAACAAAAGTATTTGCATGCATGAAATTTTATTCTGTTGATATTTATATTTTGATATTGATTTATATTTTAGATTAACAAATTAAATAATAACAAACATAAAATGTAAAATGAAAGACTTCATATAAAGCATGAATGAATTGGATTCTATAAAGCAAAGTTATTAATGAGAGAACGATAAAAGGAAACAATTCAAAGAAAATACATGTGACTACTAGAATTATAAGACAAAATCTATCAAAATTATCCATTTATTGCATTAATTCATGGATAAAGTTTTCTTACTATCACAATGATAACCAATGGATTAGAATGACCAACATTTCTTAAAAACAAAAAATAAAATTACAACTGTTTCAAGCTTCTTGGAGAATGCCATTAGCACGATGGCTTCATCTGATTGGTTGTTCATATTTTTTTTTTGTAGTTCTTGATTGGTCAATCAAATTTGTTTTAGAATAATATGAAGAATTATTAAAAACATACTCTCAAAAAAGGTGTTAGTATACCATTAAGGGAGTGGCATTAATTAGGGAGGTATTAATTACAAATACCTCAAATATAAATTTTGGACCAACCTGCAAAACAATTACAGCGATATCCACATATTTATCAAATGTCAGGCTTTGTTAAAGAATTATCATACTATATGCATTTGGACGAAAAAAATATCACATTTAAACATATATCCAGAGAAAAGAAAATAAATAGAATACAATCACGAAGTGGTGAAAAATCCACTGTTTTATTTTTCTTAATTCTTAATTGTACAGTAAAACCTCTCTTAATGGACATCCCACAATAAAGAACACCATTCTATTAAGAATATCCCTCTATTCAGGACATCCCACTATGATAGATACCCAACTATGAAAGACACTCGCCAGAACCACAACAGTCCATAAAAGAGGTGTTATTTTACTTACATATTACTACAATAATTCTAGGGTAACACTGATAGATTTTGAAACAGAATCTCACTAAAGCATTGAAGAATAAAAAAATATGTATTGTGTACTGCTGAAAAAAAGTCCTCATTAATTTTCCAACTTGGTTTATCAATAAAAATATTTTTAAATTGATGTTTCAGAATTTTGTTGAGTACAAATACGAAGATCTTGGAAGACAATCTTGTCCTGAAATTCTTGTTGTGACTGATAACATACAAATGACTAAAATGCTCACAGTGAACTTATGAAGTTACCTCAACTACAACTCTCCAAAGATATATACACAACAATACAATTAGCAAGAAAATATTCGTTTTAGTTTGTCTGTTTTGTGACAAATTGTCACTGGGGTTTAACGCCGTTTTTCAACAATTTTTCAGTGATATACGGCGACCGGTTCACATAACCAGTTTTCCTGGACTGTATACTAACCAGTACTAACTTACCCTTCCACAAGGAGCCGGCAACTTCTCCACATACGGAGGAAAATCGACATTTTTGTCAAATTTTCATAGAAGGATAAGACCTGCTTTGACCAGGATTCAAACCCAGATCTCAGGGTTACAAGTCCAGTGCACTAACCACTAGACCATGGCCGCGGCTTAGAAAATATGTGTAATTACAAAACAACATGAGGTGATCTTTGAACAAACTTGTACGTGCAAACTTGTACAAAATTACTTCAACATGAAAAAATAAAACAAACACAGTTTGAATAAAAATGCGAATACCTCTATTATACTTCCTACGGTGTTAAGGTGAATTTTAAATTAGAATCTGGCTAATGTTTAACTGGACTACAAAAAAAACAGTCATGTCATAGTGGAAAATTCAGAACATTTTGATTGTCTTCTGTTCCAGAACCTGGCTTTTCAAATATGACAGCACCAAGAAAACAGCACAAGAACAGTCGTGTAAAGCACACACATGTAGCGAGTAAAAGTCAGAAATTGCGTGCACGAAGTCTCCTAGCAACCTCATGGAGGTTCTCTAAGGTAAACTCTTCTGGTTCAAAATTAGCCTTTTTCCATTGTTTAAACCTCTCAGATTTTCCATTTTGATCAATAACCTTGAAGTGTTTTATACTGATAAGAGGAAACTCTACGTGTTTGTACGTGCAGACTCCACCAAGGGTATGCTGACAGCCATCATTACCACAAAATATTTCACCATCGTACTGCAAATCATCTTCAACAAATTTCGGATGTGGGTCACGTTTTGAAATCAGACGACTCTTTACGTCTTCTTCAATAATCACATGATGAGAATTTTGAATTTTACGAATGTCTGTTGAAAAGCAGATGAAATTGTTACAATTGAAGCAGCGTAATTCTTTGACATCAGATGTAATTTTGTTCTTCCTTTCCTCTTTTTTGGTTAATTCTACAAGTTTGTTCTGCATTTGGATTTCTCGTATTTCTTCCTCCCACATGTTCGGATGGTCTTCAATATAAACTTGAAGATGTGGAATAATCCTGTTCATCAGTTTTTCTAACACCGCATTCTTTTCCTCCTTGGCAACGATCCAAGAACCTTCTTCCGTTACGACATAATATCGACTGTACTGGGCACGGGCTCGACCTAGATTTAAAATAAAGTAAACCCTGTGTGAAAGACCACCTGGACATAGAAATCACTCATCTGTAACAGCTCTATCTCCAATACAAGTATTTAACCCTTTGCCTCATACGCATATTTTGGAGTCTTCCAAATTCAAAGCTTATATGCGTAACATCAATTTATTTAAGAAAATTGGGTTATTTCTCTCTGACTGAGTGGAAAACATCGTGACAAAAGAAGCCATTTGTTTATAATGAGTAACGGCATCTTTTGTTACAATGTTTTCAAAAGTCGTCTATAATCTTTAACACTTTGCCTCATAATACCGCATTTCCTCATATCTGAGGATTATCTAAACTTCAGAATAATAAGACCACTTCTAATAAAAGCGTCGTTTTGTTTTAAAGTGATTTCAGGTGTAACAAGTGTGACTATGAAAACTGAAATATCATATCTGATGAATCATTTTTGAAAAAATATGAATTAAAAAAATGTTTTTGTTAAATATACAATATTCAGATCATTATATATATATTACGGAATGTATAGTGCTGTTCTTTTGTCAATAACCTTTATTTATGGGGACAAAATAATCAACTGTAGACTTTATAGCAATCAAATGTTTTAATTATCAAAGGGACACGATTCAATACATTTGACACAGAAATGTCCATAACAAGTAATTTACAATGTCATTCAGGGTTCTCGACAAATCCACTCGTCCACTCGTAATTACAATAGAAATTGACTCGGGATGTGTTGAAAGTGCTGCAGAATATATAAAATTCTTAACTGGTCATCCTGCAGGAGAAATAGCCTGAGAAAAATTTGTCAAGCACTACCACAAGAATATACAATAATTAAGCGTTCATTCAGCTATGCTTCATATTCATACGATGCCAACAATATTTTCATTCTAAAATGATACGATGCCCGTACTGTTTAGAGATTGTGATGTGATCTCTCTGTTAACCAGAGTTGAGTCCCTTTATTTGTCGATTAACTTGGCATCCAATTTGATGTGCTGTATATACATTGTGCATACCTCTTCATTAAAGTCATTTTTACATCCCTTGATAGAGGTCATGAACATACCTCTATATTAAAGTCATGTACATACCTTTACATGAAAGTCATGTACTTACCTCTACAATAAAGTCATGTACTTACCTCTACAATAAAGTCATGTACATACCTCTACAATAAAGTCATGTACATACCTCTACAATAAAGTCATGTACATACCTCTATATTAAAGTCATGTACATACCTCTATATTAAAGTCATGTACATACCTCTATATTAAAGTCATGTACATGCCTCTATATTAAAGTCATGTACATACCTCTATATTAAAGTCATGTACATACCTCTATATTAAAGTCATGTACATACCTCTATATTAAAGTCATGTACATACCTCTATATTAAAGTCATGTACATACCTCTATATTAAAGTCATGTACATACCTCTTGATTGAAGTCGCGCAATTTCGTTGGTCACATGCTCATATCTAATTACAAGATTACACTTTGTGATATCCAATCCCTCCTCAGCAACAGATGTCGCTATGATGATCTTATGGCGACCGCCTTTAAAATATTCAAGGACATCTTTCTGTCTACTTTTAGTTGTCCCTAGCAACAAGAGAAAAAAGAAGCCAATCATATTTGAGGCTTTTTTCTGTTATGGTTTGCAAGAAATGCCTATGAAGTTTCAAATATTGGTCTCTTTATATCTACTTTTGCTTTTACCAAGGAAATTTCCCCCCAAAAAAAGTCCTAAAATAGAGGCAAGTCCATATCTTAGGATAGAAGCAGTTCTAAGAGTTACCTGGTATTGGTTCAAACTAACAAATAGCACATGGTAAAATGGTTTGATCACATAAAAGATGCATTCGTGACTGTCTCCCTCTGTTGAAAATACATTGTGTAACATATCTGCAAGGAGTCTTGTTTAATAGCACAGTTCCGGTAGGAACATAGGTACAGTTATAACAGTATGCTGATAAATTGGTATGCATCAGTCATAAAGTGCAGTATTTTTTTTCTCATTCCAAAAAAATGACAGAAAAACACCAGATAAAAATACAATACAATCCATCTTATTTTTGTCTATTTCTGAGCGAAAATAGTGTAATCTATTTATTTATATGATGTGTAAAGCTTCCAAAGGGCCTCGAGCATTTTGCATGCAGATACAAAATGGCAGTAAATAGTTTTAATAAGTTAAAGAACATTTGTCAACAGTTATTATAATAGTTTTGTAAGAGGAGGCAGAAAATAATGTTCCCGATGCAAGGCTCGAACCTGCGACTTTCTGCTTGCAAGTCAGCTGCTCTACCAACTGAGCTAATCGGGCTGACTGGCATACAAACTACTATAAACACATATGTTATATATACAGCCCTGTTACACTTTATAGAATAGGAATATATATCCAACACATCAATACATATTTTATTGTGACTGCCTTAGATTTTCACAGCCATAGTTGTAAAAATTAAAAGTAACTAGGGTATATTCACCTCCGCATGAAGCAGACGCCGCTTGGCCGACAAATTGCGTGGCATTCAAAATGGCCAATGGCTGTGTTTCATTCATCCAGTGTCTAAGGGCATCAGCAAGCTCCCTGGTTTTAACAAATATGATTCCACGAGCATCTTCATTGTTACCATGGATATCCCAAATAATGTTTTGAAGTTTTAGCAATTTCGGATTTTCAGGCTCCGTGGAATAATCATTCTGTTTCAGGCCTTAATGTAAACAAGTTTACATTGTTATCCAAAAGTTCAAAAAAACTGGAAAGGCTGTCTGTATATCTTATTGTACTTTCCTCATAGATTAATAACTTAAATAACTTGTAAAACAAGAACTCTCACTGAAAGTGACATATGCCCCCGAAGTTGCAACACATTTTTAGCATCAGATTCCATGAAACTTTTCTCATAACCCACTAAGTGCATATTCATATGACCAAGATTGGTCGTGAACAATATATTGGAACAGACAGCATACACCAAATACAACAAAACACAAAATGAATGACTATAGAAATGACCTTGACCTTGAAGCTACAGACCATGGTTTTGCATGACACATTGTCTTCTGATGGTAAACATAAATACCGAATAATTTCAAATTCCATTCAGAAATTGAAAAGTTATGGCCGAGGCATAAAAATTCTATACATATTCAATGACATTGAATATGACCTTGGTGCTACAGGCAAGAGTCTTGTGCGTGACACATTGTCAAGTGATGGTGTACATCAGTACCAAGTAATTTCAAAATCCATTCTAAAATTGGAAAGTTATGGTTCAGACATAACAATTCTATAAATATTGAATTACTTTAAATATGACCTATGCCTTAGCACTAGGGGCCAGGGTTATTGCACTCGACACATCATCTAGTGATTAAATAAGAAAGTAATGGTTGCGACAAGAAATTTCCATATATAATAAATGACCTTGAATACGACCTTGACCTTGAAGCTTAGGATCTGTGTCTTGCACGTGACACATTGTTTTGTGTTGTTGAACATTTGTGCCATGTTATTTCAAAATTCATGCAGAAATTATAAAGTTATGGTTGCAACATGAAAATGGGATGGACGGACGGACAGTTTTTGTTTTTATGTGACTTATTGTCATCGGGGTTTTAACGCTGCTTTTCAAAAATTTTTCAGATATACGGCAACCGGTTCACCTATCCAGTTTTCCTGGACTATATACTAACCAGTACTAACTTACCCTTCAACAAGGAGCTGGCAAGCAACTTCTCCACATGTGGAGGAAATTTTTTTCACATTTTCATAAAAGGGTATGACCTGCTGCAACTGGAATTCAAACCCGGATCTCCAGGTTACAAGTCCATGGATAGACAGACAATGTGATTGCTATATGCCTCCCTTCAGGGGCATAAAAAAAATTCTCTGTAACTCATTTTACAGCCCAACTAACTCGAAACTAAACTGTAAAGCCAAGTCAACAGAATTGATTTAAATGTAACACTGCTCAAACTGTAAGATAATTTGCTCAATGCATTTACTAGTCAGCAATTGAAAATGTTTGTTTTTAATTCATAAGGTGCGGTGCATTTTTTTAGTGTTCTACATTTGTCAGTGTGGTTCAGGTCATTAGTCTGGTCATCCAACTATGCAACAAAAAAAGGACTGGTTTAAAATACAAGCTAACTAGTCCATAAAACTTTATTTGATGAGACAGAGTGAACAATGTACAGTCAAACCTGTGAACAAAGGCCACCATTGGGAAAGACAAAATGTGGCCTTTATTGACAGAAAGCCTTTATTCAGAGGTCAGTTTGTTCTAAATTATCAGTGACCATTTTTCAAAGAATGGCCTTTATTCACAGGGTGGTCTTGATTCAGAGGTGGCTACAAAACCAGGGTTTGACTGTACACCTGTACCTACCATCATACAGTGCTAGAAGTATTTGATCTGTCTCCCTTTTTGGTACTATAGCCTGCTGATACGTCATAAACTGTTCTAGTATGATTTCAGCATCTTTTCTTCTAGCGTCAGCGTGTATCATCAGCGCTTTGTTATATACCTGTAGAATAAATACAGGTAAACAGGTGATGAGAGAGAAAGAAGGGAAAATGACACAAAATCATTGTTTTTCGAGTAATCCAAATAATAATTATAAATTAAGCGTTTTTCATCAAGACACATGTAATTATTGAGTTAAATTTAAATATTTTGCATTAAAGTGACCAAAGTGACTTTGGTAGGCTCTTTATGCACACTGAATGTTATTTTCGTGAAAAGAGGCTCTTTTTGGTATCTAGTTATACCCAGATTTGAGTGAGTGATGAGAATGATGTGCATGAATGATGTGATTGAGTGATGTGAATTAGAGATGTGATAGAGTGAGGTGAATTAGTGATGTGATTGAGTGATGTGAATTAGTGATGTGATTGAGTGATGTGAATTAGTGATGTGCATGAATGATGTGATTGAGTGAGGTGAATTAGTGATGTGAATGAATGATGTGATTGAGTGATGCGAATTAGTAATGTGATTGAGTGATGTGAATTAGTGATGTGCATGAATGATGTGATTGAGTGAAGTGAATTAGTGATGTGATTGAGTGAGGTGAATTAGTAATGTGATTGAGTGGTGTGAATGAATGACGTGATTGAGTGGTGTGAATGAATGACGTGATTGAGTGATGTGAATGAGTGATGTGAATGAGTGATGAGGTAGAATTATGAGAGCAATACAACAACATAAGTACCTCTAAATGCTCTCTACATGGGTTCAACAAACAGCAAATATCAGAGGATCGAACTTTTCCAATGGCTTTGGCAAAGTCGCTCAACCATTGTTGAAACTGTGGTGTTCCAGCACAAGATGGTACTCGACATGCTGCCTGGACAAAGTCATCATGCTTGGGGATTGTTGCCATATCTTATAAAAAACAGCAAAATGTAATGTAGTCCTTAAATGTTTCTTAAAACACATTTGACTAACATATACAAATTGCTAAGACCTTTATATTCACATAATACGTAACAAATCCTTAAAACTTAAATAATCATATCTTTGAACAAAGACTTCATATTAATATGTCCTAAAGAACCAAATAAGAACAACAGAAGTGGTCTAATAATCAAGTTAAAATATTGAGGTACTATTGAAAACCAGTCAGAAAATAAGGGGTAACCAAAGTTTTTTTATGCGTCTCAATATGCAAGTAACTTTCAATAAAACTTACAGCAATCTCAGAATACGCTCATATAAGTTTAATAATCAAAGAATGGGTCCGAATTGATCTGACTTTGAAACAACATGCAACACTTATTACATGGCACTTATATAAGTCATCGGAACAGACTGAATACTCAAGATAAACATTGTGCTTGTGATAATGAAGGATTCGTTTGTTGGTTGAAAAGTATACACAACTAAGAGCAAAAATTGACAGGACTTTAAAGCTACTCGAGATAAGTTGGGAGCTTGTGATAGTGCTACTTGTTATAACAAAGTTTTAATGTATACCTGAACTACAGGTAGAGACAAATAATATGTCCATCCGTCTGTCTGTCTGTCTATGTTGGGCTTACGTTGTTTTTCAACAAAATTTGATGTGCAATCAGTTAAAACAACAGATGCCAGTACATGAAAAATCAGTGTTCCTCAGTTACAGACCAGTCCTAACCCTTTCCTCCAACTCAGAACTTTACAACATGAACAGTAAATCAGACGTACAAAATGAGGTCAATGACTTTTAATCTACCATCTTCAGTCACAACAACAAAATGGTAAACCAGTATCAACAGTAACATAAAACTGACATACCTCGATGATTTATCATGTATTTATCGATGTCGTCCATAATTTGCAGGATATCGTCCCTGTATGGATCATGTCGCCTTTTACGAGCAGTGACGATTTCTGTTGTGAAATAAAAGTAGTGTAAAAATATCACGAAATATTTCAGAGCAAGGATTTGGTCTTGTTTCATTCTGTGTTAAAAATATGTTCGTAGACTGATTAGATGCCAGTGTCTAAATAACAAAATGAGACTTGTTTGAAAAGTGCAACGTTGCAAGAGTAATAAATAAGTTATTATTTGAGTCAATTTGTATTCAGAAAATAAAATGTCAAGTGATCAGAAATAGATGCAGAAGATGCAGTTTTAAGTTTCTCTGGACAAGCTTATTGTAAGTATAACAAATGGCTGCTTATTATAAGTATAATTAATGGTTGCTTATTATAAGTATAACTAGTGGTTGCTCATTATAAGTATAACTAATGGTTATTTAAAAAAATTAAAATGACATCAAGTCGTTGTACCCTCTCTTGGACTGTTCTCAAATGCTCTCAATTCTTCTTTGTTCACGCGTACAGTACACAGAAATTTAGCGTCCAAGTTGGACAATATCTCTTTCATATGGTTCATAGCCAGATCCTCTGATGTATTACCACCAACACCCAGAGACGCAGTCAAACCAATAATCTGTAGATGAATACAGTAAAACCTCACATAGCGACCACCTCAATATTGCAACCACCTTGTTATAAGACCACTTATTTTCGGATTAGCTTCCAATAACTCCAACATAATTTAACATGATAATAAGACCACATCATTAATTTGACTCATTTTTTGGGCCCCATTGGAGGCCTCATTATCGAGGTTTTACTCTACAGTTCAATAAGATTTTATACCTCAACTATTATCAATTAAGTGAAATTCAACAATTGACCATTTTCTGCAAGATGCTTTTCTTCTTCTGAAAAAAAATTCTTTACTTGTAATTTTACTCATCCAAATTCAGTACTTTTAAGGAGAGAAAATAGCATTACATGTCAAATTCATAATTACTTTATTAAGAACAAACTCAGTGGTGAGCATCAAATGCCTGAAAATTAACAATCAACCTACTCATTATGAAGTTCATCAGAACTGGTATAAGATTAGCAACATATTTTTGAAATTCACGAAAATTTAAGAATATTAACTCAATATTGGTCAGTTTTAAAAGAGTGCCCACAAATAGCCAATCACAAGTTCCAGATTTGAGTCAGCAAAGTGAAGGTACGTGAACCACCCAATCATTTAAATTGAAGTACGAAATTATTTCTGCACAAAAACACACTGCTCCGAATATCTTTGCATTTTGAATGGGTAAATTGTAGCAGAAGGGACAAGATAGTGAGACGATATTCATTACCTGAGGAAGCAAGTCAATGTCTGCATTCTCCACCAGCTTGAGATCCATGTAACGGCTCATGATCTCATTAAATCGATGGTTATTGTTGGTATGGTGACACTCGTCGAACACAATCATAGAGAATGTCATTAAACTCGGTATTTCCTTCAACGTTAATGAATTCAACAAAACCTGAGCAGTAACGACTAAAATATCCCGTCTGAAGTGTAAAAATATGTTACAACCATATTTGATTATACATTGAAATATTTCTGATAGAGACATCAAAATAAAGTTATTACAAAATTATGATTTTACTTAATACGCCAAGGACAGACAATAAAACTTGCATTGCACCATTTTTATGATAAATTAATTTATTCAGCTGCCTGCTTATCAAATAACCTCCTTTGCCAGTAGTTACCAAAGAGCAAAGAGGCAGGTAATATCAGGGTATTAGTCTATTCACAAATATTACTCACCAGACAGGTAATTCAGAGAGCAAACGACATGAGCAAAAGTAGAAAAGCTATACACACACAAATAGCCAGCAAGAATTGCTATGAATCAAATATTAAAATATATGTACTGTCAACAAAGTCTTAATTAAATTATACGTACTGTCTACTAAGTCCTAATTAAATCATACATACTGTATACAAAGTCTTAATTAAATTATACGTACTGTCTACTAAGTCTTAATTAAATCATACATACTGTATACAAAGTCTTAATTAAATTATATGTACCTGTCAACAAAGTCTTAATTAAATTATATGTACCTGTCAACAAAATCTTAATAATTAAATTATACGTACTGTCTACAAAGTCTTAATTAAATTATACATACCTGACAACAAAGTCTTAATAATTAAATTATACATACTGTCTACAAAGTCTTAATTAAATTATACATACCTGTCAACAAAGTCTTAATAATTAAATTATACATACTGTCTACAAAGTCTTAATTAAATTATACATACCTGTCAACAAAGTCTTAATTAAATTATACATACCTGTCAACAAAGTCTTTCAAGAACTGTTTCTTATCCCTTTGCAAACTGCCAGTTATGATTTTAGTTCTATAAGCTGGTAATGTCTCGGCACAGGATTTACCCTGTTGAGAGGCTAACGCTTCATTCTCAACAAGAAATATCACACGTCCAATTCTTTGTAACTGTCTCTGCATCCTTAGATGTTCCTAGAATATGACAAGATTAAATATGATCAAATTAATGGAATATCTCATGAATTTCAGTGCCCATTCTGCACAGTACAGTAAAACCCCTGAAAACCCGACTCTCTAAAAAACGGAATTCTCTGAAAATCAGATGATTTTTCAAGTCCCATTTTTTCTCTTCATTCATTAAAATTTCTCTGAAATGGGACTTTCAGTCCAGTCTGGAATGGGTCCCGTTTTCAGGGATGTTACTGTACAAGGTTTTGCAACCTGGCCCAGGGACAAGTCAAAACAATGCCTTGAAATTCAGTTGTATATGTGAATAATCTATGTAAAATATAACAGCAAATCGTCTGATATACTGCCTCACAGAGAAAATAAAGTTGTTATACGCATTTAGAGAAGACTCATGAATTCTCCCCACTGCATACAAATACATGTAGCTGTCTTCAAATAAAAATTTACTAACCTCATACATGGTGGAGTAAAGCAGTCCATTGATTTATTATATACATACAAAAATATTATTTTTATTCTGGTAAAATTAATGAAATGATAAATGGCATATACGGAAATGAAATGTTAATTTCATGGTAATTAATACAAGGAACAACACAAAAAAGGGATCCGTATCCCTTATTTCCAGTGTGGTCCCCAAATAAATGCAGTACCTGCATAATTCTAAAGGCAACTCTTGTTTTCCCGGTGTTTGTAGGGGCCATAACTATAACATTGTTTCCTTCACATCCTCTTTTGGCCAATTCTTTCTGGTATTCGCGTAATTCAACATCTACATCCACAACATTATCAATGTCATCATTGTCTGAAAATGTCCATACATTAATGAAAACAAAACATGTTATTAAAGCAAAACTTTATCTTCAGCATATTTTTACTTCATTTTGAGGGTTTCATGCAAGTTTCAATAGTATTTTTGTAAAATACCAGCAAGCAGTTGACCTAACCAGTGTTTCTGTATTCTTTACTCGTACAAACCTTCTTCTGCTGATGTCATTTCAAACTTCTCCACATGAATCTCTCGAATCAGCAATGGGGGGACACATTGTCATAGATATCATGTCTTCGCCAATCATCTCAAGACTACATGTGTTCTATCCGGGATTTGAATTAATGATCCAAAGGCAGTGTTCCACTCACGTAAAATCTTGCATAAATCTCACAATAAAATCGGATATCACGCAACTCATTTTGATCTGGTGCGAGATCGTACACGTACGAATACGTTTAGGGACGAATCGCCGATTTTCTGGAAACATACATTACGATGTATGCGTACACATATATTTGTTCATACCCCCCAAATACTTCTCTTACCCCCAGATTTCAGACCTAAAGGGTAAGCGTACCCCCAATTTCAGAAGTGAATGGGAACACTGAAAGGTCCTTAATCCTAATATTCTCTCTATTGAGCTAAGCAGGCTGGCATCTCTGATAACATTATTATTATTGCCTCCAACTATTCAAGTACAAAACAACCTCAATAATGAGATAACCTTCATGATAAAAAACATCAGTTGTTATAAGGAGGTGGTCTCATTATCAAGCAGAATTATGGAGGAGTTGTTGAAAATAAAGGGTCATTATAACAAGGTAGTCATAACATTGAGGTGGTCCATATTTGAGGTATTCCACTTCAAAGATGTCAAAACCTTGACAAATTCTATGACCAACCTGTTGAAATATTGAAATCCAGCTCATCACCATCAACATAGCTATTACTTTGACCTTCATAGTCAAGGTCATTTCTGACATAATCCACTTCAAGGTCATCTGCCAATTCATCAAAATTTAGATCCAGGGATACAGGAGCTGCTACAGAATCTGGAAATGGTTGACATCATAGGTATGTTAAACTTTATACCTCAAAATGTGTACAAGTGGCATTTATTCTTTAATTCCAATATTCAAAGAACAATACACCAGATTTTCATTTTTACCGATGTAATTTAAATATTACGTATTCCAACAAAAACAAAGGGCCAGACAGTTAAATTTGCAATGTCTAAACCAATTAGCAACCCAGTGGCTTCAATCGTAAGTATTAAAATTTGTATCATTTGTATGTGGATTAGGGGATGGAGAATTACTTGCTTGATTCTTACCCTTTCCATAAGTCAAAAATCATACCACAATTAAAATTAAAAAAAAAACATATACTCTGTAAGCAAAATCAAAAGGCTAAGTAGGACTAGTTTTTGGCGCAAATTACGCATTTTTGATCTTTGAGACACTGTATTCTACAGTTGATCATTAACAAACTTTTACAAACAACAGCAAAGAATCTGATGTAATAAAATCCACCACCAGCTCTATATTTCCTAACATGTAGAAGAGATCTTACTGATTAATTTTCCATAACTTTAAGTACATTCTATTTCGTGCAAGCCTGCATAATAAACTAATAAAGATAGGTTATTAAGCATATAATTGAGTCAAATTACATCAATAGACTTTTCTATTCATTTCAATGAACGTGATTCATCCCATCAAAGTAAGGACAAAACAACATTTAGTTCATTACTACATAAAACAAGTAAATATTTCGAATCATTCCCAATCTACAGTAATATTTACCTGTAGAATTATTAACAACATGTCCACCAACAGCTCCATGTAATTCTTCAGCATGTTCCAAAGTGGAGTCAGGTACACTCACAAATAGCTCTTCATCAGCTTTAATCCTTTCATCAATATTGTTACAAGAATCAGTATGGTCCTGATTAGCCTCATTCAGCAAGAAACCAAAATCTAATGAAACATTTGGTACTTGGCCTTTGGTTTGATCTTGACTTTCAACTTCACCATCACAATCAAAATATTCATCTGCAGAATTGTCATCGTCACTCACAGTGTCCATGGTTTCTGGGTTAACATTGTTGATTTTCAGTTCACTCACTGAGTTTTCATTCAATGCTACATCCGTGTTTCCATCTCTTTCAGTGAGGTTATATTCAAGGTCATTGTCACAAATCTCAGGCTGTGTTACCAAGGTTACATTGTTTACTTTGAAGTCACCACCAGGTAAAAGACCTCGATTTGGAATAGTATCTACTGATCTTACATAGTCTTCAAAATTATTCTCTTGCTTTTGTGGTGACCTTGATTTAGTATCTGAAAGGTCAAGGTTATTCATAAAACAAAATCAGTAAGCAATAATGTCAAACAATGTTTTTCTTCCAAGAAGTTATGCCCTTCCTCAGTGATTTATCTGAATAAACTAAATAATAAACATTACACAGATTTTATACTGATTCAATATTGAACAATAGCGTAAACCTTAAAAATGAACAAGATGGCCTTGAACTGGGTTGACCCCAACAGCAATTGTTACAGGTCATGTTGTTTTCTGAATGGATTTTTTGGCACCTTAGATGTAAAAGCAAACATTATTAATATATTCACATTACTTAATTCTTTTTTCTCAAAAAGGGTGGGGGCATTAGTTGCTGTAATTAATTACTATTAGAAAGTTTTCTAACTAATAACTAACTGATTATGTTATGTAAAAGGCAGAAAATGTTTTTCTGAAAATTGATGTATTCTAATGGTGTGTAGAGTCAATTTTAATGGGATGCGTATGAAAAGAAAACGGAAGAATAATGTGACATGATATAAACGCAAAGTATTAATTTGATGTAAATATGAAGTGTTAATGCAACAAGATTTTTGATAGAAATTAGTCACAAACTCATCATCTTGTATGCATAGTTTTAATGGGATGTGAATGCAGAGAGTGAAACTAACCACTAGCATGAACTAAGTTTTACTGTGGGTATCAATGAGTCTGTATGGATAGAAATATATATAATATATAAATATATATATATATACATGTATGATAATGCAGTTTTAATAGGGTATAAATGAGTAAGTATGGATAGAAATATGTACATGTAAACTAATTCAGTTTTAATGGGGTATAAATGAGAAACTATAAATAGAAATATGTATATGTATAATAATTCAGTTTTAATGGGGGTATAAATGAGTCAGTACGGATAGAAATATGTACATGTATAATAATTCAGTTTTAATGGGGTATAAATGAGTCAGTATGGATAGAAATATGTATATGTATAATAATTCAGTTTTAATGGGGTATAAATGAGTCAATACAGATAGAAATATGTACATGTATAATAATTCAGTTTTAATGGGTATAAATGAGAAACTATGAATAGAAATATGTATATGTATAATAATTCAGTTTTAATGAGGTATAAATGAGTCAGTGTGGATAGAAATATGTACATGTATAATAATGCAGTTTTATTGGGGTATAAATGAGTCAGTATGAATAGAAATTTATGGATATTTATAAGAATTCTTGGTGTTGGAAAAAAATGATTTCACTTCTACAAGGAAGAAGTAAACTACACGTCGTATCTGTAGCTTTATATACAAACCAAGTATCCTTGGTAACGTGTTAGGAAGTATAATATCTTTGAATTTTTCTATCTCTTTTGCAAAATTGTTTGATAATGGTGAGTCTTGAAGTGAAAGTAGAAAATCCCTGTCATATTGTATACGTTTACCTGAAGAATTTATAAATCAAAAAATTGATGTATTAAAAAAAAAACAAAAAAAAAGGTAGACTTTCTCTCAGTCCAAATCTCTGAATAAATGAAGTGAGCATTCTTTTATTTCTCAGATAGCCTCAACTTAAATAAAGATATTTATCTTAAGATATAAGAACTATGTTTTCATTTTATCATGTTTATAAACTGACTTCATACTTAACAATGCTTCAAGACACAAAAAGAACAAAAATATTTTTGTTTCAAATTACCAAAAAGTGGTATGAGTGATAAGAGATAACTTTTAAAAATAATCTGCTCTCATTATCAACAACCGTACAAGGAATATATGCAGAAGTGCGCAACACTACAGGAAGATAACTGTTGTTACTTGTAACACTCAGGGCAGATATATGTTGTAACGCTAAGTGGAGATAACTGTTGTAACACTAGGTGGAGATAACTGTTGTAACACTAGGTGGAGATAACTGTTGTAACACTAAGTGGAGATAACTGTTGTAACACTAGGTGGAGATAACTGTTGTAACACTAGGTGGAGATAACTGTTGTAACACTAAGTGGAGATAACTGCTGTTACACTAAGTGGAGATAACTGTTGTAACACCGATGGGAGATAACTGTTCTATCACCAAGAAAGATAACTATTCTGTTTGATTGTTTTGGTTAAAATCCAATTAATGTGTACATAAAAATTCTATATTCAATGGGATTTTGATAGTCTGGCAAAAGTAATTATACTTCCAGTATAATTATGTTACTCACCATTTGCTGTAGCCTGGGCCTTTATTCCAGTTTTGGTACCACCATTCTTTTCCAGGTTTGCTTTCTTTTGTTGTTGTTTTGCTATTTCTTTCAATTGTGTCAAGCTGTCTCCGTCTTGACTGTCAGGTGTTTTAAATGGATGAACAGGCATTTTTCCAGCAGACTTGCTATCAGTTTGTTTTAAATTTAATGTCAGATCACTTAATTTTGAAGTAAAGTTTGTTTTACCTCCCTTCGTACCAACATTTTCATCAGAGTGACCTCCCTTTGTACCAACATTTTCATCAGAGTGACCTCCCTTTGTACCAACATTTTCATCAGAGTGACCTCCCTTTGTACCAACAGTTTCATCAGAGTGACCTCCCTTGGTTGCAATGCTGCCATTAGAGCTCATGCTTTCAGGAGGTGGAGCTCCACAAAGTTGCATTGAACACTTCTCACCAACTTCAAAATCTTCTTTTTCAATGGTGTATTCTTTGGGGAACATATAAAGGAATGCATAAAATAGCAATGAAGGTAGTTTCAATGGGGTTATAAACTTCAGTCAGATATCACAATAAAACTAAAGCATCTGACTGGATGATCCCTGGTTTACTTTTAGAACTGACCAATTAAATGTTGCATTCTGAGATTGGTTGCAAATTACTGTTTTATAACATTGAAACCCAGAGAATGTGACTATTAACAAGTTAATAAAAATTACCATACTAAGCAACAATGCACCTTATACATTAGCTGAACCATTAAGTGCCCCAGCCAGTGTAATAGGTAAAAGAATGTCTGTGAATCGAACAATCAAACATGAAGCAGTTGTGACCATCGATCTACATGTTCATTTTTATGACATCATTAAAAATGCAGCAATAGGCCTTTAAAATATCATGTAACATACAAGGTCAAAAAAAAGTCCTCTTGCGTCAATAAATTTTATTGCTCTCTTTATGTCCAACCATAATATATGCTAAAAAGCCCCCAAAAGTTTCGGGTTGGAAATTACAATGAACTTATCCCTGTAAGTGATGACGTTAGAAATTAAAATGTACTTACCCCCTGTAAGTGATGATGTTGAATGATTAGAGCGGTTCTCAGTACCTCTTCTTTGAGCCATTATCTCTGAAATAACAATAGTTTTATCTTTATTATGTCAGACTCACAATGTCAGATCAGTGGGTAGAACACATTGGACTCCTGTGAATCAGGAGAATGTGCGTTTAAAATTCTGACAGGAGGGCAAGTTTCTTTATGAGAATTTGACAAAAACTAAGTCATTCATTTGTCTAACACCTGTGACTCACACAATATACAGCTGAGTTCGGACTCAATGACGGTCAAGGTCATATTTTCCCTCGTAATTATGCAGACACAATAACAGAATAATAAAAAAAACACAAAATTTAGGAAGATTAAGATATGCATTGTATTCAACACATTAAAGTTTATTGTATCGAAATCATTAATAAATCAGTCATACACGATCTTTGTTTTATATGAATAAAAACCTACTTTCATACATATCTGGTTCCAGTTTCTCAGCCATTTCTGTATATCGAGCATCAATCAATACCTCCATAAAGTCACGGAACCAGTTCTCAGCACGATTTGGTAAATGGAACAATAGTAACCAGCATGCCCTGTATCGGCCATGATTCATCCCTTCCGCCCTCACTTCCTCAGCCTCATTTTCATGAAGTGTTCCGCGACATACCAGGTCATTTAAAACTTCTTCCGGATTTAGATTTGGGGCTAACATTGGTGTGAAAAGCTCAATAACTCTCTGGCAGTTTTCATTAAAAGGGACATATTTTCCCTCCAAAAGTTTCACAATTACTGGATATCCTAATATGTGAAAAAGAAAACAATTTGAAAAAAACAGTTCTACCCACAATGCATTGTTTTTCATTGTTTATATCAATAGCAAAATGCCCGAAACTGCTGAAGTGTAGTAATAACCATATTTCAACCAGCAAAAGTTTCCTCCTAAGACATTTTTCACTGGTGTTTTAACATCACACTAACAACCAGCTTTCCAACTTTAAGGGAGGTAGAAGACCCAGGCTTACACCTGAGTAGAACATACAACCTTTCGAAAAGTGGCTGGATAGCTTCCTTACGTGTGAAATCTGTCTGTTACCAGGTGGGACTCACAGCAGTGAGGAGCTAGTGATTACAAGTCATAGACCATAACTATTCAAGGTGTCTGTCTTCCTTAGTAGTTAGTATTTTTTGTAACAACAGCCAGGGAGACCCCAGGCATGCATCATGCATCTCAGAAATATATACAAAGTATATCATATCAGCATTTTCTTTCTATTCTGTCTCCATCATTAACTTTTAAACATTAACGTGTGCATTTAATTTGCTCATGAATTAAACACTATTTCACTTTAAAACTACATATGAATTTCATATATAAATATATATAATATTGATCCATTTAAGGCGATGCATGTGCACCAATTCCTACTTTGCTTTTCTGCACGAAAAACAATATGAACTGCAATATATTGTAATATATTGCAATATGGTTTTTACCGTATTGTTACACCCCTAGCAACAGGTGGCTGTTTGGCTATTATGATAAACTAAGAGTAATCTCAAATGAGATTTTCAGTGATATCAGGCCTCGCTCAGACAGTCAGCCAAATAGTACAGAGGTACATACTGCATGTGTACTGCGAGTTCAAATCCCAGTTGTGGCAGGCCATACCCTTCCATGAAAATTTAACAAAAATATTGATTTACTTCCATATGTGGAGAAGTCGCTGGCTCCTTGTTGAAGGATAAGTTAGAACTGGTCAGTATACAGTCTAGAAAAACTAATTAGGTGCACCAGCAGCTGTATATAACAGCAAAATTGTTGAAAAACAGTATTAAACCCAGTGAAAAAAACATACTGCACGTCTCCATAGCTTCTTTGAACGCGACAAATCTTCCAGGCTCATCACACTCATTCATCAAAATGTCTAACGCTTTTCTACAGGCAGATGTGTTATTCCGTGTACTTTCTAGGAATAGAGATTTTCTCTGTTCTGTAATATAAATTCACATTCTCTATAGTGTGTACTTCAAGGCAATGGGGCTTGCTTTTAATACAGGGTTCTCTATAGTGTGGAAAGATAGTGGTTGATAATGAGTGTAGTTTTCTATGAAAAATACTTCAAAATTATGGATTTTCCAAAGACTGCCTGTAAATAGGGGAGAATGTGGTTCCACTAAAAATCAACTTATTAATGGAGTCCCTCTCTACCATTAGCTAGCAGGTCCATGACTAAATTTTGTTCAACAGGAAGACACTTGCTGGATACATCTGTCAGAATGAAATCTTATGCACAATGCTCCTTAAAAAAGGCACTGTTACACAAAAATGCATAATTTGAAAACTTGCCTTTTGTAAAGTTGTGTATCCTGACCAGTATATCTGTCAACTTGATACAATCACAGATATATGGAAGGAATGCCTCCATGTTTAATCTGATTATGTCATCATTTGACACGGCACTCAACGTTGCCATTCTGATCTAATCAACTAGGCTGTGTGACTGTAAATGAAAAAAAGGATGAAATCTTTGTTTGAGAAAGTCTTCTCTTTTTCGAAAGATTACAATAAATACAGCTTATAAATGACTTTCTCATATTTACACAGAAAGTCATTAAAAACTGTGAATGCTTTTTAACTTATTGTTTCTTTCATGTGCAAGTTATCAATATTATTATAATCACCATGTATAAACTATATATATGTAAAACACTAACGATATTACATTATGCACCTCACATCACAAAATCTTATGTTTAGATAATCATTCAAAGACAGGGTTGCTGCACTGCCTTGTCCTGTCCTTTGGACCCAACCTTGAGCCCCCGACCCTTAAACACACTCTTCACTCATATGTTCATATGGAATAATTAAATGGCTTGTAAAGAAGGAAAAACATGCTTGAAAGATTAATTTACATTATCAGTACAAGGCGTAAGCTAGTTTAGATAATCTTTCCTGATAAAAAATTATCTGAACATCGGGACATTATGTACTTACTAATTTTAGATGAAGACTCATTACCATAAAAAGGAATACCAAATACATACATGGGCTGGGACCATTATACACAATGTACAGTATAACCCCAGTAAAGTGGACTCCCTGAAGACAGGAATTCTCTGAATATCGGACAATTTTTTCAAATCCTTTTTTCCTCTTCTATTATCAATAATTCTCTGTAAACCAGAATTCTCAGAATTCCCAGACTTTTTGCCAAGTCCAGAATTGTTTTCAAAAGTTGTCTGCTTCAAATGCAGGGAAATGTAGTATTATGAGGCAATGGGTTAACTATAAGCTTGGCTGATATATGAATTCATATGGGTCATTTTCTGTCAATTGAAATGGTTGGATTAAGTGGATTTATTCTGCTTTTTTTATTTCTCGTTTGAGGATTTCTTGCAAAACAAAATAGCAGAAAGAACACTATATATGGGACGGAATCCAAACAATAAATATCTAGTCATCGTTGACCAAGTGGTTCAAGGTTTCACAAGTGACGTCAGAACTAGACTAGTGGTAAACAAGCAAAACAGGCCACACAGTTTAATACTGAAGATTTAATTTTAACTATTGCATAAGAACAACCATTCACGGTTGAATGTTTATTTACACGACTACTATGGCCATTTTATCATATTGTGTGTTTATCAGACTGAACTTTGGGCTCTTTTCAATTAAGCTGTTTATCAAGAAATGGAGCGTACGTTTTAATTTAATTTACCGAACAAACAACGTGACTCTAAGCAAATTATAATTGTTACAACAAATAGTCGAAAGATAAAACGATTGAATGCAAAATAAAGCGTTAAAAGGAGTTGTACTTACCAAAATTTATCCTAGGAAACCCTGATGTTAGCGTCCAGATCAGCTGGAATTTGGAAAACCCAAATCTATAAATAGCAGATAACACGATCGCTGGTTCTTTGATATAAGCTAACAGCTATGTGAATACTGGGTTCAAGTGATAAACGAATTTTCTGAAAACGCTACTTTCACTTTGGCTTTTGGGACTAATATCTGAAAATATCTGACAAGGACCGTGTATATTCATTTCAAATGCGTTGAATAAGAACAGCTTTTTATGATTACTGTCAGAAAAGTGAGTTAGTTGAATATTTCTTTTCAGTACATCGGATTTTACATTTTGTTTGAGCAAAATAGTGGACGTAAAATGGGATTTCCAGCGTGTTTACATACGGACTGACCCGAATTACGTAATGTCGAAAACAGAATAAAATGTCAGCCGACTGAACATTCTAGAACATTTTGTGAGTCTCGTAAAAAATAAGATTTGCGAATATGATGTATTAAATGTGTTCATCATGAGTTTACATGCTCTTATTTGAAAGCGGGAAAGATTTGAAACGGATTTTGATTCAGAGAATCTGAGACCATTAATTGTCTCAGGGAGAATTTAACGATATTTGAAGTAAGAAAAACTTTTATCCTGTTTTTTTTTTTTTTTGATTTTCAGAATATCCAACTGTTTACCTGACGCAAAGACCTGTACTGTACGTATCTAGGTCTTTGCCTGGCGCTTTCAAATTTAACATAACGCTCTCACGAAAAATTAACAATATCTCACGCTTTCAAAAAATCCGTAATTTGCGTTAATTTACTGTGATCGCCATGTTTTAGTATGTCATGTTAGTCAATTACGTCGTCTACTTTCGTTTTCAAAGTATGGACCACTGAGTCATTTTAAAGGATGTTTATTTAGGAATTGTCTTCTTCATCAGCAGCCAAAACTATATGATTCACCATTATATTAATACTCGGATAAGGGCTTCATAGAAATAGGATACTGGAAAACGCAGATGACAAAAATATAGAGGGATACTAATATTGCAGGCTATATGCAATTGTTGGGGACAAATGAATAATCTACAACTGCATGTTAATCAGTATCCCTCTTTATATTTATCATGAGCATTTTCTGATATCCTTCTGTTTTTTTGTTGTTGGCAATTTCCCTCTATTTCTACATCATCTGCACATAAACAATTTTTTCCTGTGATCCTTTTTACTTTACTTTTTATTAGGCCTGAGGTATAGTACATTTACTATTTTACCTTTCAGCACAAAAATAATATCAACTCAAAACATCAACCCCCCCCAAAAAAAAATTCCTCTACGTTCCTGCCCTATTTTTATTGAGCTTGGGACCAGAAACTAACCATTTTTGTCTGTCACATAAACATATTTTTTTTCTGGTTTACGTGACCTACCCCAATTTTTCCTATTGATCCCAGACTTTTTATTAGGCAGGAGGAACAGCTAGTACATCCACTGTTTCACTTTTTTACCTTTGTGCACAAAAATAATCTCAATAGCGGCTTTCAAAAATAATAATAATAAAAAAATCCAAAGAAAAAAGATTCCCTACCTACCTACACTATTTTAATGAGCATGTAACCAGAAACATTTGTTTTGCTTAACAAGAAATCACATTCAAACTGAAGCACTTACTGATCATTATTCATGAGTCTCAATAAAAATATTTGTAAAAAAAACTCTACCAGGGGATGTTTCTTGCTTGTTTTAAGGTACAGTATTACATCCCCAATACCCATATTTTTATCTCAAAAATGGAGCAGACAGATTTTGGAAACATTTATAATTTTTTATAGGTTAAATTTCCATTATAGAAGATGATTTATTGTGAAATTTTTAAAAATAATTACATTCCTTTGATTTATTGTCCCTTTGTAGTCTTTGGGAGTCCATAAGAAAAAAGATCCATTCAGTGAAAACTCATAGTATAAAAATGCCATAACACAGTACCAGTCTAATTTGCTTTAGAAAAATATAGGTCACCGTGCATTCTACAGAAGTTAAGATTTTTTTCTATTTGAAACAAGGGCAACAACTCCCACAAAATTTTCAAAATGTGTTGTAAAATAAATTGAAGTACGGTATCTTGGGTAACTATCAAGGAATTGATGATAATTGGGCTTTACTACTTTCTGTAATATTGGCATTTTTGTGCAGCATTGAGCAGATACGTCAAAAAAGTACGGTATTAGGGATATAATACCTTAAAGAATCAAGAACAACAAGATTCAGGTCACAGACATGGCAGATGAGGACATTACCCGAGATGATGAGATCAAGTTTAACTTAGAAGTATATCAACAACCAATATCAGAATGTGTCAATGTTACCCACCTTCTTATGAATCTAAGTACATTCTCAAATCGTAAGTAATGATTGTCTTCCAAATTTATTCCTTAACATTTTTTTAGTACCATATTTCTGATAAGATGCATTTCTCAGTGCCAAGTATTTCTTACTTTTGCTCACCCTGTCCTCCGCAAGAAACTGCAGACTTCTCTGTATGAAATGTTTGAATTAGTGGTGGATAATGCTATGTCTTCAACCAAATCATCACAGAGATCATGTGTCACACCCATGGTTCGAACACAGGAGCCCAAGATCTATAGACTTCACTAAAGTCTAGACCCAAACTGGTTGCTGGAAGGTGACATTGGTGCCAAAAGAGTTAAAGGAACTGTGATCCATATCAGTGTTGATTTTTTTTAAAAAACTATAGATTTCTTCTATTTGGTAGTTATTTTTATGACAAAAGTAATTTTACTTTTATCATGAATTTTACTGTTCATACATAACAGTGCCTTACTCATTCACAGACTGTTGAGCACTTTTTAGAAATGGTTAATGTCAATATTTTATGCTTTTAGCGCAAAGAAGGGAGTTGACACAATTAGCAAAAACACGTCCAATTGATGCTACAAGGCAAGCTATTGGTATTATTTTGAAAGATGAAACTCCAGGAATTGGAACAGAATTAATCCAGTCCCTTCAAGATGGTCAGTCTTATCTTTGACATTGATAGAACAATTTTTTACTGAACTTATGTAATTGGTATAATTTCTCAATACTGTATTCAGTATAATCTCTGGGATTGTTAATCCCTATTATTACTTGCTGAATGGAAGATTTACAATTTCTAGGGTACTTGAGGTAAGTGAAATTTCTAGTGTCCCAGAAGCAGCCAAACTTTATGCTCTGAAGCAATGGTATAAGACATAAAAATACACAAGACTGATAGAAAACAATATCTTGTGGACCTGTTGACAACTTATTGTTTTTACAAATCTAACAGGGGTTTGAGGTCCATATAAAACAACACCAAACTGTTTGGTTTGAATATGAGAAGCGGATAAAATTTACATGTATAGTAGATTTTTGAAATATTGTTATTTGAAATAATCAGAAAGTTTATATTAATTTGTCAGCAAACACAGTTGATATTTTGCGGGCGTTGTACAATAACGATGTCCAGCGTGACCTTTCTTGCAGACCCCTACAGAACCGAGATTATAAAAACTGGACATTCTAGTTTTAATAATGGAAATTGTACAAACCCAAATCCAAGTATAGAGCAATATATTAATAAACATTCAAGTTGAATTGCACAAGTATTCAAAACAATTTAATTGAATGGCTAATAATTGCTGGGCTGCACAAATGTTTTTCCAAATCAATTTTACAAATCTCTTGCTTTTCAGATTACCCCAAAGTACTAAAATTCCTCCGTGGGGATTCAGTGAAATGTGATTACAACTATCGGAAAATTATTGAATTATTCTCACAAGAAATAACAAATAGAATTGAACCGATAGAATTCCTGCCTGGTCTTATTGAGCACAGAGTGCTAGTTCAGACAGAATGTGAAGAGATCTGTGCTGAATACGAAACAAGTGGAAGGAGCCATGCTATGTGGACCACTTTGCTTTATGTACATCGTCATCAGGAAGAATGGTTTAAATATTTCTTGATGTCGCTGATCGACATTGATCAAGAAGATGTTGCCTTAAAGTTAGACCCTGACTTGGTGGAGAGTAGGTTTCCGAAATATTTTTTATTCTTTGAAGCAAACTAAATGGTATAGAATTCTTATTTCTGTTTGCAGATTTTTTCAGTGACTGTTGTTTAGATTATAAGCCTGGTAATTGTGCCCCGAGTAATTGAACAGATTCATAAAATGATACAGTGCAACCTCTCCAAAACAACATCCTTTGGGAGACGCAAAATTATGTTGTTGTTGAGAAGTTGTTGCTCTAGAGAGGTTAAATTAATAGTTAAATCGTACAGTGGGGAAAATCATGATGTCGTTGAAGGGAGGTTGTTGCTCAAGAGAGGGCCGCTCTGGAGAGGTTGCACTGTACTGGCAAATTTCTCAGTGCAAGATTTTTACTGTAATCAGATGAAGAAAAGATTATGTTATTTGACATTATTACTCATGCATGTGCTGGTATTTTTTTGTTTTCTGACAGAAATCAAAATCCAAAGGAATGAGGGAAACCAAGTTCCAGGTGACCCCAACAATGCAGATCAAGATGAGAAAAGAAACCAAGTTGCAAGTGATTCTGACAATGCAGATGAAGATGATGTTGTTGAAAATGTCTATGAAGGTCAGTCTTCATCATTCATCCATTTTATGTTACTACATGTAATTGTGTATTAATTCTGGCCACAGTTTGGCGATTAATTATTTTTTATGAGATGTTGGCATCTGCTACATAATTATGTACAAGGACAAATCATTGCTTTGACAATAGTCTTTCACAGTCTTTGTCACAATGGTTCAAGTTCCTGGTTTTTGCAGTGTTACAATTTCCATGATTTGAAACATGCCTAGTTGACCCTTAATGGAGGCATCCACCCCACTTTTTTACCTTGACCTTTATACCAGCAGAATATTCAAGATCATAGAGCTGAAAGTCCTATTTTATCAACATCTTGGTTTTCCAAAGTTTGTTTTCAAACTATATGCTGACAAAGAAGAGGTTTCTATCACCATAACATTGAGTTTGAAATTCCAATTCTTGCATTTTTCTTTCTAAATCAGCAATTTTTTGCAGTGGAGAAATTTGTTTTGTTTCCTACTAGTTTTGAAGAAGCATTACTGTCCCTGATAACTTAACTTGGTCTCTATGACACAATGAGAATATGAAAAAAATCTCCAGGAAATATCGTATGCAACAAATTCTACTTTTCTGTGCCAACAAGTATGAGTTGGTTATTTTTAACCGAATACTATGTCTCCTGATCCTTAAATTCAGTGTCACTGTGTAATAAAATGTTAAATACATTCATGTCCTTATTAATTCTAGAACTGATTTTTTCAAGTTTCTTTTTAATTTTTTTCATTCATTGTTTTAGATTATGAATCTGGCCATTATGGTGTTGAACTCAATGATCCAGTCCCATTTCAAGCCATCACCTCTCTGATGGTTGAAAGCTTCAGTGTTTTAGGTGCTTGCACCAAAAATTCTGATAGCTGTGACGAATTGTTGATTGACCCTGTAAATGAAAGCTATTCAAAAGACTTGAGGAAATTCATTGATGAAGAAAACCATGTAACTAGCTTGAAGCAGGTTGTTGAGGAAGAAACTCTTGTGGCTAATTTCAAACAGCTGGTTGAAAGACATGTAACTGATTTGAAACAATCTACTGAAAAAGGCCACAAGCCCACTGACATGATACCGGAAGTCAATCAAATACGTGAAGAGGACGAAGGACATGAGACTTTGATGAAACACCTAAGTGTTAATGCTGAGAGAACAGATAGTTCCAATATTGACTTGACCCTCTCAGACAAGGAGCAGAGCCTTGGTAATTTCATGAACAAACCTGTCGTGGGTATACAGCAAACTGTTCAAGAAGCTACTAATTTGAACCTACTACATCATGAAGAAAGGCATACACCTATTTTGAAACTTGACGACAAACATAGGCTTGAAACAAACGCAAATAAGAATAATACAAAAGGAAGTATAAAAAAGCATGAAAAGGAATTAAATATTCCTGTTGGACCACCTAAGAAGTACATTATTCCAGCACTAAGACAACAACAAACGGACAATAAAGCTGATTTCTATCAAAGGAAATCTCTTCAACCAGGTACCCCAGAATTCATCACACATTTTATCACTTATAGCTTACTTATTAATTTCCCTATGAATTCATAGAAATACATACTCTTAATGCATCAACAAACTACGTATTTTCTTGCGAAATAGTCAATAAATTTATGTTATTATGTGTGCATAATTTCTGTTAAATTATGAATTATTTTCAAAAAGTGGTTCACACCCTTTTTTGCAATAGAAGAACTTTTCTGATTAGTTGGTGCTTCCTCATATACTTCTTTTTATGCTTAAGTAATTACATCTTGGAACTGTACTGTACCACTGAGCATTTATGTACTGATTAGTACTGTTGATGTACAAACTGTGGATGGAATAAAACACGTCTTGTTAGCACACTAATACATGTATATCTGTAAAGCAATTACCAGAGACTTATGGAAATTGTTCATTCAAACATCAATCCATCATACGTGTGAGGAGGTCATTGTTGGTATTTGAGAAATATTGGAAAGAAAGTTTAGAAGAAAGAACATGTATTATGATTTTCATATAGTTTTTTGAGCAAGATGGGATGTTTTGTACATGTTTTTTACTCCTCTTTTTCATGTCCATATTACATTGTTCATCCTCAATATTCATCCACCATTAACGTAACACAATGAAAGTCAACACCTCAAGGTTATTGGTAAACCACATCGTTTCTTAGGTTATTTCTAGCGCCTTATCCTGTCTGAATCATGTTCGATCCTTATTTCGTCCAATAGAACGTATTTTTCAGATGATGTTTTATCATACAAAAGGGATGTTACACCTGTGCCTGATTTCCAAAGGGATGTTACACCAGTGCCTGATTTCCAGAGGGACGTTACACCTGTGCCCGATTTCCAAAGGGATGTTACACCAGTGCCTCCTGCATATGTACATTATTACAATACTGATACAGGTAACGTTAAGAATTTTCAAAACCATTTTTAACAGGCTTTGAACTCTTCACAAATAAAACAACATTATTCTTGTTAAACAAAGGCATAGCGCCCATTACGCACTATATGCATGTGTATAAAAAATTCTGCGACCTAAGTTGTAAAACCCATCCCACACCCTCCCACATCGGCACTTTGTGCTTCACTGTGCGTATAAACATTTCAATCCTGCCTACGCCCATGGTAAAACTGTCCCAGTCTTGGTGGAGTGGAATTTCTACTGTATCTTAATCAGACTTACTAAGCATACATTTTATGTGTACTATGTATATAGCAGATATCCACAAATATCATCCAATCAACTTATTTCTGTAAAATGTCAAGAAGTGTATATGAAATGTGTATCACTACATAAGTAGGCCATGTTCTATAGTGATCTGGGTCAAACTTGCACATCTATAGTTATTGTCCTTGTAGTGTCAAAATTGACTTAATTGTCTGCTCCAACTAGATTTTTTTATGAAAAATTGACCTAAGTTATGAATAATATGAGTATGTATGAAGCTTTCAAGAAGAATAACCTGGTTATTACAGATAAGATCTTCTTTTTGTAGGTTTTATCTGCTTCTGAAATTTGGAATCAACTCTGAGTAGTATTGAACTGACCCATATGGATGTTTGATCCTGTAAATTTTGGCGCGAAGTTGCGCATGTAAGAATACTTCACTGTTATTTTTTCTTGTAGACAAGGATACTTTAGAAAACATCCCTGAACACAACATATCTCTGTATAATTACCAAAGAAAATGGGCTGAGAGAGGCGCGGATGGAACCAACTTTATTCTTATAGCACCAACCAATTCAGGCAAGACAAGAGTAGCCTGTAAAATTATAGATGTGAGTAAACCATCACACACTAGCTATTCTCTTGTAATAGGAGGCAGAAAATAAAGTTCCAAATGCAGGGCTCGAACCCTTGACTTTCTGCTTGCAAGTTTGCTGCTCTACCAAGCTAATCGGTCTGAAAGGCTTACAAACTACTATAAACGCATATATTATGTATATACAGCCCTGCTATATACTTACTACTGTTTCAACTCTTAATACTAATGGTATTATCAAATAATTACTAGTATTCATTGTTTTGTTTATTTATTTCGTTGATTCACTAGTACATCATTTTATTTAAGGTCATTATGTGTCCATATGTCTAGTATCCATAGTGCAATGGTGTTTGATATTCATTAGTACATTTACAGTTAGCTGCCGTAGTTGATGCTTTGAAAATGAATTACACATTTTGACCAATTTCGTAAAACAAGCTTGGACTTTTTCTACAGTAATTTCTTAAACGCAAATGCATTTATAACCACGCTCAACCATGGCAAGAAGCAAACGTTACAAAAGATAAAAAATGATTTTGTTCACCTATTTACAAACATGTTTCCATGTACATTGCTGATATTGATATTTTTTTTCATGATCACAAAAAATGGATTGTACAAAGGTTTCTTATATACTGCCATAAATATAATTTTTTGTTTAGATGTTATTATTAGATCTGTATTTAATTATTAAATCAATAAACCCACATTTACAGACAATGTTTAAGCGTATGAAGGATTCAGGAAAGATGGGTAAAGCTGTTTTTATAGTCGATAGAGACGAACTTGCATCACAGCAAGGTGCTGTGCTTGCAGAACAGCTGCCCGGGTATCGTACAAAAATTGTCACAGGACCCGTTCAACAAAACCACAATCAGTTTCTAAAAGATTACGTTCACAGGTTAGATCAGGACTTCACATTCATTTTCACATATGCTTGTACTAATGGAGTATATTTAAATACTTTTTTTGTCGAGTTATGACCATGACTGACACAAGAGGTGTTGTTTGTTTTAACAGTGTCCATGTTGTTATTGTTAATCTCAATTTTCACATCATAACAAATTTGAGATATGCTATAATACATTATGTGTATCTGGCATAAAGAAAAAACTTTTTGTTTCTAGTTACCCGAGCTACTTCAATCTCTTAGACTTTTTATTAGGCCTGAAGTATGGTACATCCGCTGTCTCACTTTTTTACCTTTCTGCACAAAAGTAATCTGAACAGCGGCTTTCAAGCATAATAAAAAAATATAAAAATTTCATCATTATAGACGAGACATACTAGTGGTAACTGCTCAAGTATTGCTGAACTGTTTGAAAGCAAAGGAGATTAGTGGGTTGGATGTATTTGACCTGCTTGTGTTTGATGAATGTCATCATACTGATAAAAAACATCCTTTTATGGCATTAATGGATATATATTTTGAAATGAAAATGAACAGTACAGGCATTCCACCTCAGGTGAATATTTTGATTATATTTCTTGATAAATATTATCAGGGAGGGTGGGGCTCCGTTGTAGAGTCGCTTTGGTCTCTGGGTAGTTATCACTATCCCCTCACTGCTGTGAGTTTGAATTCCACCGGGGACCAGAAAAAATTCACAAGTAGAGGAAGCTTTCCAGCTGGCTAGTGGTGCCGGTGAGATTCAAACTCACAGTGGCGAGGGGCTAGTGATTACTTGTCAAAGACCATAACCACTTGACCACGGAGGCTCCTTAGATATTTGTGTCATTAATTAATTATGAATATCATGTTTGAAGTAAATTGACCTGTGGTCTGGCTAGTTTGATTAGCAAGTAAGTGATGTTATAGTTGAAGACCACAGAATAGTTTAAACGTAATAAATAATGAAATTCATGTTCATGAATCTATTCCAACTTATGTTGTAATAAAATCTGAGATTTCTGCATTTCTTCCACTTGGATTTCACTTACAGTAAGGTAGTTTTACGCACAGGCAGTAGCAACAATGAACCTGGATAATTGGAATAAATTCTATTGAAAACAAATAATATATATATGATATAATATATGATAAAAGATGTCACAGTTCAACTGATATGTATATATATATTAAGGTAATTTGGGTAAAATTTGTTGTTGTTTTTTTAAATACAACTTTATCATCAGAAGTCCGTTACTACTACCTGTTGTTTTACTGGGAAATTGTTCGTGTTATTAGTACATGTCATATACAAATGTACTACTGCATACTTACAAAAATGATTGTTTTAAGGTAATTGGACTTACTGCTACAATTGGAGTTGCAGGTAGTTTAGATCAAATATCTGCATTAGAACATATGAAGAGTATTGCAGCCAATCTTGATGCAACTGCTTTAGTTTGTCCTGATGACCAAGATAAAATCGAAATTAAGTCCTCAATCCCGAAAGCAGGTAAAATGATCTTATAATGCATTTTCAGCAACTACACCTATCCATAAGAAACATGTTTATTAATTGGATTGTAATTTTCAGGAATTAAGTCATGGCAATAGATGATGGTACAATACATTATAAGATGAACTCACAATTATAAGGATAAAAGCATTAATTTTTTAAGTAGTTGTTATATAATTGTTTGATTCAACAAGCTGGATTTTTGATGATGTGATAATTATAAAACTCTGGAGCATTTTAGGTATGCCAGATGTATGTTAATTTTTAGTTTTATGTACTTATAGAAGTCTGTGCCGTGCCTTGGGACAAAAGAAGAACTTTTTCTGAAGACATTCATCGAGTCATTCTGAATATGAATGAATTCATTTCATCCAATGCTTGTAAGCAATGTAGGACCGTATTTTTACTGTATATATTCATAGTGTAAAATCCAGAGGGCAATGACCACAAGTAAATACATTTGACACCAAGAGTGGACATCCTCTGTACAGAATATTCCAGTCTTTGTGTTATCTCATTAGCCTAACTTTCGGAGCTAGTAAATTTCTATTGAGGCTAGTGAACTTTTTCAAAATTGTGTATCTTGGCTTGTGGTAAATTGTTTATTTTCAATAGCCCACTTAAGTTTGGGCACTTTAAAAAAATTAGTTCCAACAGTGCTCCATCTTCAACACATCTTCAGCCTCAGAATCATATACTTATGCATTAACATGATCTTCAAGATTAACATTTACTGGCAAACCTGTGAGTAAAGGTCACCCTGTGAATACAGGCCATTATTTGAAAACAGTCATTGATTATTTAAAGCAAACTGACCTCCTAATAAAGGCCATCTGTCAATAAAGACCACATTTTGTCTTCCTAAAGGGTGGCCTTTGTTCTCAGGTTTGACTGTTGTTCAGTAGAATGTATGTGGTTAAATGGTTGAAAAAATGGTCTTGTTATGATTATGAATATTAGATTAAATAATATCACAAAATCACACATGCAGGTCTGCTCATGTAAAATGCCTCAACTGTATACCTGTGGTGTCATCTATAAGATTAATAACTTCATATTGTCACAAGTAAGTCCATAATTGGCAATCAAGTAGAGGTTTTAAACTTTTGAAGCTATTTATAAATCTTTACAGCAACAGTCTGTCAACTTACCATTGCTTAATGTATGATTTTAAGGTATTCAGCAACTTAATGGACGTGACAAGTTTATGGAAAACGTTTGTAAGGTGCCTACAAATATTGGAACTAGTCAGTTCCAAAACTGGTTAAGTGCCTTCCGAGAAGGTATAGATGTTCTAGAGTCTGTTGGTGCACGGCATGTACTCAACCCCTGCTGTATTTATTTGGAGGTGTGTATATATCAATCGCAAAAATGTATTTTGAAGAATCTCACCATTTCCTACTCCAATAATGCAATTATAGCATAAAAAAAACATACATCGAACTTCATTTTTTTTCTTATACATGTACAATGTAGTATGTAAATTATATCCAACTTTTAAATCACTGTTAGTCATTTTAATTAACTTGCATTTATGATAGTGCACATTTTTTACCCTAAAATCATACATTAGTCCCACTATGTTATTGTTTTTAATATACATTTGTATATTTATATCTGTTGTTGATGAATACTTCAAAAATATATTGCTTGGAAACTATGCTTATTTGTTTCCTGTTTGAGACTAGTACGGAGGAAATGCTGATAAACAGTGCATTATTTTAGGATTTATATTGTAGAAATACCATGTTGCAATGGAACTGTTTGATGATGCAAGAACAATCGATGCCAAAAATGTGTTACAAGAACTAAATGTAGAACGTCGAAGAGCTGTGGTCAATGATGCTGTGGACGAGTTTCTTTGGAATGAATGTCAAAGTGCGTCAATAGATCTTTATAGATTAGCTAGTACTGAAAACTTAGAATATTATTTCAAGGGGGGGGGGGGGTCCCCAAATTCAACTACCAGGTAGAAACTCCCTGTAACATGTTGTTAGTCTCAAAAGGATTTATGTCCTAAATTAAACAGAGGCATTTGAATGTAACACTTTGGAAAACATGCAAGATATTGTATTATATGATAAATAAGTTCTTAGTCAATGTGGCCAGTTTAGGCCTTAATACACAATTACACACCATCCTTTCCGATGGTTAAAAGGTGTTGCATCTACTTCTAAATGTTTTTTTTTATGATGATGCTTAACTTTATGACTATCTTGCAGAAATTTTGGACAAATCCTATGAAGATGAACCTGAAAATCCAAAATTATTGAAACTTTCTGAGATCTTAACACAATCAATGACTGATAACCATGAAGCTCGTTGTATTGTTTTTGTCAAAACAAGGATACTGGCTCAGAAACTGAAGGACTGGATGAACGAAACTAATGAACTGAAAATGTTTAATGCAAGAGAATTTCTCGGTAGAGCAAATGATGGTAAGATGCTGTATCATTTTCTGGCTAGCATTCAATGACTCACATGCTTTGTTTTGTTGATATCAGATATTTAAGTTCTGCTCTGCCGTCTGCTCCTTGCAACATAATGTTGAAACAGACTATATACATGTACATGTATTCCTACGCATGCTTAGAAAGTTTTCTTCAATAGTTCTTTTTAAGAGTTTTTCTTCAGTATTAAACTTGTAATCATGAAACACACTTGTATCCTAGTTATTTCTCATTAGTGTTATATACATGGTTGTCTACAAAGTAGCATATAAGTGTATAGAAACAAGAAAAATTACACTCCTGGCAGCACCCAATTGTATAAACATTGGTTAACTTTAACCACTGGGTTAAATCAGAGTTTTGGTTAAAATTTTGGTTAAATGTTCAGTTAGCTGTTGTAGAAAATTTTGTTCAAATTTAACCAAATTTTGTTTTTGCTAAAGCTCAAATAAATCTAACCCAAGTGTAAGATGCTGGTTAAATCTTAACATAAACCGTAACCAGTACCAAAATAGCAGCCCTTTTTAAATGTTTAAATGATTTTTTTAATGGTTAGTAAACCAAAATGGTTAAATTTAACCTTTGGTTAAATTCACCATTTGGCTAAAGTTAACCAATGTTTATACAATTGGGCCCTGATAGGTACTATTGTTTGTATAAATTTTATATGAAAAGAACATGTTGTCTGTATTCTGTATGACTTAGTTATTAGAATTAGTTTAATCTCATATTACAAGGGACAAAAGTTGGAAATTAAAAAAAAAACGGAAATCTTTGACATTTTTATCAAATCTTCATTGTAGGGTATGACCTGCCATGACCATGATTTGAATCCAGATTGCCTGGTTACAAGTCCAGCATACTGGACCCGTGGTGGCGGCCCTCGAGCTTTTTAGGGGTTTGATATAACTAGAATGGAATTATTCATATACATGTACATATACTGGTATTTAGGAATTCATTATCATATCTTTTTTTCACATCTTTAGAGGTAGGTAATGCTTACTTTTATGTGGTAACATTTTTTTTTTGTTTGAATTCAGGCATGACTATAAGACTTCGCAAGGACACTTTGAAGTTATTTAAGGAAGGGATTCACAAAGTTATTATAGCCACAACTGTCGCTGAAGAAGGACTCGACATTACTGCATGCAATCTGGTTATAAGATATGAACATGTGACCAACGAGAACAGTAGGGGACAAAGCAGAGGTAAAAAGTATCATTTAGTGTTAGTTTAAATAGGTTTGGCAGTAAATTTTAGCAAGTGACTTTCGGTACACAAAAGGTGATGTAGCTGACCAGAAACCTTCAGCATTTGTATATTGTTCTACAGTTAAGCTTGTGTTTGCAGCCAACTCCAAATAAAGGCCACCCTGAGAAAAAGGCCATATTTTGAAAACTATCATTGATTATTTAGAACAAACTGACCTCCAAAAAAGGCCATCTGTCAATAAAAGACATAGTTTGTCTTTTTCAAGGGTAGCCTTTGTTCAAAGGTTTGACTGCAATTCAAATTGTTCTGATATTTGATTAAATTGTTCTGATATCAGACTAATGTGATTTATGCGGTTTCTCAGTGTCAAACATCACATGTAAACAAAATAGACACTTATACAAATTACAAAAATGAAATGTGTCATACAAATAAATAATTAAATACAAATAAGATATTTACAGTAATGTTTAAAACGAATAAAGAACACTATTCCACATTTTAATATTCTAATGCCTTACAGGACGAGCTCGTGCTGATGACAGTCGTTATTACGTCATTACAAACATTGGATCTTGGATAGTCGAAAAAGAAGAGCATAACGCAAAATGTGAGAAATTAATGTTAGATTTAATACCCCACCTTAAGGCGTGTATAGAGAATGACAGGAATAAATGGGAAATTAATGTCATGACGATTCAGCGGCAAGCTAAAGCACAGAGAGACAATGATAGACTAAATCAGGCCAGTAATATGATCGCTGGTCCCGTGAGAATACACTGTAAAAATTGTGCGGCATATTTATGTAGTACAAATGACTTGAGAGTAGTCGCGGGCATGCATCGTGTCATTATTGCTCCAGAAATACGTGAGAAAGTTGTGATGGATGAATCCTTTCAAGTGAAACATTGCTCTCGACAGAATGGCACTTCATTAGGTGGTAATGCATACTGTCGAACAGATAAATGCATTTTCAAACACAGAATTGGTGGAATCATGGAGTTCAAAAAGGCACACTTTCCTACTTTGACTTTGGAATCCATTTCCTTCAGAGATAACGAAGGTAAGCCACTATTTTTTAAAAAGAAATGGGGAAAAATACCCATACAAATAGAGCCTATTGAAATCGAAGAACTCTATTATCTGACCCAGGATAACTCTTTCAACAATTTCTGATAAGGTGACACAACAGAAACACAAACAATTAATAGGAAGTATTCAGTGTGTGATAATGACAGATTTGTAAATAGATGTGTTTGTAATGTTGCATTTGTACAACATATAACAACACAAATGTTAAAAACTAAGTATTTTAAATCATTTATGTGAGTATTATACAGTAATTATCTTAAATTATATATATTTTTAATTTTTGCTACATACTATTGTATTTAAACAATTCTGTTCATCTGATGCGACTAGTATGGTCATGTGACTAATTACATCAGTAATGCTATTTTATTTTTAGACAGTAGACAATGAATTGAATTGCATTAAGATGAATAATAAAATATAAAAAAAAAAATATTCACATAAAATATATAAAATCACTACTGGTTGGTCAGCATTCTCAATTGTATTTAAAATCACTACTGATTGGTCAGCATTCTCAATTGTATTTTCTTCCTAGCTAATCAGATTATCTGTAACAGTTTGACTGAAGGACTACCTACTTATTCATGAGTTTTGATGAAAACATTTGGTTGGTTTTGAAATAGACTTAGCATTGTTAATTTTATTTCCCACTTTTATTTAAAAAAGGATGGGGGTAATCTTAGGTCCATTATTCTGACCTTTTTTTTAAAACAAATTTTTTTCAGTTTTCAGTTTGGTTATTTCAACCATATTTTGGGGCCGAACGACTACCTATGTTAATAAATTTGTACAATATATATTATGACTAATGTTTTTAAAATTTCATGATTATTGAATGTAAAAAGTAATATAATTGTTATTATAAGATGTAAGATGCTGAATATTGTTGGTTTGACGTGAATTGATTGCTGTGTGAACTGTAGAACAGTATTTTAACTGTATGCTTGCATGCCCTGAAACAAGAATAAAAATACAAAAAAGTATATGTCTATTAAATATATTATATATACATGAATTAAAATTTAATTCTTCAATTTTTCAGTTTTCTCTGATATATTAGACAAAAATAATTCAAACTTATGCAATAAATAACAAAAAATGAATAAAGTTGATGTGGAATCAGACTTTTATTATTTACATCAATTGATGTATTAAAATGCTTACAGCATCAATTAAGTGAATGATGTAAAAACTTTGATCACTGTGTATTAAGGGATGTCATAATCCATTGAGAAGATTTGTGTAAGTGCTTAAGACAAATCTGTCTAGGTTTTCATGATCAACAATACAATTAAATCATTAAGCATGGCATGATTATATTTAAATATTACCGGTACTGTCCATGCGTTGTTTTGAAATAAGTGAAAATGCCTTTTTTTAATACAAATATTCATCAAGATTTTAATTCAGAATAAATAACAGGGTTTAATTTTGGAAATTGTTGAACTCAGCTAAGTAAATTCATAGGGGGCTAGCATGTTGAAGGCATTGTATGTACAGTCAAACCTGTCAACAAAGGCCACCCCTGGAAAAGTAAAAATATTGCCTTTATTGACAGGTGGACTTTATTCAGAGGTCAGTTTGTTCTTAATAATTAAGGATGGTTTTTCAAAGAATGGCCTTTATTTGCAGTGGCCTTTATTCTGAGGTGGTCACAAACACAGGCTTGCCTGTAATCAGCCATCTGGGTAAAGCCTAATATCAGACACAACAGGAACATTCACTTCAAGATGTATCATCATAAAACATGGTTGCTGGCACCCTTCTGTGTAATGGTCCCATCTTTGATATGTAACTCTGTACCCTGCAACAATTCTGACTCTAAAGTGTCCATTGTTGGGTCTCGAGCCCATGGTTGTATATCTCCCTTGGCAAATATAGTGAAAAATACAGCACCAGTGATGATTATACCAGCAGAAATATAAAACACTATTTGCCACTGTTCCCTGGTTTGATCCTGAAAACAACAAAGAACTGACATGCCAAAGAATCAATTATGAAAACTTAGAGCATATCAGCTCTCATGCAACAAATACACATTATCTTGATTAAGATTTGTGAAAAAGAAATGATACATCTAGTGCAATCATACTTACGAACATAAGGATTTATGCATTCAGCGTTAACTACGTCACTTTGTGATGTAAGAACTTATATACACCATGTTGCAGGGGCGGATACAGGATTTATTGTTAGGGGAATCATTAAGTATAAATGTTTATGTAGAATATAGTCACAATCTGCACATAACTAACATTTTTTACTTATGCTGGCTAGAATTTAGAGGGGGCACACCAGGTTCCGCTAAACCCCCTAAATCTGCCCTTATGTTGGGTTATTGATATCGTAATAAACATGGAAATACCGGGGTAGATATTTGTGGACGAACAATGGCCTGGAACTCTGTTTGTTTGTACTTTCTATTAAATATTACATACCACGGTGATAACCCCAACAACATAAGGTGCTGCTATCCCAGACAGAGCTGCCAATGAGTTAGACACACCAAACAGTATACCAGCAAATGCTGGAGCAATATCCATATGGTTCACCAGCCAACCACTGTACTGGAAACCCCTCAAAGCAACCCCAAGAACCAGTAATGTGATAGCAACCCCAGGTTGTGTACAATCCACATATCCTAAACACATCAACATGATAGCTGGTAATATAGTTCCTGAAATAAATGGTGTAAAAAAATGGATGAGTTGAATCACAATGAAAATTATTACTGGCATGGTGTTACGTATGATCATTTCAGGTTTTATATATTCAGAAACAGATAACCCTGCTACCCAATACATTATGATAATCTATTGACTGGTTGTAATAAATTTATAGTGAACATGTAAGTCAACTTATACCATTAAGAGATACAGTTACTTACAGTTGTATGTATATTTAATTTAATTTGTATGTTGTCTAACAAAAGCAAAAATGATTTACTTGCCAATAACTAGGATAAAAAATGTAAAAATTCAGTCCATAAATTCATAACAAGACATGTTTTAATTTACAGATGATGTCTGAGCATACTTAGAGGGTTCCAAGGATAATTGTCTTCTTTTTACGTAAGAGGGGCAGCTCACAATGATATCATCATTTCGACTGAATCCATACACACACACACAACTTGCCTAAGTTACTTATAGGAAATATTTTTCAATAACCGACCTGTCATGTTAAATCCTTTTCTTACTAACTCTATAGAGAAAGAGCACCTGGTCAGTATAAAATCAGCTATCCAACCTGATATATTGATCATTGCCCAGAACAGTAAGTAGGGTAAAGCTGAATATACACCATTCTATAATAGAAAGAATTCATTCAAACTGATATACAGAGATTACCACTGTTTCATTAAGTCTAATGCACAATGCTACCATTAGTCCTTTATTATATTTAAACTAACTTATTGAAGTTACCTTGCATTCAATTAACCGTTGACAGTAAACCTTGGCAATGGGAACAAACTCTAAAATAATCAAAGCACTGAGAGGACCGTAATTGGTTGACTTCGCAGTATTGCAAGTTCTTTCTGAGGCTTAATAAATTTCTCTAGATATACACCTAAATCACTAGAAGATGATTTTCTTACATAATCTGACAAATCCAACTCAAAATCCATTCTGCCATTTATCAGCAAATAACTAATACTGTTTACATCAATTCACACATTTTATACAAAGACTGTAGGTTTATCAGTAAATGTTTTCCCTTGCTGCACCAGTGGTTAATTAATGATATGTATGGTTTAAAAACAGTACCTTTGAAATGGGTCTTAGACTTGATCTGACAAAAGGGAAACAATCAAATGATAAATATTGAAGGGAACTATTATTTAATTGCAGTAAAATGGAAAAGTATTGTTCTTAAAGCCAGCCGACAAAACAAAGCCAAAACATCAATCTACTTACAGCAGATATATCAAGTTGTAAGACTTCATTCATGTATGAAGGTATACTTGTTAGTAGAGTGTATACTCCCCAGTCTGTTGTTACATTAGCAACCACTAAAGCAATAACTGGTAATGATGTGGCCATCTTCAACCATGGCACATCTACCTTCTGAAATATACAGAACAAAATAGATCTGATCAGGCCTCCCAAAACTTGCCGGACCATCGGACATGTCAGGCAAATTTCGAGCAGGTCCAATAACTTTTCAGTGAGTACCAGACCAGACGTCTGGCAGTCAGGCAAGATTTACAGCATTCATCACTTATTTATAATGTATTCAGTCAGACAAGTTTTCATTTGGTCAGACAGAAATTCTAACTTAGCCTGACCAAATGTCAGGCAAGTATTTCAGCAGTTTGGAGAAGCCTGTCTGATGTAACCACCATCCCTTACCATGAAACGTCCACTTTCTGACATACAGAACAAAATTGAATTGAAATAACCAAGAAAAATCAGCATTTGGAAATACATTGAACAAAATAAAATCAATTTAAAAAATGGCACAATTTATTGTTAAAAAGATTAAAGCTGATAAAAGTGAAAGAATCAATATAAAAATCTAACCTTGTCACCACCAGACTTCAAACTTTCCTTCAATGAACCGAGTATATAAGCTTTTTCTGCCCCAGTGATACGACGATGTTGTGATGGAGAGTCACTAACAAATATCATCCATAAGACAAACCATACAAAACTCAATACACCTGAAATGTAATTTCCATGTAGAAATTTAGGGCAAAATTCTGCACCTTGTAATTATGTTAAAAAAGCAGAATTCAAAATTAACCAATGACAGTTTGATGCAGAGACTGGTATCCATACTCTGTTTAATAACCTTTGACCCTGGATCAAAAACAGAATTAACCAATGACAAAGCTTTATTCACTATTATCCATAATACAAACCACACAAAATACCTGAAATATAAATCTAAATTAATAATTACAGAAGATATAAATTATTTTTTTTGTAGAGTTCTGATCAATCTTTTAGAGATATTATCCTCAACTTTTAGTTTTATACCAGTTTGCACTAGTTTGTTCATACAAATGAACAATCATTGAACTGACAACCTCTAAATGATACACACACTTTTTTTGCACTGGGGTTTAGTGTCACGCTAAAATTTGGTGACTTTACACCTTTAACAGAGGATGAAGACCCCCAGGTTTACACCTGGGTCGAACCACCAACCTTCTGTAAGCTAGCCGGTCAGCTTCCTCACATGTGAGATTTGGTCCTAGGTGAAATTTGAACATACAGTGGTGAGGGGCTGACAATTACAAGTCAGAGATCATAACCATTCAACCATAGAAGCCCCCTGATATACATACCTAAGATATAGAAAATAGAAGGCCAACCACCAGCAAATCCATATTTACACAACAAACCAGCCAGTGGGAATGTCATAACATTACCAAGTTGGGATCCTGAAGAGGAAAAAAAAAACAGGGATATCACAGCCAGACTGGCTAATGATTGAATCGTAGTTCGATATAAAATATTACAACTTCTTCACTACCATAACTGATACAGTTCATGATTCCATTCTTAGAGCAACAACAACTTTTCTGATCTGCTCTAATCTGATCTGTTCTGTCCTGTTCTGATCTGTTCTATTCTGTTCTTGTAACAAGGTCATCATCACATGACAAGAGCAAAGCTTTCACACGAATCAGTGTATTATTTGCTTGGTGTGTTATGGGAAAGACATGTTGAAAATCCAGTACACTGGGACTAACTGTTTGTAAGTCTTAGCTTGATTCCGAGATTAGGGATAGTAATCATAGTGAAGGGCAATGATGCATACCAACTTTGATGAGAAGAACACATAAATATCGTTCATCTAGTGTATGAAGCTGTATTCAGGCTGCTCTTGGTAAGATGCTGGTAAAAAAATCCATTCATACATAACACATTACAAGTACTGGATAGGTACATGTTCATCTCTAATGCGCAAATTAGGAAAACATGCCAGCTCAAATATGGCATCAAAATTTACCTGCGTAAGTAAAGGCTGCAAGTTTACTTCGTTCAAGTGGAGGGGCCCAGGATCCCCATAAAGTATGCATAGATGGGTAACATACACCCTGAAATTTATACAATATACACAAATGTACTAAAGCCTTATAAAGAATTCCTAAACAGATATCAAAAATATGAATTACAGTTTTGGGACCAGTCTTATAACAGAATTGGTATCCTTCAAGCAGGTCCACGCTGCCTGATGGTAAGACTACAAAAATACAGTACATCTACAGGAGGAGTGTTCAGAAAGTTTTTGGAATTTCGTTTACCAATAAGTTTTCACAACCTTACTGAACTCTTTACCACAGAGTCAACCTTGATGTAGAAAGATTATAATAAGTGTAAAGTTCACATGAACATCATTTCATCATGTTTCACATTCATTAAATATGTGAACAAAGGTCATCCTAGAAAGAGACAGAATTCATAGCTATTATTCATAGCTCAGTCTAATTCTGTCTTAAGATTTGTTCACACACTAATCATGATTCATCTATGATTTTAACCCATGTTTGACACTTCATAAGAAACATATCAAAATGCAACTTACTGATGCTAAACCAATAACAACTCTAAGAGCGATGAGGAAGATGTAATGAGTTTCAGCCGCGAACGGGGTTAAAAATGTTGAGATAGTTGCGGCCAACATGCTGTAGCCAAACACTCGCTTTCCTCCTACTTTGGTAGCCAACCATCCGGCTCCCATTTGTGAAACCAGGTAACCCCAGAAGAAAGCCCCAAGTATGACCCCTTGCGTTGATTTATCCCAAACAAATTCTCCATCCTGAAAAAATTGATTTCAGAAAGTGTTTTTGTCTAAGTTTATTTCAAAATCAGAACAGTAAAATGTAGATATAATACATGAACATGAAGAATGTAATGTATGGTATGACTACAATATCAAATAACTTGTATGTGCAATTTAAGAGTGTCACAGGCATGTTGGTATCTGAAAGTTCCTTTAATTACAAATATTGAATTACAGTGATATCATTATAGATCAAACCACAGTGGGCTAGCACGTTGATAAAACTACATGTATACTGTCAAACAGCAGCAATTCAGTCTAGTTGTCCCTGTTCACATACCAGTATTACATGTACATAGTACAAATTCTCCAAAATGTCAAACATGATGTGAACTATGAATCTTGGCAAGATTTACAAGCAAGCTTACTGTATTTCAAATATCAATGTTTAAAATTCATGCTGTTATGTTTTGAAATATAATACATACCAGTGTTAAAAACCACCTTCCAAAAAACACTAAGGTAATATTCCAGAAATATTCAGAGGTATAAGATACAATACAGTGCCGTAGCCAGATCCATACTTGAAACACGGCAATGGGGGGGGGTCCAGGGGCATGCTCCCCGGAAAATTTATTTACTTAAACCTTCCATTTTTTCTCATTACTTACATAAATATTAACCAAGGCACATGCCTCAGTGTGCTGTAGTGCAGCTACAGCGGTGGAATCTAAATAAATATACAAATTCTGACTAATGGTAAGGTATAAAATGTCATACGGCAAATAATTAAATATTCATATTCAGAATGATCAAGTATCTGTTTACATCAATAAACTATTCCGCATACAGTGTCATACATAGATATTATCATTACAGAATTTAAGAACATAATCCACTCTTACAAGGTATTTAACTGTTTCATTTGATGTTGTATCTCCTTGTAATCTGCATTGACTTCTTGGTACGTAAGAGACGTTACTGCCAGAGTTACTGCCCTTGTCTTTCATTCGTATAGCTGTCTGATTCACCATGCAGACGATGGCCACACTCATGTTGACACGTAGAGCATATACATTGATAAATCCGAAGAAACCAAGAATAGCCAGGGCCACACGACATGATGTCCACCAAGGAACTGGAATTTAAATATTTTGTAATATTTTCAATAGAACAATTTGTGCGATTATTCAAATTAGTGCATGTTCGAATTAACATAAGATATCCTCTACTGAACATATTGTACTAAATACACTGTACAGTATGGGTTTTGGTTTATTTAAGTTATTCTGTTACAAACAATTAACTTATACATCCATTGTATTCAGTAGGATACCTCAAAACGAAATTTTGTGTCGCCATAGAGATTTTGTTTCGCTGCGTCAGTGCGTGACACATTAAGCGCAAATTCAAATCTTGGATTCTATTTATATACACATACTATTTGTCATATGTATTTGGTAACAAGCTATAAAAAGCTTTCATAACTTATGTTTAAACTATCCCAACAATAAATAATTTTTTACTTGACTTAAATTTTTGAACCAACGGCTCCAGCGTATCTTGTTCTACTTTCAACATGTATAATTAAATGTCCGTACTTAACCGGTCTCTATTATTAATAACTCAGGAACTCGGCGTTCATAACCGGCTGAAATGTATTCTAGTTGTAACTAAATTCACGCAAGAACCGTCTTTTTGTGAGTAAATCAAAGGCCTTTAAGTATGTAAACGCAATTCATTAAAGATCAAATGAAACAATCTAACGGTCGGTTAATTTTCAGTCTAAAACTGGATGAAAGAACTAATCAGTCACTGGCTGTACTTTGAAGACCAGTAATAATTCACGCCTTCATTAATACAAAATGAAATTGTCTTTGTAAATGTACGTTGTAAGATTTATACCCTAATAAATATACAGCTGAACTACGTTGAACAATTATACACAGATCAAATTGTCAAACTCTTACAGTGAACATTTTTGACATTAATTTTTTAAGAGGTTACATTTCTGGCCTGTCATTTCTCTAATTATGATTATTATACACAATCTTACAATTGTTTCCTTTCATACCGCACCTTTTACCATTTAAAACATACATACGACGATTGGTCGGGAAATATGTGGAATTTTCTAATAAATTAATTTGTTGGTCACCAAATGCTTTTCATAAAAACACATTAATATACTCCTAATATGACGGCCATCTTTTTAAAATATTGCTTAACTACGAAAATGTTTATTGGTATCCTTGGTAACGGAATGGCGTGCCTTTGGCGTACGCCGAAATTAGCGTAAATTCGAACATGGTGTATGTTGATATAATGCAAAAATTACAAAATAAGCCACTGTGTCCTCCACCATCTTGACGTCTCTTCATCAAAAATCCGCATTGTTTACTTTATCTGTCCCCTCAAAGCCGCAAATGTTCAAAGGGCTGTATAATTATGATGCGGTCAAGAAACAAGACGTTGTGGAGATTTCGAATTACGCGGCATTGTGAAAATTTGTGTGGAACGGATAAAGTCACCATGAATGACGACTAAATAGATGAAATGCTGATACTTAGGGATTCAGATTTTTGCATGTAAGACGTAAAAAAATATATTTCTTGTTACCCAACCTACCCTAATTTTCCTTTCGACCCTAGACTTTTATTAGGCTTGAGGAACGGTACATCCGCTTTATTTTTACCTTCTGCACAAAAAATAATTTCAACAGCGACTTTCAAGAATAATAACATTATTATAATAATAAAAACACCTACCTACCTACTCTATTTTCAATTAGCATGTAACCAGAAATCAAACATTTTTACGCCTAAATAGCACGAGCGATTCTGAAGCGGCCGGAAGTCTCCTGGGAATTATAAATGATCCAAAAGTGGGGAGACCTTCAGAAGAGGAAAATACTATCGTCATTTCATTTAAGAAAGAATTAAATTTTAAAATGTCCTAAAACGTCTTGATTTACGATCGTTGGGCATTAATATTGAGCTACGGTTACGCACAACCTTCCTGAACAACCATCGTACATTACATATAGACCAGAAACACAGTAAGATCTATTCAAGATATATTAAAAATTAATCAAAATTCGCCTAAGTTAAATTATTTGTAACAGAATAGTGTTATAAAAGCAAATTAGCGAGTGGATGGTTAGTTTCTAAGATAATCAATTTTTATAAGTTCATAACATCTAAATATGCCAGCCCGTTAAGCTCAACAGGTAGAATGTTAGGTAAATGGACCTTGATTTCGTGAGTTCGAACAATGGGTGCGGTACATATTCTCTATATAAACATGGTTAGAAGCATTGCAACAAAAGCAAATCGTTCTCCACCACTGATCATTCATGAATGTAGAGAATATTAAATCAGTAGTAACTTGCGGAGGACAAGGTTAGCACCGGTACAGAATCTAGGAAAACTGGTCAGGTTATACATAACGGAAATATTGTTTAAAACTCCGCATAAAATTACAGCTAATCAGTATTGTATCCTGGCAACAACCAGCTGGCAGCACTCTCAGTACTTTGATCCTATCCTATAACATTAAATGACCTTGACAATGATGCTGGTTGAAATCCAGGATGATTTATCTAGTAAGACACAAACGTCAATTTCTGCTCTAAACGGTCTGAACACAAGTTCACACAATATGGAATATCAAGTGCATTACAGTGAATAGACAAAACTTGTCCAAAAATAGCACAGAAGTCTTTCAACAATATGACCCACATACAAATCCTCAATTGTACAAAATATAAATCAATAGACAAGAGCGCAGCGTAAACCGAAACAGTTCTATACAATATCAGCTTAGGTTATGCGTTAAATGTTGAAATCAAGTCAGCTGTTTGTGAAATGAAAGGCAATGTCTCAATAAAAATTATCAACTTACCTTTTATCTGACGATCTTCATTTACCACACTCTCTGATATAGTTTCCTGCTTTTCAACCATTACACAGTCGCAAAGCAATGAGAAGTGCAAATGCTTGTTACGTTCAGCACATAATGGTAAACTTTCATACTTCGTCTCTTATTTAAAGTACTGCGTAATGCAAGGACGGATAAAGTGATTGGTTATGACAGCATGTACCCCCTTGCTGAACACAGTTTAATCCCCGTGCACTATTGTCGGTTACGTTGGTGAACCATTATTCAGCGCTGCAGATGTAAACACGAACAATATATTATTTGCAGCTGTTTAGATTTTTTCACAACGATGTTATGTGGTAAAGATTTGTTTGTTTGTTTTTTTATGTGACTTATTGTCACTGGCGCTTAACGCCGTTTTTCAACAATTTTTCAGTAATGTACGGCGGTCGGTTTACCTAACTAGTTTTCCTGGACTGTATACTAGCCAGTACTAACATACCCTTCCAAAAGGAGCCGGTAACTTCTCCACATAAGGTGGAAAATCGACATTTTTGTCAATTTTTCATGGACGGATATGACCTGCCGCGACTGGGATTCGAACCTCTCCGGGTTACAAGTCCAACGCGCTACCCACTGGACCACGGTCAGGACATGTGGTAAAGAGTAAACGACAGACGAGTGAGTTTTAGAGAAAATAGTCGATCTTACTCGGGTACGCTACGTGCGAAGACTACATTGAATGGTATTCTGTGTTAGCGATATCAGCCACTTATAAATTGTTTCGTATCGTTTAAGACTGTTTAGCATAATTTACTAATTTCAGTACGCGGTAACACTAAATCCCGTATCTTTCCAACTACTGAGATATGGTTTATTTTCGTTAAGCGTAATTTTCGTGGTTTGTTTTTTTTTTACTAATATTCATGACTGTTCGTGCGGATGTTAATTCGTGATTTTTTTTTAAAAAATGCCTGTTCGTTTTCTGTCATGCAAGTAGCACAATTTAGGCTATCAAAAAATTCCGGATGGTTGACTGATGTCTCGGTATTTATACTCATGGGGGATCTTATTTCGTGGACAAACCGACCCACGAAATCCACGAAAATAAATCCCCAACGAAAATTACTTAAACCGCATCTCCTAATGCGATACATCGTCGACAAGGGCAACAATTAAGTATATGTAAATATTTGTGCCCCATATAAAAGATCCTGGATTCGATCCTGTTCGGAGATGTACTATAAAGTGTCATGTTTATAATACACACTTTACATATTAATATCCTTCTAATTATCATAATGATAAACACACACCACGATTCATTACAATTATATATATCTATATTATCTTATAAACCTATCAATAATTGAAAACAATACTCTCTCTGTTTGCTTATCAAACTACACGATGTAATTTTAACATTTTCTTTTGGGACTTAAAGCCGTTTATCAACACAGATTTTTGTCGATTTTGAATGTATTTATCTGACAACACGCGTGAAATAACATACGTGTAATTTTCAAAGCCCAACTGAGAGTCAGAGTGACATTTGTGGGTGTGGGTGTGTGTGGGGGAGGGGGCGGTTGTCCCTCCTTGTGGATGTCCAACGAAGCCCATTGGTGATACATCAGTTTGGCATACTCATAAAAATGACTAGCCACGCATATGTTTTTTGTGCTTGCATGTGTTTCTACTGACTCTACTTATAATCAAGAAAATACGTCCCGAAAATGCACCACACTCCCCCCAAAACACAATCTCTCGTTCCGCTCTCGCAAATTAATCGTTGTTCGACTCAGGTTACCATCATGTAACCCAATCTCTATCCTGAACTGTCGTTTGGTTATTCATCACATACATGTGTGAAAATTAGTTAGAGACTCCTATAGTTTCTATTCTATTGCATAGTACGAACAAAAATTACATGTTTTTGACTTAGTTGTAAAATTTGTACCCCTGTGACTTAAATTCTTGTTTTCAAAGTAAGAGAGGAATAACGAACGACAACTCTTTACACAGATTGCATGTAACCAGATAAAACATGGCTAAATGGTTTCGATTTCTGCTTGTAAAGCCTTTCATTCAATTAATATAGTATAGTGTAAGTGAAGTGTATTTCACATCTCTTGTAAAGGAAGTTATTACAAGTGAGATAACTTCCGATAACTCTTCCAAATGCTGGGGCTAGGTATAGGGATGGTAAAGTGTGTTTTTATGAGACAATGTCAATGGGTTTACGCCGTTTTTCAGCATTTTTTTTCAGTTATATACGGCGTCCGGTTCACCCAACCAGCTTTCATGGGCTGACAATAACCAGTATTTATTTACCCTTCCACAAGGAACCGGAAACCTCTCCACATATGGAAGGAAATCGACATTTTTGTCAAATTTTCTCAGAAGGGTATGACCTGCTTCGAACGGGTTACAAGGTAGCAGCCTGGTGAAGTAAAGCCCGTGAAGTGTTCATCTGAAACAGAGTAACTGGAGATTACTGGTAATATTCCCTCTACATGCTTAAAATACAGGGATGTAACTTACACCTGTAGATTATAAAATAAATAAATCATATCTGGTTTAAATTTATTAAAATTAGTTATAAAAACTAGATAAGCTTCACTCTGCCCTTTGTTATCCGTCTTCACTATTCGGCCTTGCATAATAATTTGATAAATTCTGAAATAAAACCAGATATGTTATGTGGGTAGGAGTAAATATGATATAAAACATTTAATGTAATATTTATTCCCACAACCTGAAAACTCATTTTTGTTGTGCGATCCAAATTAAATATCATACTACATTGTATGTTCTTCAGTACTATTTTTCTATTCTTGTATTTGTATTATTATTTTTATACATGCTTCTGCAATATTTTTAAGTGGGCTACTAATGTTTTGAATTTAAAAAATAGGTCTATACCAGTGCAATGTAACTGTATCCAGTCCAGCGTCCGTTCCGTAAAACGTATGAATGTGGACGTTTTGCAATAAATATCGTACGCATGAGTACGTTTTGCGGCGTGAGTGTGCCTTTTGGCCATATACGGACGTTTTGCGGAACGGACGTTTTCCAGTGTAACAGTGCACTTATATGTATAAATTGAAAAAATAATAAGAAAAACCTACCATTGTACTCCACCATACCATCACCGCTGGTATCGGCTTCGCGAATCATCGCTGCCACTTCTAGGTCAGTTAGTCTCTCACCCAGGTTTCTCATTACTTGTCGCATTTCTTCAGCGTTTATATAACCATTACCGTCTTTATCAAATACACCGAAAGCTGCAAGAGACAAAACACCACGATTCATCAACCAGTCCGTTATGTGTTCAAAAGCATCAAAATCCTTTACAGTCCTTATTGTAGGTCTTATTCAGTCAACAAATTTGCTTGCAGTGGTCATAGATTACACATACAGAATATATTGGTATCCTCATCTTATTTCTTCTACTTGTATTTTTTATTTTATTAAACTGAGATATATGGGAATCCACATTGCCTCGATTCAATAACAAACAGTTACTGCTTTACTGATCATGCTGTCACAAAAACAAAGATAATTATGATATCAATGCGTAGAGCCTATTGATAATGTTATTCACACTGAAATTAAGTTAAATGAGAAGGTGCATATTAAATATGCAATCGGTAAACAAATCCCGGGACTCTAATATAAAGTAAGCTCTTGCCAAGTACTTCGAAAACCAAAACGTTAAAAACTTTTTTCCGAGTTCGAAAAATGTGACTAGTTTTGTCTCACATACTCTTCATTTCACATGCAAACACATACAAATATTCCCTCTCTTGCACAAATCACATTCTTGCACCATTCACACTAACAAGTTTTCATTACGTATATCCGGTATTATATTACAACCTTCTTTCATTTCCTGTTCCGGATCATTGCGACGCATAAATCCAGTTAACATCATGACGAACTTATCAAAATCGATGGTTCCATTTTCTGAAAAAAAAATGTTATGAAATACAAATCAAAATTACCTACAAAATGTAATCGTATGAAGTCGACACAGTTTATGATAATTGTTAGAATTTGTACAAGTTTGCCAATAATTAGAAAACTTGACTAATTTGATTGATTTAATAGAATAATTATAAATCGCCATAAATCGAGGTTCACTGGTCAAATGGGTTTCTACTAAACTTAATATATCCTGAATTCGTTTTCTTGAAAAAAAAGGACGGACATTAGATCAGATACTATAAACTTACAAATTGTTGCACAGCGTGAATACAGTACTAGTAATGCACAAACATTAATTAACATTCGCGTGTATCAATTACTTCAACATACAACTACTTGTTTATTCTGTCAACTTACTTCTAACATTCGCATTTTTCATCAGGACCACGATGTCTTTGTCCGTGGCTGTTTGACCAACAGCTTTCAGTAAAGCACCAAGATCTTTTGAGATGATACAACCAGTTTTTTTCTTATCAAACGTTCCGAACGCTTTTTCGTATTCTCAAATTAGAAGTAAAAATATGTATTCACAGTATCTGAATGGTTGATATTTTATAACAATGAATTGTTTAAGTATATTCTTCTTTGACGCAAAAGCAGCTATGCCCATCACATAAAGCTTGCATTAATAGCTTGGTAAAATTGTTTCTAGGTCAGAAATTGAAACGAAAAAATGGGTACTTAGAATATCGCAGTTATACAGTATACAGTCAAACCTGTGAACAGAGGCCACCCTTGGGAAAGACAAAATGTGATCTTTATTTGATCGATTCGGAGGCCAGTCTTTTCTAAATAATCAATGAGTTTTTTTTCAAAGAGTGGCCTTTATTCACAGGGTGGCCTTTATTCGGAGATGGCTGCAAACGCAGGTTTGACTTTACAACTTGAAGCACCAGAATCGCACGTCAAATTTCTTATTTTACACACATAATCATGAATAAAATTTCTTTATATTCAGATATATCTTAAAAATGGTAATAATTCGAGTACAATGTTCGTACAATTTAAGCGTACATGTATTTAAAATTTAGTTACCTGACACCTGCTTATCAGTAATTCCATTTGCCTGAAAATACGATAAAATGATATTTCAGAGACACATTCCATGCTCAACCAAATATACTCGGGCGTATATCACAGCTTTTGACCTCACAGACACAAAAGGTTTCTTGTTTTATCATTGGATATTAAACGGATTTGAAATGAAATGTAGGCTGCAAAATTATGCTGCATGTATTGTTCGTTGACATTACTGTACGTCATCGTTTCTTTTAATCTTGGAATACTTTTTTACAGATAATCAAGTTGAGTGCTCTTTGGTGACCTGCCAGTAGAAAACAGTTCTCCGTTTCCTAAAATAATAACCATTATTCCCACACTTTTTGTGAGAAATAAATGTCAAATACCCTTGAATATTGTGCGTGTAGACGGAAATTGAAGACGAAGTACCTTTAAAATGATGTCAAACGGAAGTGAATATCGGGCTGCTAAAAGCAGCCCCTTCTGACGTTCTTGCTCCTTTTCTTCTACAGTCATTGAGGGACCTTTACTGCAAGATTGACCCATCGCTCACGAAATTACCATCAAATATCTATTTTTGACGTATCCTTTTTGATGTGTGTTAGCCGTACGCCGTCATGTTTGTTTTCAAATTCCGGAAGTGACGTTGTGTGATGTACTGTAAATATTGGCGTATTCTAACGTTATGCAAAACGTGACAATGATGTTTGCGTAAGTTTCTCTTGTAAATTGTTGGAACAATTACATCTGTATAATGAAATTATTTGTTTTTTCTGTTATACTCGTACTAGATAATTTATGTAATATAGTAATATTCAAAGAATTGTTTAATTTCACAATGGTCTCTATTTGGCAAAATCATGTTGTGTTTGGTAAGCGCTTAATATGTCAATTGAACGAGTTAGGATGTTCTGACTCAACAAGCGTTCTCTGTTTTCGGGGTAAGTAGTCAGTGCCCCGTTTCATGTATTGTGGGCCCTGAAGGTGACTAGTTAGAATATCGGCACGAACAGGATTCGAGCTTTATGTGTTTGAATTCGGATTCGGGTGTGTCTTATGTTGCATTTGTCTTAAATAACAACAAATACGTGTGAATACAAGTCAGTTTTATTAGCAACAATATAGATAATTAGTATGCATACATATTTATACCATGATTTGTCACCATGTATAACACAACAATAAAACTGGCCAAATGTATAATACAAATCAAGCAATATTTAGTTTCTCACTAGTTAATCCGAACGGATAAATCATTATCTTCGACTTTTGAAAAAAAATCATTTACACATAAATGAACATACAAAGTAAATTACCAAACACACATATATAAATAGTAATATTCTACGATTTACAATAAACATTTTCAAGGTGTCTTACTCATATATACAATTGTGGTTGGTGCATTTTACGAAGATGAAATCAAGGGCGACTACTCTGATAGAACAAAAAACAAACAGTTTGCTACGCTTACAGTTGTCTACCTTTAAACAAAAATCTTGTTATGTAAACTAGAATTTAATCTACTTGAACTGAAAATCTAATACTTCAATTACATAACAGAAAAATAAAAAAAACACTTTACAACATGAATTTGCGGTAGATTCTAAATATAAATTAAAACTGGATTCATAAATGCCATGCATTCTAAACATATTTTCTAAGCACTCATTATGTTATCACAAAATTAACAATCTTCAAAATATCACATTTTTCTGATTTTCTGATAAATCTTTCTCTCAACACCCTTATTTGCTGTCACCTTACGTAAAACAACTCATTAATTCCCATCAGAAAATGTTCCCACAGCGAATAATCGAGATAGACATGGAAAATGTAGTCTGTAATGTGTTACATTTAATAACCTGCAGACGCGTAATCAGAGAGGAATTCCTTTCTTATTACTGAAAATAATTTAGTCATAGGCATATCAGGGGCGGAGTCTGTTTTCATTTTGTCCGGATGTTGCGCGAGTGAAAGGGGCTCTAGTTTACTGGGTGACGGAGCATAAATTTCGATTGAACAACGGTTTTGATATATTTACCCATAATCCCTCAGAAAAAAATCTGAAGCACATGTTTTATAATCTACAGTGTGAAATGATAGGTACTATAAAAATTACACCAATATGAAAACCATCACTAGAATAACATTCAGTTCCACTAAAAGATTAAACAATAAACTAATAATTTAATGTTTACCGTAATTTAGTGCTTGTAGTCTACAACCCAGCCGACCTATCGGACTGGTACTTTTAAATTCTGACAATCTGACAATCTGCGCAGCCTCGGTTTTGTAAATTGTAAAAAAGTATCGGTCATAACTATAGGAGTTAGTTTGTTAAACATTTGTTTTATTCTCGTCATTAAATTTTCAATATATTCATTAAATACTTAACCAAACACATAGTTACGAGCCCCTGTGTGTTTCAAACATATCTGCACCGCGTGATTTCCGGTAAATGCTCTTGTACGCAGACACCCCCGCATTTCTTTCCCAAAACGACTCCGCCGAACAATCACGTAAACATGTTGATGCCAGTAAGCAGGTAAAACACGTAATCTTTGCTATGTGAACATAAAAAACTCCCAACCATCCTGCAGCAGACACTTGCTACGAACGATTAACCATTCCCGAAAAAGCTTATGGCGTTTTTTATCGACTTTTTTGCATGGAAGCTACTGTGGATTCGTGTTATTCCATGTCTAAATCTTAATCTAAAATGACATCAGCGAATCAAACAATCGTCTTGATATATTTTCTTGATAATTAGTTAATTTTTTGGCGAGTATTCAAACATTTTGAATACCTCTCTGGATATTTTTACCGACGGAAGACATTTCATGAATATTTCGATACAATGCTTTCTGTGTTCCTTTTGCTTGTGCGAGTTTTACTACAACAAACTTCCTAATTCACAATTATATACTCTGGCTTGACGCGTGTTAAAATACAAATCACAGACAACCACGTTGTTGTCGTAACTCAACTCGGCTACGAGCATTCCCGGATTAATCTCAATCTGAAATGGAAACGATAAAACGATATTAAATGACTTTCGTTAACAGGCCAGTGACTGTGGACGATATTGAACATTCTGGTCGCATTATCCCAGTTTGTTCACTCTGTTTAACCGGAATTAACCGGAAATACGAGCGGGTGAAATATCAATGCATTTCAGTTTATGTTACAAATTCTCTATCGTTCACATTCAAACATTTTTTTGTAATATTTAGATGTTTGAAATGATTAACGAATACATTTGTAATTGCTTTTTAAATAAAACTCCACGAGCCGTCTTTCAATACATTTCGGAATCTTTCGTTTCTAGTTGTATCTTCGCTGTCTGCATGCATGTTTATATCATTGTTGATATTGCCGCATATCAAAGGAAATGATCATACACGATTCTCATGAATAAAGTTCATATCATGCGTTTTAAAAGTGATAGAACGTGGTGGGAATAAAACAGGATCATAGATCACAAGTACAAACAATTCTTATCAAGAAATCAACTTCTTAAGTTTTTTTTCAATGAGCCCTCGCACATGTTATACACAGAACTGAATGTCGTCTTTCTCTGAATTACCCGTGTGGGTGTATCATACTATGCTGTGTACTTTGCAGTATTCGGATTAGAGAAGTTTTCGGATAAGATGGTATATGGTAAGAAATGTCCCTTTTTACCTTTAATTGATAATTCCCTGGTTTGACATCTGTTACATCAATCCACTGACAGTCAATGTCTGCTAAATAACTGTCCTGACACCCAACAGATATTCCTGTTCAACAGAACAAACACATAAACAAAGTATGCATTTTTTTGTAAGAAACATTCAAACATTGTTTGTGTTATTATGTTGAAGTTTGGCTAATTGTTCTATAACGATATAATGGCTTTAACATAGATTTGTTCGTCTAATTAAACTTGTTATTTCAAATATTTTCAAGAACGTGCGGAAACGAACGTTCCTGCGCATCTACTTATCACGTGATTATTAAATCCCCCTTGTCAGACTATTAATAGTTTTTGCTATTATTTATGCACACCGTATGGTACGCTACAACGAAGACGAAAACAAATGTTGGATAATCAGAAGAAAATATTTAATGAGCAAATCCAGGAACGGTCCCGTACAGACATTCTGAGTATAGAACAAAAACGACACAGTGGGGGAGAAAACAACAAATGGTGACAAAATTGGAGGAATTAAAAGTAAACATAGAAAGTATGGGGGTTTAACTACAAGAGATAACGCTTTGGAAGATATAACAATAAAAAGATTATAAAAAGGGCATAAATAATAGCAAAAGCAATAACTTATAGACAGAAATTCAACATCATACAAAGAACAAAAGCTAAAAAGATTTAACAAGCTGAGAAGACCGTAAGTGAGAAGACATTTACACGTGGTAACAGAGGACAACAAGAAGAGAGAAGACCCAGTTGACCATTTTACAGAAATATCAATGGTCTAACATATTGATATTCATTCACTAATGGCTATGTACTCAGGTGTAATAGTATATAAATTATACAACAAAATACTACTGAAATGCAACTGGATTCATTGATATCAAAAAGAAACTCACCTTGCTGACCATAATGTTGACAGTTGTATTTTGGAAACACACCACGTTCACAGCTTGAGTCTTCCAAACAAAAACTAGCTTTATGTCCTTCAGCAACTTGATTCCCATGTTTATCAATAATGTCGTAATGAGAAAATGTTTCCATGCTGTGATAATGTCTGAAAAATATAATCGCAATTTGTTTGTCTGAATCGAAATTCGTAAGTCCGAATCGCATTTGAACACTTAAATAATAGCAACACGTAATGGTACCAGTTATATCAGATTGATATTTGATTGTGTCTTTGGTATTCCATTAATATGTGAAAATGATTCACAGTAAAATCTTAACAGTGCTAAACACAATATAGACTTGAATGGTGTACGTTGATGTTACCAAACAAATATACTCTTAACGTTGGATCTTATAGGAATCATATTATATTTGGTACTGTTTATTGTAATGTCTGAAACTATTAAAGTAAAACATAATTTTGGTATCAGTTCTGAGCTACCGGAAGTTATAACTTACTGATGACAAGCGTGCCACTCCCACTGTCCCCTATCAATAATTGGCCTGAAATCCGCAGTACCCACATTTTTAGCGATTGTTGAGAAATGCAATAACCTACGACTCGCATACGCCCATGCTGTAAATAAGAGTAATAATGATACAAGAACTTAGAATTGCAAGAGCTACAAGGGACAACGTATTTTGAAAATATTAAGAACTAATCAATAGTATCTGTTAAGAAATACATCTATCAACGATTTTAGTGCATTAAAATTATTAAAGGTATAGTTAATACAACCAGCTAACAAATGCCATACCAGACACAGAGATGACGCATGGCTTTCTTGAACCTTCATTCAATCGTTTATCCAGTCTGTTATATGTATCAGTAAATGTGTTAAATCAGTAAATGTCGTCTTTACATACAGATGGCCAATAACTTAGGGTCGTCTGTAGATATTGTTGTTATCAATGAACAAACGCTTTGTACATTATTCTTTAAAAATTGTGAAAAAAACGTCGCAGTCGTTTCTGTTTCATCACTGGAATTTATTTGACAGTCAATTCGCATTTAACCGTGGAAACATCAATGTAGGTTAAATAAAACTTCAAGGTAAAATATCAGCATTTGTATGGATGCAATGGTGAACGTTCTCGCTCAGACAAAGCCTGGACAAGTAGGACTTTCACAAACGGAAGCAGCTTGGTTTGCAAAGAGGATTTATACATGGTCCATGTAATGTTACAAAGTCCCGAGACAAGACATTGGATGCAGCCCGTTCATTGCCAATGAACCGGAAAGATTACAAAATCGCACTTACAGCTTGTGCCGTACAATTCAGTGGCTGATGACGACAAGCAATTCTCCTCGTAAGCACACTGTAAATAATACAGATAACGATCCCTAAGAAAGGCGCTTTCTTGAACAGCCCTTGCATCTGGTACAAGATCTGGCAACTCTGAAAAAAAAATGAAATTACATTGGTGAATCACGGGTGTGGTTTTAGAGATTTGTCATTATGTACTGTTGGGAGGACTTTGATACTGAATTTCTGTTTGACGCAGCAGCATACATTTTATATGTATGTAATACCAATAATCACGCACCAGGGTTCCCTATCAAATATACATTTTATTTATTATCTCAAATCGCAGGAACCACACTTATCGCTTCATAGTTTGTTACTTACTGATTACTTACTGATAATAAACATAATCTTAGCAAAATGCCATTTGAATGAACATTATATAGCGTTATTACAAGAGGCAGGATGCAAGATGTTCCATATGCATTTCTTACTTGCATCACAGATAATGCCAGCTACAGACTGAGGTCGGGAGCAGGATATTTTTCCAGGAGAGAGTTCTGTGCGACCCATGACGCAATCTTCCAGTCTTTCTTCTTTACCTGTACATTTCAATGTAGCAATGACTTTATCCATATCACTACCGCCGTAAAAGTCAGTCTGAAAAAATCAATTGGGAAAACGAAAATCTATGATTGTTAGGGCATTAGATATGTATGTCCTCATCTGATTTAATTAACAATATTACAACTCTGTACGGTGGACAGTTTATCCTACCAAAGATTCTGAGTTTTTAATAAGTATTATTTTCGGTTTCTTCTCATTCCTTGTAAATGGATACCCTTGCACTCTGCGGCTGCTCTCTTAGTTTTAAAACTGTTATCCATTTATATTCCTTTTCTGCATTGATATCCTTTGGATACAATGGGTTCGTGCATGTACGGAATGGGTTTTCTTCAACAATTGTACGCTTTGTAGAAGGATAAAAACATTCTAACTTTTCAACAAAGACGACAGAATCCTTTAAAATACAAACATTGCTAGGATATTTTGATAAAATCAATTCTTGTAATGTAATGTGTTTTTTTTTTGCAATCTCTAAATTTTGAGGACCTCTTCGAACTTACCTTCTGGGCAGTTCTGGCGTATCCGATGTTAAAGTGTCGACAAGCAACAATAGCAGCTCTAATGTCCCAGTCATCACCACAAATAACTCCCCAGGTAAAGGAGTTAGCTAATCTCACTTCAATGCGACCCTCTTTGAAGTTAGGGCGCTCTCTTCCACCGACAATTCTGTATTCTGTGAACTGAAATTATATCACTTTTCCCTACATGGACGTACAGTTGACATTGGAACAATTGAAGTTTTGTGGAATTTTCAAGTATGCTAAGTGATTCATGATCAATAAAACCAAGTCAGGTTATTAGTCTTTCTATTCTATTTAAAAGATACAATGTACTTTATCAAGACATTCAAAAGATATTGAAGCATCTGAGCTTACAAGCTATTGACATGAAACAAGACTCCAGATTTTCCAAGTCCCGTTTTTTTTCTCTTCTGTTATAAATAGTTCTCTGAAAACCTAAATTCTCAGAAAACTGGACATTTGGATCAGTTCGGAATGGGTTCAGTTTTCAGGGGTAATACTGTATAAAAATTTGAAGACAAAAACAGTCTCCTTAGTTGAACAACTCTAGAACAACACAATGTACTCGTATGCTAAAGTCTTTGTTTAATAATTACACAATTTTCATTTATTTATGTACACTGTATTTTGAATTCAAAAGTGATAAAAGAAATTAAAATTAAGTTTGGGGGTTTTCACACTTACAGACGGTGGCTGTTCTGCTTTTTCATTATCATCTGGCGTTACGACTTCTGGATCAGATACTTCATCCTTAATTTTATTTTTATCATGTTTCTTTTCGTCTGTTACAATGACAGGTTGGTCTAGAACATAACCTTCCTTCAAATTATTCCCTCGATTATTCCCATGTCTGAGGTGAGATGACAAAGCAAGCATTAATTGCAATCAAATGGACAATGCTATTAGTTACATGGTTTCTTACTGACTCCATACGATGTGATACAGAGTCAGTAAATTAATATTGGGCGAGAACTATTAGGTCTGCACATGACCCAGTTCAACCAATCAACAGCAAGTATTCTGTACGAGATAAGATAAATTGTTATACTTGATCCGTTTTAGTTATCGTCTTTAACATAAAATTTGCATTTTAAGATTTAAAATTTGCTAAAAATGAGGATTTCATTAACAGCGGGAGCTCAGTATGACAAATGAGGACCATGTTCATGTATTTGTTTCTATTTACACACATACCTGTGGTGTCTGCTACTCTCGTGTCGTCTGTTGTTATGACCTGGGGCTGTATTGGAATTTATTACATTACTTAAAACGTTATTAACAGCACCATTGTCTCTATCTTGCGTTCCTATAATATTGCCTATAGAATTACTGTTGATACGTCTGGGGCGTGGCGTAGTCGTCGTGGTGGTTGCGGTTGTAGATGTGGTAGTGGTGTTTGTCATTCTTTCGTAATATCTGCCAAATAAAATTTGGGTCAGTTTGTCATTCTTTAAGCTAAAGAAATCCGAGCTTTGGAACCAGAAACACATAACGTGAGAATTTGATTTTCTGTTTCTGAACTCAGATTAACTTGTAGTGAATCAACGTACGAGACTGGTCGCCAAAATTGTTTTACGATCTAGAAAAACTGATCAGTTGGAATGTATAGTATACAGCCAAACCCGTGTTTGCGGCCACCTCCGAATAAAGACCACTCTGTGAATAAAGGCCATTTTTAAAAAAAAAAACGTGACAGACTATTCAGAACAAACTGACCTCCGGATGAAGGCAACCTATCAATAAAGCCTACATTTTGTCTTTCCCAAGGGTGGCCTTTGTTCACAGGTTTGACTGTACTTTATAAGCTTTTATGGAAATTTTGGTACAGCTAAGGAAATACACGTATTTGTTACTTTCAATGTATCAAATTTTAGACTAAAAATTGAAAATAAATAAATATAGTGCTTAATGCAAGTACCATGTAATTCATCTTGAAATTCAGAATATAATTAATAGAACACAAAAAGAATTAAATGGTAGTTACCTTCAAGCGTGCAATATATCAGTTAGAAATAATGGGATCAATAGATAAATAGTACCTGGGGTCTGGCCTTGAAGTAATGAATGTACCATCTCTGAAGTACATATAATATCGCCACATCCGCCTGTTGAAGATCCATGTATTATAAGAACTTGGTCGTGTTGTGGTTGGTCGTTTGGTTGTTGTTGTTGTAATTGGTTTTTTCGTTGTTGTGGTGGTGACTATCGGTTCTAGAACAATTGTTGGACGCGGAGTTGTAGCTGCTGGTGTTGTGGTCGTCTGCTTTCTCGTTGTTGTCGGTCTTGAGGTAGTTGTTGTTGTTGTTGTTGTCTTTTCCGTAGTTGTTGTGGTTGTTGTTGTCGGAGGAGGAGTTGTTGTTGTTGTGGTCGTGGTAGTTGTTGTCGTTGTAGTTGTTGATAGTTTTGGGTTGCAGACGACACCAGCAGACGACCAGTAACTTCTACATCTTCTCGCGCTGTTACCCCACCCTCTAGACAAACACATTGTTACATGACGTTCATTTCCACGACAATGTAACCCTGATAACCAGATCCTACCTGTAATGTTTTCATACCCAAAAATAAGACACAAATATTTTATCTACATATTACACTAAGTACTGTTAAGAATTGACTTATTTTCAATGGCACGTTGTGTAACATCAAATACGAATATAATTTGAAGAACATTATTTTTATCAAAAGTTCAACGATGTTTGTGTCTTAATTATTATGATTTATTGAGTGAAAAGGTACAACTGGTAGAAATATGTGAAGTTTACAAGTACTGAATATTTTCAAGCAGGACCGTCATCATTGGCGTTGTAGCCATGACTTTTGTTGAGTATTCATAAAAACATTTATCATAGTAACGTCTCTGATAGGGACATTTAAAGCTATCATGCCGGCTTTGTACTGGGATTTAGACATAGTATCTCAAACAACATGCAAGAAATTGACTAAAACGAAAACGAAACTGTTTGTTTCATTCTGTTCAAGAAAAAATATTCTTCAAGCTACTGGTACACAATCATTAAACCTGATTTACAAGTCATAGCCTATAATCTATAATTAAGGGGTTTCTTCTTGTGCATAGAGTTATTTTGCACTGGGGGTGTAACATGGCACAAACAACCAGGGTTATTTGGTGACTTTTCCGGTTTTAATGATGGAGGTAGGCATTTGACGGACACGTGGGTAGGATCACCGATGTTCCGTAAGCTAGCTGGACAACTTCGTCACATGTGAAATCTGTCTGGTACCAGGTGTAATTCGAACTTACGGAGCTGAGGGTCTTGTGATTGCTAATGAACCAAAGGCCCCTTTCTGGAAGGGTTAAGGGGTATTTTTTACAAAATGAATTCCACCCAGACCGGTTATTTCTTAGGACCGGTGCATTATGGTCCACTTGTGAAAAGTAAATATATTGTAATAATAGACAATTTACATAGGTAAATTCGGTCATAAATAGACCATTCATCTTGTATTTGCGAATCAGTAAGATCTGCATTTTTTTTATGAACGAACTTATAAACATAATTATTTGTCTAAGAATATTATGGGAGAATTGTTACGCCACAAACCGCAGACTTTTGTGGAACATTTTGTGCGGTAATTTCTTGCTATCAAATCGCACTTGCTGGCTATATTTTAACGCATTGTACTTATTTACATCGCCAGAAGCAGACAAGCAAAATACTTAGACACATATTTTCATCAAATCTGCGAATGAAGGTTATTAAACATCCAAGCAATCTCATCACTCACTCAAGGGCACGATGAAAATAAGTTTTGAGAAAATGTAACGGAACGAATCGCACTCATCAGCAGAATAGACGGCATGAACATTGAATGACTTCTTAATTATAGCTGCATTTCATGTTACGTGCGGTATTGATATGTAAACAAGAAAAAGAGTTTCTCGTTAAACACCTGTTATACGTCTAAAAACAATTGAACAAATTCTCAAAAACTGCATCTCACACGGTTGTAAATAAGGAAACACGCAGGCCTCTAAATTGGGGGATAATTTTAGGGCATCTTTCCTGATAAACTTAAAAGTGAATCAAGATTATTTAATGCCATGCCACTTGCGTAAAATTGTCTGTGAAAAGCGATGAAGTTTTTTTCACATGGTCCGATGTCAACTGAATTCATTACCCGCCTGGTGTTGGCCGATAAATTAAAACATTTCTCAGGAGACTCACAATTTTTTTGAACATCAAATAATGCATATCAGCATTTATGTTAATGGTTTTCTTTTTGGTTCATGATCCGAACTTGTATGACCTTCGCAACTCCAATTGTAAAGTTCTAAATGCGGAAAATAAGAAGATACAATTTAATAAATCATTTGTTGTTGAGTGCGATCCATTTAAAGCACCAGTTTACTTGTGAATGAAAAAACAACAACAGCAAACAAAAAGTCTCTTCTCGAATGATCCACGTAACGCAGTATGACGACTTAGAAAATAGAATATAGAAAATAGCAACAACGTAATATTTTGCAAGCTCAGTGAATTTTTACTGGCATTTTATTCAATTCAAAGTTTACACCCAAGTCGCTGGAAAATGTACACATACGCCATTGATTTAACTGCATGACTTCTCAAAGAGTGTATTCAACTAATTAGCGGAGCAATTACATTTAATTTACAATCTTGTTGAAGTTAAAAGACTCATAATATCACGCATTCTCTGGTTCAGTTAGAAAGGGGCAGAATGTAACGAAGCGTGTTTCGATGTTAGACATTTGGATATCAGATTCAATCGAAAAACTTCAGGTGGCATCGGCATTATGTGAGTTTTCTAGCGGCATCTGGTCTTTTCTTGCACCCTTGTCGTCTGCAGTCTCTGGATTTTCGAGGCCTTCTTACAATTTTCTTTCAACTATCGTCTGCGGCTTCTGTCGAATTCCGAAAATAGTTTGCCATTTATTTTCTATAGCTTGGCGTGTACTTCTTCCGGTGTCGTTTGCATTTTCAGGATATTTTGGCCTTCTGATGAAATTTGTTTAAACTGTCGTCTGCGTTTTGTCAAATTCCAGACTGCTTCTATGTCTATTTTGAACTCGGCTCAGAATGAGGCATACCGAATGGAACACTGGTATGATTTTACGAACAGGCGCTAAATCTAACTGTACCTTATTAAAAGCAAACGGTAGTTTGATTATTCCTACAAAAAAAGCTAGGAACGCAAATATCTTTACCATTAAAAATCTAACACTATTAAATTTTAGACAAACATTTTCACGTATTTGTGATGCAAGACTATGGCACTTGACTGCTAAAAGTTTTAGATATCTAAATGATGATAATACATCAAATAACTTTCATGTTGAAGTGAGTGTTCAATTTCCAATGGAACAGAAGAAAACATAACAATTAACTTGACAGGTTTGTTTTAAAGATAACGCTCGTGTTATAATTTAAACGTCGAGAGTTGATGTTAACATATGTTTTATATCAATACCACACACATACATATCAACTAATTACCGGACTCTCATTACTAGATTGTCAGTCAAAACTTTAATTTATTGATATATAACCATTCATGAAGTGTGCTCTTACGAAACTAATGTTTTTGAAAGCTTTTGATACTCAATGTATCAAATTTCAATCAAATATGGCCCGAAGATCGGTCTGCACCCAACAGGTGCTCGATTGTTTTTTTATTATTATCTACATACGTAAGTAAAATTCTTTGAAGATAATAACTTATAAATGATTAATGCCAATCGAAAGCTTGCGACGAATTGGATACATTTGAAGATAATTAATCCCAAGTTTACGGCTTACTTCATCAATGATGTATCACACGGAACAAATGGAAAGCAGAATGTAAAGGCTGTTAACTAATTTTACTGATTCGGTGTGAGAATCAGTTTTCGCGATATGTCGTGATTGTATGTGTGTGCACACATTTTTGATCGTGTCACATTAAGCTGTCCATTCGACTATTGGAATAGAGGACAGCCAGATGTGATTAAAAAGAAAATGTGACTTTTCTTATTGAACTGTCCGTAATACACAAAGCAATGCAATAACAGCCCAATACAAATATTTATGTATGCTTGCTGATAATTATACATGTTGTTTTATTTAGGTCTTACAAACACTGTAATACTGTAATCAAAATATGTCGTCTGCTAAGTGCGGCTAATGACAGACATTAAATATTCGCATGTTTGAATACTGTATTTTTTCAGGACGTTTTCGCCAATATAGAGGTAATATAACATCTCGTGGTGCGTTCTGGCAGCCAGCTTCCGCTTGCAGCGTGAAACAGCGTCAAATTCCTGGCGATAATAATAACAACAACAGTTATCTCGGTTCAAGTTTTTGTGCAATTGCCAGGCAATTTATGTCGTAATGTTGTATATTTTAAGTCCGATTTTGTCAGTTCCCAGCACGAACATCATTAATCAATCGGACTTCAAATGAAGCCAGTTGGAATAGAAAACATTTTAATACGGAAGAAGCAGTTTTTGAGGGCAAAGATGTAACATGTTGTTATCATAGGTCAGACAACGAACAATGCACAAAAATATATATTACCCGCAGTTTGTGGCTTTTTGTATCATACCCTATCAATCGTTTTTCGTTTGAAGTTGGACCGTTTTTTGTTCAGCATATTGTCCTATAAAACTAGTATTAAACTTTCCATTTTCAACGACTGACTTTCTTCGTATCAAGAAAGCCGAAGGTCTATCGCGGTGCAATCTTTGTGTTATGGTGCATTTTCTTTTCTTTCTGAACAGGAACCATCCAGTTTTATCGTATAGATAGCGGCGTCATTTTCATGACAAGAAAAGGGACAATGCTGGTCGCCGTATTTTCAACGGTTTTTAGGAATTTTCTTTTTAAAAGGTCTTATATAAACGCTTAAGGGGGGTACATAAAGGGAACACAAAGGGGGTACACACCGTTTTCATTGTGGAATACATTAATGACGATTCAGACCACATCATAACAATGCGCTCATTGACTTATCATGATCTTTGAATGATTTATCGTGTCCATTGTGGTCATAAGACCAGATCATACTGCCGTCCTAATAGATCAAATATTCACGGTAGAGTTGTCAAGTGTAATAAGGATCAAAGTCATTAGTACTACTTGGATAAAAGGGTATTTAAGATCTACGGATCAAATGTCTGTTTGTAACAATTCAAGTATTTAAAGGCATTTGTGCATAGATTTATAAAGCAGTAAGCTGTATAAATCATGTTTTTGGTATGTGCATAATGATTTATTATCTTGTTGCTGTGGGTGATGCTATGGTTGTTGATGCAGTTGTTGCTGTGCGTCCTACTAATGCTGCTGTCTTATTTCTTTTTCCTTGACTGTAACATTAAAAAAAATTGTATGATCTGCGCTTTGCCGTTTTGTCCATGCGCGAATTAAATTGTTTGGGGGGAAAAACTGATTGCTGCACTGTATGCTTCAAGTTTCATCAATTCAAATGCACACATGAGGCAGATTCTTTAAAAACATTACGAACATAACGAAAAAACATTATTTTACTTTTAGAACAAATTTCGTCTTTCTTACCAAATGGGCATGACACAAAACATTCGTTAAATTCCGCAAATAAATCTTACATTGATATACATGTACATGTATTACAAAATATGCCTTGTAGACAATAAAGAAACAGCAGTCACGCTCCGTAGGTGAAACAAATCCAAAAGTCATAATTTTAGATTTTCTTATGGCTCTTATTCAAGGTGTTCATTCACCTCTCAACAGCTGTTTCACGTTGGGTCGCCGTGGTTGGCTTCAATTGACAAACTTTATTCGGGGCTGTTGTTTAAGGTCGATTATCATATACTTGTTGTCGGATTTTTTTTCACAAAAGCTAAACGTGACAAATCAAAAATCTATGAACCTAATGTGCTGGAAAAAGATTGATTTGACTTAAAGATTTTTTCCTTTCATAAATAAGTGGAAGACTAGGTAAGTGTGTCAGCGTAAAATTAGCTATCATGTTAAACATACGCCATGGTGATTTGTACAGAAACACCGCCTATATTTTTACCACGGTTTCGGATCCACCCTTTTTTGGATGAAAATGGACAGTCATTCTATATCTCCTTACGTCCGCTAATTAACTATCGACAGATCAGGGCACGGTTTGCATTGTCTTATAAAACTTTGACTGACAATACCTTCAAGATATATCGCCAGGCTGTCAATTAATAATAAAAATGAGGATATTCATTACAAAATGATTTCATTATCCAATGGTTAGAAATTTCACTAAGTTGTCATACGATTCTCCAATAATTTGCTCACTTATTGTTCCAAAGGGTCATTAATACAAGTTATCATTCATCTGTTTTACGCTGAATAGTTTTTATTTCAGCGGCGAATCTTCCATTCATAAAATACGACAAGATAAGATTTGTCTTGTCTATCAAGAAGGATTCCACAGTCCGTCACTTTGTTGGTAGGTAGGTCAGATTTCAATAGGAGAGCACGAAGCTATGTTCCGCCCCGTTTAAGGCCTTTCTGATTTGTTGATTTTGTCTCTGATAAACGGACAATCTCTTACATTAATTTTCTAAATGTTTCAATAAGTTTATCTCCATAATTTTTTTGTAACATCAGAAGTTTCACCGGGTTCAATGTTGTCGATGACCGTTGCGGATTTGACACTCTGCAAGTCATGATGAGGTGGTTTACGAGTGTCTTGTCAGCCTTTTGAAGAAGCTAAACTCCTTTCAATACATCTGATTGGAGCTCATAATTTAAGTCATGTGAATTTATCAAATATGGTTTTTAGAAGTTCATTTGCCAAATAAAAAACTGGGATCAAAGTGTCAGCGTAAGGAATACTCGTATTCTAGGCCATTATTTGATGTTTCAAAGTACTGTACATGCACGATATTTACAGTACATACACGTTATTTACGGTACATACACGTTATTTACGGTACATACACGTTATTTACGGTACATACACGTTATTTACGGTACATACACGTTATTTACGGTACATACACGTTATTTACGGTACATGCACGTTATTTACGGTACATACACGTTATTTACGGTACATACACGTTATTTACGGTACATGCACGTTATTTACGGTACATACACGATATTTACGGTACATACACGATATTTACGGTACATACACGTTATTTACGGTACATACACGTTATTTACGGTACATACACGTTATTTACGGTACATACACGTTATTTACGGTACATACACGTTATTGCCTTATAAGAACATTTATTTTGTGACTTTTAACACTAAATAAAAAAAATGGCAAAAAGGAACATTTTATTTAGCGTTTTACACGTTTGAAAAATGTCCGTCACGGAAAATTTCGTCAATTTTCAGCCATCAATGTTTCTACAATAACTTCATGCTTACAATATTCAAATAATTCATGCTTTGTACATAGAACAACAATGACCAACATGCATATACGGCAGCGGAAAAATATGAGGCAATATGTAAAGTAAGTACGATGTACATAAATGTTTTGTGCATTGGGATATAGAGATTTTTGTGCATTGGGATATAAAGATTTGTTTGCATTGGGATATAGAGATTTTTGTGCATTGGGATATAAAGATTTTTGCGTATTTGGGATATGCATTGAACTCAAAGATCTAGATGGAACTCGTTTTACGATATATAACATCAGCAGTGTCTGTCTTTAGTATGGGCAAACGAGAACCAGTTTATAAAGAAGCCAGTCCTGTCCTAATGCAGCGCTTGGGATAATATGATGTATACGTAAAAGCTATGAAAAAGCTATTTCACGATACTGGTTAACATATAGAAAAGTTGCGTATACATGGATATTCATATCTTACATAATTTCGCAACATTTGAGCCTGGAACTATGAATCCACAATCAAAGTACTAAAGGTTTGCAACAACATAAAATTAATTATGCAGTATATACATCAATACAAATCATAAAAAAGCTTCAAGCTATTTCGAGGTAATGCGTACAAAAACAGAGAAAAAAATCAAGAAAATAAAAAGCAGAAAATATATTTGCAAAACTGGATATTCTACAGTTCAGCAGCTTCGCTGGGGTTTCTAATACCTAACTTACCTGCACGATTATATGCTGAAAACATAAACAACAAACGAAAATCAATGATTGTGTTTTACAATATTTCACAGCTTGAGACGGTAGTTTGAGTCACCATGAACACACAAAACCACTTAAGAAATTATAAGATTAAACATCCATGGTTTTGTTTCCGTAATGTAAAAAGTTAGTACAGTTGTACTAAATACTGGCCGATAAATGAGAACAAATGTGTATTGTTATGACGTCACAAATCTATTTGTGCCCATATTTTTTTCGTAATAAAAAGGCCACTGTCATTTGGTAATAATTAAGACATTTTTTTTTAGTTTTCCGACATAAAATTTCTAAACAGCAATGAAGAGATTACGTTGTTTTTTTTAAATTTTGTTGGCTCACAACAATTGAACATTCCTGATTGAATCATTAGAGTTCAGTCATCCACATCTTACCTGGAATTATTTAGAAGTGAACGTTCGTAAAAGAACATCAAAATGCGCGTCTTATTATATAAAGTCAATGATATATCATTCAAGCTTATTCACTTAAATTGAACTTACCTTGGATAAACAAGATCTTGTGAAAATAGACTCACTTCGAAAAATAACGCGAATAATATACAAACTTGTCTTACACATTTCGTTTAAAGAATTCATTTTACAATCTAAGTAAAAACTTTGTCAGCTTGAAGTAAACATAGAATTATCATTTATCATTGAGACTCGTTCTATGTTGAAATATAATAAATTGAAAATCACGTTTCTTTTTGCATTCAGTATACGTCGTAACAGATTTGTTTGGTTAGGTTTTAAGGAAATTGTTACTTATGTTTTCAGATAAATTTGTAAACGTTTTTTCTTGTTTTGCTTTGTAAATCCCATATAATGAATTATTTATCACAAAACTCTATTGAAATATTAAGTGCATCACAAACCATAATTTGGTTTTCTCTATAAAACGTATCTCGCTCGTTGCGCCTGATTTGCTGTCTAGAATCATTCCAAGAAATAAGAAAAAACATAGAGAATGAATCGTCTCCCATCCTACGCACGAATTTGTCTGACATTGCGCATCTTAACTTACCTATCAAAATGATCAACTTTAATGATTACATTATCACATTCTTGCTAACAATGAAACAATTTGATTACAATGGAATTGGCATTAATATGTGGGCGTGGATGTTGTCTATGCATGTGATTTTTATGTCTAATTTATACAGAGTTTTAATGACATCGACTTGTCAATAGAAATTACTAATTTTGACATAACGAATTTGCGCGAGCAGTTAAGTTATTTTACATTCTTAAGTGTGAAGATCAATAGAATGTTTAACCCTTTGCTTCATAAGCATATATTGGACTCTTCCAAATTCAAAGCTAGTATACAAAACATCAATTTATTTAAGCAAATTGGGTTATTTCTCTCTGACAGAGGAAATATCATTGTGACAAAAGAAGCCATTACTCATTACAAGCAATGGTTTCTTTTGCCACAACGTTTTTAAAAGTCGTCTGCTTCAGACGCGCGGAAATGTGGTATTATGAGGCAAAAGGTTAAATATCGAGTCAAACTATAAACAATCAGTAGCGGATCGTAAATAAAACGTGACTTTGTGCGAGTAGTGAATAAAAAACAACTTTTATTGAAGAACGGAAGAATTGTCTCAGACAGACTAAGTAGAGATAAAAGACGACGTGAAACAGACACAGACACTTGTAAGCTAATGACGAACAAGTGGATGAAGGAGGGAGAATACTTAACACAATAACCGGTGTTTAAACTAACATTTATTTATGTCTTATTTATGATACAAATAATGTTACTGAAATAAATAGTGGAAGCACTTAGTGCTCAATTGTGACGTATTTTCCCCCAATTTGTATAAATTGATTGGCGTGGAATGAACGTATCACTGGACCGAAATATCAGTATAATTAAAACACACTAGTTCAATTAATTTAGAATTAATAGATACAAAGCCTTTATTTGAATATCATTCATGATTCATGATTTTGAAAAACACTGCTAAAACTTATAATTTTGATATCCTGTTCGAAATATTACGCACGAGTAACTCTTATAATAAAGCTCAGTATATCACGGGCTATGCAATGGAATGATTGCAATTGACAGGCTATATAAGTACTTAGAATATCTTTTTAATATAAAAAGTACATAAAAAGTAAGTTACCGAACGTGTTCACCTTTGCAGAAACTTTACAGAAATCAATTGCATAATTTCGATTAAACAATCGCGAAAAATATGTTTTCGCGGCGTTTTTTTTTGTTTATAAATACACAGTGGTTATGCTGTGCCATAGATATTTTTAATCGGAAGTTTAATTAAAAATTAATTAAAATTAATTCATCATTATTGTGTTGTGTGGGCTGACAGGTCGTTTTATGGACATCCAATGTTAAAGGTGACAAAAAAATGTCATTTCATGATCTTATGTGTTTATCTTTTGCAAAAAATGAATGATAAAACCGTGTGAGGCGGTAACCACAAACCAGAACAGAAGAATAACAGACTGATTTATCACAGACAATTCACACAGACAATGTAAATTGTATAGCCCCATAATCTCTTAAAACTTACAGAGATTCCAATTATCCGATAATTAATGAATAGATGCTGTCAAGATATTTTTCCAACATTTTTTTAAAAAACATTTCAACCCAATAGAATAGCGTTGTAATATATTTTATTCACTAAATTTAGCACGAATAATACCTATAGGTTAATTCAATTACGTGAAGACTGGATACTCCTAACAGAGCATTCTGTCGCAGTTTGCTATTTCTGACGCAAAGAATTACAAATTTCTGGGTCGGCGATTGATTCAGCAAAGGTCAGCAAATCTTACGGCTTGAAATCGAGTTGTAAAAAATTGCATATCATTAATCAATTATGCGTGCGTGCTTAATAACGCGGAACATGTTCAACAGAAAAAACCCTAGAAGATTACAGAAGGTTTAAATGAATTATTATTGTTTACAGTTTATCGAATTATACTAAAAATAATAAACTATGTGCGTGATATTTCTGCCAGCAAAAAAATGCATAATAAGCTGAATTTCATCAATACAATTTGACGTGCTTCGTAGAGTGGCAATTTTTATCAGAAGGTTTAAATTTCGAATATATTTGATTGATGTTTCTTTGAAGCACTTAAAATAACTTGCAAAACTCAGTCTATTAAATACTTATTAAAAATATACAGATTTGTGTTCTGTCTTGAAAGCGCTTATTGCGGTTTAATATTAAATTAAAACATTTGTGATACCGCGCAACTTCTGCAAAGCAACGTCCTTTTGGAGAAGCAAAATTATGTTGTTGTTGAGAGGTTGTTGCTTAAGGAAAGTTAAATTAATAGTTAAATCGTAAAGTGGGAAAACTCATCCCGTTGTTGAAGGGAGGTTGTTGCTCAAGAGATGAGGTTGCACTGTACTGTATATAATACATGGATACTCTGAGAATTTTGAGATTTGTTTATTTAATTTAAGTTAGAATTACCCCCGTCTCCCTGTAAAGTGGACTTGGTAATTACACATTTGTGAAATCGATGATTTTTTTCTCAAACATTTCTTCTAGAATGTGGAATGTTTTAAATAAACTGACTACAAGTAGTTCACTTTCCTCTTTGAGACAATTACACGGCGAAATAAGAAACGACAGATTAGTTATAAAAACATTCAGTTTTGTCTCCAGTTACCGCATTAATTTATCATTTGTCTTACATAATATTACTTACGTTACATTAAACCATTAATTACATAGCTGGCTAAATTATTGCGTTTTATCTTGTGATTGTTATAAAATAGTCAAAACGCTGGGATATCATGTTTATACAATAAAATTCCATTTGACTAGGCAAATTATCACGGTCGTATTTTTTCCACATCCACAAAGATTCAATGCATTTTTAAATATTTTTTTTTACCAAAATCACATAACCTAAAAAAACGCTATCTGAAATCGAGCGAGAAGACCACAGTGAAAATACATTAACACGTGTTGTTCAACTGATCTTTGTGGTTTTTTGTTTCCTGCGATTAAAAAAAACTTGCAAATAATCTGATTAAAAATGCTGAAAAGTGCATAAAACATTAAGGGTAAAATTGAGGAGAGAAAGAAAATCAAGGCGTTTGATGAAATTAGATGTTACATTTTACGGCAATGCTGACTGTGATCAACTGTAAATCTGATAAGCCCAAGAGGCTGCGTTAAGTGCATCGCACATTGTAGGTATATTTACGGTGTACCGTTCAGGCCATCTACACATCACCCCACAGGGTTTAATGTTGTTGACTCGATGGCACAGTGGTAAATTAATCCATTATTGAAATCAAAGTACAAATGTATATGTTCCTTGTTTAAAGGTTTGTAATAAAACTAAAATTGCTATTTCAAAACATACGCTTAGAACATTTTATGTACAGTCAACCCTGTGTTTGGGGGCCAGCTGAGAATAAAGACCATCCTGTGAATGAAGGTCATTCTTTGAAAAACCATCATTGATTACTTTGAACAAACTTAACTCCGAATAGAGGCTACCTGTCAATAAAGACCATATTTTGTCTTCCCTAAGGATGGCCTTTGGCCACAGGTTTGACCGTATATATTCTATCCGAACCAAAGTGACTAATTACAGTTATTACATTTTATTTTGTAAACTTTCAGCTCTACAGTGGTTAATGTTAAACACTCCAATTTATATAATCTTTTTTTCCAAAATTACATTAATTAAAAGTGCAGTTCACAAAATGTACCACTCGATTGGTATAACCATCTTAATGAACAAAAAATACCAACTCATACGTGCCAGAATGCATTTCGCAAAAAATTTACAAAATGTTTCCACGCATAGCTGATAGTGACTCACTCCTCGTCTCCTTTATCCACACGCCCACAATTAACAACCAGTTAGTTCTTGAATCATCGAGCTAAGTGAATATCTCATGACATAAACAATACAACGTATATTTATGTGTTACGAATGAATCTTGATTATTTGAAAGGATAGTCATCGTAGAAAGACTCGATTATTTGAACCATCATTGACTTCAATTGGCACACTTATATAATCATGCCTTACATAAGTACTCTAAAATGATTCAACGAATTTGTGACTTTTTCCTTGCCGATTTTAAGTCTATGTTTTTTTTTCAGCTCTTCATACCGTAGATACAGCCAAATATAAATTTACGAAAACCAGTTGGTAAAGGATACCACGTGATCAGCGTCCATTTTAGTACACTTTTACCGGTAAAGCAAACTTGGTTATTATCTAAATAAACGCTGAGTGTGCATAAAGTGTTGTGCCTTTTAACTTCTTGGTCCTCACCTCATGGCTAATTTTACTGATTTATACTGATGATATTCAAAGGAGCGTTGCATTTAAAATACTTCCCTTTTTCAAAAGTTCCTACATGGATTTTTCGAAACAGTCACTGGCTAAATTATGTAGGTACATGAACTAGATTGTGGACATAGCCTAATTCATGACGGAAGAGTGACTGATTCAACTAATAGTACATATCTATCAAATAGCAAACAATAAAATATAAAACTGAATCAGACTGAAAGTCATTAATCACCGAGTCACGGTTATTATAACCAGCCCTCGGAAAACAATATAACGGTGGTTTATTATGACATGATCTCAATTGGCTCATTCTATCTCGTTGAAATATTGAAACAGTCACCCGTATATTCGCAGATGTTCGGTGCGTTTCAAACATTCTAAGAATTTACCGTTAAGTAATTATTTTAACAAAGGATGCAAGACTAAGTACAAGGTGGAGTTACCGGGACCCGCGTTAGGTATTACATTATGTGAACTGATATTTTTAATAATTTGATGATTTAAAGAAGGCACCACTTTTAAGGACCCCTCTATCATTTTGATAGAAACGCTATGTTCTTTCAGTAATACAGTAAAACCCCTGAAAACCGGACTCCCTGAAAACCGGACTTTCCCCAAAAATCGGACAATTTTTTCAAGTTCCATGTTTTCTCTTTAATAGGCAAAAGCTCTCTGAAAACCGGAAATCTCAGAAAACCGGTCTTTTAGATCAGTCCGGAAGGGGTCCGGTTTTCAAGGATTATACTGTATTATCTTTATTGTAGTAGACACGAAACATTTTTTTATTTTCAGTATTTTACAGGGCTTTTTACCCTCTGTTGCTTCACTAACTATGTGCTCTATGATTGAAGGTTCATATTTATTAAATACATCCACAAAATCCAGTCGAACATAAACTACTAGATTACTGATGAAGTGTATAAAAATTTTCACGATTAGCATTTTATTTTGTTTAGAATGAAAACAGTCTATCAACCTGCGAGTTAAAAAACAATCTTGTTAATTAAGATTTTACGGTGATAGACAGACCACGTCTGCGCGAGCGACTATGTTTGTCCTTGTTAATCATTTTTAATGCTAGAATGCGGATTAAAGTGTTTACACCATACAACTATTCCATAAATTAATTAATCGCTAATTTATGTAAAAAAGAAACGTTCATTTGAGCCATTCGTAACCAGCTAGTATCAGTTCCAAAGTATTTTGTCTATCTTTTTTATGTATTGTATTTCGGATGTTTTGATAAACTATGTGAGGGTTTGAGGTCAGATTGTTCCTTATCAATCTCCCTATTGCTTTATTTTATTATTTACTCAGTATCGTATTTTGGTTACCGCTTCAATGAGTTGAGACAGTCTTCCTACAGTTGTTGTCCATGCAACCGATGCGATTAATACATCGTTTTAGCTTTACCAAAAAGCCACTCTGACGCGTACGTTACATAACAAATGTATTATCAGCGAGGACTTGTTTGAGAGGGAAAAGTTATCCTGGGACCGTGAAAGCTTTGTAAGCGTAAACACAGGAACACAAACTACAACTAAAACTGTCAACATTCAAATTGATTGTTTTTCATTCATCTTGAATTACAATCAAGAAAGCTCTGTTTCAATTGAACGTTTGTGGTATGCGTTTTTTTCTCATTCAACCATACCTTGGCTTCATTCATAAAATGTAAAACATAATACATATGTATACATCATAGCGTGTTTAAAAATACTTTATTTATTGAATGGTCCATGGTATATAGTCCGAAAAACTACAAACTGTGTCGTCCTTTGTTGCTTAGTTGTCATTAACCTTAATTGAATATTTTATATTATCTAACTTTGAAATCAGATTACGGAATTCTTTTTTAAACTGTAAACTTTTTGAACACTCTGACCTAGTAGTAATTAAACAATATGTCTATTTGACGCTGTAACAACGCAATAAACTTGTACATAATTCATTAAATGACCGAAATAAAAATATATACATATATTTATTTATGTACATGATAACTCATAATTTATGTAACACGAAAATATTAATAATTATAATGACTTTATTACGGTATCTGCACCACGGTCTTAAAAATGCATAGATTATTTTTATAAACCATGGCCATTCTAAACATGAAAAATAATGCTAGACACTTACGTCGTCCTTTTCCGAATCTTGACCGCCTGTGCGCCTCCTTGGCCCCAGCGAATCCTAGTTCGTTGCAGACGACATTGGCATCCCTAATATCCCAATAGTCATCGCAGATAGCGCCCCACCGTGACCAATGATATATTAACACTGTCCCCTCATTCTTTGAACGGCCCCCAACGAGCCTCAAACTCCCTTCTGCCCATCGCGTGGACCTTTGTGCAATGGTGATATCAATAAAGAATAAGATAGCCGCTAAAATCAGCCCTGACAAGTTTGCACACACGCTAAGCTTCGATGTAAAAAATCTCATTTTTATCGTAAGTTAATCTATAAATTACTCACTAATCCAAATCTATTTCAAGTACAAAGTTTTATAAAAAAAAATATCCGTATTTTTCCCTACACTTTTCGCAGATAATATATCACCAAAAATATATTTTCCAGTTATAAAGCGGCTATTTTTCTACTGACGTCTTCTACTGCAAGTCATATATCTACCTCTCTCTCAATTGTCTGTCAGCTGAGTTTCATTCATAAAACCTAATCTACTATTAGTTCCGACATAAACAAGTTTCTTTCTCGAATTAAGCGTTTTATTTTATTCACGAACACATTTCGGGTGCAACCATATGATCAAACAGTTTACTTTCCCCTTGAACTTGTTCGGAGTTATATTACAAAAGTCTTTACCAATTAACAGTTGGCTTGCAGTAAATCTAACTTCCTATCTTTTTTATCATAACTTCAGTACAGCACAAACAGACTTCAGCATAAATGTGATATAACTGAGTTTATTTCTTTGTGAAGTATTTTCGCTGCATCGAGTTTGAGAAACTTTATTGGTGTGTCTTTATAAAGCATGCGGTCCAATAGAAGTGTCCACTGGATTGTTCAGCAAACGTGTTTAAATACTAGTTTGCTCGTTCAACTACTTAATAAACCAGAGGCACAGGCGGTGGCGGGGCATTTTGGGGAAATCTGTCAATCAAACACGTAGTTAAAACAATTGACGGTAACTGATACGTTAAACACGATATGAGAAAAATATCAGAAGTTTTGTGAGATCGAATGATAAATCCCGTAGCTAACTATTTGTACGGGGGTCTTCCTTATGTAATTCACTAATGAACCGAAATACAAGACAGTACATACTGTCATTAATTATGATCAGTGGGAATAGATTTATTAACTCTCGCGGATTGCCCGTGAAGTCTGGATGTGGTCTGAAATAGATAATTCTTTGCCGTTGTGCATTTTTCAAATCGTTAAGAATTTAAGTTTTTGCTGAATTGACTAATTCCAAGTTATCTGGTACATGATCGTTTTAAGTTTTGACATTTATACAACCCGAATACATTTTCACTCGCATTATCATTACCATAATCGTAACGGCGGCGACATCAGCCGCTGTGTTACCATCATCATCATCATCAGCAGCAGCAGCTTTATTAGGACCAACATAATTAATATCAGCTGCCGGTGGAAGACCATCTTTATGTAATATCAACTTTCAGCAAGATTCGTAAGTACTGAGACAGACCAGATATTTTTCTTATTACTATCTGGTTGTCGAGTGAATGCATTATAATCAGTCAGTGTACGGGTAATAAATCATCTCATTCATAGAATTTGACCATTATCTGTCAAAGAGGTCATAGAAGACTGAGCTCCATGACCAGAATTCTAGTTAACACACTTGAAAACACGTCGAATACTCAGATACTAGTATGATTCTTAAGAACATGTCCAATACTCAGATACTAATATGATTCTTAAGGACATGTCCAATACTCAGATACTAGTATGATCCTTAAGAACATGTCCAATACTCAGATACTAGTATGACTCTTAAGGACATGTCCAATACTCAGATACTAGTATGATTCTTAAGGACATGTCCAATACTCAGATACTAGTATGATCCTTAAGAACATGTCCAATACTCAGATACTAGTATGATCCTTAAGAACATGTCCAATACTCAGATACTAGTATCAGTCTGATTTTCAACTTATATCCATAATGCTCTTTATAATAGTTATACTGCTTGATTACACTAAGTGAAAATGAAGTCAACAGCAACCAGTCATATCAAAATTGAATTTTGGACCTAGAGATCTGGTTCAAGTTTTCTGAATATACAAAACAAAATTACACAGTAATAAGTTACATTACTGAACGTGCTGATCGTAGAATGGAAAAAAGTGAGAATTAGTTTCCATCATTACGGCTTCACTCATACTATGTCTTTGGATTCTGATATCATTCCGATATCTCACTGATATCTATAAAGTTCAGATATGTAATGTTTATATAATAATGTCGATGATGATTATTCGTATTCTATGACAAGTTGTTGAGGTTTTGGCTTGTAATCAAATATTTTTGTCTGCATATTAATTAATTATCGAGTGCATTACGTAAAACACTTATTTGTCTTCAAGCTTTCCTTAATGAACAAACGGTAATTACGTTTTTTCACTAGAGTTTAACTTCGCACCAACAGCCAGGGTCATTTGGCGACTTTCCAGCTTCAAAGCGGACGAAGACCCAAGGGTTATATCTGGGTAAGACAACCAACCTTTCTGACATGTGAAATTTGGCTTCGGTACGGATTCGAACTCACAGCAGTGGGGAACTAGTGATTACTAGTCAGAGTCATAACAACTCGAAACGATCTTCACCAGTTTTTGCAAACAAACAGAAAACTTTTAAAAGTGAGTTTTCGACTCGTCTCAAAACTAAGAACACGAATCACACGCAATACTTAAGTGAGATATAATCACATGGCGCCGAACCAACCATGCAGGAGTTCAACGCCGCCCCGCCCGTAATCAGCAGGCCTGTGTGTCTGTTACGTATTATTGTCACGTACGAAGTTGAAGCCTTTTTGGTGTACATACATTATTCTGTAAATCTACACCAAATTAGTTTAAACAATCGGGCATAATTAGTTTTAACTTAAGCTTGATTCAAACATATCAAATATTTATTTATCTCTGACCTTTTGTGTTGTATTATCTGAAACAAAGGTCGAACAATGGCCATTAGTTATATTTCATAACCGAAGGACATAATTGTTGACGTGAAACCTACAGACTGTGTGTAACCCAGTACGTCTGATAATATTTCCCTTCAAAGGGTTTGTATGACCAAAAAAATCTATGAGGTTTTAATTTATTTCTAATTGATTTTTAAAAGATGTCTTGGCTGGATAAAGTTTGATCAACACCTGTCGTAATCTGCAAATACAATTTGACTCGCATTTTTTTGTAATATATTGCCGAACAATCTGAAATGGGCAGTTTTTTTCTTACGGAGGGATGAAAGGAGAATCGGGAGAAGAAAGAGAAGAGGTGATGTTTGAGGAGGAAAGCTACCAAGTGAGCGTGATGAAGTAGGCGTTGAATTAGAGATACAGAGAATGGAAGCTAGACTAGAGAAACCAGAGAAGAGAGAGGTGTATAAAGAATGGGAAATATTTTCGCTGGGTTTAACGCCGTTTTTCAACAATTTTTCAGTTATATACGACGACCGGTTCACCCAACCAGATTTCCTGGACTGTATACTAAACAGTACTGACTAACCTTTCCGCAAGGTGCCGTCAACTTCTCCATGTATGGAAGAAAATCGACATTTTTGTCAAATAGAAGACCATAATTATATGACCAGCCGCGACCGGGATTTGAATCCAGGTTACAAGTCCAGCGGACTAACATTGGGAGACTGTGTGAGAGGAAACAGTGGATGGGATGAGAGGGGAAAGTGAGAGAAAGACAGGGGTTTAAGACAAAGAAACATGGAAAGAGAGAATTAGGAGGAGACAAATTGTGACGTGATAAAAAGAGTGAGGGTAAAAATATTGACCTACTGTAAAGGCCTATGAAGGGGGGAGGCAGCTATAATGAAAACGGAGTGAAAAATGTTCTGGTGGCATTTATGGACCGGAGGAAGAGGGATTTAGAGCGAGTGGAGACTAGGAAACGTTTAGCAGGGAAGTTGAAAGTAAGAACAATGAGAGATGGTAAATTTAACCCAGTCAGTTGTTTAGAAAATATGGCTTTATATGGTCAGATAACATGTTTGAGAATCTGATCTTGCCCTTGTTTCAGATATATTTGATACGGTCGTATAAAGGAATATCATTTTCTAGCAAGTGGCAAATGTACAATGATATTGTATTTTCATGTTACATTAGTATTACCATGAAAGCCCAAACAAAACTACTTAGCACAGTTGATAAAAAGGTCGCGGGATAAGACCAGGATTACGTTATGTCTTGACAATTATAGATCATTTGAGTGGGACTATTGCACCTAATACATTTTTTCTCGACTCCTGATTCAAATGCTACAGTCAGTTGCATGTAGTTACGAAATGCAGGGAACATTTAAGTTGTTGTACAATACTAAAGGGTTGGCTGTCCGCCGTAAGTAACTGAAATACATGCACTGAAATAACGGCGCTAATCCAATGACAGCCAGCCAAGTAGCATTCCAATGGAAGCTGTAAAAATATTCTAAAACGAAGGAATAACCACCAAAATCCAACACTCCAATTAAACGTATATTTTATTGTCATAGACGCTAAACAGTTGGACGCACTGCAAAAGTCTTTTGGCGAAGCTGCAATCGTTCCAAAATGATTGACAAGGTAGGACGACGCTGTACAAGAGTATCAGACTGCTGGATCTAAACGTTCAGCTGCACGAGAATACAAGTATTACGCCTATCTCACAATCAGCCATAGTTAAGGTTGCAAGGTGGTCCAAAGTTTGTGATATAACGACCCTTCAAATGCTATAACCTCTGCTTTATTGCGATTGCTTGGGCAATATTCTTATAATATCAATCTGTCTTGCAAAAATAAAATGGCGACTCATGTTAGGGTGTAGAGGTCAATACCAGTAGGTGGTCGATTCATTTTAATAAATTTGCCGGATATTATAATCGTCACAAGGTCTTATATTTCGTAAATCAGCCTTGTTTATTCGACTTAGTGAACATAGAGTATGTTTTTAAACAATCGTACGAGACAGTTCCGATGCCACGTCATTCCAGACGCTAAAACATGCATAAATCTTGAATATGATTTTAAAACCAATTCGCAAAACAGTTTAACTCTGCATTTTCACTATTGCATCATTAAAATTTTCTGGCCAGGAGTTGTTAATAGTCCATGAACACAGCTTTCTCAACAGGTTTAATTATTTCAATAAAACGCTTTGACGTTTCATGAATTACAGTGCATACACAAATAAGACGTATACAGGGTACTGTTAAAGTTATTTTAGTGGAAAAAACGCATGCCTTAAATGATTTAAATTATTTAATTACTGCCAAAGAAGTGCACCGCCGTAATCTGATATAAATAACACAATCGCTTGAGCAAAAAGAACGATTACTTTGTCAAATGCATACAATCTGTCGACGGCGTGTCAGAAGTTTTTCAATTAACGCACGTAATTAATGAGAAAAACACACGTAATAAGCGTATTACTGAAACAAAATATGGCCATTATGATTATCCGATAATTGATCATGAACCATGGATCAAACCTTGCCTTTGATACCAAGCATATTAGGGAATAATCGGACAACTATCTGTGCAGGCGATGACATAACAATTATTTGCATCAAAAATCTGCAAAATTGACTATGATTAATCAGTTTAGTCAAAAGCGACACTGAAAGATTTGAGGCAACGGAGTAAATGCCTGGGTTACTTGTGGCGTAGAATGCACTTATTCAAATAACTCGAAATAGCGATGTTAACACCGAATCCAATCCCATCCGAAGTATTCAAAATTCACAATTTGGATTCGTTGCGGCCCTAATTATCAGTTCTTTAGCAGCATCATTCTACTCGTTCAGCAGGGAAATTTTACATCATGGTGAAAATTTGCATGAAGGGAATAAAGAAAGAATTTATCTTATCTGTTAAACCTTTACATTTTGATTGCATATGTTACAGACGTTTATTGTTAAACAATATTTAAAATTCACGCTTGTGTTTCAGTGACTTAAAATTGTCTCCAAGTGTTGCAAGTTCCTCGTTTATACAACTAAAAAACTAACGAACTACGGCATACAGGGTGTTTAAAAAATCGAACTCCTTGAACAGGTATTTAAAAAAAACCCCAATTTTCTGGAACAAAGTTTGATAGTACAATCGGAACAAGAACTGATGAAATCACGATTCGATATTTCGATTCTTCATTTCTACGGTGCAATGTTTAAAATACTCGACGATATTTACGAAACTATTTTGTAGGATATGTTATACACGATATTTATGTACAAAGTTCCGAATGTCAAGTTGCGAATTCTTCTTTAGATTGCGCGATAGTTTAATGTCATTCTGTGCTTTTGTAAAAACAATTAAACCCGCATTAAATCAGTTTCCGAGATAACCCCCAGGATGACCCCGATATCAGAAGACGGGAAGGAGTTAGACCCGGCGACACGACCCCTCAATTAGAAAGATCGCCTGAAAAGATAAAATAGAATAATATGGCTAATTAGTATCTTCCTATAGAATTCAAACAATAACAGGTACGGACCATTATCTATAAGAATTGTTAATCATTCTTGTCGTGTATTGTAATTAGCCCTTAACGCTTTTTTTGTTTAACATTTCTCTTGTGTTTTATCTAATCGCTTTAGCTTCAATAATTTTGTTTGATTCGGTAACATAATTAACAGAGACACGAATGACAAAGTTCTTGTCTTTTATTGACATCTTGATATAAACTATGTTGTGGGAAAATGGCATAATAAAATCTTCGGATTCATTTTCCCGTACAATCGTAATACGGTAAAACCTCAATAATAAAACCTCCTTTGGGACCCGAAAAATCGGCCGTAATAATGAGGTGGTCTTATTATCGAGTTGAATTATCGAGAAGTTATTGAAAGCCGGTCCGAAATATAATTGGTAGTAATAACAATGTGGTCGTAATATTGAGGTGGTTGCTATTTGAGGTTTTACTACACTACATAATATAAAATTTACGGAAAGACGTCAGTACCATCGATCGCAGTTGAATTGTTCACTTCTAAGCTTACGGACTAAAAACTACAGCAAGATGGCACCAATGCGATTCTGTAACTATTCGGCCACAGTAACGATCATTTTGCGTGTGAGTATGGTTTATCACCAAATTAAACTTGTTACAGTAGTATTGTAATGTCATCTCAATCAAGAAATTCGTTTGTTAAATGTGGCTGAAAGAGTTGTTTAATACACGGAATAATTGAAACATAGCTGACTGTAATATATACTGTACAATACAATAGTTCATTAGCATAAACTTTTACAAGTTTATCGCCATTTACAAATTAAAATATCGCTGAATAGCCCTCAGAATGTATCGCGATATTTTACTAGTATTTTGACGATATAATCGATACATAAATCGCTGTAAAAATCATAATTTGGAGCTAACCGATACATACACATAATTACACCGGTATCGATGAAATTTCATTTTCTTAGTACGACGAATACCTTCAAAAGTGTTCCTGCTCTTTGATTTTCAAATAAAATACAAAAATAACGTGTGATAACAAAGCATAGCTTAGCTATGAAGTGCGTTTCATTTTTGAAACAATCTCTATCATGTTTTAAATGACAAACACCGTAAGGAGGTGTTTATTTTCAAATGTAAACAGAATGTGTACGAATAGGTTGGATGAAAAGTCAAGTGAATGGATTTATTTTCAGACTACACGTATCATGTTGCTATCTGACCCAGCCACACCAAATAATTGAAATACCGTGACTCGGTATTCAGTCGGCAATTTCACTTAATCTCACTAAAACAAATTTCGTTAGTTTTATTGCAAACTCATCTAAAATGGACAACGTGACATTACCTACTGATTTCAAAAATGTTTATTAACCTTCATTAGCCCCGTTTTACGTAAGCACCATTTGTAACCAATTAAGGTGAAATTAATACTGTTCATGAATGATTTAATGTTACGGCCTTAAAGTAACGTTTTCTTAAATCCAAACCAGATGGTAACGTCTAGATGACATTTTATACGGTCAAATCGCTAACAAACCCGTCCCGATCTGTGTACGGATCTTATCAAATATTAGATTCACAAGCTGGTTTGTGAATGAGTGTTTCTTGATGATTTAGTTAAAACAATACGATCTAACACCTTGGTCAAGTTTTAAACATACTTTGATAAAACACGTCACTTTGATAAAGCGAAGATCAAAGAGCAGGGACGCGATCCGGTAACAGCTAAACTTTATCTGTAACCAATTAGGACTAATTAGTGATTGAGGAATTGATTAAGATATTAATTAATGTTAATTAGTAAAAGATTATTTATTAGTCATTCGACTGTTGAATCTATAAGCGTTATCTCATGAATTTACATCACGATAATATCATGACAGTATTAGACACGTCCGCGCATTCTTTACGATATTAAAACTACAGATATTTGTTACTATTTTAAGATTTTAAATAAGTTAAACTTTATATTATAAAGTTCTTCAAATAAGTCGTTCATACCGCTTATATCTTTTCTTGCTAGGCAAATTTCAACATGTAAGATGTACATTATAATCCATACTATAGTCTACAAAATGTGTTCAAAGTTTTTTTTGATTTTCCGTCCTGTATAAAAATATTCTCAACACTAGTTTAAATCAAACACGATTAATTCATTTTTAGATATGAGATTTGCAAGTACTTTGGACCATAAGAAAGCTGCAAGCAAAAGTATACTTAATCAAATTTCAAAATAAATCCAACTTTTGAGATTAATTATAAAATTTATTTTATTTAAAATTAAACATTCTTCTCTAAGTTACGATTTGTATCTTTCCACTTGAATTATAAAAAAATCGTTTTCTATTTCTGACGGAGCTAAATGAATAATCTTATTTATGTAATGTGTTTGATGTAGAAAAATTACCTATTGTTGAATACCGGACATTGTAGGAAAATTGCCTATTGTTAAATATCAGATTTTTTTCTTAATTTTTAAGTTTTAATTTCCGCAAATGAAATCAGAGTCTGATTTGCGCCAAAGTTATCATTCGCCAACCACGCTGCTTAAAATTCTTTCTCAATTCATTTATCACGATTTAAACAAAATAGAAATATGATAATAATAATGTAAGGTAGAAACGAAAACGTATAATTGAATTCTGTAACATTGACATAAGATCTATTAAACCAGATTTTATCTTAAAGCTCCTCTGACGTAAACAATTTCAAACAAAAAACCCCCCTGAATTATGAACGATCAAACTTCAAAACTTACATAATGAAAATTTATCTAACAAATTATGATTGAATCTTATCTAAAATCAAATGAGATTTGAAGAACGTGAAACATGCATGCAGTTCTCGCGATATTACATTTTTATCACGTGACTTATGTATGCACGAATTTTTCGGACACACCCAATCCTGTTTACAAATAATCTAAGAAACAGATTCATTATTTTGTAGCTATTATGAATTTATCACAGCTATGTTTTTTATCTAATCGGACTGAACAATTTAATTCGTGATTTCAGTTTTATGGTGATGACACACTGTCGCGAACACGTTGAAAATTATTATGGAAGAACGACAACTCTTATAGAAGACACTTTTATGTACGGAGCATATACCTCCCCTGACATCAAAATAATTACATGCCGTCAATACTGTGGTAAGATATGAGTTCTGTGTAGAATGGATTTAAGATAATACGCTAAAAGATTGTTTTAAACTCGAAATGTAAATAAGACTCTGGGTATTCATAGGTTAAACATTCGCAACTGGGGTCAGGGGTCACGTGTTTGATACCAACTACCTCAAGCCAGTTGTTGTGGGACCCCACGGTTTGATAAATAAATACATACGGAATATCATCATTTATAAAGCCATATCCTGATACGGATTACTAACTTGAAAATACGAACAATAAGGCCTGGTCATGATCATCGTCAGACGTAACTTACTGATTCACGGTTACGATTTAGCTTCCACCACTTCGAAGGTTTTACTTGCGTCCTATGGCGACGTTATGCACTTAGTAACGGTGGCAGAAAAGCCTCGTTTTTATTTTTTATGGTATTTCAGGTAAACCATTCATCGTTGGTGTAACTGAAAACTGCAAAAGGAATATTGTTTTAATGAAAGATGATATGTAACACTTATTTTCCCTAAAACTGTAGCAAAAGAGATAAACATATTCCATTCTGTAAAATTAGATTCAAATATTTGAACCGTCAGTCCGAAGGCATTTCAGATCGGAGTGTATTTTATATTCATGTTCGTTGTTGAAAGTCAGCAAACCACGAATTGTGTGAGTTCCAAGTAGAAATTAGAAGAACATGGTGTGAAAACTGTCATTTAGGGAGTTGTTACCCATGTAAAGGCATGTATACATGCATATATACCAATATACTAAATACTTTTTGAACCACTCTGGCCATTTTGGACCTTAATACGCATGTACATACCCCACGAAACATCATCTATTCAACGTGCTGGCCTCTAATGTGAGAAAGGCAACAGCATGGTGTAAAAAGAGCGTTCAAGTAAATCAAATACATGTAAAAAATTCCATAGTACTTTATATCGAGAAGCGATTTTTTCTACAACTGAAAACACCTTTCATTCCATCGTAATCATTATACACTTTTTGTCTCCGGGGTTTAATGTCGCACAAAAGACCAGGGTTATTTGGCGACTTTCCCAGCTTTAACGACAGAGGACGACACCAGGCATACAGCTAGATAGAACCATCAAACGCCCATAAGCTAGCCGGATGGCTTCCTCGCTAGTGAAATTTCTGGTTTCGTTTGGGATTCGAACTCACGGCGGTGATGGGTTACTCACTGGTGATTACAAGTAAGGGGTCATAACTTCTCGACCACGAAGGTCCCCCTAATTGAACAAAGCCAATCAGCGCATAACTGACTTTTTTACTTATGCATACCAGATTTTAGAGGGGCGCACACCGGCTTTCCCCTCTAATTTCACCTTTTTATTTCTTATTTAACAAACATGAATCATGTGAAAACTGAGATGTTGACAGAACAAACAACTCTGGATAGATTGAAATTTTATATCTATGAAATATATCCGGGTCACGCGAGTTCATGTAAAAAATCTCAAAATAGCAACACTAAATATGTGTTTAAAACATTTTCTAGATGGGGGCATGCCTACAGATCCTCCTAAATTTTCATAGGCATACAACTCTACTTAGGATCTTCTAGCTACGCCCTTTGCTGATTTTACTAACATTATATTCACAACAGTTACTTTGGTAACGCATGTCTTGCAATGATTAAGAGATCGATCCAAAATATGCGTGTCTGCATTGTTGTGTAGTCATAAGCTCGACAGTTGTGTGTAAATAGTAATCAATCATTGCCGGAATCTTAACATGTTAGCATGGTTTCTGTTTTGCTTTATACTGCATACACGTAATTCTAAAAATAGAATTCGTTGGAATTCCGGAAACTGTACGATAACTGACGGTGAGCGATTTTTTCAATTTTTCTTCAAATTTACTGTTTTTTCATTAATATGTGCATTTTACTTCACTTTATTGTGTTTTTAGACATGTAATGTAGCATAAGCTCTGTATCGGATATCGTACATATGCATGTATCGCAATATGTATATCTTAAATGGCAAATAATTAAGCAAACTAAGTATGTTCTGTTTGAATTTAAAATGAGTGTATTTTAATAATATTATTAGTCCGGTATGTGTGGTAAACAAGCAGTCCGGACTGTTACTATACTCTATGCAACTTCAGATTTAATTCGCTTAATATCAACCATTCTGCTTAACACATACATTTATAATTTCAAACAAATACGAGCAGACGAATTCTACACAATATGTAGCTTTGAGTTTTACTTGAGCCTTCTGGTCGTTTGATGTTGTTGTTTTTGCGCAACATTTTGAACATTCATCTTCAAAACTCATCTGTATCAACTGAACTGTATCTAATGTTTATGTTGGCTAATTACCACTTGATTGTATCCGTTTGTATGTTTTGATCATATCGACATAACACAGTTTTAGGTCTATATGTACTTTTTATGCAAAAATACTGAAATTCAGTACATCTATTTGTGGCCGCGGCCATGGTCCAGTGATTAATTAGTTGTGACCCGGAGATCTAGGTTCGAAACCCGGTCGCGGCAGGTTATACCCTTTTATGAATGTCGATTTTCCTCCATACGTGGAGAAGTTGCCGGATCCTAGTGGAAGAGAAAGTTAGTACTGGTTAGTATACAGTCCAGGAAAACTGGTTTGGTGAACCGGTCGTCGTATATAACTGAAAAATTGTTGAAAAACGGCGTTAAACCCAGTGACAATATCACATAAAAACAAACGAAACAAAACAAGTACTTCTATTTCTTGACCGAGTTCTATATTGCAGATAAATATATTAATATTGGGTACATACACGTACATACATACACGATTTAATGACTTCTTTTCGTTACTAGTATTTCAAATATCGATGATTGTGCTATAATTAGAAACAGGTTGTAAGAAAGGTGGTGAAAGTACATAAGATTTGTACACGGAGAAAAAATGCTTATTCAACCCGTCTAGGCGTGAGATTTGATAGTTAAAATCATATCTGAACTTAGCATAGCAGAATTTAACTCTTTTTTTCCAAAGTTACCCTGTCACAATATTTAGAATTAAAATCAGCGCGACATTGTTAATAGCCAAGAAGCACATGTAGAGTTCTATATTAAACTCTGCATCGATAATTTAATCTAAAAAACTTGTATTTGTGACAATACGGAGCTTTGTGAAGCACTGGAAATCTGTAATCATCATACTTAGAAAATAACCGTTGTAATAAGCAGAAAAGTCACCATGAGGCTTGGTAGCTGTGTCAGAATACGAAATAGAAGACATCCCAAGCGATGACGAGGATAACAAACGTGTTAAACACGCCTCGACATCAGCGCGGACAGTACTCACAGGAAGTAATAACGGACCTGTGATGGTAAAATTACAATAATTTCTATTTAAAACACTCAAATTTAACTTAAAATTACCCTGAAACAAAAGTATGCATGTATTACGGATTGTATTCTGTGACAATTCCTTTTTGGTGTAAGGTAATTTTGTGGTTAAATTTGGGTGTTTATAAAAATTGTGGCAACATTACCATCACAGGTCCGCTACCTTTGCCAGTACAAGTATTGACCTTCTTGAAGATTTTGTGCTCCCTATCACGCTGTCAACTTCGCTACTTCAACAGCCAAAATTACCAAGACCTTTTTTTGGAAAAAACGTTTCTTCCGTTCACCCATGATTCCCAATGATGCCAAAGGGTTTGCTAGGGACCCTCACCGACGGTACGCATGTGACTGGAAATTACCAATCTATGTGTCCCATAAACTTGTTGTTGAGAACTAGTAACGACGCCAACAAACATGAAATGATTGAAACAAATGATTTCAAAGGTGAGCGTTTAAACTTTTATATCTCGTTTGTTCGAAATTTATGATGAACTTAAACATTATTTTGAAAGCCGTAATTCGATTGTTTTTAGAGAGTAGAGCATCGAGTCATGAAATTTCAGACTAAATTTAAATATGTCCAACTATTTAAACACGTTCTGCACAATAATGCATGATAATATATCGGAATTATACTCACATGCAAAATTTCCGATCACAAAAATGAGAGAGAGTAAAAATATATGACACTTGTCCGTGAACTGAATATAAAGAAAGTATCTCATTACATTTTATTCTTGTGCACACTTTCTTTTTTATATTTTCAGAGATTCCATTAGGAAAGATCTCCAATTATTCTGTGCTTTGACCTACATTGCGATTGATAATTACAAAAAAAAACTTTTAGGACAAGCTGAATTGATGGAGTTGTTTTCCTCGTGCATTGACCTTCGTGTTACACCCCTTACAATGACAACATAGAGCAACTTTCTCACAACAAACCTTACTTTGACTTTACTTGACTTGACTAGCAGCTGACACAGACGCATTTTGTTAAATTTTGATGACATTCTTTAAAAAAATGTCAATTAAACATATGAATTATTTTAGGATATTTTTATGATACGAATTTACAGATTTAAATCAATTTGGATTCAAGTAATTACAGTGCAACCTCTCCAGAGCGACCCTCTCTTGAGCTACAACCTCCCTTCAATAACGGCATGATATTTCCCACTGTTAGATTTAACTATTAATTTAACCTCTCTAGAGCAACAACCTCTCAACAACAACATAATTTTGCTTCTCCCGAAGGCTGTTGCTTTGGAGAGGTTGTACCGTATTTTACAACAGTTACCAGTAATCTGAACTGTGAATAGATTACGAATGTGCACCATAATTTGTAAATGTAATTTCTCAGTTCGAGAATAAAGCTGGCTATACCTAATCTATTTATCGTTTGCTATTTTAATGAGCCATGTACAGGTGTGTGAGTGATTTATGTTCGTTTGAGAAAATAGAATTCGGGCATGTGTGTGTTTACTATTATCAAAATAATGATCATTGAGTCATTTATACGGCTGATTTGATTAAAGTATCTTTAACATAAAAATTAAATACATTTTTGCGGGATACGCCCGTTTTCGCCGCTATTTCTGTTTTATTCCGGACCGATTTTTAGTATTTGTCTATAATTCAACCAGCCGAGGAGCTCACATTAAGACCTTTTTTTAACATCGGTATTTTATTGTAATCTTGTCAGAGTGATTAATGCTATAAACACGCGATTTAAGTTTTAAACATTGTCCTTACGAAACAGTTTTAGCTTTACACACATTATGTAAACACATACACAAATACATTTACATCACTGAAATGCATATCTTAAGTGTTTTAACGAGGAAAATAAATGCACTGTATATTTATATTAATGAAAGGATTTCTTTTACTACGGGATCCTCATACGAACTGGGGTTTGAAAAAAAGGACAAGAATAAACTAAAATGAAATTCAGCTTCAAAAGCCAAGCTAACAATACAAAAGTGGGAAGAGGTTCATCTGTAGAACGGTTATAATTATAACAGCAATCGCATCATGAGTTATGGCTACATTTGAACACAGAGCCTCACATGAACGAAGGTCATCCTTACGCACCCCCATTTTTGAACATTATACATGTACATTTGAACTAGTATCACTTCAACATATGAATAAAAACTGTCCGTGTAGTCAGATTGTACTGTTTTCACACATTAGATGCCCCTTATCGCACGACCCAAATGCTGGACACTAATATAAAGGAGTATTCAAAACAAAAGGGATCTGGGTCCATCATAAACAGCGCCGAGGTCCCTACTACCACCATGACTGTAGGAGCGAAAAAGCTTATCTGTACAAAGAGATTGTAGAAATATTTGTGTATTTAACTTGTTTGCACATGCAGTCCTTAATTTGTTTTTTCTTTGTAGATTATATATACATAAACTTGATATTCGCTATGCGTCCTCTAAAATGTAACTTAATACAATTACAAAATGTATATACACGCCTATTGGTGAAGTGACATGACACTTGGTTTTGTATGTAAAGTTAAACTTGAGTTAATGGCCACCTATGAATAAAGGTCACCATGTGCTCAAATGTCTCAAATTGAAATTAAGCAGTTATTTAAAAACATGGGCCAGATAAAGAGACAAATATTGAGACATTATAGTACGTATGGGCCCAGCTATCCGGGTTCAAATCCCGGTGGCGGCAAGTCATACCCTTCTATGATGAAAATGTCGATTTTCCTCCATATTTGGAGATTTTGCCGGCTCCTTGTGAAAGGGTAAGTTAGTGTTTCTTAGTATACAGTCCAGGATAACTGGTTAGGTGAACCGGCTGCTGTATATAACTGAAAAAATGTTAGAAACCGGCGTTAAACCCACTGAAATAAAGAAGTACACATGGATTAGTACATCGTGAACATGGATATGTTTTCTAAAGTTTTACATTAAATTATGTTCTGTATAATCGAAAGTTCATCACCAAATTAGACCAACTGAAAATACTTTTTTGAATGTCATTAACAATAACAACAATACATACATGATACTTTGTGTTACATTATTTGTCTGGTACTCAGAACTCATTGTTTTGATTTGTTGATATACATTGCGCGGGATCATATGATTGTGTCCAAATGTTGTGGATTGCAGAGTTTGCGTTTATTAAGGGACAACTAAGCACGTTGTTTCAAAATTCGTATTATACCTCTATCAATCAACTCTATCAACTGGTTATGTGATTGTACGTATAAAACTGAAATTCTCTTGATAAAAAGGCATTTCACCTAAATACAAACGGAAACGGATTTTTTTCTGCACATTTCAAATATGATCTATTTATAAGATGAACTGACTACAGCATTTGTTTGTCAATTTTAAGTTCGGTTTCTTTTTTTTCAGAATCAGTAATGGCTGAAGGAATTGATTCACGGCGCACCTCTGATACCAATACAGACCAAGGCATACGTGCGCACAGCTTCGACGAACAAGAATCACCTTTTGACATTAAGCTACGTACAAGACCATCGAATAAGTCTACTGATTCGTTCTACGATAGAGTTACTCCCCCTGATGGAAAATCGCGCATGCGCGAGTTTCAAGACGCACATGGTGAATTATATACCAGTATAAATGCATCGAGGGAAGACATATCTTTGAAATCCTTAGCTGATCCAGATGCTGTATTCGGCGTAGACGCTGGTCCGGCTAGTTGTTCGGACAGAAAATATGCTTGTTCGTCGGATTCCGTTCGAAGCCATCATGGAACACTCATGACACAGCGCTTACCGTCGTTCGGCGATGAATGTCCAAAACACGAATATGAAAACATCAAATACATTTGCTTGACATGCAATAATGCATTATTGTGTCAAGTTTGTTTAACATTGAATCACAACGAATGCGAAAAGAAATTTATCAACGATGTGGTCAACGATCCATCGTTCGGATTTATCAGAAAGTGTAAAACTTTTGAAGAAGAACTATCAATGATCGGTCAAAAGCTGAAGAGAAACAAATCAAAAATAAAGACTAACACGAATTTAGTCGCGTATATGAAACAGAGAGCATCATTTGATCTTCAGAAACACAGACAACGCTTGAATAAACAGCTTGATGCATTAGAAAAGGAATTCATGGATAAAATAAATGAAATTGAAAACGACGATTACCAAAAGATAAGATCATTAAATAGTGATGTTGTTGATTTAGAGCATGAGTTTGGTGCGATATATGATGATTTCAATCTCCGGAAGGAGGGGGGTAGGCGGTCAAAAGTATATACTAGGATTCAGTGGTCACAAGATGCTATCGATCAGTTGCAAGAAAAACTTACAAAAATTGAAAGTCAAAATGACGCATTTCAATACAGATATAAACCATCTGAAACAATGGATAGGCTTTTTCAAGATGGTGTTAAGATTGCTGAAGCTAAAGCAGTGGATTCCAAAGAGAAAAACGATATATTAGGTGTATCAGATATATCTGTGGCTCATAGTAGCGACTCGAATGCTTGTAAGATCACCGGTGTTTCATTGCTTTCTGATGAAATCCTTATTGCAGTTGACAGTAACAATTCAGCAATAAAGATTGTCGACACTGATAATGAAACTATAAAAGTTGTACACACTATGGCATCGCAACCGTTGGATGTCGATGTCCTACCTGGTGACTCAAAAGTTAGTACTCAGGTTATTGTCACATTTCCGAAAGATTGCATGATCGCGTTCTACGATGGAAACACATGTATTGACAAATTCACAAAAATCAAAGATATTCAGACCAATGGAAATTGTCGAAGCGTTGTGCACAGCGATGGAAAACTCATTGTGACGTTTCCAAATCAAGGAAAAATTGAAATCATTACTACTTCCGGTGATTTCCTGAAACGAATATCCAACGAAACGATTGGTCAGGCTGTATTTCGACCTCAGTTTGTCGCCATAGATACGTCACGGTTTCGATACTACATATCAGACAGAGAATGTCATGGAATACTGATATTGGATTCCGAAGGCGTCATCCTAAACGTATACACTAGTATCGACATGATTGAGCCACGTGGTGTCTGTGTAAATGAGAACGGTGCGGTGTTTGCGTGTAGTTTATCCGAACATCAAATTCACCATTTGTCTGATTGTGGCGAGATCGTATCACAAGTGAATGTTAAAACTGACCGACAACTGGCTCCATTTCCTCATAGCATTGTTTACTGTAACATTCGTAATGTTCTTTACGTCGGTCAGCTCTCCTACGACTGCATCAAAGCTTATAAAATAGCAGCATAGCCAATTTTGTGGTATGTCCACGAATACCAATGGGTAATTTGGGCGGCAAATGCCACACGTCTTGTTCATGTAATATCTGATGACTTTCTGTGTGTATAAAGTACTGTATGTCATTGTATTGCGTACATATAGACCTCTAAGCAAACACAGTTTGTGAAATATTCGCACAGGAAATAATTCAGTGGAGGTTTTGGAAATAGAAAATTTACGCCAGCTGCTGTGAGGAACTACAGCATACAAATCAACTGTTGTAAACAGATGACTCTCCCGAAAATCGCCACATAGATACCTTTTCTTACTGATCGTGTTATTGACAGCGGACCAATTATGATTGTTGTTTTGGCAACATCAGGGATGCCCACTGACTGGCCTCTATAGGAGTAGATACAACTTATCCTATGCACTAAAATAATAAGCATTAATAATTTCTTAGTGAATGCAGCGCTAAATTCTACTAACAAACTGTTAAGATACCTAATTAAACCCCCAAATTATCAAATAAACCTTAAGATATTCTAATAAGCCCAAGAAATTCCAATAAACCCAAAGAAATACTATAAACCAAAAGAACCTCTAATGAACCCAAGAATTGCGAATAACAACTAATACCTACTAATAAGCAATATGAATTACCAGTAAAGCCGAAGATATACTAATAAATTTTAAGAAATATACAAAGGTTCGTGTAAAATGTTAAAAGCCGTATTTAGCATTGCCTAATGAATATACATGTAATATGAATAATAAGTGTTTCACGCCTCGCGATAACACAATAATTATAAATTCGATAATATTATTATATCAGAGACTGCATCAGCAATCATGTACAAAATCACTTTTCCGTTTGTATTATTTAAACGTAACATTCATTTTCTTGCAAGTTTTTAAACCGGACCAAACTTTGTATAACTCTGGGAATATTAACTGAATGGGACCAGCACCGTTAATTACAGTCTAACCTGTGTTTGCGGTCATCTCCGAATATAGACCACCCTATGAATAAAGGCCATTCTCGGGAAAATCATCATTATTTATTTAGAACAAACTGATCTTCGAATAAAGGCTACCTGTCAATAAAGACCATATTTTGTCTTCCCCAATGGTGACCTGTGTTCACAGGTTTGACTGTAATTCTAAATTTTGTAATTGTAAACACTTCAGGGAAATTCAAACTTTATAATGGCTTTTCAATCAAGTGGCCAAATATGATGGATATTGTTCTGCATACCAGAAGACCCAGCAAGTGTTCTGGTCAATAAAACAACAATTAAATCCTAAATAAATCTTAATATTCTGTTTATCAAGATTACCATGACAATAAGAGGAGTTTCTAGGTTTAGACAAATAAATCACTATAGCCACTATAGTCCATTCAATTGTTACACATGAACGGAAATAATGAGCGGATATAACTTATGTGTTTACAGCGAATTTAATGCGGTAAAATCACGTTCTGTACATTAATTTCTATTGTATAATGTTGTAGCTTATCAGATGAAACTCAGACATTCTTGATTTTATTTTCCGGTTGTCATTACAGTGCAACCTCTCTAGAGCGACCTTATCTTGAGTAACAACCTCCCTTCAACAACAGCATGATTGTTTTCCACTGTACAATTTAACTATTAACTTAACCTCTCTAAAGCAAAATCCTCTCAGTAACAACATATTTTTGCTTCTCTCAAAGTGTGTTGCTTTGGAGGGGTTGCACTGTATTTGCATCAGTTCATTGTAAGTGACAAAGTTTCCCCTTAACATACTGATTGTGATTTTTTGTTTGTTTTGTGTCATGAGTACACTGTTTTTTGTTGACTCGTTTGTATGCTTGATTCTGAATGGATTCAAGAAATAAAACTTTAGATTGATATCAGAGAAAACAGGAAACAAGTTACATTGTGAGACAAATGCAGTAAAAGTTCTTCGGATGTTTTATGAATATGAAAATACAGTACAGCTATGATCAAATTTTATGAGAACATATTTCTAATGTGTGAATGATGATTTAGACCTTTTTATACATTACTGAAAACCTATAAGAAGCAAGTGCTGTATAAACGCACCAAATATTTTACATAAATAGATTTTATCTTTCGCTTACAGTATTGTCCAATGAAAAGACTTTCAAGATATCGAAATAAAATGATAAATCTGCGGGTTTGTACCTTTAACACCATTTTCAACTGGACTTTAATAGCGGTCCCGGGTTACGTTACGGTACAAACTATCAAAAAATCCATAAACGAATATATACTTCCACGTCTGTGACAAATGACTTTGGATACAATATGTCCAGTCTAATTGTCATGTAACATACTATATTGACTCCTTTCATCTTTTTTTCTGTTAATATTCAAGCATGACTTCGGTGCAATGAAAATTAGTTTTATGTCTACACCAGTACGGGTATACGCCAAATCAGAAGAAACAGTAATGTTATACAGTCAAACCTGTGTTTGCGGCCACCTCTGAATAAAGACCACACTGTAAATGAATGCCATTCTTTGAAAAACTTCACTGTTTATTTAGAACAAACTGACCTCCATATAAAGGTCACCAGCCAATAAAGGCCACATTTTGTCTTTCTCAAGGATGACCTTTGTTCAGGTTTGACTGTACATTCAAATGACATGTAAATACTGTACTTTACTTGTATGTACCCTAAGTAAGCTTAGTTTGTTTATATTATTATAAACAAGATAGATATGTGTGTATGAAACTATCAAACCCCAAGTAGTAAATATCGTCCTTAGTAGTACGGTGTAATATCAGTGCCATCATAACACACAGTCTTTTTTTATAGAATTATAGAATGTTATTTTTATTATATTATATTATATTTATTTTTATAGAATGTTGACACTGGTCTGATGATATTTCACAATAATATCCATCTTGTGGATGGATGAATGAAACAACTATTGGAAGCTGAATTTAAACACCAATTAAATTATCTTAGTAGATGTCATTGTATTAAGTATCCATCATCTTGCTTTGTCACAGTTTGGTGGCAGTGTTTAATTAACGTACTGCTAGGATGGATAATCGAGTATGTGTTGTTTATTTTTTCTGAATTTTGTACTGAGCTTATTTCAATAATTGATACTTTTCTAGTTAATAAAGTGCTACAAAAATGCATTTATTGATTGTTACTTGTGTTTGTCAGAGTGTTGCATAACTCTGCAGTACATTCATACATGATACAAGAAGATAAACTGGTACCCGTTGACTCTGGTGTTGCACTGCAACATAGAACGGGGACCAGTTTACCAAGAATATAACTGAAAAATGTTGAAAAACGGCATTAAACCCCAGTGAGAACGTCAAATTACTAAGTTCCGACATATATACGTTCTTGAAAAAATTAATATTACCCTGAAACTGAAGCTCGAGTTAACAGTATTCAGTCAAAGACATGTACTGTGCATGTAAGTAAGTATATATATATTATACATCTTACGGTATAATTATTTGGTTGAAAGATGATTATTTGCGTTGAAATTATTTGCTGTTGGTCTTAAATTTAAGTGCTATAGACGGTTTGGAGATTCTACATTGTACATGTAATTTGGGGCCAGTATACACATATACAATATACAGATGCAGAGTCCCTGGTCCGGTTTTACCAGTTTAGTTGCAAGAAAAATTAAATGTTTTGTCTTGATGTAATGGAAGGCCGGTGTATGCATTTGTTCGGCGATATGGACAGTGTAATTAGACGATTGTACACAGTAAAACAGCTTTATTCAACACTGTCCAATCAAATCCGCTATTACAATATTTTATATCATCCAATCGTAATGCGTGTAACACACAATTAACATTTTCAACTGCCCGGATGTTGAAAAATTTGTAATGAAGTAAAAATATCTGTAAACAATCAAACAAATGGGTAAGACTTTGTATTCTTGTGCAAAAATCTTCATTCTGATTGTCTAAACGATTATCAAGGACATCTTAAACCTAAATTTTGTTTAAATCTGTCATAGTGTCCGTGTAATATTGAGACAAATGGGATTTCAAAATCTGAAATATTGCGTTTGTCTTTCGACATGTTGAAAGTGAACGAATGATTTACACATTTTAGTGGAGTATTTGTTGTTTTGATATTTGATTAATTGAAACAATTTAGAATATGATCAGCTTTTGATTCACTTAACCTATTCTTGCATATAACGTGTTTATATGTACACTTCCTATTCTTTTGGAAAATGATGGTCTGTATAGAAAGGTGTAGATATAAGACTTATCTGTTCGAGGCAGTCATTATATATTATACATACAACATGACTGTTTTATTTTATACATTTGAATTTGTTTTTAATCAGTAGTGTTCAACATAATATCATTATGTCTTCCTTGAAGGATGTTCTGTTTTTTAACCCTTAGGTGAAATTTGTGTGAAACTTGGTTTTATAAATACAACTGATATTCAGTACTCTCAGTATCAGCTTAATGCATTATTAATCAGATGTTGTGGTTACATTGCATATATTTCAGTGCAGGCATAATTAACTAGGTTAGAATCCCTGATCTCCAGATTTGAAGTGTTTCACGCAGCTGTTATGCCACAACAACAAGAGGGTAGATGACTGATGACATGAGTCCATAACCTTTTCATGAAATCCTGGTTTTGATTATATCATGATATTAACTTTTTAATTAGCTTGAATAAGTGCTAGTGGTGTCCATGTCATCTATTAATTTTTATTCCACGTTATTTTCACTCTTACTACAAATTTATTTGTATTGTAAATATAGGTCAAAAGATGGATGATTTGTCACGGATACCCGTGAGTCACTGTCCAAAAGTTTTTGTACAGAGGGACTACTCTAATGGTACACAGCTTAGTTTTCAAAGTAAATTCCCCCAGGATCTTGAAGGAAAGGTATGTTACATAGCGCTCATACATGTTCTAACACCATTGAAAATAAAAAAGTACCACATTGGTAACATGTGAGACTTAGTAGTCACTTACACTACTGTAATGCTTGAATGGGATTTATAAGAAATTATTCTGTGTGCAAAAGAAACACTTGAAACTTCATACATATTCAGGGTTCGACATTAATGGTGTCCTGGCGGCTCTAAATTGTGGAGGAACTGATTGGTCCAGAGCGAATGATTGTGCCAACATACTCTTAGTGCGACTCTAGCATCTATGAGATACAAGCGTCTATGTGATACCACATTTGTCATAAGTTTCACAATTTGTTTGTGGGTCAATCTAGAAAATTGTTGCAGATATGTAACAGTATGTCACAGGTGCTTTGCTACCCCCCTGTGAAAAAAAGCAAGAGGGGTCTGAGGGGAGCCCCAGCTTTAAAAAGTAGGTATTCCTTAAGGCCCCCACTTCAAAAAAGTTAGTGTCTAACCCTGCATATTATTTTTAAAAAATCCGTTTGACTGAAAAAAATTATCATAGTCTTATTGTATTTATTTATTGTCATGTTGAAAGTTGTGACCAAAATTTGTTGGCTCTAAAATGATAAGCCATTTTTGCATAATGCAATGTTTGGGTTATTATGATTTGATATTTATGGTGAAAACCATTATTTAATAATATTCACAATTGCCTTGTTAATCATTTTTTTCAGTCTGCACAAAAGAATTTTGAGTATAAGCACTTTGGGCTAAACTTATTGTAAAATTATGTATTTGCCTGAACCAAAATTTGGTAACAAGAAGAATGATAAGAAAACAAACAATAAAATAAAAGATTTTTGATTTATGTTTATAATGCAATACTGAAGAACTTTTTTTTCAATTTTTTAACAATTTTCTTCCCTTTCTTCCTAGCTGATTTATTCATCTCCTGAGCAGTAATCTGAATCACCATCCTCGCCTGAACTCGTAGCCTGGATGGGTTACATGTTAGGGAGTTTTTCTATAACCCAACTGTATTCTAACTGCTTAAGTCTCAAGGCTAATCATTTTTCATGCTGACTGTTTTTTTTTATTTTGTTGTTTTCAGATTGATGCCTCTACATTCCAAGACACAATCAATACTCTAAACAGAATGTACTTGGAGGCTGAAACTCTTAATAGTAAGACTTACTGTGAAAGCTGCCTCGCCTGTCTTACAGCTTACTTGTCTTACATCTGTTTTGATACCCACTATGAAAAGGTAGGTAAATCTTGTGTAGTTTTTCTACTGAATATTTTTAATTTTGCAGTTGTAAAGAAATCATTTAATACAGATTCAAGGTTTTGCTTTAAGCAGGATTTCTGCGTCCTTGTGCATAAAATTGGCCGTTGGACCTATTTTTTCCAAAACCTTGCATCCCCTGGGATTCTCATCGTCTGTATGACATGTAGACAGAATTCTTTTATTTTCTTCTCTCGCTTTTTCAGATGCTTAAAAAGATACGCCATTACATTGATGAACAAAACAAGAATGTATATGTACCACGTGGGTTGATGATAATCGACCCGGTAGAAAGAGGACTCAGAGTTGTATCCTTTACTTTACTTCAAAATTACACATTGAGTTTTCCAAGACTGAGTGTCTGATAAAAAGCAGGATATTTTCTTTTAATTGCCTCATTATTTCATTGTTTGGAAGATTTTAGCTGCATTGTAATGTATTGCTAATGATTTTTCATTTTTCTTTGAATAGCATTATGAAGTAGGAAGTTTTGCTAGGAAATGTTTAGAAGGAATTATGAAAAGTCTGCTTTGCTTTGTTTAGTGAGAACTTTGACAGTGTTTGAAACTTTGACTAGACTTTTTTAACAGGGTCATCTGTGTCCCAGCTCTCATACATCATTTCCTGCGTCAGTGTATGTCAATACTGGTGCACTAGTGAACTGGTCATCATTCATGCATAGCTTATTTTCCACAATTTACACGCAGACTTCTAATACTGAGAATTCGGTGATCAACTTTAATTCTATTGATGAATAGAAAAGAATCTTTCAGTTTTACTTCATTTTGATTTAAACTTTATTTTAAGCAATGAGCAAAACAAAAAACATATACAAAATTTTGTTGATATGTACATAATTATGCTTCGGATTGGAAAACAAGGTCATAGTGACACTTATATTAATTCCTTTCCTTGCTTCATTTGATGAAACTTGGATATTAACTTTCAGTAAAGATCATACCATACAATTACCAAATTGTCAGTTTTTATGCAATTCATATTTTAGCTGAAGCTACTTTCAGAATCAGATCTGTGCTAAAGACAAATTATGAACTGTGACCACTAGTTATAAACAGCTTCTCGAAACTGCTGGAATACTTGCCTGGTGTTCAGCAAAGTTAGAATTTCTGTCTGACCAAATGAAAATAAAATAAATGCTCTAAATCGTGCCCTGCTGCTGAATATCTGGTCTGGTACTCGCTGATAAGTTACTGGACCTGCTCAAAATTTGGACATGTCTGCCGGTCTGGCAACTTTTGGGAAGCTTGTATGAACTCTGTCTGTTGACTAATGGCTTGATCATTAGGAACTGAATAAAGCCTATTTTGAATAAGTATCTCCTAAATATTACTTGCGCATAAGGACTGTAACTCTATCACCTTTGAAATTGGACAGTACAATATTTCTTGAAAGTGATCTGCGATTATGAAGATGCCAAAGTTACTGTTATTTTCCTTGACTCACATTTTCAGCTTGAAATCTGTGTTTTAAGTGATTCAAATGGAGGGAGATAAAAACTGATCACGGAACAAATTTATTTTGATTATTTTTCTCTCTATTTCTACTGGTAATGTATCATGAACTATGACTGATGAGAATATAGGGTTCAAGGTCATAGAGCTCGAGCATGGAGACTTGTCTAACAATGCCATTGGTCAATTTTTGGTTTCAAGCGACCAATCAGACATCAAGGCTAGGATATCTAGACTGGTCCTCAAGCTTGGTTCAGACTGCGATCTGTGAAGAATTCCAGTTAAATGTTATAAAGTGTTAAAATTGTTTTCATTCATTCATTTTGAGGCATTTTTTGTACATTTTCTGTCTGTCTTTACAGAGCTGAGAAAAAAAGAATTCACTTGGAGTTCTAGACTTCATATTGTTACAAAGATTTTTTTTTATAAAACACCTTTAATGTTTTGTCAATGTTTTTGTTTGTATTTTGAAGTCACGAGAATGTAATGATTGTCTTTATTGTAATTATTGTATGTATGTATGTATGTACTCTAAACTTAATTTCCTGAAACAAGGAAGTTTGATGAAGATCTTTACAAGGTTTATGAATTGAATTGCATGTATAATATGTCATTATGTTATATTTACATCATCCCTTTTACTTAAAGGGCCTAGACTCCATAGTTTTTTAAATCAAATTCTAGCTTCAAATAGAAGTCTCAATCAAGGTATTCAATGATTATTATATTTTGCTTAAACACAATATAATTGGTCCTATGAAATAAGATAACATTTGTGATTCAGTATTCATTCAGTGTGAATTCAGGAGTACTTCATTTGTACGTTTCAGATTGATACTAAGCAGTAAAGTTACTGTTAGTAAGTTTCTTTATTATTATATTCTTGAGTTAAAGCTGGAGTTTAGTCCCTTTATTGATGTACAAATTGTTTTCAGTACATAAGTATGTATAAAAAACCAGAAATTACATTGTTGCCACTGTTTCATGCTCAGAAAATATGGGTATTTGTTAAACTAGTCATTCAGGCAACTATATGCAATGGCCTTTCTATTTTTATGACACGCTTGCTTTGTTAATGACTTCAATGGTTCAATCAAAACAGCTGTTTTTTTTATTTATCAATCAATCAATTGGTATAATAAGTACTTCACAAGCGACTATAAGGTTGTATGTTATGATTTGTAATGATAAAAATAATGTATTGCTATCATGAAAAAAAAGATAAAATCATAAACTTTATTTAAACCTAAACAATTTGTGGAAAAGCTTTAATATTTTTCAATTTAGCCAGTGATGTCCAGTCAGCAACTGGGTTCGAGCTCCATGGCTCCCACCCAGTCATTGAACATTCTTTTTTGATTTAGTTCACAACCTAAATATTCTGACTTGAATTGGATAAGAATCTACTGTCCCTTTTCAGTTTTATGTTTTTAAGAGAAACATGTCCTGAATGAATATTGGTTTATTAATTCCTAATCATTTGAATGTTTGTAAAACTATAGTTTCCATCTTCTCAGTCAAACTAATGATCATGTATACTAGTATTTGTTGGTCAAAAATTAATTAACTTTTTAAGAAAGTTCAAATTTCATTTGTGAAATATCTGCCTGTTAAGTTCAGTTGTAGAATGCAGGAATGCAAGAGGTATTCTTATTTCAAGATTTCATGGTAAATCTAAATGGTGAAGAAGGGTATGTTCTATGTTTATTGGATAATGAGTCTAACTCCGCCTTAAGAGTCTGACTCCGCCTCTTTCACGTTAGTTGTAGTTGGTAGTTTGTTGACTGATTTTTTAGGAAATGTAGGGGTGACACTGGACTTAAAGTCTAAAAATTGAAATTTTGATCTTAAATTTCTATCTCAGTGTGCCTTGTAATATCTCAAAATCCAGCTGACTCATGGTAGAATCACTTCTGCAGCTGTACTGTTTTAGGTATAATTGTGAACAGGCAAAACAGATTGAGGCAACTGAATCATTTTATACACATGGCATTTATTTGACCTTTTATATAGCATTTTGACTCTCGAAATCAGTAAAATAAAGCTTCTGACTCTTGAGAATTTGTACTGAATTGTCAAATTTACAATGAAATTAGAGGCAAATTTTGTTGACTCTTCAATTTTTCGTCAGCCAAGGGTCATTTTTGACCCTCAACTTTTGTTATCTGCTGAAACCTGTGTATAACAAATGCTGTTTAAAACAAATTTAAATGATACTCTCATTAATTGATTGACATGCTGGTACCAAAATAACTACTGCGTTAAAAGCCATTGATAGACATTGTCAACAGTCCATTGCTATAAAAATCATTGATTTTCTTTTCATTAACGATGTAATATTATTAGGTTACCTTAATCAGCTTATCATAACACTTAGAGTGTTGTAAATGAGAAAATGTATATGTCCATGTTTATATAGTTGTCATTGATTCATACTTATTCTTCATGCTCTCAGTTAAGTCATGGGAAGTATTTCAATGTTTGGCGCACATTCTGTGTAGTTTGCAAAGTTACTGGGTTACTGGACTCAGAGTTGGGGTATTTAATGTTGGGTTCCGTGCTTGGCAAACTTTGAGGTGTGTCAAGTTTGTCCAGCAGGTAAAGGTCTCAACTGAAGTTAAGTTCCATAGATCTGATTCTATTGTCAGGTGAATGCTCCCAGTAGCTCCCTAGTTAAAGCTTCAGTGAATTTACTGTTGGTTGTTACACTTTAAAAACACCAATATGTTGAAGAAGTGAGACTTATAAAGAAGGAAGAGAATTGAAGTAGAACTAATTCAAGTTAAATTTTTAAGCATGGTTAAAAGTTACCTGGAATGTTGCAGAACCTCCACTTTTTCGCAGGTCATTTTTTCCGCAGCGCCAAGGTTAAGATTTCAGTGTTTTTTTGTTCCAACTTTCATCCATGTTCAAGGAAATCAGACGCCTGTTTAATAGATTTGAAGTGTGTATTTACCGGTTAAAAACTATTTGTCCAAAAATTGTTCTGATAGGTTTGCTTCAAGAATGCTTCCTGGAAATAAAATGGTATGGTGTCAGACTAGGTGTAAAGGGTTTGGCCTGAAATTTCTCTATTTTCAGACTTATGACCTCCAGGTGGGCGGGCTAGTGTAAGGTCACTGAAACTTCCCATAATTCTTCATCATTATGTAGATTAATGTTCACTTTGCTATTGTTTATTGCAATGTTAAAACAGTTTATTTTATATTATGTATTTCATGTAGTGTTATTTTGTGTATAAATCATTGTTTTAGAACTATGTATGTATGGTCGTGTTAGCTACATAATATTATTTTTTATTTTTAAGCTTCTGTGATTAAACATGGTATTGTAGTTATAGGTTGTTGTTTTTTTTGACACCCTGATAAATATGAATCTTTTCTGGGCTCTGTCCAGGAACCTGTGGTCTTCTTGACTTTTGTCCTCTCTTCATCTGTTAAAAACCAAGAGTTACCTCTCTTCTTCTGTTAAAAACCAAGAGTTACCTCTATTCATCTGTTAAAAACCAAGAGTTACCTCTCTTCTTCTGTTAAAAACCAAGAGTTACCTCTCTTCATCTTTTAGAAACCAAGAGTTACCTCTCTTCATTTGTTAAAAACCAAGAGTTACCTCTCTTCATCTGTTAAATCGAGAGTTACCTCTCTTCATTTGTTAAAAACCAAGAGCTACGTTTCCACTATATTGCTTTGTATTCTTCGGGTCATATCAGGAATGAGAACTCTGGACAGAGATAAACTGAAGTTATCTTTTCTTTCTTTTCAAGTAAGTTTAGCAAAAGAAGAATGGTAACTCTTTGTAGAGATAATTTGCATACAAATATCCAGAGTTATTTTCCGTTCACTTTCATGTAAATTTGGAGCGCATCAAATATTTATCCATATAGGTTTGTATTAATGATTACACACAGACAAGCATGTACTTCTACATGATGCACTATTGTTTAGAGGTGAATTGGGTTCCACTCATTTGCCTATCAAATTAATGGAATTTTTTAATGTCAGACTGTCTTCCTAACCAGGACTCCTGAGTTATTAACTGGCACTAAATTGTTTCTACAGATACACAAAAGTAAACAAACTGACAACTTTCCCATTTGAAGTGTTTGTCCATTTTGTGGACATGTCATTGCACTTCTAGTCCTAACTTTAACCATCCTTTTTTTGTAAAGCAAAAATTTTAATTCTAAAATTTCTGGGATTTGTTATTAAATTTAAATGACTGACGTCTATTCTTTTGTGAATATTAAAAAAAAGATATGTGTGAAAAGCAATGCCTGGTGTTTGAAGATGAATCACAGAATGAAGTGGTCAGTGCAAGAAGGTACATATCACCTGCTTTGTCTAACGGAGACTCCCTCAATACTAATACATGTGCAGATTTTTGGTCCAATATATTGGAACTTTAATGAGACTACGTCAATGTTAAAACCAATGTTTGGTCCCAAAGTCGCCTTAATATCTATGTTTTACAGTTTTCATTACCAGTTGTGTGGCAATGTATTCTGTCGAATAAATCAACATCACTATGTCATCGAATTGCAATACTCAGCAGTTTTATTATTGGCCAAAAATAAACACAAAGATGAATCGTGGGACTATGTACAAATAATGAATATACGGGTCTAATTGCTGGTGTCATCTAGTAGAAATCATTGAGTTACCATTTCTGAAATGTAGAAATCACTGGTCAGCAATTTAATACACAATAAAGCCTCACTTTGCAACTTTTCTGACCGGTTTACAATGTTACGTCCACATTTCACATTGAATAACTAGATCTTCGCTGTATTAAGTGTCTATCGACCAAGGACTTGCATGGTAACGGAATCAAATATCAATGAAAACGAAAGTCCAAAAATAACCATATTATACATGCATGTGTTTAGTCACGATAATGTGAAAAAGTAGACCACATGGTAGAAGAAATACGTCTGCCCCAGAAGCTAAGTATTATTACTTTACTGAGTAATTATCGTTGCTTTGACTAAAAAATTCTGAGCTTTCGGCCGATCCCTGAATGTATATGTAGAACGAGTTAATTACATATTCACGTATCGAAAATGTTTTCATATTCAGGTACTGAAGCGCTTGTATATGCATGCATTCAAGTGCTTTGAAAATTGTTTGACTCATTGTAAAATATCTGCTTCTTACCTTTCCGTATTTGCGTGGATATCTTCGCCTGTACCCCCCTCTTATTCCTCCTATACCACCACAGCCGTAAGGTCCACAGCCTCCCATTCCTCCTCCAATCATGCCACCGTATCCGCCATTAGAGCCATAACCTCCGACCCCTCCAAATCCACCATTTCTAAAACCACCGTTGTTTCCTGAATGATAAAAAGATATGGGTTAACAGTCAGCTGTTATTAACGGCAGCCCCCTGCGAACAACGGTAACTATTCAACGTACAGCCATTGATATTGTAGACTAAAAGTTATTTTGTTCGGACATCATAAGCACTCTCATGAGACAATTCAATCCTCATCCCTCAATTATCTCTTTTCACGGTTCAGTAAATATATTGTATACGTAAGAGAGATAGCTCCGTTCTTGATGCTGTATTAAGGTACCCTTGTCATGGACCCGTTACCTATATGCATTCTAAGACTCGCCGGGAACCTGTTCAGGAAGTAATTAGAGAGTTCGACAGTAACGTAAAAGGTGTTCCGAATAGACCTCACCTCCAAAACCGCCATTAAATCCACCGTTGAATCCACCATTATAGCCACCGTTAAATCCACCGTTATACCCGCCATTGAAACCACCGTTCATCCTTCCACCTATAAATAAGATATCAGACATTCTGAAGAATCTTGTTGCGCAAAAAAATCGGGGTTTACGCATGTTTTCAGCTGTATATCAGTTATATATAGTTCTGGCAAGCAGATGACTTAACCAGTGTTCCTGGATTTTATACTAGTACTAACGTTATTCTCTGCCCACGAATCACTCGAATTAGTGTTAGAGGGTGAATGGTCTTTGACTTTGTCGAAAGTAAAAATGTTTTAATCCGTCATTTCGCCAGGACCAAAATAAACAGGGATAAAACTACCGGAAGCAAGTTCGAAGTACGTTGCCCATGCTTACTGCCGTCGAATCTAATAGGCCGTGAACGGACAGAGTGTCATTTATGCATTAAAACCTCGATATTGAAACCGCCTTCGGGACCCACAATATTGTTCGTAATAATTAGGAGGTGTCATTATTAGGTTAAGTTATGTCGGGGTTATTGAAGCAGTAGTAGTCGTTATTACAAGGTGGTCGTAATATCGAGATAGCCGCTACTTGTGGTTTTACAGCACTTCATACTGCATACTTCGTCTTTTATCTGACTCACATATACATTGTATATATATTTATAAATTATCACGGTCTGGTACATGTATATGACTTACCTCCGAACCCCCCATGATATCTCTTCCAGTTGTCTGCAGCCGCTATGGCCAGCAATACTGTTAGGAAAAATGCAACAAACGTCTTCATCTAAAAATGAACACATCGTTACTCATAAATACATATTACAATAACTTTTGTTAACCTCGTTTGTGTTTGATGTAACATCAACATTTTAGCTCAGTCCGGCACCGAAATTACTAAGCCCGTAACTCTTGGCTACTTACCAATAATGAGCATTTCTTTGCCATTCAGTTGGTAACCTTTTGCATATACACCACATAATTTCTGATAAAGAGATGGGCGACAAATGATTCCCTGGAAATTTATTAAATTGTCATGGACAAACATACACTTGGCCCTAGTATCGAGCCCATGACCTTTCAACCAATAGTCCCGCCAATACAGTTTAAGTCAATGGAGCGCGGCCTGTAAGATCACGTCCGAGGCGTTGACATACAGAAATATACAGCCTTTTTTAAACAATACCAAATTATTATCACTAATACACACAGAAATTATTTTACCATGGAGTATTACGTTCTATAGCCTGTAGTATTCTTGTAGTTAATTTTTTTTGTTGCGTAGTGTTACAGTTTTGTAATATAGAGCAACCTCTCTAAAGCAACATCCTTTGGGAGAAGCAAAATTATGTTGTTGTTGTTGTTGTTGTTGTTGTTGTTGTTGAGAAGCTGTTGCTCTATGGAAGTTAAATCAATAGTTAAATCGTACAGTGGGAAAAAACATGCTGTTGTTGAAGAGATGTTGTTGCTCAAGAAAGTGAATCCTTACACGCGGTATAAGAATTCTTAATTTTTCTGACTATAAATTATACACACTTTTTCTTCTAATTTTCTCAGCATTACTACAATAAACTGTATTCATTATATGATACTCTTGCAGTATGATTATCTGGATATCTTTAAGAAACGCATTTAACAAAAAAAAGCTACCGGAAGTTCTTGAAGAATGAAAACGAGGCTATAAAGGAAGTTTTACGATACTGATTTTAGCGCCTGGAAGTTGCAGAATTCCAACTTTCTGCACAAGATAAACTTTATTTGTCGTCAACAAATGAACAAAGCCGATAGCATAAACTCAAAACAAGCTAGTATGATCAATGATACACAGTCACATCCTGTTTATTACATTAAACAACTGCTCATAACAATAGTGGATGTGTTTTAAAAGTTTTCAAATCAAATGTTTTTAGATATACATTTGTATAACGAACAGCATGATCCGAAAGATTCGTTTGTCTAACATAATTAGTATAATTTGCAAAGTATAAAATAAGTCTATCGGTAATCAATTTAGGTCCGTGAATATTTAATTGTATAATAATATTCATAATAATGAATCTGTAATAGTGTATTGTATATCGTCTACGTTTGCTTATTATTTTAATACTGTAATGCTTGATTATCTCCCTTTAAAACTTCAAAACTTTAAAAATCTGTGAGTTGAAAGCATCGAATCGAAACATATTTATAAATTTGTCTTGTGCCATTTGTTAACATAACTTTAGGTTAACAATTTGGATTATTAATACAAATATAAATACAAAACTTTTGCACATTTATACACTTCGAAATAGAAAAAAATATTAATAAAGATGTTTAGAAAACGAACAAGATTGCTATGTATGCCACAATGAATTGTATGCCGCAATAAATATAATATTAAATTCATTTTACCTTTGTGTACAATTCCGTTGAGTTCTAGCAGGACTGGAATGGACGCCTGTTGACTTCCCTTATATACACAAAACCAAAGTGCTGGCCAATCATTTCCTGGCATGTACGCCCATATGTTATGTCCTTGTCAAAACTATCTTGTAAATATATTTGAAAAAAAGTGATTAACCTTGTTCCAGGATTGGCTCTACATGGTCATAATGGTGAACTGGTCGAACAATCAACTATCCTTAATTGGTGAAAACATGTGTTCTAAATGGCTTGTAGGATCGTGCCAGAATTACTAAGTGTCCGCTAAATGACACAGCTAAGTTATTCTGTAAAAAATCGCCGTGTTTCAAATGATACGTTCTCAGACGGAACAGATTCATCCAACTTCGCATATTTAACTTCGAGCAAATGCATTTTGTCGCATTCTGACATTTTTTTATTTTATTAGCAGAGTTAAGGAGCACTTGTGGATAGAGTCCATCAAACGGGCGAATAGGCCGCAATCGTGGTCCAGTGGTTAGTGCGCTGGACTTGTAACCCGGCGATTAGGGTTCAAATCCCCGATCGCGGCAGGTCTTACTCTTCTATGAAAATTTGACGAAAATGTCGATTTTCCTCCAAATGTGGAGAAGTTGCCAGCTCCTTGTGGGAGGGTAAGTTAATACCAGTTCGTATACAGTCCAGAAAAATTAGTTAAATGAACCATTCGCCGTATATAACTGAAAAATTGTAGAAAAATGGCGTTAAACCCAGTGAAAAACTGAAATGAAAAGTTTTGATTGAAATAATAACGGCTACTTCGTATTTCAAGAGATAATGAAGCCGAAATTCTATATTTGTTAAATTTGGTACGATGGTTAATTATACACTGGTGTATTTATTAATTTTTCAGTAATTTCTGGACGTATGCTATTAAAAATGTATGCGAATCTCAATAAAAAAATCTCGTTCAGTGTAGGTCAATATTTTTGGAGCGTAACTTTTTTTAATCAGCGTGAGTATCACAAACAAATGTACTTCGAATATCAGCCGTATATTTCTGCGCCATTGTTTTTGTTTTTTGCATTGACCCTACGGCATTATAGTGAAAAAAACTTCATCTTTTGTAAGATGTGTATAATTTATTTTCATTGATAAAGTGATCAATTACATTGTTGATTGGTCCAAATATCATGTTCAGGTCAAAAGTAATTAGTAGTCTGTTAGTAGAATCGCATGTTTGACAAACACCATAAAAAATGTACATCTGTTTTATGACTTGGGTCAAGTCGTGACCTCGCAGTGTTTGGTAAACGGCCAATTAGAGGAAGGCAACAAAAATACTAAATAAAAAATATGTCAAAGATATTTTTTTATCTTTCGGTAGGGCAAGCCTTTATCTCTGTTAAATGTGATACTTGCTTTCGTATTTTTTTATCTCTATCGCGTCGTGGTGATATATGTACTAGTTAAATAATGTGTACTACATTATAATAAAATAGCATTAATGATTTTAACTGTTCGTTTACTTGTATCTATCGCAAAGTATTCAGAGTGATTTAGAGCGCACTGTTTTGTAAACAATTAGCAAACTCCCGTAACTTCTTATACAAGGGACCAGAAATTTGAAAAAATAATGTTCGTAACACAGAACATGTTTGAATTACTTCATAATTTAGTCACATGTAATAAAGAGTCTGGTTATTTTTGTTGAAATAATGGACTAAGTAAATGATCATGAATGACGATATAATTTAGGAGAAACTCAATTACTTTAGATCAGTTAAACTTACAGCGTAAGCGTGGCCACTTGTGAAATACGGCCACTCCTAAAAGCATTAACAAGCCATAAATGACCGTATGAGGTTATTTGTAAATATAAGCCATGTTTTTTTTCTCTCACGTTCGTGGTTTTTGACTGTAAATTTAACCGTGCGTGTTTTTTAGTTATTTTAAGTCCAGTTCATGAAATAAAGAGACTGATTCCCAAGAAATATCAATTACGTTTTCAGTTTTCACACTTACATCGAGCCTGTATGAGCGGATTTAAATTAAAGAAGTAGAATACAGTAGTAGATGTTTAGGTGGTAATCTGTGTGCGTGCATGCGTGCGTGTGTGCATGTTAATTACATGTAAAAGAATCGCGAAAATAATGTGTGTGTGTGTGTGTGTGTGTGTGTGTGTGTGTGTGTGTGTGTGTGAGTATTTCCGAAATTTACTCCAAGCAGCATGCTGATGTGCATTAGGAGAAAACGTGGAACAAAAGACTTTCTCTTTATTAAAACGGTGAGGCTTCATTTTGGACTATAAAAAGTGCTATCTTAACAAAAATATGTCTATGAAACGACTCACGGAATCTTAGCTTTATAGAGTTCATTTGTTTGTTTCACCTTTTTCATATCTCAAGTGGAATTTGTTACTGCATGAAAAAGTTGTATTATCTACTTAAATAAAACATCCCGAAAATATTTGTGTCAAAAATGAAGAAAAAGGTGATAAGTACAAGTGCAACAAAGTTCATTTTAATGCCCACGAAAAAATACAATATGCAACAAATATATGTATATATATGTATATATCGTAACGATTAACAGAGAAACAAACTGCTTTTTTAAGCATTTGTACAAAATCAGATCTTTTCTTCTACTTATGGCGCACTGAGCACTGTAAATTGCATGTATGCTGATATAGTCATATAACATGTAAATATTTACAATTCCGACACACAGTTCTGAAAGTATAGTGATGCAAAGAATTATCACAACAAGAACTATTTTGTATATCGGCGCATGAATATATGTGTCAATTATGTCACGTGATCACTACTTCTTACTGAGTCCGTGTTTCTTGAAATGCACCATTCTATGACGAATCATGTTCCCTGATTGTGTGAAAGTCTTCTTGCAAATATCACATGCGTATGGCTTTTCCCCGGTGTGGACTCTCACGTGTTTCCGGTAGGTACTGTAGTCCCCAAATGCGCGTGAACAGAAATCACAATTATACGGCCGCTCCCCGGTGTGTGTGCGGATATGAGTCCTCAGAGTTGACTTCTGGGTAAAAGTTTTCTTGCACTGTGTACACTGGTGTGGACGTTCACCGCGGTGTTGTCGCATGTGCACGCGAAGGCTCGCTTTCGTTTGGAAACACTTGTTACATAACTCACATCGTAATTCCATGGTTTGTTTCGGAAAAGCAGACGATGCACTCATTGCCAGAAACTGGCCTGGTGTATACCATTTCATTGGAGGATGGTCAAAGTATTGCTGACTTGGTGGATTAGGCATTGCATGATATTGCTCCGAATCCGGTGAAAATATCTGGTGAGTCGTTGGATATTTATAACTTTGTACATTAGCTAATGATTTTTCAGAATATTCCAATGAATTCTGGGGAATTGATCCGGACTGGCTATTTTGGTCCAATGAATCTAATACGTCCTCGATAATGTCAGAGAAGTTCGAATCACAGAAAATTTCGTCGGATTCATCAGAGCAGTTCATGACATCAGTCAATTCTTGAAAAGTGGAAATATCCGAAAAACTAAAATATCCGACATCTTGTTCTTCTGACATAACATTAGCAGCTACATTGTCTGTTACTTTGATCGTAGGAAGTCTCAGTTGACCAAGCGGCGAAGGTTTATTGGGGGGAATGTTGGATTGTTCTAGCAGACGACATGATGAACTTGCCATTTCCGGTGTTTTCATCTGACATGAATGTCTCTCACTATCGAATGACTTTGGAACATTGCGAGTAAAGTGGATCCCATCGTTTATATTAATGTCACTATGATGCAAACTGGAGTAAACCGCGCTGCTCAACTGGCAGTCGGAATACGACAATGGCAGAATTTCTATTTCCGGTTTAAGCGAGTCGGTAGTTGGTGACGTCATGGCTGGTATCTGGTTATTAGCCGCTTGTCTTGGAGCGTTTATGTTGTTTGTGTTGTTGTTGGGGACACTGATAGCAATATTGCTTTGTTGGTCACATGTAAGATAGTCACACTCGCTCCTCGAACGCGGCATCGTATGAATCACGTGATCGTAATCAGAGGCTTTCATAGGTTGAAGATATTGTTGCGCCATTACTCCGGAGTTCACACCAGATACAAACATCACTACTAGAAATCTAAAATAAGAGAGAAAGAAATTAAAGCAACAATAAATTGGATTATACAGATAATTAAACTATATAAATCATATGTAATACAGTAATACATATTAAGAGTACATTGCATATGTTTTCGTGCGGACGAACATGACAAATTCTATTCTTGAATAAAAAGTAAATTATACAATGTCGGGCATATGATAAGGCACAATTGAGTCTCAGTAACAGAATAGAATACAGGATCGATAAAATCGTCTTTTACTAATTTTGGGTAAACAAAATATGAGCAGATTTTAAGCATGCTTCCTTTCCTATTTGTATCCAAAAGAAGTACATTTAGACACTTTAAACTTAATAACAAAACGCCGAATCTGTTAATAATTGTCTGTTTTGAAAGAATCATCGAATAAAAACTCTGAAAACCCTGATTTGACGCAAGTTTTTGAGTTAGATAAAAATACTTCCTAGTTATTTTTTTTTAAAAAATCAGACCAAAGAAATAGATATTGTTTGTATATTAACAAATCTTGCTAATGAATGTTGATTTACGTATAAAATACTGTATGATAGATATGAATTTCAAATTAGATACTGTAATGTTCAATCAACTTACAAAATTGATGCAAAAAATTAAATGCAAAAATAAAAGTGTGAAGCCACTTACCAAAAATATCAATTTGGTGATATCTAATCAAAGCCAGAATCGGTATCTGTTAATTCTATGTCTTCTTTGTATGTCTTCTATATATTTTGAATATATTTTATAATTTATAAACTTTAGATATTTAACTTAATTTTCAATTACATATTTTCGCGATTAAATTGTCACAGCCAATCAAATATGAGTATTTTCAAGTGGGCGGAGTAACGCACGAATCTGATTGGATGATTTCAATTTTGTGAATCCATTGTCTCAATCGGATTAGTGTGATAATCTTATTATCATGTTTGACAATGTTTGTAAAACAATTTATCTGAGTAAATAGATTTCTGATTAGTGATAACTAGAAAAATATGCCGGCTTATTTGAAGTATTTCTCAAAAATTTAATTATTACCTTTGAAATGAAATGTATATTTGTTTGGCCATATAACAAAATTGGAACAAAACGATTCCATCAAAATCAATTTACTCATGCTTAGAAAAAATGGTATGCTAGCGTATTTCCCAATTCGTCTCATAATGCTTATCCAAATACATGTATTAAGTAAGATAACGTAACAACAGACATGTTTAAAAATACAGTATGATGTTTTTTTTTAGTTTACATCGATTATTATTGACTTCTTCATAAATTGGTTTTTGTTTTTTATGTCACTCATTGTCACTGGGGTATAGCGCCGTTTTTCAACAATTTTTAGGCGACTGATTCACCTAACCAGTTTTCCTGAACTGTACACTAACCAGTACTAACTTACCCTTCTCCACGTGTGGAAGAAAATCGACGTTTTTGTCATTTTTTTATAGAAGGGTATGACCTGCCGCGACCGGTATTCGAACCTGGATCTCCGGGTTACTACTCCAGCGCACTACATGCTGGACCACGGCCGTGGCTCTTCATAAATTGGCAAAATATTTAAATTTTACCAAAACAATTTGTACATATACATTTGCACAATGATAATGTTAAGATATGACGAATTAATTCATTCACGTATTTTTTAAAACAGCTGTTGTATAAAAGTTTTCGGTTTCTGTGGTAACTTGCATCATTTCTGTTTTTTTTTTTGGCAGATAAAATGTTCTCTCCGAATCTGTTAAGTAAGGAACACATACTTTGAAACAAATCAGCATCAGTTGTAACATCAATCGTACACTCATGTTTTTTTGTGGTTTATAATGTCTTCCAACTTTTGTACCAATTGAATGTAATCTATCTTTCGATTTGATTCGAGTATTACCACAGACCAGGACTTAAGTTTTTTAAGACATGCAAAAAGTACATATTTATGCATACGAACACAATTAGCAAAAATTTTAACAAAGTCATCTTATAGAATTTATTATTATGCTATTTAATTATTTAAAAATATATGTTACGTCAGGGTTTTTAAAATTCCTAATGAGTAGCTCTATCTGAGTGACTCTGGTTACGCGGCTAATTAGAATGAACATTTTTTTAAATAATTAATTTCAAACATATGAAATACAATTAATGATATAAACGCACTTTTTAATGAATATGAAAATATAACACTGTGTAAAAATACATCAACTCAATTGAACTAGATTTGATTTTTAGGAATATTGTAAGCTAATTCTGTTCATAGTCTTTCAAATTTAATTTACCATTATCAGTTTAAGTAAAATGTTCGGGCAATACGCCTGTTTTAAAAAGTGTTTTATTTTTATACCGGCGGGTGTGTAATTTATTTATTCTCTTACAAATGACTGCAGTCTGTTATATTTTGTACAAATATATATTGAATGGCAGATGTGTTCATTTTTTCTCGTCTTGACTATCTCGTTTGTTTCACTTGTAAAAGGGCATACTATGCATAATGCAGTTTTTTAGGATGATGTAACAATAAACGTGTATATGTATTAATGATACGACAGTAATTAATAGGTTTCGACCCAGTTGTCCGGGCCTATTAAATTAAGAAAAAAAGAACACAGGTCTTAAAACAACACAAGACATTCTTATCTGAAGAATGTATACAATTTCAAAATGTGCGAAAAGCCGCTTAGCTATTACAATGTCTACTCAAGGCTAAAAAGATAGACCGAATATTTCTTGTAACAACACCAGGCATATGCTCGGACCGACATAAGTGTGCCACCTTTTTATCTAGCCGACAAAAATGAGAAAAATGAATAACTGAAACAATAAATATTCTAGAAACGTTCTTATGTACTGGATTATTTCGTGTTCTCCTCCACATCTCTAATAAAGATTAGGTCCATAAAAACAATATTGTGTATAAAAAGATGCTCTATCTTAAACCTTGTGGACGAAAATTGTTTCAAATTAAATTGGAAATTGATCTTGATTAGAAACTATTTGTCAAGTTAAAGTTCCATCAACATTTGAAGTAGACATTGACTTAAGTATATAACGTTTAAATGGTACGACATTGAATATGAATTTCATTTTACACTATAAAATATATTATATCGTTAAAAGTATATATATTTTAAACGTTAATAATACGATTCGATATTTTCAAAAATGATTATGAAGTTAGTAATTTAAATCAAATTAAATGCATTGATTTTAAAATGGTGCGAATTGTCACTAAGTTGGGTGTTGGGGCGAGTTATTATAGGACGAATCGTGAGTGGGGACGAATCGTTACTAAAATTTCTATTCAGAGTTATCGTTCGTTATCCCTCACATACATCTCTGCAAACGTCTGAAAAGGGGCTGAAAAGTTGCTCAAAACGTTATCAAGGCTCCTTTAGTTTTTATGTGATACTCAAATGCATGTTTTCCATTGAATGAACACTGGTTGTCATTTTTTTTTTATTTTACGTCTCATGGCTTTAATTAAGCATATGTGGATTATTAGTATCAACAAAATAAAATAATTGATTTATCGTCATGTTTTTTCATTGTGTTCTATGAAACATTCTTATAGCAGTGAGTCAAAAGTATTAATTTTTGAGTTATTTGGTGGTTATCAACAGAAGCAAATAATGTACTTGTGGTATTTTTAATTCACAATCCCAACGTGTACTGCTCCATAAGGAGTTTTTCTGCACACAAGATGGTTCATTCCATCTGGGACCAATGTACATACGTGTATATTGGTCTCAGATTCCATCAAATAGTAATTTATTATCTGTAAATTATATGAGCATACATAATTTACCATTGCTTGGTAAAAGGTCTTAAACAATTAATACAATAATAAAACCAATTAGTAAGGATGGCTTTCCTAATTAAAGATTTATACAGTTTCGCTCCTAAAAGGGCCTTGGTTTATGTCACAGAAATAGGATTGGATACAAAAGGTGCCTGAAATGATGTCTACATGATAATTATAATATTACTCAAGCTAAAATATGCCCAGCATAAATTCAGACAAAATTTTGCTAGTACAGTATGACCTAATTTAGAGGTCAAGTTTTAGCAAATACACCAGGGCATTTTACAAATACCTGACTGACTATCCATCTTGATGAAGACATTATCAACTTACCTTTGTGACCATGCATGGTGAAAACTGGATACAAGTTACTGAGGATAGAGAGTGAACAATGTCAATTGTGCCACATTTTAAAGATCATACCTCAGCATAGGTTAGTTACAATCCTCACTGACATCCAACAACTCTTCATTTGAGAGAAAAAAAAAACTAAGAAATAACTCAGCTTTGATAGTTTAATGATACATTCATTTTTCATATAAAAAATAATTTGCATAATACAATTTAATATCTAGAATTTCATAGTTTGTAATTCTCTTCATGATAGACATGTAGGTTACTTAATTGCATAAAAAATATGTACATTCATAACATCAGCAACAATGAAATGGTCAACATGAACAAATATTAGTAGTCACCGCAACAACAAAAAATACACATAAATCATAAAGTAAGCAAACATAATATCAAAAACATGTTTTACCATACCATGTTCACCTGATACAGTAGAACACAGTTATAGTGAATACTTCATTGTATCAATTTTTACAATATCCATAGTAAATAAATAACTCAGGGTGCATTCTGGGAAAAATCAATATATGGACTTCATTGTATCCAATTCTCCACCATATCAGCGTTCACAGTAACAGTGTTTTACTGTATAAGCAGAGGAATGGTTTATTCATCAAAATCACATCATAAAATCTATGTAATCAAGTTTGTATCCAAGTTTTAAATATGGTATAGTATGAAAGCGAGTGTATGAGTTATCTGCCCTTTGTAGATAAAGAAATTTATATAACAGTCATTTGGTTTCATCACATTCTTTGGGAAGATAAAATAAGCATTTATTTGATATCTTGTATTTTAACAAGCATATAATACAAATAATAATACGAGAATAAACATCATTTCACACTTGGTGTGGGACATACATTACATGTACATGTATACATATACAGGGCATTCATTTGACCCCTAAAACAGCATTTTGACTCTTGAAATCAGTAAAATAAAGCTTCTGACTCTTGAGAATTGGTAGCTAAGGGTCAAATTTACAATAAAATTAGAGGAAATTTTGTTGACCTTTCAAATTTTCATCAGCCAAGGGTCATTTTCGACCCTCAACATTTGATGTCCAGTGAAAGCCCTGATAGATATACACTTAATTTCACACTTGGTGTGGAAAATAAATTGCGCAAACGTATGTATACACAAACATCATATGTACATGAGTTGATAACTGTCATCCCAGTAGCCTATGTAAGTGTATTCTTGCTTAGATATAAATTTGTTACAATATTGTATGAAATACGTTGAACATGGAGAAAAAACTAAAATTCTTCACATCTAGGTGCATTGTGATGAATAAATAGATCAATCAACAGTAATAAATGAATTATGTTGTATAAAATGCTGGTAAGTTATAAATTATGTTGGTGCATTTTCCCCTCAATGTTAGGCCAGAAACAAGAGCTCCACAGAGTGGGGCCAATGCTCGTTTGTTTTACGTAATTCTATTTTAATGAGCCAAACTTCTAAGATAAAAAGGGGTATAACTCCAAAAATGTAGCTTTCAGAATAATGCCCCTTGTCTTGCAACTGTGCCTTGTCATGATAATCAAGTATTCCATGTGTCATGCTGACAACTTCAAAAGTTTTTAGTAATGGGTTACATAACAGTTTTTGCATAACAACAACAACAACAACAACATCAACAACAACAACAACAACAATGATGCCTCAGTGATCATAATAGCTTGACTTTTTCTTTGAAATAGACAAATTAAAATGGTGTATTTAATGTTACTTGACGGACCCTACTTTTTTGGCACACACCTTGGAGTTTCTAACAGCAAAATCTAAAGTACAAAAATATTTGTGGACAAATTATATCTTATGTTCTAACAATGTTATATTGCAAAAAAATTGGACAAAAATTTTTCAAACCACCTTCCTAAATCATTTTGGTCATATAAGCCCAAACATGACTTTTTTCCTGGCCTAATCAGAGTAAAAACCATAAAATGTCTACATGTACATCTTGTAAATGTAGTTTGTCTTCAAAATACCCTAAAAATATGTCATTATTCTGTCAATTCATTTTAAAGAGAATTACAAATACACAAGTGTGTAAAAACGCTCAACATTTTACAGGGTACTGAATACATGTATGACAGATAGACAGTCCAGCATTCCATGTATAGATTTTATGAATCGGTATGTAAGTTGAAGTCATAATACTGATATATGTATCACCATCTATCTTTAAATTAATAAACAACTCATTTATCAATTCATCAAATGTGTTAGACACGTAAACATATATGCATAGAAAAATTTATTTGGCGTATAAATAATAAAAACAATTTTTACATCAACAAGAGAAAAAACAAGGACTTTGTATTAGATAAATACAATATGTACATATTTCCAAATGGTACAAATTCTATTGAATTAACCCTTTGCCTCATAAGCATATTTTGGAATCTTCCAAAGTCAAAGCTAAAGTACAAAACATCAATGCAATTACGAAAATTTCTCTCTTATACCTCTCTGACAGAGTGGAAAACATGGTGGCGAAAGAAGCCATTACTCATTACAAGCAATGGCTTCTTTTGCCACAATGGTTTCAAAAGCTGTCAGCTTCAAATGCATGGAAATGCAATATTATGAGGCAAAGGTTTAAAAGCAGCATTATGTAAAGAAATGATATAAATATACATGCATATTAAAACTAGTATCAAAAAGCCTGTGTACACCAAGATGAAACTACACATAGGTGCTGTATAAAATATGTAACAATATTTGAACAGTAAGAGCACCATCATTGATCCCAATACATGTTGAACTATTCCAATGTACACAGTACAGTAGCCAGTCAGTTTATGTTTCATGGTTCACCTGTAACACAGTGTTACGTTAATAGTTTGTTTTCTGCATTTCTCAATTCTGAATAAATTAAGGCTTTATTAAAGACCTGATACATAAATATTTTGTCACATCCTACAGAATCAACACAAGTTCTTCTCCATGGAAATACTGTTACGTCTTTGGTAAAGATTTCACCAGTTTTGTTTGTTTACCACCAGCTAGGACAATAGTGTTCTTTTTAAACGCATTAATCAATCGCAAAAGTGATTCGAAAGTCTGAAATGTAAAAAAAAAATGTACCATAAATGGAAAATACCACCAAGAATAACAAAGAAATCAAAGATCATAGCCAACCTGAATCAGCTACAATATACAACCATGATCTGTCACATCATTGAGAGTTTCTACAAGTTAAGATATAAATATATTCGAGGAATCTAAACTAGTAGAGTCTAGTATATGACATTGTACATACAACTAAAAAAGTTAAAAATTCTTCAAACGTTTACAAAAAAAACAACATATTTTGTATCACAGCTTATTGCGGTACATTACCTTTTCATTTGGTTTCTCATCTTTGCCGATGGCAAAGTTTCCGTCAGTTTTTTTTCTGATTGGAAGGTTATATATCTTATTCTCATAATATATCTGTAACGTGTATGGCTTATCTCCACCTTGACTGCTTTTTCGTATGAAGTACATTCCATTCTGAAATAAATTTCGATGAAAACTCAAGGTAAAATTAATAACCTAAAGTGCATATCAGTAAACAATATACAAATCCTACAGATATTCAGCTAATTTTGTATACTTGACTTTGTGTCAATCTTCAGTTTTAGACTTACAGGACATTTATTTTTAAGAGAACAAAAGTTGTATTACGAGTTACCAGACAAAATCTGATTTTTTTGGCGCCATTTCAATCAGCAAAATAAAAAATTGCAACCAAAATTGTGGTATTATGAAAATAGTGAATGATTGGAAATGATACAAAACAGTAAATGCATACCCATTGCATGTTGTATACATATAGTTTGCATCTAATCTAATAGAGGGGTAACAGAATAAGGCCAGGCATAAAAATTGATATGTGAAAACAGTGCTCTGGAGTTTAACATTGCCCAATAGCTAGGGTCAGTAGGCGACTTTCCACCTTTACAGTTTTAACCTCTGTAGAACCACCCATCTTCCATAAGCTGGCTGTACAGCTTCCTCAATGTGAAATTAGGCTCCATGTGGGATTCGAACTCACAGCAGAGAGAGGCTAGTGATTACAAGTCAGAGACCATAACCACACAACCACGGAGGTCCCACAAAAAACAGAGCAGGACCAATTTATGAAGACAAAAAAAAAACTGTTACCTCACAATATTGATTCAATAATCTATCTCCTTCCTGTCTGGTCACTGATCCATGATACCATTTTTGTCTTAACAAGTCAGCCTAGAGGTAATATATTCATGAAAATGATAAAAAACAGTAAATAAGAAAAACACTGACATCATGTAGTTTCTGAACACTTGATGGGAGCCTAGAATTCATACTATTACATAAATTAGCTGACTTAAACTAGAGTACATAGCACTGTATTAATCAGCTGACAATAAAAAGAGTACGTAACACTAACATGATTTTAGGGTTGTTAAAAATCATAATCACCACCATAGCTACACTGAGGCACATGCCTCCGTTAAAATCTGGGCAGGTAATGGGAGAAAAATGGCAGGTTAATTATGAAAAGTCCCAATGATAAGATTGCGTCGGTTTAAATAAGGGTCTAGCTACGGCACTGTCATAATGCTTACATTAGAATAATACAACAGCACTTTTTATACCCATGTGTGACAGCAATAATAATTCAACAAGAAACAAACATATCATATCTTACTAGTGGAGTGAAAGGGTTTTGGAGCTTTTTTCAGTATGCATGTAGTTACAATGTACCTTAAAATCTGTACAAACATTTTGTCGATGACAGTGCTTGGATCTCTTCATTGATACATTCTGTGTCAGTTTTATGTCACAGGGGTAAATTAATGTTGTACGTACAGTCAGGGTCATTAGGCAGCTTTCCAGCTTTTAAACATGGAGGAAAACCCCAGACGTATATCTGGGTATAACCACCGACCTTCTGTAAGCTAGCTGGACAACTTACTCACGCGAAATTCGATCCCGGGTAGAATTCGAACTCAAAGCATCAAAGGGCTAGTGATAAATAGTCAGTGACCATAAGCACGTGGCCCTGGAAGCCCCATGTCTTTTGGTACATCCAATTACAAGAGCAGAAATTATCAAGTATTTACCTCTGTGAATTCCTTTGGTACGTTTGGTTGACTAACATTTGTAGATGGTTTTGATGGTATCTTGTGCTGTGTAGGTTCTATAATAATAACATATCATTGAATTATATAAGTATGTATGGATCAACAGATTGAGATAACAATATATAGTTATAATAATATAACATGTAGAGTGCAATTTCTCCAGAGCAACACTCTTTTGAGCAACAACCTCCCTTCAACAACAGCATGATTTTTTCCCACTGTGCAATTTATCTATTAATTTAACATCTCTAAAGCAACAACCTCTAAACAACAATATAATTTTGCTTCTCCCAAAGGGTGTTGCTTTGGTGAGGTTGCACTGTACTTATATATTAACACATATTTTTTTAACAAGCTGTAAAACATAAACGATATTGACAAAACTTTTTTACTCTGGTATGTTTCTGCCTTCATATCAGAAATAAACAACAAATCTCAGTATTTCAATGAATTCCAGCCAACAACTGAAATATTATGATCATATTCACAAGGGTGAAAGTTGAAAATTAAAAAAAAGCTGGAAATCTTAACTATAGTCTCGCAGAAACAAGAAAAATCAGCCAGGTACGGACCTGAGAAAACCGGAGGTTCCAGAAAATTCTAGAAAACTTTTAACCATGTATATAACCAGCATTTGGTATAGTCTAATGATAACTATAGTGTACAAATAAAACATATATACAGATAGACAGTGATAATTGTAAATTGGAAACAAAGCAGAGAACTATTTTTCAGCAACATCTTTATATATGGCAACCATTTCACATAACCAGTTTTCCTGGACTGTATACTAACCAGTACTAACTTACCCTTCCACAAGAAGCCGGCAACTTCTCCACATGTGGAGGAAAATCGACATTTTTGTCAAATTTTCATAGAAGGGTGACCTGCTGTGACCGGGATTTGAACCAGGATCTCCGGGGTACAAGTCCAGCGCACTAACCACTGGTTCAAGGCTGGTCGTAACTGACTATATATAAACAACAGGAAAATCTCACTAACCTTGAGGAAGATCAGGTAAGGTTCTACTTGGTCTGTGATAAGATCCACCTAAATGTGAAAATCACACAATTGTATTAACACATGGTCAAAAAAACAGTAAAAACTCGATAATGAGACCATCTTTGGGACCCAAAAAATCGGTTGTATTAATGAGGTGGTCTCATTATAAATCTGTTGTACTAATGAGGTGGTCTCATTATAAATCTGTTGTATTAATGAGGTGGTCTCATTATAAATCTGTTGTATTAATGAGGTGGTCTCATTATAAATCTGTTGTATTAATGAGGTGGTCTCATTATAAATCTGTTGTATTAATGAGGTGGTCTCATTATAAATCTGTTGTATTAATGAGGTGGTCTCATTATAAATCTGTTGTATTAATGAGGTGGTCTCATTATAAATCTGTTGTACTAATGAGGTGGTCTCATTATAAATCTGTTGTATTAATGAGGTGGTCTCATTATCAAGTTGAATTATAAGAAAATTATTGAAATCTGGTCCAAAAATAAGTGGTTGTTATAACAAAGTGGTCGTAATACTGAGATGATTGTTATTTCAGGAAATACGGTAGCGAAATGTAGCGAATATTTTATTATACATTGATTGGTTTATCATTTTATTACTGTAGATTAAAGTCTTCTTACTGATTTTATACAACATTACCAGGAATCTCTCAGTAAAGTAATATGGTTGTACATCAATACTTTCTATAAAAGGCCTTTGTTACACCTAGCATCTTATAAAACCTTATGTGGGAGCCTGCGAGGTCGAGTTTTTATGGTCTGACTAGATCACTAGCCCCTTGCTACTGTGAGTTCAAATCCCACCCAGGACCAAATTTCACATGTGAGGAAGCTGTTCAACTAGCTTATGGAAGGTCAGTAGTTCTATCCAGTCAAATGCCTACGGTCTTCCTCTACTATCAAAACAGGACTGTCACCAAATAATCCTGCATTGTTAAAAAAAAACATCTGTCATGGCATCAACTTACCATTTGATATTCCAGGTTTTTTGGCTGACAACTCTGTAAATAAACACAATGTAAATATATCAAATGAAATGTGAATTAAATATTACAAGTTAAAAAGCTAAAATACAAATGAGATTTCTTCCGTTCTTACACTCTTAAAATCTCTTATATTCTAACACCCAAATTAATATCTGACACTTTTATCGATAGACAAGGCTAGCAAACAACAGTCATGTTTGGAGTTACTTTACCAAAGAATTAAGTTAGGTAGGTAAAAACATTTTCGTTTCATACCTTTTTCTTAACCTTGTAAAGCACAATTAATCCCCAATTATTTAATTTGGATTTTGCCATAATAAACTGGGGTCGATGCCAAAAAAATAGGGTCTGTTTGGTTACAATAAACACAGCTTCTCTTTTATAGCTTGATAAAAAAATTTGATATTACAAAAAATTAAACAGACATCTGTGACTATAAAAATGTACAATAAAGACACTCACCACTACTTGTATCATGATCAGGGATTTCATATGTCTCTTGTTCTTCAATGACTGGCGCAGCCTAGATATCAAAAATGAGAAGAATATAAAATTACCCAACAGAAAAAGCGTTACCGTCTTATTTTATGAACATATGCTGGAAATAAATCCATAAAAAAACAAGGAGACCATGACCATCACTGCATACCTTAAACACAAATGTGTAAGACGCATATTTTTACGTCAAAATCAGAACCAAAAGATCGGTCATAGGAGTAGAACTCAATTCCATATTTTCTACGACTCAAAAGAATAAAATTGAAACTAATGGTTTTTTCAGTTTTCAAGTATTACCTGTACAAGTACTATCATTGAACAATAAATCATTTAAAGTCATATTGAAATTAAGAACAAAGTGATTACTTCATGTTTTCATTGAAATTTCAAATAAACTTTTGTGATCACATTCATACATAAAATGAAATTGATCTGTTTGAAATGCTTTAATTACCTGTTCACAAAATAACATGACCAAAACACATGTTGTCTGTGGTGTTTCCATAACAACACAAACAGATAACGCATAATAATGTTGCGTAATTACGAAAAGTAGCAAAATAATTTAATTTGCTAAAAAATTTTTAAGGGGCCTCCGCGGTTGTGCGGTTATGGTCTCTTATTTGTAATCACGAGCCCCTTACCCATGTAAGATCAAATCTCAACCAGGACCTAATTTCTCATGTGAGGAAGCTGTCCATCTAGCTTATGGAAGGTTCTAGCCAGGTGTACATCTGGGTGTCTTCTCCCACCTTCAAAGTTGGAAAAGATGCCAAATGACCCCTGGCTGTTGGTGCAATGTTTAACCTCAGTAAAGGAAAAAATAGCATTATACAATTACATACCTTTCTACCAGAGGACATCCCACCTGGAAGTGGCATGGCTTGTCGTCTGGGCTGCATTGACGGAGCTATCTTTGAATTTGCCTAAAATACATTGTCACAAACAATTAGAACTCATAAAAAATGTATGATTTTTTTTCCCTACTTCAGTGCTACAAGCCAAATATATTGAACTACAACATTGCAAAATTCAAGTTAATGTAACAGTCTAAATAAAAACATTTTGACTTTTTGTCTAAGGTTGTTCCCTGAGACCCCCATTATTAACAACATCAAGAGAGGCTTGTTGGTCCTACATACTGCTTACTGAAGAACCTGATGAATTGAGAACTTGGTTAAGAAATGACAATTTGATCACTATTAACAGAGAACCACTTTACAATGCATGAATTATGCACTAAATATCCAAGCTCTAGGCCATGCATGTCTATCCAAGAAGACTTTTAAAGTTTTCTCAAAATAAGCCTATGTAACTTAAGCCCCCCCCCCCAGGTGGGGGCCAATTTTTACCCTAGGAGAATGATTTGAACACTTTCAGCAGAGGAACACAAGACACTACAACAAACTAAATATCTAAGCTCTAGGCCATACAGTTTAGGCCAAAAATATTTTAAAAGGTTTTCCCCATATGACGTACGTAGAACAAGTGACCCCCAATTCACCCCCAAGGAACATCAAATGAACAATCTTGGTAAAAGACGAAAAGACAATGCTTCACACTACTTAGCTCCTGGCCAAAGTTTCGGGCAAAAAAAATATTTAAAGGTTTTCCCCACATAATCTATGTAACACAACTTACACCCTGGGGTGGGTAAATTTTGACCACTGGAATAATTTGAACAGTCTCTTTAAAGGACTACAAAGCAAAGCTTTTCGCCAGATATCTAAGCTCTAGGTCATGCAGTTTTGGTCAAGAAGAATTTTAATGGGTTTTGCAATAAAATCTATGCAAAACGAGTGAACCCTGGGGTGGGGCCAATTTTGATCCTGGGACACCATTTGAACAATCTATGTAGAGGACCTAAAAACAATGCTACCCACCCTACATCTTAGGTCATTTGGTTCTGGCAAAATAATGTTTAAAAATTTTGCTTTTTTAAACAAATGACACTGAGATGGGGGCCAATCTTGATCCAGGGGCATCACTTGTAACAGTTTGATAAAGGAACATCTAAGGATCATTCCTGTGAAGTTTGATTGAAATTGAAACAGTGGCTTCTGAGAATAATTCATTTGAAATAATTGCTGACAACAAACAACAAATGCCACATGACGATGGACAGGGTGATCACTCTAGCTCACCGTGGGCATTTCTTTTTTTGGGTATGATTCCAAACTAAATTATAAGTAACATCTTTTAACTGCCTTGCGCAAATATGACTTCTTAGATACATAAATGATCAAAGGAATATGTCATGCAGATTACAAAAATAAAACATTTCTGAAAAAACATAGTACACAGCTACAATACAGAGCCACAAATAAGCAGGATCATTTGATCAAAGCTATATGCAATTAATATTAACAACATGACAACAGAAATAAAACAACAATAACATCAGCAAGACAAGTTGTCATAGTGATAGATCCTGATTCTAACAAAATGATGATTGTTATTAAATAAATGAAAATTTTCCACAACGAACTGACTCATAAGCCATAGGGTACAAATACATTGTTTTTTGAGATTTTCAAGTGACATTATCTTAACAAAATGTGCCAATACATTACTACAATATTTTGTCACTATGCAACAAGAATAACCTGACTTAAGCCTTTGCCTCATAATACGAGATTTCCCATCATGCATCTGAAGCAGATGACGTCTAAAAACATTATACCAAAAGAAGACATTGCTTGTAATGAGAGTAATGACTTTTTTACCACAATGTTTTCCACTCTGTAAGGGAGAAATTACCCAACTTTCTTAAATAAATTCATGTTTTGTATAAATGTATTATCTTTGAATTTGGAAGAGTCCAAAATATGCTTCTGAGGCAAAGGATTAAAACAAGTAAAAAGTATTAATATTTGCAAAACACAAACATTCAATAGCTATAGGAGCAAAAACTATATCGAACAAAAACTTGTTTGAAAATCATTACACAGGAAGCCAACATCTGATGAGACAAACACGTAATATCAGAGCTGTACTTAATGAGACAAAACAAGCATTCATGTCGTTTTACATGTTCATATATATAGCTAAGTTTACTGTGATATTTATCATTCAATTTAAAACACAGTTACTTGGAAAAATACAAGTATTGTCTACTAAATTTTTCTTCAACAGTCTTTGTTTTCACTGGGTTTAAACGCCATCGTTCAACAAATTTTCAGTTATATGCAGCGGCCCGAACACCCTAACCAGTTTTTCTGGACTATATACTAACCAATACTTGCTTACCCTTCCACAAAGAGCCAGCAAATTCTTCACATGTGGAAGAAAATCAACAATTTTGTCAAGTTTTCATAGAAGGGTATGACCTGCCATGACCAGGATTTAAACCTGGATTGCGGGTTACAAGTCCAGCGCAATAACCACTGAACTACAGTTTCAGCCTTCTGCAGTCTTAACATCACTTATAATGTCAATATATATATGCACACTTGCATATTAATCTTGATTATTATAGGTAAGAAAACGACAAAAAACTAAGACATTTCAGATATTAAGTCATACATCACAATGAAGCACCCCTGATTGGTAATGACTGAACAAAAATAAGATCAAGGTTAAAGCAATCGACCAAGAATAGATAAGGGTATGTACAACCATCCATTTGAGGCTATCTTTGAAGTAGGGCTTGTTTTCACAGATAGGGGAAAGGGCCTTTCTAAAATTTGGGGGAAAATAACGTGTTATTTTTGTAAAAAGGGGAAGGAAACAACTAATGTAAACTGAATTCTGGGTGAAAACAGCATGATTCTAAAGATTTTTCCAGAGGGGAAGATGCTTATAAACGGCCCCTACTATAGATGAAAAAACCTATCTGAAGGGATGGTGTATAATGTGTGGCCATATTAGACCTTAGCATGCCATTATTAAGGGTAAGCACATTCATTGATAACACAAATCAGTATAGAAGCACATATTACTGATGAATAAGCAGTCACAATAACATTAATTATAATACAAGGCCATCCTTAAAAAAATGTTGGGTTTGCAGTTGCCCAACGGACTTACTCTAAAATACCTGCACCAAAAAATTTTTAATTTAATTTTTTTAATTTTGATAAAAAGTTTTTCATTCAGTATTACAGTTTTTCATTGTCAATAAAAACATATAATGTATGTACAGTTTGGGTCACCTGACTGTAAACCAACATGCTTATTTAAGGATGACCTGATATACATATATATATTTTTTTTTAGTACACAGCAGTAAATTCTCAGTTACCGGTGATTCTAATATATGAGCAGTTTCTTCTTCACACATTACCAAATAATTTTCACTGTCCTGTGATTTTAACCAGATATTACTTTTCAATATGGTAGAACTATGTTGATATGTAGAATTATGTAGATATAATGACTTATGTAGTTTTGTACAATTATGCAGGTATGTAAAATTATATATTTATGTAGAATTATGTAGTTATGTAGAATTGTGTAGATGAGTAGAATTATGTAGATATGTAGAATTATGTAGAAATGTGGAATTATGCAGATATGTTATATTAAGTAGATATGTAGAATTATGTAGATATATAAAATTATGTAGATATGCAGAATTGTGTACTTTTGTAGAATTACGTACATATTGTGTAGATGTGTAGAATTATGTATATATTGTGTACATGTGTAGAATTATGTAGATATGCCGAATAATGTGCTAAGAAAGAAAAAAACACTAAATCAGTGATAGGTTACGGTACAGTACCATATTAGTGACAAGTGACAGAACTTAGAATTACGGCTAGAATTTTAACTAGGTTCTCACACAAGATTAGGAGACTTGTAGTAAGAGGAAGTTTAAACTATGACAACATTTATTTGCACCAATAAGAAGCATAGCACACAATACCACTGAGTTACTGAGTTACTGAGTCACTGAGTTACTGAGTCACTGAGTTACTGAGTTACTGAGTCACTGAGTCACTGAGTTACTGAGTCACTGAGTTACTGAGTCACTGAGTTACTGAGTTACTGAGTTTTCTATTCTTTATCTGGAGACATTTTAATTTTTTTCACTGGGTTTAATGCTGGTTTTTTTTCAACAATTTTTCAGTTATATGCGGCGGCTGGTTACCTAACCAGTTTTCCTGGACAGTATACTAACCAGTACTAACATAACTTTCCACAAGGAGCCAGGAACTTCTCCACATATGGAAGAAAATCCACATTTTTGTCATATTATCATAAAAAGGTATGATCTGCTGCATCCGGGATTTGAACCCAGATCACTGGGTTACATGTCCAGTAACTAACCACTGGACCATGATCATGACTAACATTTTAATACATGTAATTAAATATATACTGATGGTAGTTTAGTGTATCTGAGAGCACATATTACAAAGCAAACAATGCAGCTATCCATTTACTGGTAAAACAACATAGGTATTGTCATTCAAGTTTACCTTCTCTAAGAAGCTGTCACCCTCGTCCATTGCTAAATAATTTTCACTGTCCTGATAAAATGACGAAAACATTAGAAACAATCCAACACTAATCAATTGAGCAGATATCTTTTAATCTTAATGGACTGAGATTTTTTTTTCTAAGTCTAGCCTTGAGAACATTTTATATACGTTTTATGTATAAAATCTCACCTGTACTAGAATAAAAAACATCTAAGGAGTGTAAGAATGGAAGAAATTTCACTTTTATTAGATTATAACTGGCTTTATTATCCTGCTTGACTAACGATTTAAAAGTGTTGCCATGAAAAGAAAGCTTGTTTTATAAAGGATAGTTTTGATCCACAAACCAACTTTAGTCACAGGCAATGATTAAATTGTCACATTCAGCCAACACAACATATATTAATGGACAAATCTTGCAAAAAGCACTGTCATTATACCACAAACATTAATATCTTCAAAAAAGCACTGTCATTATACAACAAACATTACTGTCTTAAGCACCGTCTTATGCCACAATATTAATGCCCTCAAAAAGTACTGTCTTTTATGCCACAAACATTTATGTCTTCAAAAAAAGCACTGTCTTTAGGCCACAAACACTTATGTCTTTGAATTTTAATTCAGTCTACCTAAATTTTTAACTAAAATATAATATGAACAAAGGAAATAATATCAGTATAATACATGTATATGATATATGTTGTCTTTGCATTGGAATATTAGCCTAACAAGAAAATGAAATTCAAAACTAAATCTAACAGTAAGGCCAGAAAAAAATAGTTGTGTTTCTGGTTACCTGAATGACCCTTTTTTGGACCAACCCTAAAGTTTTCAACAGCAAAATCCAAATTTTGACTACATGGCATCATTTATAAAATCTTGATAGACAAACGTCTCATAATCATTCCAGTGAAGTTTGATTGAAATTGAGTGTAGTCGGAGATGTCATTTGAAACAATTTTTTTTTTCACTGGGTTTAACGCCGATTTACAATTTTTTAGTTATATACGTTCGCCAGTTCACCTAATCAGTTTTCCTGGGCTATATACTAACCGGAACTAACTTCTCCACATATGGAGGAAAGTTGTCATTTTTACCATATTTTTATAGAAGGGAATGACCTGCCACAAGCGGGATTTGAACCCGGACCGCCCGGTTACAAGTCCATCACACTAACCACTGAACCATGGTCATGGCCAAAACAATTTTTGACGACATCTTACATGATGTAACACAACAGACAGGGTGATCACAACAGCTCACCATGAGTATTTCCTGCTAAGGTGAGTTAAAAATAAAAAAGAAACAATTTTTGACCTATCTACACTGTGGTTTTTGGTCAAGTAACTGGAAACATAACTATTTTTTCTGATCAAAGTCTTCATGCATTATAATACAAAAGTGGATGTCTTTATACGGGAAAAGATGAACACTTTGAAAAATAAAGTAAGTATCATTAGGTGCTAGGTAAAAATACAGAACTCAGAACTATTACATACCTCATCATTGTTCTTCTCCGGCACCTCGTATAATTCCTGGAAATAAAATCAAACCAAAATAAATGACAAATATAGGTAAATAAAAAGATATGCACTGTTTTATGAGTCGAGAGGTTCTCACGAGTGGCATGACAATAAGTGCTAAAGCTAAATTTATTCAAGCACCTCCCTGCTTCCTAAGGTTTACATTACATCAATATACTCCCAAGACTATTCATTTAATGGTAAACCTCAATACAAAGACCACCTGTCCCAAACAAATTGGTCTTAAATTGCTTTCAATATCAAGCTGAAATAGAGAGAAAGACTTGAGCCATCTTGGTAGAGAGCCATCTTGGTAGTGGGCCATCAAAGAAATGGGACATCTTGACCAGACATCAAATAAACAAACCACAAATATGTGGTCATTATTAAAATGTGGTCATAATTTAAAGGTGGTTGCTTATTGAGGTATTACTGTATTTTAGATACAAAATAGTCATAAAATCTACCTTCAAAATAAGTGGTTGATCATCTTTATAAGATCTTCTTTTACTTTAAAGAAGTATAGAAATGTTTACATAACTAAAATCAATAACAGAATACGAACCTCTTAATATCACACGCATGAAATTTCACAAATAAATGTTTATGAATATTTTTTTTCAAATCATCGTACACTTTACCCCCGAGATGCATTTTAATCAGCTAAATGTACACATTGTGATGTAATTCAATATTAATAAGTAGATAAATATGAAAGGAAAAAAGGCCAAGCAGGTTTATAATATCATAAACATGCTACAATAAGAACATGCACAGATGTCTGAGTGTATACCAGGAGAATCAGATAAAAAATGCCGGATCTTTGTTATCTCTATACTTAATTAATTAACACAATGTAATCATGCTGTAAATCCTAAAGAAGCCAATGGATTGTTTCAAAGGTACGTAAATACTTTTCTCACATCAATTATATATTATCAGACTTTAAAATACTAAGTCAATTTTTCCTACCATGTGAAGCTATATGTTTTTTTTTATGCTTGCCAACAGCATAGCAATCTTGTCTGTATCCCTGATCTTTATATATTTATATCAGTGACCTTTCTAGACAATTAAAACCCATATATGCCAATTGTCAAGTGTTTTTTTTACCGGGCATTAATGTCACACAAACAGCCAGGGTCACTCTGTGACATTTCTAGCCTTAACAAAAGTGGAAGACCCAGGACGTACTCTTGGGCAGATCCATCAACCTTCCATATGTAGTCATATGTATACTTACATGCTATAAAACATTTGACTGATGCAAATTAATTGATAAAAAAATACATAGAATTTCCCTGCGGGCAAAATTTTTGTGGAAAATTTGTTTAAATCATGGTCTTGTTGAATTAACAATGTAACCATTGATTTAAAAAATTTAATAATGTGAATTTCATGTAGTTAGTGCAGTTAGAGTTAACCTGCCTGCCGCCCTTTAACACATCAATCACAAATAAACAGCTGTCAATGTATGAGGAAAATTCTTTATGAATGAGTGTACAGTAACTTAAAAAATTTGCCAAAAGAAGAGCTCCACAGTGTGGCGCCAATGCTCATCTGTTTTACTACATCTTTCTATTTAATAAGCAATTTTGACCAAAGTTCTAATTTAAAAAGGGGCATAACTCCAAACATATAGCCTTCAGAATAATGCCCCTTGTCCTGCAACTGTGCCTTGACATGATAATCAAGTCTTCCAAGGGTCATGTTGATATCTTTAAAAGTGACCGAGTAATAGGCATTTAAGTTCTTGCACAACGACAATGACAGTGATGACGACGATGCAGCAATCATAATAGCTCAACTTTTTCATCAAAACGGACGAGCTAATAAAAAGGTTCCATCACGTGATAGATGTTTTATCTATGTAATACGTAACATACAGCATTCTGTTGAGGTATTTCTGGTAGTGGAATTCTGGGATGAGAAGGATGTTTTGAAGTCTTTGGTTGACTGTCGGTGTCATCAACAACCTCGTACGTCTCTTCCTATAACAAATACAGTGAAAAAAAAGATTCCTAGAAAAAAATCACATAACACATGCAGACAAATCCAATCTTCCCCCCAAAAATATGACCTTCACCTTTACCAAAACCCACAAACTCAAAACCACCCAACACACAGAAACAACCAAAAAATGGGGGACATGACACACTCTCCCTAAAAGGTACTGCCTTGAAATGGTTTGCAACAAATTTCTACTTTATATAAAAAAGTTGCAAAGTATGCGAGTACATCATTCCACATGTAAACATGCAAAGAAACATGTTGAACAAGCAATTTCATACATTATCAGCAAGGCCAACCGTAAAAATTGTTGGTTTTCTAGTTACTTGACTAACTTGTAGAAAAATCCCCTGACCCCACCTGCTGGAAATATGCTGATTATGTATATATAAACATTAAACTGAACTCATGTAGTTGATAGATGGCCTTTAAAGGCAGAAAAACTACAGAAAACCAGTTAGAGAAGTGATTGAGTGTATATGTCACAAAATAAGAAATCGTAACCATGCAACTAGGAGATTATTGTAAAACATGACAACATTCCTCAGCCAGTGTATGACCTACACATCATAACAATAACACTACCTGTACGACTGGTTCTGGTTTCCTGTGTGGTATGCTTCCTGGTACCGGAGGGTTTTTTGATGTCCTTGATGCCTGCAATAGAAAATGTATACCATTGTAACTAATTACGTAGAAATATGAGATGACACACATTCACATATCACAGGGAATCATGATTTAAAACTTATGCATTGAATTTAAAAGGTTTTCCTTCTTTCTCATTATTGGTGGGTAAGGTGGTCAATCAGTTGGCAGTTAGTTGGACGGTAGGATACAAAAGGGTCTAGTGTACTCAGGTCTTGTGTACAACCTACACATATTGTATTACATATTGTATCACCTGTGTGTTGGTTCCCGGCAGGGAAGGTGGTTTTCTTTGACCGATTGGTGGAGGACGAGCTTGCATCACTGGTTTATCAGGGTCTTCGTACTCTTCCTATAACATGTATATGTCACATTATATACATTCAGTCAATTAAAAACCATCCTAACATCAAAATGTAAATACTGTTCAGGAAGATTTAAAATCAATGAACTGTTACTTAGACTAGAACAAACAGGACAGCTTCCTCACATGTAAACTTTGTTTAGTCCAGGGTGTGAGCCAAACTCTTAGCGGTGAGGGGCTACTGATTTCTAGTCAGAGACCCTAACCACTTGTCAACAAGGCCGTAAAATAAGCTCTTAATTCGTAATGAAAATCTTCTTTCTCCTTTTAAACCAAGAGCACAATGAGAACAATTAAAACATAATGAAGAGAGGAGATATACAGAGAAAAACTAAAAAGCGAGGTTTTACCTCTGGTTCTACGGGTGGTGCTTGTGTACGTCTATGTAATGGTACAGAGGACACAGGTGGTGGTTGTGGATGTACATCAGGCTCTTCATATTCCTTAAGTATTAAAATAAAACATGTTCAGTTACAACTATATGTGAGTAAACAATAAATTCAAACTACCCTTTTTTCTATTTATATCATCCTCACTTCTTTTTCTTGAAAACATAGAAACCGTGATTTAAATCGATAAGAAAAGAATTTCCAGAAAAAAAAACTTGTACAAAAATTCCCAACTTCCTCAAAATCTATCAACACAAATCCTATCCTAACACCAAAACCAACCATCATCTGTTTTACATCATTCTATTTCATAATAAATTTTGACCAAATTTCTAACTTAAAAAGGGGCATAACTCCAAAAATGCAGCTTTCAGAATAATGCCATTGTCTGAGCCTTGTTATGTTAATAAGATATTCCAAGTGTTGTGTTGATATCGTTAAAATTGTTTGGGTAATGGGCGACTTTAAAGTTTCTGCAATGACAATGATGACAGCGACAACAAAGCCAAAGTGATCATTGTAGCTCGACTTTTTTTTCGAAAGAGACAGGCTTAAAATGGACGACAAAACACAGTCAAAGTAGACCCATATTCCATTTAAACGTGCGATACATTACAAAAACTATTCCTACTGTTCTACTGTGAAAAATTGCTGTAGATCTTCTAGATAAGATATAAAAATGCTGTGAACATAGATACTAACACCATAAATACATACCTCCTGATCATCAGGAATGATGGCTGGAGCTTTTTGTCTAAATGATGGAACGGATGATATTGGAGGGGGTAATGGCCGCCGTGATTGTGCCTGATTATCAGGTTCTTCATAATCCTGCAACAAAATAAATAGTAAACAGTGTAGAATAAAACCAAGGCAAATGACAGAAACATCAGAAGAAAATTACAGCTCTATGTAAACTGTTTGTTTGTGTCATCCCTGGTACTGATGAGCATGACGTATGGTATTTCATTTCATTTCTGTATATATATGTATGTGTCATTTATTATTGTTCAAACCTGTGAACAAAGGCCACCTTTGGGAAAGATAAAATATGGTCTTAATTACAGAAGGCCTTTATTATGAGGTCAGTTTGCTCTAAATAATCACTGATGGTTTTTCAAAGAATGGCTTTTTTCACAGGGTGGTCTTTATTTGAAGGTCAAACACAGGTTTTATTATTTATGATTTAACAAGAATTTAATCGTTTTCATACTTCTTCATCAACATTGTTAGCTGTTGGAAGGACTCTCGTAATTGCTTGCGGTGACCTTGCTGGAAGTGAAGGTCCAGTTCCCGCTCTACCTGGAAGTGCAGGTCCGGTACCCGGTCGTGAAGGTAGAGTTGGTATGGAACCTGGCGCCAGAGGAAGCACTCTTTGACCAATGGGCATAATCTTCTTTCTATCATTGTCTGATGGAGGAGTTGGTAACGGACCACCATGAAAGTTCTGAATATGAACAGTCTTATCAGGGTCTTCATAATCCTACAAAGAAACAATGACACAGTATTACTTAAAATATAACACGTGGAAATACAAACAGGATACAAACAAAGAGTGGCCTTAAAGGTAGAGTGGTTATGGTTGCTGACTAGTAATGATTACCAACTCTACTGCTGTGATTTTGAATCCCACCCACGACCAAAATTCACGAGCGAGGAAGCTGCCCAGCTGGTTTACAGGTTGGTTGTTCTGCCCAGGGTGTATGCTTAGGGTCTCCCTCCAACATTAAAGTTGGAAAAGTCACCAAATGACCTTAGCTGTTGAAGATAATTTAAACCTCAGGGAAAAAAATAAAGAAATATTGTAAATCAAACCAAAATTTAAACAGAATCCCTAAAAATATAGGAAAGACTTTATGTTATCTTTATCTTAATATAAAACTTCAGAAGTCAGAATCAGGGAAGGGTCTAAGAATGACGGATTATACAATTACACTGCATGGTTTATGAGACAGAATTTGTGTTGCTCATAATGTATTTAGTAATTTTAGTTATACACGTATATTACGAATGTACGTACAACAATATCTTTTATACATACTTGTTACATATCAAAGTTCTTTAAATGTATAACAGGTCACAATCAGTATGACGTTTTTTGGACTATCTATATATAATTCAAAGATTTGATTTCATTCTTAAATATACATACTTACTAAAACTTCTAACGCCCCACCCCCAGCTCTTATTTTCAAATAACTGAAGCATTGACAACATTGGGAAAGAAACAAGATTTGCAAATATAGCAAACCAAACATTGATGAAGCATAATTATATGATTCATGACACAAAGATGTTGGATACATGCCTCAACCTAAATGTGTAAAATTTCAACACAACTATTTCAAATTAAAAAAAATTCAACATGGAACTACGGGGAGGGGGGGAGGCGATTGCATTTGAATGTATGCATAGTGTATATATTGAATGCATTTATATTTTTTTCATGTCCAATTCATAATATGTTGAAGATAAATTATTCAAAAGTAAAACCTCTCCATCGTCCTGGTTAAAGGCAGGTATCGGTTGTGGTGGTCGTTTAGGGACTTGCGGTACCTGTGGCTCCGAGCTGACGGGATTGTCTGGATCTTCATAAAATTCTTCCTATGATTACAAGGGTTATATCATTATATCTGGTGATCTCTATATTGATGGAACAATTCTAACAGATTCAAAAATCATTGTATTGATGTAAATAAAGACTTATTCTAAGGCCGCGGCCATGGTCTAATGGTTAGAGTGCTGGACTTGTAACCCGCAGATCCGGGTTTGAATCCCGGTCACGGCAGGTTATACCCTTCTATGAATATTCGACAGAAAATGTCAATTTTCCTCCATATGTGGAGAAGTTGCCCACTCCTTGTGGAATAGTAAGTTAGTACTGATTAGTATACAATCCAGGAAAACTGGTAAGGTGAACCGGTCGCCGCATATAACCGAAAAATTGTTGAAAAACTGAATTAAACCCCAATGAAATAAGTCACATAAAAACAAAGGACTTATTCTAGCATGATCCACAGTATTGCTTTTATAAACATTTATTGTATAATAAAACATAGCTAGCAGTCCCATTTTACCTATCATTTGAGATTGATAAGTATATAAATGACAAGACGTACTATAGAATCATGTGGTAGTATTACCATAGATAGATCAGTATATAAGATAAGATTTACTAAATCATGTGGTTGTATTACCATAGATAGATCAGTATATAAGATAACACTTACTAAATCATGTGGATGTATTACCACAGATAGATCAGTATATAAAATAAGACTTACTAAATCATGTGATGGTATTTTTGGAGATGGTTGATGCTGAGGGAAGCTCATACCAGGTCGAGATGGAGCCATATCTTGAAAACCTCTACCTGAATGATACAATAATATACAGTAAATATATAACATAAATATATCCAAAAAATATTCACCATAATTACTAGGAAGTACGTGCATAGTGATTTATACAGATGTAACCTGTACTGTGCTTTATAGCAAACTGCCAGTTTTATTTATATACAATTTCAGAATTCAGGAATGATTTTGTATAAAGAGTTGTAAGTCAATATAAATTTTGCCCACTGGCCAATAATTTCACATCAGTCTATTTCGATTAAGGACATGAATGTGACGGACCATTACTCTAAATAAATAAATAAATAAATAAATAAATAAATAAATAAACGAACGAACGAACGAACGAACGAACGAACGAACGAACGAACGAACGAACGAACGAACGAACGAACGAACGAACGAACGAACGAATGAACGAATGAACGAACAAACAAACAAACAAATAAATAAATAAATAAATAAAATGTATAAACAGAGAATTCATACAATGCAGAATGTACAGTGTTAATAAGGTCTTTCGAATTTCTATTAAAGTGACCAACCCTGATATTACTTACTTGGTCTGGGTGGTGCAATAGGTTGACTGGTATCAACTGGCGTTTCATAACTTTCCTCACTTGATGCTGAAAATTATAAAAAATAGGGCTGTTTAATACTGTATCCCAAATTTTGTTTCATACAAAGAGGGAAGGATAAGGGTAATAGAGTGTTATACAAAATGTAGCAGTTTAATGTAGCATGCTGTTATTGCATTTTAATGAGATACAACCAAACAAAAATAAATGCATGTACATGTATTTGGATGTGCTGCATTAAAACGTTGATAAATAAAATCCATGGTCTTAACTGGGGATTGAACTCAGGACCTCTAGCACTGTAGGAAGATACTCAACACTGTCACTAAAGAGTAAGCACCTCAGCAAGGTTGTTGAAAGTGGCCCATACTCCTACAATCACTATACAACAAACACATGATACACAGTCTGTCAGACTGATTCACAAGTAAAGTTGACTTGAATTGGCCAGAACTCTCTTGCCCAAACACTCCAGTCCACTAAAACTCAATTTCAAGTCCAAATTATACTCTCTAAATGTTCTATATACAGTCAAACATATGTTTGCGGCCACCTCCAAATAAAGACTGCCCTGTGAATAAAGGCCATTCTTTGAAAAAACATTATTGATTATTTAGCATACACTGACCTCTGAATAAGGGCCATCTGTCAATAAAGGCCACATTTTTTCTTTCCCAAGGGTGGCCTTTGTTCACAGGTTTGACTGTAGTTCAACTCCTGTTAGTTTGAACATACCAGCTTCTCTTGAAGTTCTTATGTTAATCCTTGATCAATAATGCATGGTATTTCACACCTCTACGACAAGAACTAATTAGACTGGAACTCCGTTTTAACATCTTTAAAAAATTATGTTTGCTGTTACATGGCTGACTCATAAAATTTGCCTCAACTCAATTTTTATTAACCCTCCCAGTAAAAAAAACTAAATTTCTTACTCTTTCATTATTAATAATTGCTTCCAAGACAAAAATCCCTACACACTGAAAAAATGTTGGGTCGTATTACAGTAAACAATTTGTTAAAGATGGCCCCAGTGAGTCAATGAGAGTCTACTTTATATGAAGTGAGACATTGTGACATTGTCACTGGGGTTTTACCTCGTTTTTTTTCAATAATTTCCCAGTTATATATGGCAACCGGTTCACCTAACCAGTTTTCCTGGACTTTATACCAACAAGTACTAACTTAACCCTCCACAAGGAGCCGACAACTTCTCCACATATGGAGGAAAACCGACATTTTTGTCAAATTTTCAGATAAATTTAAATTTTTTTATAAATATAAACACTATCATAGGAAGAACTGACCACCCTGCTTAATACTGTATAATTCTCTGTAAATATTTCTTCTATAAATCACAGACTTTCTACAACACTGGATCATCACTTTATGTTTTCTTCTTTTACACGGTAGACTTTCATCATTTCTTTCACACTTCCTCTGACATTTAAAAATCCTTTTAACTTTTGAAATCAAATTCATTTCTTTGTGTGAAACTTTGTTAAATATGCATTGGTAATAAAACACCTTGGAAATTATGAATGTATGTTAATTAGATCATAAACTGAACAACATAATTCAATAACACAGAATTACACCATACATTATCCTTTATCTACCTTCACTGGTTATTTTGTTGAGTAAACAACAACATAACAACAATAAACAACAAGTATAAAGATATTTCAGTTGATACCATATGTCCAGTATTTCACAGTATCAGAGATTATGAATCAAACAAATTTACACCCAAATTAAAACAAATTTATAAAACAAACATATTTAGACAAACTGTGAATAGAGTTGAAGTCACAGGTGTGAACACTGAGACAGCTGACATCTCTGGTAAGTTATACATGATGTTTTCCACGTTAACTGATGTAACTGATGATACAATTTACATCCAACAATACAAGCCATCCAGAATGAACAAATTTACTTAAAAAGGTTAGAATTCTAACCTGGAGAAACAAGTTTATTTATAACATAACCTTAAATAGACAGAATTCTAACCTGGAGATACAAGTTTATTTATAACATAACCTTAATTAGATAGAATTCTAACATGGAGATACAAGTTTATTCATAACATAACCTTAATTAGATAGAATTATAACCTGGAGGTACAAGTTTATTTATAACATAAACTCAATTGGAAATTTGATACACAAAATTTGACTTAATAATATAAATGCAACTAATCACTGCACATTCAAGTTTGGTTTCAATAAAAAGCAATATATATATACACACAAGACACAGTTTTACTATTACAAGATGAATTTTACCACTACAAAATATTTGACCAGATCAGCAAATTTTACTATGTTTTAAAATACTTATGTAAAACAGTAAGTACATGAAATGTGACACATTACCATCAGTTATAACATCCACAAAACATAATTACATATCATCTACATTACATTCATACATGGCTTCATAATTTGTTATTGAAGCAGTACATCTTGAGAAGTTACTATGGTAATGCCAGTAGAGAATTACATTACATTTCAATAACTTTATCTTTAATTAAATCTCATACGTTAAATACACATACAATAATTTAAGTACATGGTATAAGTTCATAAGGTATGATTTTTACATATATATTTGTACACACACATATATGCTCATACAAGTTCCAAAAGCACAGTGCAACATATTGTTGATATTTCTGAAACTGAAATTGGAATTGCTTTATGCTAGCCAGAGTGTAACATTTCAAAGACATATACATGTATTGAATGAAAATGTCGGCCAGAATTTTTTGTTTGAATGAAAATGTCAGTAAGAATGTTGTGTTTGATGAAAATGTCTGCAAGTAAGTCATGTTAAAATGATTATGTTTGTAAGGTCATGTTAAAATGATTATGTTTGTAAGGTCATGTTAAAATGATTATGTTTGTAAGGTCATGTTAAAATGATTATGTTTGTAAGGTCATGTTAAAATGATTATGTTTGTAAGGTCATGTTAAAATGATTATGTTTGTAAGGTCATGTTAAAATGATTATGTTTGTAAGGTTATGTTAAAATGATTATGTTTGTAAGGTCATGTTAAAATGATTATGTTTGTAAGGTCATGAACCAAAAGAATAAGTTTGCAAGATTAAGTTCAAATGAATACGACAGCAAAAAGGTCATGTTCAAATAATAATGTCTGCAAGAATGTCATGTTCAAATAATAATGTCTGCAAGAATGTCATGTTCAAATAATAATGTCTGCATGTCATGTTCAAATAATAATGTCTGCAAGAATGTCATGTTCAAATAATAATGTCTGCAAGAATGTCGTGTTCAAATAATAATGTCTGCAAAAATGTTGTATTCAAATAATAATGTCTGCAAAAATGTTGTATTCAAATAGTAATGTCTGTAAGAATGTTGTATTCAAATAGTAATGTCTGCATGTCATGTTCAAATAATAATGTCTGCAAGAATGTCGTGTTCAAATAATAATGTCTGCAAGAATGTAGTATTCAAATAATAATGTCTGTAAGAATGTTGTATTCAAATAATAATGTCTGTAAGAATGTTGTATTCAAATAATAATGTCTGCAAGAATGTTGTAATGATACAATATACTTGACAAGTGGATGTGAGCATAATCAAGGTGAAGTACCACCACACTATCAATCAACAACACAGACAATTTTCATGCAGTCATTATAAACTCAGATACAATCTTTGTGCTCATATAAACAATTTTCTACATCTGTAGAACCCTGAATAGCCCCTAATAACTCCTAATAACCCCTACCTTGATTTGAATTCTTCTTTTCACTTCTTCTATATACAGTGGTACGTTTCTTCGAAACACTTTTTTTATTCATATTCTGTTTTGTAGTTTTACTTTTCTGGACCACAGAATACAATTTAGAGACAAATTCTGGGGAGCCCTTCGCTAGGTCGAGCATGTTTTAAATGAACCACTGTACTAGTTTTCAAACAAAAATGTTAAAATGTGTGCACAAAATGTCTTTAAATAAAGAAAAGAATTTGAACATTACTGTAATGCACAAGGTAATTTCCTAAATAACATGAAATTATAAAAAAATTATAGAAGAGAGAAACACCGCTATTTGGCCAAAAATGTTAAATCCAAAATAATATCACACACCACTAAATGTCCTCTAAACTGTATGAGATGACATAACACAACAGAATAACAACATTTAACAACAGCAGATTAAAGCCATACAACATGTGATGTTGTATGTTAACAACAGTGAAATACTACATGTGTAACACGGTTGATTGATATGTGGTTAGGATTTCTCACAACTTTATTAGTCAGTGTTCATAAGGTCATGGACCACTAAATCAGCTTGTAAAATAAGGATGACTTATTATGTGTGTTAATGACCTTCCAGTCAACTTCAAGTGTATACAACTACTTGATAGATGCTTGGCTTTCTATAAAATACATTCAGTAATGTTGAAAGCTTAATATCTTATTTGAAATGCAGGTAGATATAAATCACAAATCGATGATTTGAACTAATGCAAATGTATGTTAAATCTATTACTGTGTGCACCGATTTCATCGGAAGATTATCATAATATTTGCACTTCTGAATGATTGCAAAAAAGTAAAATTTCTTCGGATTGATTTTTAGTGTATATCAAATGTGACCAACTTCTTCAACCAACAATATGAGGACAATTCAAAAGGAAGAATAAAGTGATAAGTTTAACAGATGAAAAACCCATTAAATCATCACAGGACGAAAATGGTTGTTTCACACAGCTTGACAACAACAGGATGCTAATATAGTTTTTGTGAAGTATGCAAGTGTAACTTGATGAACTATTTAAGGGGGTATAGTTAGACAAATGAATACAAGACAATGTCAAGTTTCATTTTACCGCAGAATGTCAGAGTCACATGACTATGTACTAATGAATGAATATAAAAAAACGAAGCATAAAATAAATACCACACATAACTTATATATCAGTGATACAGTTCACCATTGTTCACCATGTAAGACCAAAATTACCGTCATAGTGTAATAAAATGTTGCACGCATATTAATGCATGATTCATTATCATGTGGAAGTAGCTAATTGACATGTTATTATTATAAACAACACAGATTAACCTTTATAGAGTACAATGAGTCAATTCTTATCACTTAAGTTTTAACCATATCTGACAAAAAGATTATTTTTCTCTGGGTTTTGAAAAGTAAAAAAATCAGCTGGTTCCCTGTTCAATCTGAGATAAATTATGAACAGAGTAAGCGGTAAAAAAATCAAATGGTTCCTTGTTCAGCCTGGATTAAAGTACAAACAGAGTAAGGGATAAAAAATTAGCTAGTTCCCTGTTCAACCTGAGATAAAGTATGAACAGACTAAGGCGCAAGAAAAGTTCATGGCTTCATCCACTAACTTCCACTATTTGTTCTGCCGACCCTAGACTTTTTTACCAGTGGTCTTCATTTTTTTTCATGTGTATATTTTCATTTTTGTTTGACCTGTTTATCCTAACGCATACTTGAAAAAGTGGTCTACTCACCTAACAACAACATAATTTTTAGTAAGCAGAAGCAAAGATTTTTTTGGCCTAATATAGAATGACGTATGACTGACCCAGTGATACACTGACATATTATTAAAGTACATTATAATCTAACACTACAAGTTCATCAGCCTTGTACTAATAAGCAGAACTGTACACAGTACACAGTACATAGATAATTAGATCAGTGTTACACTATGACAAGATCTTCAAGAGGTACATTGACACACAATTACATCAACAGTCGGACTCCACTTCAGAGTAAATGGTTTACTTTCCATCAAGATTAACAAACTATGTCCTACAAGCTGACCTGACTGGACTTATTTTGTTCTGAACAAGTTTTGCTGGATACGAAATATTAGACATACTATTATTCATTGATAGGTCTACAAGACGAATTCAAAGAAATACGAGACATGCACATATTCATTGATAGGTCTACAAGACGAATTCAAAGAAATACGAGACATGCACATATTCATTGATAGGTCTACAAGACGAATTCAAAGAAATACGAGACATGCACATATTCATTGATAGGTCTACAAGATGAATTCAAAGAAATACGAGACATGCACATATTCATTGATAGGTCTACAAGACAAATTCAAAGACAGGATTTCCTCATTTTTGCATTCGGGAACAAGATCTTAAGTGCTAAGTAATGATAGTGATGAATATTCATTTAATTGATCGATATATCAATAAGCATCACCGTGGTAATTTTAATGACTAACATGTTGCCGATTTTTAATTTTTTCTTAAAGAAATACATTTTTATAACAGTTTTACATCTAAAAAGTATTTCTTAGTAAATTTGTAAAGCATTAAATTTGCTAATCTCAAGTATTTTTATTTTCTAATTTAGCAAAAATTTCGGATGGTGGGTCTAAGAGATGAAAAAAACAACAAACTCAAATTATCCTTGCATTATTAGAATTACATCACGCTTTATATTAGTTATATAATTATTTTACTGTACCAAATGCTTTATATTAAAAAATATTGGCAGACGTGCGGAATTCAGGGGAAACATATTCACAGAGAGAAATTATGGTTAAGAAATTCGGACCTGAAATTTTTTACCGATTTTTCAAATTTTTGTTTTTATGTGACTTATTGTCACTGGGGTTTAATGTCATTTTTCAACAAATTTTTGTTATATATGGTGACCGGTTCACCTAACCAGTTTTCCTGGACTTTATACTAACCAGTACTAACTTGCCCTTACACAAGGAGCCGGCAACTTCTCCATGTGGAGAAAAATCGGCATTTATGTCAAACTTTTATAGAAGGGTATGACCGGGATTCCGACCCGGACCTATGGTTTACAAGACCAGCACACTAACCACCGGACCACAGCTGCAGCAAAGCTGATTTTCAGAGGAAACTGTTTCTGATTCATACAGGAATATATTTTATGCATACAAAAACCTAGATGTAACAGTTATAAGTTTATGAAATTGATAAGACAAGAACTTATCACACATATAAACATGTATATAATATGGTTTGCACTTCCTAATTTTAGGTATATAATAGATTACATACATTTTTTATCTTTAAGCTGAAAATGGATCCACTTCAATCAATTGGATAACATAGTTCTCACTAACAAACAAGGGGTAGCAAGATGTTTAAAGTTTAAACACTGCTATCTTAGCTACGATATGCCTACGAAGCAAGGTCCGAGTTTTGTTACCAATAAGATTCAATCTTAATTTCTATCGTAGTAAAAATAAAACCTATTATTACCACTAAACTAATATTTTAAACAATACAGCACCAGACGACATGTAAACTAGTAAACTGCCTGAAGGGTAATACATGCAGTGAGATGGTGAGTTATTAAATATGACTGACATTTAATTGGATAATTGTAATTAAACCTGTGTCTAAATATTGCTGCATTCTGTATGACCTAAGGCCACACAGTTCATAGTCACGAACAATTGTCAAATGATGGACCACTCTATTAATATGTCACATTATTGATACAGCATTTAAAATCTATTTGATATAAAAAAAACATTTGAATAAAAATGTATCACTAACTTTCATTCTTGTTGTACTGTGAATTTTCTTGATCATAAATAATTTTTGTCAAGACATACAGAAAAACCTCAATAATGAGACCACCTTCAGGACAAGAAAAATCAGTCATTATAATGAGGTGGTCAAGTTGAATTATAGAGGAGTTATTGAAAGCCGGTCACAAAATAAGGGACCTTCCTAACAATAAGGTTGCAATATATAGGTGGTCAATTTTAGAAGTTTTACTGTACATGACATATGTAATCAAGTCAACTTGACAAGAAGCGATATCTCTAGTCTATCTGATGTAATCCAATTTTGAAACAAATTGTTATTTATAGCCACATTCCTTTATAATATTTCAATAATTAAGGACATTATGTTTTAAGATTTTTACAAAGAGGACAATAAACAAAACAAAACTAAAATGCTGCGTTACATACATGAGCAGTTTTCTCACAATTCATTGTAGAAAACATTCAAACAAACCAATATAGTCACAGACACGCTAAGGACCATAACTCTGTTTTTAATGATTAAATTATTCATATCACGACAGAAACGAAAACTTATTTTTATTCAGCTTGTATTATGAACAGTATTCTTAAGTACTATATTGTAACAAAAGCAGTCAACACACTAATCCATCAGCCCAAAGCCTGGGGATTGAAAATTTCTATTCAGGCAAGAGAATTTTCTCAGAATTGCACGAGTGGTTTATTTTCAATAGACCATTTATAGTTTAGGCTATAAGTGCTTTAAAAAATTCAGTTCAAAAATAATAATTGTATAATTTTTTTTGACGTGTGGAACACATGATATATGGAAGGAAACACAGAGTTTACAAAATTATATAATTTCATGGAAATATACCACAATGAAGACCAATGTAGTAGAAATACATCATCATTCTATCGATGTCAGTAATATGTCATTCATTCATATCATTACAAACTAGGTTAAAAGGATTAAGAAATTAATAAATCATCAAGACAAGAAAGTTCATGAAAATCACACAAACTGTACATTGATTTTGTCACATGATCCATCAAAGCAGATGAAATAGTTTTAAAAATATATTAGGCCACCCTTAAAAACTTGTTGGTATGAGGTTGCTTAAATGATTCATTCAAAATCCCCAGATCCCAATTTTGGCAAAATTTTTATCGGTACTTTATTAGTTTTTTATTTTCATAACAAGCATTATAATATTTAAAAAAATGCCAGACTACCTACCCAATGTTAAACTTTGGGTTGCATGTCTGCAAACCAACATTTTTTATGGATGGCCTAAACGCAGATATACCATTAGAAAAACAGCAGCATTTTGAACACACAATCAATTTAGACAACATTAACACTAGGAAAAACAGGATGGCAGTTGAAAACATACAAGTTATTGCTTTACAATATTTTGCAATATCATACCTTATCTTACAATATCATACCTAGTCTTATAATATCATTCCTGGTCTTATAATATTATATATATGCTTATAATATCATATATATTCTTACAATATCATATGTAGTCTTTCAATATCATATTTAGTCTTATAATATCATATATACTATTACAACAGCATACCAAGTCTTATAATATCATACCCTGTCTTATAATATAATACCTGCCCTTATAATATCATACCTTGTTTTACGATATCATATCTTGTCTTATAATATCATACCTTGTTTTACGATATCATATCTTGTCTTATAATATCATACCTTGTTTTACATATCTTCGTGTAGGTAACACTGGCATTTGGTTCACTTTTTTCCTATTACGTGGTGCTGGCTTCACAGGTACCTTGTTTGCAATATTTACTTTGGTGTAAGTAGCCATACTTAAGCAAAGTTCACTACTATAGACAGAATTCAGTAGAATTCCTCCCTAAGATTGTTTAAATCAATTTTTCAAATGACAAATCTCAACGTTTTTCATTCAAATTAGACCATAGACATATTTAATCACAAGCAAACATTAGGTAATAAAATCCACATCTTTTACTTTCACACCTAAAATCATTTATTTAAAAACAGGAAACAGTCCTCATCAGACGACTTTTAAAATCACATAATTATTCCGTCACAGTCAATATCCAGTAAATGTCAAGCAGGCATTCAATTGTATGAATTAGAAGTATAAAACAGTAAATGCACAAATGAATAATTTAAAAGCACTGATAATCTGATAATTACAAAATGAAACACAAACGCATCAACAATTTATGGAAATTAGACTGCCTCCAAACTTAGGCTAAACGATGTTGCATTATCTAGATGTAGATTGAACCAAGCAGAATATTCATGTCGTCAAAATGAACCACAAGATTTTATAAAAATAAAACTGCTAAGAAAATATCTACATAACAATTCACTGCCATAATTCAACACAAAAATCATATCCGCACAGTAATTCAATGTGACGTTTCTATTTTGTAAATCAAACGAAATTCTTAAATAAATCTCAATACCCTGTTTAACTGAACAATTGTAGCATCTCCACTTATTTAAACAGACGAAAAAATAACTCTGATAGCAGTTGTAAAGATAACAGAGAGTGACTGGCCACTTCCTTGTTCCTATTAATTATGTTTACCAAATGCAATATATCAATATAATATAAGTACCTATGATCAATCATATAGATTATATACGGAGTTTTAACGAGGTACAGATAACCTCATATGATGTATGACAACCGTCCGTAAAATTACAGAAACTGACCAAGCGGTAGTGAATTAGATTTATGACAGTAAAGCAACTAAACAATCATATATAGTTCGTTACTGAATGATGAAACAACTAAACAGAAACTGTAGCTAACCATTAAAATTGGTCCATCCTTGTCTTAGAACAAGATAATCATCTCACTAATAATATTACTGATATTATAAGTTAAACGTTTTCTTACTGAACCAATATGGTGTGATAGAGGGTCAATATTGGGCGAGAGCGATAGCTCAATTTACTGACCCTGTATCTCATCATATCGGGTCAGTATGAAGCTAGACTTTATTTTACCAAGTACCATTCATGAATCAATTTACCAAACTTTCATATTTTTTATTTTTTTTTAATTTTGAAATTATGATTACTAACTGAATAGGAATCGCTGCTGACCTAATACGGGAAAATATTAGGTCAGCATGTAACCCGTTTCAACCAATTAACAGCAAGTATTCTGTATGAGGTGAGGTAAAACGAAAATACAGCCAGCAATCCTGGGAAAACATCAAGTTATTGTTTCACTGATGGGTTTCTGATGAGAAAAAATTGAAAGCCTTGTTTGGTATCAGTAATTCATTAAATTACCACAAAACTTGTCTGCACCGCACCATACCCAAGCACGCAAATTTGCAAAGATATGGGATTTCAACACTGCATTACTTAATGGGTCGAAATAAGTTTAACTTGTGTATTAATTAAACACTACCTCCCTCGTCTGAAGAAAATGTTTTGCATACAGGTGAAACTGCCAAACTACATAAAACAGACTGACAAATGCCAATCAAACAATTAAGAATAAGTAATACAATGCAGTACAACCTCCCCAGAGCGGCCCTCTCTTGTGCAACAACCTCCCTTCAATAAGAGCATGATTTCTCCCACTCTACAATTTAACTAATAATTTAACCTCTCCAGAGCAACAACCTCTCAACAACAACATAATATTGCTTTTCCAGAAGGGTGTTGCTTTGGAGAGGTTGCACTGTATTAAGGATATTCATATAATTTGGATATAATTGGACAAAGTTTTTTGAGATTAAACATTTAATGTTTACAGAGTCAACTGATTATCTTAAAACAAATATACCACTTAAATAAATTGATATAAACGTCACTTAATAAGATCAGCGACAAGGAAAACTGAAACACGTAAAAATAAGTTAGTTTAAATTTCCTCATTATGAAAGATGGATTTTTCCTACAGTATAAACAATGTATATATACATGAATTAGAACATTAAGTGGATTATCCTGTATTGTAATATATATACAATGAATACGTCAGTAACCTTGTACATATTATTAAACTATGTGTATCAATACCGGTTCTGAATATTACGCAAACTGAAACTTCCTAATTCAAATTTAACTGCAGTTCACATTGTAAAGATAAATCAGTTAATGTATGAATTTTAACCGGTTTTAAGATATTTCCCCTGGGTTTAATATCGCACACACAGCCAGCGTTGTTCGGCAACTTTTCTAGCTCTTTTTTTACTGGGTTAAACACTGTTTTTTTCAAGAACTTTTCAGCTATATACAGCAGACTGCATTCTAACTAGTACTAACTTACCATTCCATCATGAGCTGGCAACTTCACCACATATGGAGGAAAATGGACATTTTTGTCAAATTTCCATAGAAGGGAATGACCTGCCGTGACTGGGATTTGATCCCAGATTGCCAGGTCACAAGTCCAGCACTGACCAAAGGACTACTGTCACAGCTCTCAAACATAAGAATGAAAAATTGATAACAAGACAAAGCATCAGTTTAAATGCTTATCAAGTACTGCCAGCAGCTATCAAGTGATTACCCTAACAGACATGAACCCAGAGATTTTTTTTGCAATTTTGGGAAACAGTCCGAGTCTGGTCCAATCGCGAAAAAATGCATGGTAGTTGGGAATTTTTAGGTCAGGAATAGGGAGAAATGACCATATATTCGATTGGGAATGGTTCGTTTACTGGACCCAAATGAAGATGGAAAAAAATCGCAAGAATCTATATATCTATACCATCCGACATAAAAACTCAATATAACAGGAAGATATAACTTACAGAAGCTATCATCCCATTCATCTTCATCCCACAACTGTCCTTCATCTTCGGAGCCAGAGGCTGAATCTGTATGAAACAAAATATAGACATAAATATATAATTTCTTTTCACTGGGTTTAACGGCAATTTTCAACAATTTTTCGGTTATATATGGTGGTCGGTTTATCTAACCAGTTTTCCTGGACTGTATATATTTACCAGTACTACCCATCCACAAAGAGCCTGCAACTTCTCCACATATGGAGGAAAGTTTGTAAATTTTTCATAGAAGGGTATGACCTGCTACGACCATGAGTTATAAACATAAATGCAATGAATAAGACACAGCACCAGTTCAGTATGAATAATTCATGTAATAAACAACATGATAATTCTTAGAACAGTGAAACCTTATTCTGACCACCTCATTAGAACGACCACTTTTTTCCACACCAAATTTCAATATTTCTCTATCATTCGACTTGATAATCAGATCAGCTCAATATTATAACCAACTTTGTTGGTCCGAATGATGGTCTTAATATTGTGGTTTCACTGTACTATATGGGTTTCACTGTACTATATGGGTTTCACTGTACTATATGGGTTTCACTGTACTATATGGGTTTCACTGTACTATATGCGTTATTGACTTCACTAACCTGAGTTCCGTACAAGTAAAGAACTTTAAAGAAGTTTCGCAATTTGAATCAAAACCCAATTTTTGTAATCTAACATACGGACACATTGACATTTTACATGGTCACTGTAATAGAATATTCATTTTAGAATCAATACTTAAAAAAGTCTATTACTCACCTTGATTTGTGATACTTGGTGCTGTACGACTCATTGGATCTAAAATATAAATAACAGAGTAATTATATCAACCAACTAACAACCAGAAACACATTAGTTTCTTCAACACAACTTCTCGACCAGGATTAAAAATTTACAACATGAATCAAATGTTTCTCATTGTGACAAAAAACGGCTGAAGTAAAATTTTGAAATTTAGCCAATCCAGTATGGAAAACAGATACCTTGATTGATGTTAATCATTTGAAATTCTGAGAAAGTACAATGGCAGACAAGCAATGACAGCCACTATATTACATTTCAGGTATTCCAACAATTCATAACAAGCAATAATATGCAAAACCTTATTTTCTCACCACAACAAGACCACCTCATTACAATAACCACTAGATTCCGGACTGGTTTTCAATATTGTCTCAATATTTCAGCTTTATAATCAGACCATCTCAATATTATGGCAAATTTCCTAAGTCCCAGTGGTGGTTTTAATACTGTGGTTTTACCGTAGTACATATATTAATGATTTCATTAACCAGTTTCAAACAAATACAAATTTAAAAGAAGTTTTGACACACTATCCTTAAAATACAGTAAAACCTGTGAACAAAGGCCATGCTAGGGAAAAGACTAAATGTGGCCATTATTGACAGATAGTCTTTATCCAGAGGTCTGTTTGTAGTAAATAATCAGTGATTGTTTGTCAAAGAATGGCCTTTATTCACAGGGGGGTCTTTATTCAGAGGTGGCCACAAACGCAGGTTTGATTGTACAAAATGTACATACACTTATCATGGAATACTTGTTCATTGGGTGGCATCTTTGGTGCTTGTTGTCTCCATGCTGCACCACCCCTGAAAATTCACACAGACTTATATAAAGTACCAGAACATGAAGGTATAACTGTAATAAATCATCATTCTCCGTAACTAACATTTAAAATGTAGTGGATTCATAACAAAGACAGACTGTATGTTACATGATGAGGTTAATAAACTTTTTATAAACATTTGCAGATTTTCTATCTTTCAAACTTTCACAGTTTTTAGCTATAGGAAACGCAGACAAGCTCAAACAGTTGTCAAGTTCAACGTTCTTATGCTTGAAGAAAATATTTGAAATAGGTATCAAAACATTCCATAAGTACTCTTTCATACACACATTATTTCATTACCTTCCATACACACATTATTTCATTACCTTCCATACACACATTATTTCATTACCTTTCATACACACATTATTTCATTACCTTTCGTACACACATTATTTCATTACCTTTCTTACACACATTATTTCATTCACTCTCATACACACATTATTTCATTACCTTTCGTACACACATTATTTCATTCACTTCCATACACACATTATTTCATTACCTTTCATACACACATTATTTCATTACCTTTCGTACACACATTATTTCATTACCTTTCGTACACACATTATTTCATTACCTTTCATACACACATTATTTCATTCACTTTCATACACACATTATTTCATTCACTTCCATACACACATTATTTCATTCACTTTCATACACACATTATTTCATTCACTTCCATACACACATCATTTCACTCATTTTCATACACACATTATTTCATTGCCTTCCATACACATATTATTTCATTCACTTTCATACACCCATTATTTCATTCACTGGGGTTAAGTTAATGTCATACCGACATCGGTCATTGTGTGACTGTCCAGCTTTTATGTTGGATGAAAACCACAGAGGCACACCAGGGCAGTATCATCAACCTGATGTAAGCTAGCTGGACAGCTTCCTCACAAGTGAAATTCAGTCTCGGATGTGATTTGAACTCATGCCAGTAAGAGGCTAGTGATTAATAATCAGAGGCTATGGCCACCTAATCTTAACACAGTTTTTCTATAATGGCATATTGCGAAAATAGGAATTCTACTTAATGGTTGTTATTTCATCAAGAAAATAAAGAAAGGTCAATAGTTTTTTACGATGTTCCGAGCAATAGGTAAGGAAACAAGACCGGCAAAGAATAATTATCTCAAGTCAACACAACCATGTACACGTGCTACACAATACGAAGTCAAAAAAATATCATACCTAGTACGGGACTTTCTGAAACTCGCAAAAAGCCTGGAAATACTCATTTTACAACCAACAGATCCATTTGAACAGGAAATATTTCTATATACATATAAAACTTAAACCCATAAAATTGAATTGACCACACTGTACATAACTGAAACAGTAGTCAAATGATAATACTCAGTTTTTGTTATAAGTACATGTCTGTTATGTGCTTAATTGGTGCACAACACAAGATTCATCACAATCTGTTCACCGTTTACCTCATAATACCGTATTTCCCCGCATCTGAAGCAGAAGACTTTTGAAAACATTGTGGCAAAAGAAGCCATAGGTTGTAATGAGTAATGACTTCATTTGCCACGATGTTTTCCACGCGGAGAATAATAACCCGATTTTCTTAAGTAATTTGATGTTTTCTTTATAAACCTTGAATTTGAAAGAGTCCAAAGTATGCTTATGAGACAAAGGGTTAAATGTGAATATATCGGACGTGTTAAGTTCCATAGACACAGTGTAATAAACCAAACAATCTCTACACACGAACAAGAGACACAGAAAGAATATATTCCAGTATTATCAGTCTCACATTTCACAAAAACATACTAAAAACATAACAATAAAACTGACACAGTGTGATACGCAATAACAAAGTTCATCATCAAATAAGGATAAACTGAACAAAGTCAAGTCCCAAACATTCTAACAATTAAATTTTCCTATTAAACACTTGAAACACAGAGGCATTCATCTCCTTGTTTCGATATACATGTAACAAGTGATGGACAAATCCCCATTAAGTGAAAAAACAGAAATATGAACAATACAAATGAATTCACTTGTTCACAGGATATATTTCCAATTGTCACAACTTAACGTATCAATGTATGTAGTGAATCAATCTATGCTGTTGAGCAACCCGGGGAATGCTGTTCCTACTTTCAATGAAACAACATTTTTGTATTATTTTCCAAACATGCATAATTGCATAAAAAATAAAAATTAATATATGCTACAGAAAATAAACCAAAAATCACAGATTTAAGATAATATCATATGAAACATAAGCCATAGATTTCAGCAAGGGGGACTAGTAAGTTTTTGAAATGGTGTATATTGTGAATTTTGGCATAAAATGGCTGCATGAACCAAAAACAAATGGTAGCTGTCATTTAGGGAGTTTGACCCCAGTATATGTATACATATAATTGTGACTTTTTGCTCCTTGTTGCCATTTTAGGCAAAAATTCACCAACATCCATCTAATTTCACAAGATGTAGATTTAAATTTATATCTGTAGTCAATGACTTTATTATTACTTGATTTTTATGTGGAACATTTTATGAGAACATGTTCTATATAATGTTAATATCATATTTCATTGGAGTGATTTTCAATTGATGCTCAATTAAGTGTTCTTACAAAGAAGGACATTAACTGTAACAAAAGGAAAATAATTTTAATTAAATTTATATAATTACACATCCTGCTTGTGGGAAGAATCATTATATTAAAAGTTGACCTCGTAATCAACCAAATGTGTTTAATGAAATTTCTTCCAGGGCTATAAAATACAAGGTAAACATTTAGAAATTTGGCTCAGTGTATGTTCAGCATGGCTAATTTGTAGTTCAAAATCAAAATCTATAAGGGTGATTCTCAGGCAAATTTGAACTTAATGTACTTACAGACAGTGAAAATTAACATTTTTATACCTCGTTTTAAACACAAGCGAAGTCAGTTCATTATATAAGATTAACAATAATACAATAGAACCTTGACCATCCGAAATCGGTGGGACTGAAAAATTATTTTGGATAATCCGGAATTTCGAATAATCCAGGGTAATGGGAAACTTGACTGTTTTACATGAAAATAAAGGGAGACCACTCCAAAATAAATTATGAGGAACATGTATTTAATAAGTTTCATCATTTTGTGAAGTACAATGTATACACAAGCTATGAGAATATTGTAAGCATACGTTTTCAATAAAAACTAACACTGAAATAAAGTCAAAATCCGAAACAAAATTCCATTACATAGTCACATACACAAACTAGCATCACTAACGTCATTTTCATCCTAAGAATGTAACAATTATGGGAGATCCTATGTATCGTTTGTTTTTAGCATTCCGTGACAATTTGACAAACTCCGAAAAAAATACAGTGAACACTTATAATAATAATTGCATATTAAAGTAAAATTACGATATCATTAAAGCAATTTATTAATAAAGCAAAAATTAGCGGAGAATCATCTAACCAAATTCGCATCATAATAGGATAATTATGTTCCCGAAATTGAAAACAAAAAATCAACCAAACAGTACTTTGTTAAGTAAGGTTTTACAAATTGTTGTTCACATGTTGACATGTTAAAGAAATCCTTCAGTGGACAAGTCTGGTCGATTGGAGTTATTTGTCGATTTCGGATTACAGGTGTGAAAATACACATTCAAATGAGTTTGGGGACCTGATTATCACTTCGGATGAGCCATGGTATTCAGATTAGACGATTTGGATATTCGGGGTTATTTTACGATAAAATATATTGGAAAAAAATCAGGACTGAAATTTCTTTTTGTATTACACCAGGTTTTCAGATAATCCGTTGTCTTGGGGTTTTACTGTATATTTTTGCAAGCAGTAGCAGTTTCCATATTTTACACTGGGCACATGCAATATACCATGAGCAAAACTAAAATTTTAACTGTCATGAAACAAATTTGTTAACAAATAAAATATTGTTTTTCAAATCTGGCAGGTGTATTGTTATTATTATGAGTGTAAAGAATATCTATAATTAAATTTCTGAACGGAAATAAATATGTCACGAATATTCATACTACCACCAGCTTTTTACATTCATTGTACATTATGATAAAATTTGAAATTTTATAAAACTTGTACAACATCAGTTCGTTTAATGCTATTTAAATAAGATCATTTATTATACAATTATACTTCCTGTGTGACATACGAGAATCAGCAGTCATTTTAATACACCGTATTAATAATACATGAAGTGAACGTAAGTCCTTGTAGTAAAGACTATTATGTACGGAAATGACAATGTTTGATGGTAATTAATGGGGACTGGAAAAATTGTACGTGCATAAAAACCAAAAAATAATGATATGTACACACATGCATTTCAAAGTTTGCAATCAGAGAAACTCTAGCATAAAATTTGTATATACAGTGCAACCTCTCTAGAGTGGCCCACTCTTGAGTGACAACCTCCCTTCAACAACAGCATGCTTTTCCCCCACTGTACGTTTTGACTATTAATTTAACCTCTCTAGAGCAGCAATCTCACAACAACGGCATAATTTTGCGTCTCCCAAAGGGTGTTGCTTTGGAGAGGTTGCACTGTATTGATTCAAAACTGTCAGATCTAACACTCAAGTTAACTGCTTGTACGCAACAGAAATAGATAAATCCAGCAAAATTATAATCTGTGAAAAAGGAACGTCAACAAAGAGTATAAAATTTGAGAAAGTTTCTGTTTGAGAAAGTACATATTAAGATGTGTTATATTAATGCATTAGTGTTTCAATTGTTCAAAGTTTTCTTTAATCAATTTATATTTTTTTTTGTATTTGGAGGTAGCAACCCATTATTTGTTCTGGTTAAGAATTGAACCTTAACATATTTTCCCATGTGTTCTCCATTTACATTGTCCACAAATGGCCAAAATTATCCGTTTTCATCATTGCTGCTCACGACCTTTACCGCCATTTACTTTTGATCAAGGTTCTTACAAAGAACAAAATAAAATTCATTAGAAAAGAATAATACACAGCTAATAGTAATTTACTGGTGTGAGCTTATCTGCACTGTGACTGTGTGGATTATTTTTTATAACATTTCTTCTCTTGATAATATTGTACCCTACGTCAGAACTGGGACCAGTGTACACACACATATATATATGGTCCCAGGTCCTAAATATGGGTATTTAAAAAAGCTTCATATCTATGCACCAAAATACTGAAAAAATGATTTAGTCTAGAAACTGTTACATAAAAATCTATTAAATAACCAAAGCTGCATTAACTTATGAACTTATTAAATTATGAACACAACAAATATATTTATGCTCCTACAGCAGGGTACTCATATCTCAGTAATTCACATCACAAATGAAATAGTGGTCAAATAAAAGCGCTGTATGGAGTGTAAAAAATCTAAAGGAATCGTAATGCAGCCTTCTTTTTAAGATACAAAGTTGTTCAGTGAAACAATATGCTCAAGTATTCCTGTTCTGCTAGGATCGATCATTTTTCAAATAAAGTTAGGCATTTTGTCAAATAAAATACATGCATTAACATAAAAAGGCAGTGATTAATACATGCCACATTATTAATCATTATGGTAAAGACTGTGACAGCAAAGACTACATCATAAAAAACAGATATAATATGACCCGACCAGACTGATGCCATATATTGACCATAAGATCAATATGCACAAATTTTGTAAAACATTGTATAATTTCTTTCATCGTAATTCACATTTGAACATGTTGGGCTGATGTTAAGTACAAACATCAATAAAGGTACCGTACAAAAGAGATCAACTTACTCTTGCATTTTCCTCTACCATACCATCATTGACAACAGCGCAAAAAGACAGAGTCATGCAGGTACTATGTAATCATTGATCTTAGAAACGAGGCGATTCATTACAAATATGATTATAACTATCATAGTTACAGTACATACAATATTTCGATGAGACACTTTCTTTCCTGGTTCAAATAACTCCTAATTTCACTGACTCTTCAAACTATGTTTTTTTATTGTGAGATTGATACATCAAATTAAAATGCGGGTACTTGATGGAGTAAAATGCTTGAATGAGAACATGTTTTGCGAATTTTGTAGTTATAATATAACCATACTGGTATGGGACATTTACCGTCACATGGCATTTTATTTGTGACTGTAAACATATTACACAAAGTTTTAATAAAGAACCACTGTGATTTAATGTTATTTCATTTAAAAATTTATTTCAGCAACATGAGCTGTGATCAGATTTAACAGGTACACCTATTCAAAACATTTGTAGTAGGTATGTTGTCCTTTTCATAATGTTTAACATTTTACTGTCACAAAGCAAACAATTGTGATGGTAAATTGCAAAATATAACAAACATTAATTTGACAACAGGGCAATCCGATATAATTTTACCAGAAAATATACATGGTTTGAATCCCGGTCGCGGCAGGTCATACCCTTCTATGAAAATTTGACAAAAATGCTGATTTTCCTCCACATGTGGAGAAGTTGCCGGCTCTTTGAGGAAGGGTAAGTTAGTACTGTTTAACATACAGTCCAGGAAAATTGGTTAGGTGAACCAGTCATCGTATATAAGTGAAAAATTGTTGAAAAACGGCGTTAAACCACAGTGACAATAAGTAACATAAAAACAAACAAATCCTCCTTATCCCACAAGCCAGTAAAACACCAGTCAAAGGTTGACGGCAGATTTCAAACAGTTATTCTATGATTCAAACATATGACAAAAACCCAAAATTTACCATACAACATGATACCTTGCTGATGTTTCATACTCTACTTCATGCAACAGAAGGATAATGTTAAAACACTATTTTGTGAACACCTAATGATAGATGTTAAAATACAGGAAGACTCTTTCCAACTGATTTGTTCATTAATGAGCGAGACAACAGTACAAAAGTAACACATTTGTTTTAATCTGCCTAAAAAGATAGTCCACTGATGACTTTGACCTTTGAGCTATGGACTCAGAAACTGTGCATGACACATTGTCTCATAACAAAACAGACTTGTACAAGTATCTGTAAATCCTCTGATAATAAAAGTCAAGTTTCAGATTCAGACAAAAAAAATAATCCAGGTGGTTGCATGTATATATATACTTGATCTGTCACTGTTAAACTAACTGCAAGCAGACTTGTCATAATCTTCTTTTCAATACAAGTAAGAAATGATGGCATTTATGGCTGTATTCAAATGTCAGAAAATTGCACCCTGAACATCAAAAAATATCAGTCATACTTTATTTTCCCTATGCACTAACCACCTTTGCCCTAAAGAGGAATATCTGTATTTTTTATACATAAAGGAATTGTGAACATCAGGAAAATATAAGATGCCACTCCAGATAGACATCTATAACAATGGTTTGCATAGGAAAAAAACTTGAACACAATTGATTCTGTGTAAAATGCCATGAATGTTGCAAGTTTCAACACAATTAATTCAAAAAGAATCATAATTTCAATAGGCAAATATATAGCTATAATAGGCTACAATTACATCCTTCAATAACTAGATTTCTACACAATAATATACTGTTGTACAAATTGATTACATAATGATCATCAGTAAACATATTACAAACCTTTTAGCTTGAAATCCAGGCTTTATTACTTGAGAAACAACTTTAAGAATGTCCCTGAAATCAAAAATATGTCTGAATATACTGCTAGAAAGGAAACACAAGTATTTAATTTCTCATATAAATCTAACTCATCTTCTCAGAGTATTACAATACAATACAATCAGTTTTTTTTCTTTTTCATTGGGCTTTAACATTGCGCCCACAGCCAGGGTCATATGACAACTTTTCCAGTTTTAATGGTGAAGGAAGACCTCAGGCATACATCTGTAAAGAACCACTGACCTACCGTAAACTAGCTGGATAGCTTACTCACATGTGAAATGTTGTTCTGAATGGCCACATGGACATATATGGACATACATACATGTATACAATGAATGTGCATTTGGTCATTTTAAATGTCAATATAGCACTTTATACCATCATCACAACATGCTAGCCCCCTGCTAGCAGAAATCATGTATACAACATATTAGGAAAGTAGTTTTCTCACATCTCCATTAATTAATTAATCAGTAAGTTTTATATAGACTTTTATCATTAGAACATTCATGGTACTATAACATGATGAAAACAAGCAAAAGAGTTATGATAAAAATTAAACTTAATCTCTTAAAGAAGATCATTTTTACAGGCACTCACTGTATGTGTCTCTTTGGACAATTTATATTGTTCAAGTCTGTGTCAGTAACATTCTGAAAAAAATATAATTTGCTAACAGCAATGATATAACTCACCAACAAAAAAACTTGTTATTTATTTACATATTATTTAAGTTGTTACAGTCATTAGCAATGTTTTAGCATCAACCAATGCATGCTACACTTTTGACAGCAGTACATCATCAGATTCTAAAGATATTTTAATTCTATTACACTAGGGAAAAACATCCTGTCAAAAAGCTAGAAAAAAATCCAACATAGAAATCTACATTAGTCCAAAATGAATGCATTAAGATAATGAAGTCTTAATATGGTCATCAATTAATGTAATCTGCATATATGGCAAGGATTAAATAGCTATAAGTATACAGCAATTAGCACATGCATATCAATATATGGCAATTAGTGCATTGCTATCAGTATATAGCTCTCAATACGTATCAGTATGTGACTCTCAAAACTATCAGTACTGGCTCTCAGTACATATCAACAACATGGCCTCCTGGTACCTATGAGTGCATGGCTATCAGTCTGTATCAATATATGGCTCTTGGAGCATACCAGTACATGGCTATCAGTACATACGAGGGCTGTTCAAAAAGAATTGCTTATTGCGCTGTTGCTCGATATTCACAAGGAAATTTCGACAAATTTCGATATGACTGGATAGCTCTATTCAATACCTTTATAGTGATATACACATGTACCGATAAAATTTCTTAGCAAATTTTCTGTAGCAAATTTGTCATTTGATTACACACAGTCATTGACTACTGTATGGTCATTGTTGGTCACCTAGTCACGGTGAATACTTTGAAGGTATGAAGTATAGAAATTGGCATTTATTTAAGTTTTTAGTGCGCAATGCGAAAATAAGCAATTCTTTTTTGAACAGCCCTCGTACCAGTACATGGCTCATGGAACCTATCAGAACATGGATTTCAGTGCCAATCAATGGATTGCTATCTCTACATATCAATCAGTAAATTATACACTAAATAGCTCTTAGAAGATAGCTCACAGTAAATATCAATTGTTACATGACTATCAGTACACAGCTCAGTGGATAATCCTCTGTTCTTATCAGAAGACAGCTACCAGTACATGACAGATAATAATTTAAAATAACTTACAACAAGTTTGTTGCCATCAACACCTCCATGACGGAAACTTCTTGTGCATTCAGATAGATTGTTCTGTAACATATGAAATGATCAGTCAGTGCAATATCTTTCGCATTCATTTTGCTTCCTTATCAATTGCTGTGTGTATTGATATACTTATCAGATAATTACATAAAACATTATATAAACACAAAATTAAGGAATGTAAAAGTGTAAATTCAGAAAGTATCAAATACAGTAACTATTGATACAATTTCCTTGAAACCTCAATATACAACTGTACAGTCAGATATCTCATGGGGAAAGATCTGGGCTATATGGTTGGTGCTGCGAGGTTTTAAGCCGACGGAATGTCAAGAAATCTTGCACAACTCTGGAAACATCAGCTGGGGCACAGTTACGCAGCATTGTATCTCATCTTCATGTTCCGCACCATTTATATCAAGTTTCATTATAAAACATGCCGACATAATTGTCATGTAAATTTTCAGTACAATAATAAAGAAAATGATGAATAAGAACGGAACAACAAGTGACAATAAGGAACTGCTGATCTAAGAGTCCGTATAGTTACTGTGACTACTGGTAGGTACAACTAAATATCTTACTTGAGACAACCAGTTAACGACATCTTGAACACTCCAACGAATAAGACTTTGATATTCTGGAAGCGGCTGCAGTTTTCGAGACATTTTATCAGTTATATAGGAGATACAAGAACAGTTGACACACAAGCTATCAAGAGATTCTCGCTAGAGAAACTCGTCGAATTTTACTTCCTAGTTGTTTACATCCTGACTGAAAAAAACTAGAATGAAAAACAAACGAATTTTTTTATTTAATTTACGTATTAAATAATCGGAGTTTTGTTGTATCCTTCGAATTTAAAAAAAGGAAAGATATAATCATCAGAAATGTTAATTATTTTTCTGATTTAAACTCAAAGTGTATGCATAATCCAAATTTATTAATTTCATCTAAGTTTGCATTATTCAATTCTATCATTCCACGTGTGTGTGAAATGTCAACACAGAGTTTTAATTGATCTCTGTGCAGTATTTATTAAATATTAAATAATGCAGAACGACGACGTAAGTTCATATGCTTAATAGACATTTTTGATTCATAGAAGACTATAATTTATTGTCAATTATTAAGAAATTTTCATTTGTTATTCGTTTTCGCGACCTTGAACCCTTTCTGACGGTATTTTTCTATAAATTCACAACTGCTTGATATCTGACAAACTAAATAACAGAAGTTACTTTAGAAGACATTTAGCATATCCCACCCAATGGACTTGACATTTGACGAAGAAACGACTTTAAATAGACGATAGGTTGGACAAGTTCATCACTGAATTTTAATGAATAACTTTGCTCCTACCGCTAGGGTCATTTGGCGACTTTCCCAGCTTTAATGATGGATGTAGGCCTGGATGTTCACCTAGTTAGAACCACTGACATTCCGTAAGCTAGCTGGACGACTTCCTCACATGAGGATATGAACTCAATACTGTGAGGTGCTTGTGAATACTAGTCGTAGATCAAAACCTCTCGACCATGGAGTCTGAGGCCTGAAATTTGCTGATAGAAACATTATATAATGTGATCCGGAACACATGCAGTTGATTTTGAACTCCTTTCTGAGGTTTTAATTTTCCCAATCAAGATTTTCAAATTAATCACATTAATTTTGTTATTGATCACACATTACTAGTACATGTAATACTGTAGTGACCATATTTTGTGTCATTATTTGTGTGGAAGTTTGATTTTATGTCAAATTGTGCATGTGTTTTACAGAGCAACAGATAAGCTTTCTCAGTGCATTGGGTATTAATCCATCATTTCATTTTGAATTTGGTATTTGCTAAATATAATTGGGTTTCATGAAACCTGTTAGTCTATGATTTTATATCATTTGGGAATTCATGCTCTTACTTATCAAGTCTAAACTGTATACATTTGGTTGTTTTTGAACCGCATGGCTACAATGTTTGTCCGAGACTATGAGGAATGACTGACAGACAAAAATGACTATATGCATGTATATTCATGAAAATTAATTTTGATACGCATCATAAATATTTTAATTGGGTATTTTGCTTTTGTAATTGCCTTTTGATACGCATAAGATAGTTTCAATTGCATACTTTGTAAATCTAATTGAGTGAATACGCAAATACACAGCTTATCTGTTGCTCTGGTTTTATGATGAGGTTACTTTGCATTTTCAGGTTATCTGGAGTATAATCAATGGATCCTTTTGTTCTTTTAAAACAAGGTGAGTTAACAGAGTCTTGTCTAACTGTCTGCTTCTTCTGTCCTAAGTGCCCTTTAAAAATTTTGAATCCTGAGTAATAAAAATTGTTGGAATGATTCTGTACTTATAATATACACTAGGGAAAACCTGTATTAAAGAATATAAAATCTAGCAATCAATTGTGTTTTGTATCTTTCACATTGTTTGTTTAATTCACATTCATGCATTGACTTTTAATTTGATGTTAGAATTCAAGATTTGTTTTCTCTGACAGGGCAAAGACACAGAAATTCTGCAGGAATGAGTATAGTTTGACAGGTTTATGTAACAGATCATCATGTCCTCTAGCCAACAGTCAGTATGCTACAATCAGGGAAGAGAATGGTACTTGTTTCATTGATACTTATTAACTTTTTATTCAATCACACTTAGGGAGACGTTGGCAATTCAAAATTAGTAGTGCAACAGTTTACTAAACCAAGCTTAATTTATATCCAAACTTTCATATTCGGTTTGATTTTCGATACCTTTTTCCTAAATATCACTTCAGTATGTCTAAATATGGCCATTAGCCCATGCAGTGCCATTTTGAGCAATCAGCTTGCTGCAAGTAATTCATTCTACCACTTTTGCTTAGTAACAAAATGGCCAAACAAACTGAAACAACTCTGGTAAGTTTAATGTAGCTTGTTTGGAAATACTTTGCCTTTCCAATAAAGAGGTGTGGTACATTTTATATGCTTTTTTATGTAGCGCTATTGTACAAATATCTGAACTAAATCACTGAAAACCAAAATATCTGAAACTGAACTGAAGGTACCTGTATTGTTGCAGCTCTGTTCAAAATGTGAATGTTTTAACATTCTGTCGTCAATCATTACTGATAATTGTCAATGCTAGCCAACACTGCGGTCTGGTTCATATATACCTATCCAAGTTCAAAATAATCCTCAAATTAAGACTGTTATTAATGAAAGGTGTATGTTAAAGTTTCCTACACATTCAGATTGGAAATAATTTCTCCTCATCATGATATTGGTAATTGTTTATTCAGCAAGTATGTTTGCTTGCTATTTTGATAGAGAACAGGATTGTTTAAGTTTTTCACCATTTTTCTATGTTAAGGACTAATGTTTACATATAACTCCTTGTCTTCAATGTAAAAATGCCATACATACATATATGAATCCTTTGATTTCCATCTAAGATTTTCTCAAAATAGCAGTATAAGAGTCTATTGCGACTTAAGAAGGAAAATATTAAGTGACTATATGATAAGCAACAACCTCATCTGTAGATAATTGTTCATTATTTCAGGTGTCTGTTTTCTGTATATGAAAGTCGTAGAGAGGGCTGCATTTCCTCGTAGACTGTGGGAGAAAGTAAAACTATCAAGAAGTTATGCTAAAGCATTGAAACAAATTGATGAACATCTAATCTATTGGCCAAAGTAAGTATAATATCACTATATATGAATTTCTCTACTATACACTTTTGGGCTGTCGTAGACAATGGTGTTGATATATCAACAATTTTTTCAGCCAATTGATTTGCAATACGCATTTCAAAATATCACTATTTTGGCAGGAAATTATGATTTAAAGTAAAAAGTTGCGTTTTGAAGTGGGAAGAAAATCTTAGTTTTGTGACCATTTAAAGTGACCATCCTGTTTCAAAGTTGTGGTAATGAAACTACATTGTGTCAAAAAGTTAATTATTTTACTGTTAATTTTTTTCTGAAGTACATAGATCCTTGTTTCTCTTATATACTGAAATATACAAACATGAGAAATGAGGCATTATTGGCCCATATATTTTAAAAGTATAAATATATTGATGTATATATATACATATATCAGTATATCATCAATGCTGATTTCTCAGTATATCAGTATCGTTGATAAGCAAAAATCTGAATCATTTTCAGCTCTAATATGCTTATTGTCAATACAGGTACCATATTTGGGGTGTATCAATGTACAAGCTTGCCTGTACATTGCAAAATAGCTCAAACGCAAATTTTCTTTGAAAGTTAATACCAATTTTTTCTTATATTTTTGTTAAAATCAACTCCATTGAATGTTTGTTTTCATATTTGCTAGTCTGTTTGTATTTTAATGATGCAACTGATAAGCATTAACTATAATTATGTTCCATGGTTAACCTACCAGTTACCTAGATAACCCCAGGTTGGTCAGTGCCTATTACTGCATAAAGAAAAATAAAGGCTTGTTTTAATTTTTTCTTTTTGCTATTAAAACAATCATGGCTGATGTGGTCAGTATGGATACATAATGAATGGTAAAACAAAATGTGATTCAAGTTTGAGGTCAAAGTATAAAATTAGTCCACAAAAATGTTATTTTATTGTCATGCTTACGTTTTTGTGGTATGTTTAATGTACAATTTATATCATTCTGATTGTGTAAAGGTACTTGAATATTTGCTCATTTGTTTGTGTTTTTATTTCAGATTTGTTAAACACAAGTGTAAACAAAGATTTACAAAGATAACACAATATCTCATAAGAATTAGAAAACTCACCTTAAAAAGACAGTAAGTCTTTTGTTGAACTTGTTGAACAAAATTATTTGTTTTTTATAGCATTTTTTTCATGTAGTATATTTGATATTATAAATCTATCAGGGGTTTCGCTAGACATCAAAAATTGAGGATCAAAAATGACCCTTGGCTGATGAAAATATGAAGAGTCAACAAAGTTTGCTTCTAATTTCGTTGTAAATTTGACATTTTAGTACAAATTCTCAAGAGTCGGAAGCTTTATTTTACTGACATCATGAGTCAAAATGCTGTTACGGGTCAAATTAATGCCTTTGTGTATGCTACTGCAATATGTTTGATGGTAGATTAAATGTACATTATTTGCCAGATTTTTTGCCACAAGTTTTCATTTAAATGAATTGTGACAAAATTTCACATGTTAGTAAGCTGTCTAGCACCAAATGACCCTGGTTGTTGGTGCAAAGTTAACCTCCAGTGAAAAAAAACAACAGTTTAACAACAATAGCACAAGGCTATGGTGAATTCCTTTGAATATTGTTTTAAGAGTATGTTGTTCAATTTTTAGCTGGTTCTGCTATGAAGAATGGTTTTGTAGTACTGTTGAATTTCATTTCAGGAAAAAGTTAGTACCACTGAGTCGAAAGGTTGAAAGAAGAGAAAGGCGGAGAGAAGAAAAGGCTTTGGTGGCTGCTCAATTAGATACAGCTATCGAAAAAGAATTACTTGAGAGACTAAAACAGGGCACTGTAAGTTTTCAGCAAATTTTGTGACACTTCACATATTACTTAATCATCTTTATTCTTACGTTTTGTTAAAAACATTTGAATATAATTTTTCTTTTAAAGACCAGGGTCAAATGTTTGTATCAAAGTGTTATTCAGGTTGGAGGTTGTTCTTAATGATTTTTGAAGATGCTTTCTACAGCATCAATAAATTAACTGTTGTAAATAGTATTCTGAATAATATCTATACATGTGTAATGTCTATCCGTGCATTTTCAGTATTTTTTTTGGAACATACTGACTTAAGAATTATTTCGGGAAGCCGGGAACCATCTAATTTGGGCATCTGGCAGTTGTTTGTATTTCGCTTGTCACCTTAGCTTATAAAAGTTAAATAAAATTTAATGTCTTTAAAGTAGAATAATAAATGTAAAAAGAATTTGTTCATTGACATTATGGATTTCTTAAGTCATCATAATGCACTCAGTACATGAGAATGTTCTCCTGTTATTTAACGTGTTTTGTGTTTCCTCTGAGCATTTTAAGGCATTCTTTGATGTTTTTTTCAGTATAAGGACATTTACAATTTTCCACAAAAAGCTTTTGACAAAGTGGTTGAAGGAGAGGAAGTAGATAGTGAAAGTGAATCTGAGAAGGAAGATGAAGAAGTGGACTCAGAAGAAGAGGAAGAAGAAGAAATGGAAGAAGAATCGGTAATGGTTCAGTAGTTATCAAAAGTTCTTAGTTCATACTCTGCCTTTTTGTTCATCTTTCTAGCACCAGTCTAACTAATACTCTAATCTTGCTATTTCACCACTAAATGTCCCTGAATTAATAGCATTTTGGGACTGAGATATTGTCACTTTTCTCTTTCACACTGGTACTGATTTTACACACTCTGGTGTAGGGATCCATATTGGTCAGAATTAGCAAAAAAATATGTTTGTTGTCCTGAAATTCAAAATGAAAGTGGACTGAACAACAGAAAATTGCAAGCAAGTTGAAAACTTCTTTATTTTACACTTTGGATGTCCTCTTGTGTTGGTCAATTTTTTGACTGATAAAAAATGTTTGATTTGATGCACATATCAAACCTAAAATATTTGTATTCAGTAAGTACTGAGTACTGGTAGGGAGCTCTACTCTAGCATACATCTTATACATATTGGTATAGACCTCATGAACACTCTAGATAGTGTTTATCTCACACACTCTGGTATACCTCATAAACACGCTGGTATACATCTTACACCTATTGGTATAGATCTCACTAATACAGCGGTGTTTTCTGAAGGATACTGTATGTTAATTTATGTTTGAACTTTTTCAGGACTCTGGAGAAGTTGAATATGTTGAAGAGTTTGAAGAAAGTGATCTTGAAGATATGGAGGTAAACCAACTTTACCCTAGTCTGAAATACTCTTGAGTACTTACATACTAGTATTAGGGCTGTTCAAGCTAGTGTATGATTACTCAGATAAGCATGTTTTAAACCTGTAAACTGTATGAATACTCACCACTTCTGAGGTCATAGAATCTGGATTTTAATAAAAAAAAGGTATTAATTGATAGTTAATTATCATTCAGGAAGCGTGATAATTATCATTCAGGAAGCGTGATATATAATTTTGCCAAAGACCTCCTGTCAGTCTTGAGCATACTTAGATTCAGTTATTGGTTGTATATTTCACAATTACCAGTAATTTTTTTTGTGTGTTTTGTATTTCCTCGTTCTGTAAATTGTTCATAAAAATAAAGTTTTTGTTTTTGTAACCAGGCTTGCAAATAATAATATTATTATGTTACAATACTCAGTTTCATTCTAAGGTGACAACTACAAAAATGAGAAGTTTGTTATATTTTCTCATTGATATAAGATTGGAGGTTTAGTCTATGAATCGTTGGCCTGATTCTTGGATCTGATTTAAATCACCATATACTTGGTGATATACAGCTCTACTACATAATTATCATAATTATCATTGATATTAGCCTATAATATTTTAATTACCTCCATAGATGTGGAACTTGTTTTGTGTATCTCATATGATTTTTAGTTAATTGCTATTTGAAATGGAGATCTGTTCGTTTTTTTTTTAAGAAGTAAGATAATTAGTGTAACTACCAGTATATCATATTGTTTGTTCCGTTGCATCAGTTTTTACAAATGTAGGTTGAAGTATTAAATGAAGGTATTATTTAAGGTTTAAAAGGTTTGACAATTCAATCCATGCATTAGTCTATGATAGAACATGCTTGGCCGTTACATTTTATGCACTATAAATGTTCTATCATAATGTTCTACTTTCCTGACATATGTACTGGTTGCTTTCAGGATATGGATCAGTTACAAGATCAATCTGATAGCGTGTCAGACTCTGAGGAAGATCAAGCCCCATCCACGTCCAAACGTTTACGTAAACCAAAACGTAAAGTTGAAATTGAATACGAACGTGAAACAGAGGATTTATCTATGTCTAAACAAAAAACAAAAACATAACATGTGTGCATTAAGCATTTTTCTTTTTGTAAATATTTGTATGTAAAAATAAAATTAAATGATACTTTAGCGTTCAGTTTTTTTCTTTTCATTACTTGAATTCATTTATTTCAGCTGCAATGTACAAATATATGGCCTTAACATATTGAAAACAATATGCCATGATAAAACAATATATTTAAAAAAAACATGAGTGAATAAATGAAACCATATCATAGTTACCATAATTACTATGGACTTTGCAAAAAGGGAATGGTTCCTTACAAGGTCCCTTACATTCATTGTTGTCCTTAGCAAATTACCCAATATACTACTGTAAACCATAGAATACATTAGCACATGAAGTTAATATTTTAGAATAAAATTTAACCTATCATTGTCATCTGACCACATTGATATAAGGAAATTGTATTGGCAGGAAATTATTACATAGCCCCTAAATTTCAGTGAAGAAGTTAAGAGATTACTACTTATGTAATAAAATCTCTGAATTTATTCTTGTTGACAATTACACATTGACATCTATCCAAGTACTTTGCTTTGGTAAGGTACCATTTGCATTCTTGTTTTTCTTCAATAGCATAATTCATATAGCAGTTCTGTCACCAGACAAACATGGACATAGTGCCTTTGCATGTATAGCATATCTCACATATCCCAATTATTGTGGGGTTTTTTTTATTTGAAGTCAATAAGATTTCAAATACTGGAGAGATGAGTTCATTTTTCAATAGAAGAACTGCACAGTTTTTTGATATATTTGATTTTCACACACTCAGGTAAAAACTTCTCATGCGATCCAAAACAATAACTCTGTTGTTTTAAAAACATCTTAGGGCATACTACACTTCCACATTACACTGAGGATTATGCACAGGCGCTTTATAAAATAAACAGTTAATTGTGTTTAATTATATATGGGTGATCAATTGTATAACAAGTGATTTACAGTGTTACTTGAAACCTCTTGTACACTCAATTGTTGCTTTAAATGTCGACATACGAAACAAGCACAGACAAATGCTTTAAATGAATGGACTGAAGTCGCTTAGTGTGCGGCAGTTGACAACACGTTCCATTGGATAAATTAATTTTTTTTAAGTGCCTTCGTAGGAAACCGAGTGATTGGTTTGTTTTAAAAGTTATTTTGGAGTGTTATACCTAAATATTTTTGCAGAATCAACTTTTTGTAAAACATAATTATGGAGTTAGTTAACTGAACTGGGTTTTTCTTCTGGGTTATATTAAACATGTTACATTTATCAGGGTGAAAGTACATCAACTAGTCTTGTCTTGCATGCAGTTTCCATGTCTGATTGGAGGAGTTTAGCATCATTTCCATTTTTTATTTCTCTGTAAATTATACTGTCATCAGCAAATAGTCTCACTGTGCGACTGCTGTGAGTTCAAATCTCTACCTGGACCAAATTTCGCGTTTGTTATAAAAAAGAAACTGATTTTATGGGTTTAAATCTTCCTTAGCATATTATAACATGATCAGTTAGGCATTGGCCTATGCATGGTACCCGTTGACTCTGGTGTTCAGAGACCTTTGGTGCACTGCAAAATGGAACGGGACTAAATTAAGTCAACGGGAACCTATTTATTCCCGTTCCATACAGGCCTTTGGCGCTTTGCTAAACTGGTTCCCGTTTCATGTTGCAGTGAACCAACATGAGTCAACAGGAACCAGTTACGCAACCGGCTTAATACTTTTCAAAATGGAGGAAATAAGCTACCGAGTACAAAATGAAGCCACCAAAATTTTTACCAGTTTGGACAAGGAAATCATCAGGAAAATGATGGTAAATAATAAAAATATTTGTTATGTCAATGCCTAGGTGCTTTCTAATTGACGACACTTAGTGGTCGTCAAAATAATATGATGCAATTTTCTAATGAACTTATTTTCGGATATTTAGTGTTTTTCGGATAGCGTGGATTTTATTTGCTTGCTCATTTATTCCACGAATTACGTTGTAAGAATTGTTCTGTTGTGCTTTCTTTTGTAACTGAATATATTCCAAAAATTATTTTCTTGGTAAATATTGAAATATAATTATTTTGATATAGTTGTAAGCCATACAGAATATGTACATGTGCATGACCTTGAATGATCCAATACTGACCTACGACTGTGGCCCTCTAACTCTCCATATTAAAAATCAGCATTCCAATATCAATGTGTCTATTTTATTTAAATCATTTAATAACCAGTAACTAATAATTTACGTTATCCTGTTATAATGTTCAATTATGAGTGTGCTGTGTCCATAGGGCCTATTTAGATATATGTTCATTGTCTCATTGTAATTCAGTTCGTTGTTATGATGGTGTATTTATAATTGGTCAAACTCTCGTCAGTGATTTTTTCCTACTTGAACAAAACCCATGGTACTGTTTTTTTTTCTATCCAGGACAAAATCTCTTGCAGTTTTCCAACTAAGAAAAAAACTCATGCAATCTCTGGACTGTAGTTAAAGGATTTCTCACTACAAAGTTAACTTCAACTTCACTTAGTATCATAATAAGTACAATGTATGAAGATTCATTTTTTTCTTACAAATCAAATCACCAGTTGCCTCATCGACCAAAATTCACAGAACTTTACTGGTTTTCTGAGAATTCCAGTTTTTAGAGAACTATTGATTAAGCCTAAAAAAGGTTTGTTTCCAGTTACCTGACCGACCCAATATTTTACCTGCCAACTCAAAAATATTCTTCAAATCTTAGTGCTATATTGTAATTTTCACAACTCATATATATTACAGTCCATTTATTCCTACAGTGTTGTTGATGTATGTAAAAAAAACCCATAAAAATCCCTACCTACAAACCCATATTTTTGGGGGCAAGTTATGTGTGCTATTGTAGAATATACACGTATCATGTATACATGACTATAACTATATATGGCGACCGGTTCACCTAACCAGTTTTCCTGGACTGTATACTAACTAGTACTAACTTACCCTTCCACAAGGAGCCAGCAACTTCTCCACATATGGAGGAAAATCGACATTATTGTCAAATTTTCATAGATGGGTATGAACCGCCGCCACCAGGATTCGAACCTGGACCTCTGGGTTACAAATCTAGCACACTAACCATTGGACCACGGCCGCAGCCTACAAATACATATAGTTAGAAAGAAGTGTATAAAAGTTATCAAGGATGGATAACATGCAGGGTTTTTTTCACAAGTAGGGGAAGGGCCTTTTTCTTAAATTTTTGGGGAAAATAACACACTATTTTTGCAAAAAGGGGAAGAAAAAATTTGATGCAGACTGAATTCTAGGAAAAATGATTTTAAAGATTTTTTCTGAGGGGAAGACAATAAACAGCCCCTGCTATAGAAGGAAAAAGCCTGACAACCACATGCAGAAATGATAATTGGTGTTCATAGTACATGCAGGCTTCTCGAAACTGCTGGAATACTGCCTGACATTTGGTCAGGCAAAGATAGAATTTCTGTCTAACCAAATGAAAATTTGTCTGACCGAATATATTATTAATAAGTGATAAATGCTGTAAATCTTGCCTGCCTGCCAGATATCTGGTCTGGTACTCGCTGAAATGTTATTGGACCTGCTCAAAATTTGCCTATGTCCACCAGTCCAGCAATTTTTGGGAAGCCTGTACATGTTATGTAAAAATGTATGTGTTTCAGGGTGACATGTATAGATGTAGTGCCAAATGCTGCGATAATACAACAGCAAGCACAGAGGATGTTCAGAGATGTGTAGAAACTTGTTCGGCACCTTTAACAAATGCACAAAATTATGTTGAACAAGAAATTCAGAATTTCCAGGTAAGGCAACAGTTGTTATATTGTTTGTTTGAAAGTCATGTGACATCTGTCTTGTGAACATTATATGCTTGAATTAAAAATGAAAAGCTGGAATAAAGAATAACAAAACATTATGTCAAAATTAGTAAAAATTAGGGTTTGGGGATGTTAGAATGAGTTTTTTTATATTCTTATAGCATGAGTGTTCAGTACATGTATTTTAATTTTCTGCATATTTGAATTTATCCTACCCTATACGAAATACTTCCTGTCGATTGGTTGAACCGGGTCATGTGCTCACGCAATATTTTCTTGTATTAGGTCAGTAGCAATTTATATCCAGTCAGTAATCATAATTTCAAAATAAGAATGGCTGAGATGGCATAAAATTTTGGTACATTGATTTATAAATCTTACTTGGTAAGGTAATATGTTGCATGGCTTTTTACTGACACGATACAGTGTGATAAAAGGTCAGTAAATTTATATTTATTTACAGACCCTGTATCACACTGAATAGGGTCAGCAAGAACCCATGTGACTAATATTATCAATGTAAGACCAGATATTTAAAGTGAAATACAGTACATATATTTGAAGAGCATTCTATCATTCGTATCAAATTAACACCAACATTTATAAGATTATTTATATGACTTGTTGTGCCAGATATAATGTCTTCATTGAATTGTTGTTATTCCATTTCAGAGTCGTTTAAACAGGTGTGCTATGGACTGTCAGGACAGGATCAGAGACAAAATGTCCAGTAACATGTCACAAACTGATCAGCTTCAGATGAGGCAAGAGATGGAGTCATGTGTTGGAAAATGTGCTGATGAACATATCAAAAAACTACCTGAATTGAGCAAGAGACTGAAGTCTACAATAAAAAATATGTGAAATAATCAGTAAATTAGATTTTAGCAATTGTGATTTTTAATTATACAATATATTGATAATTACTAAGAATGTATTCATAATTATGTATATTCAACCATGTATATTGGTTAATGAATTCATGTGTTCCATTTCTAAGCCCTGGGCATCAACTGATGCAGGACATTATAGTGATCAACTTGTCCGTCTGTTCGTGTACGAGGTTAACTAGATTCGTCTAGCACCAACACAACCTACCTGTATTGATTTTGGTTGTTATCAGGTATTTTGGTATTGGTTAGTTTTTGATATATGGAATATACAGGGCAATTATGTATATTTGAGACCTTGCTTCTACTTTCACACATTGACCTCGTTTGGATTCAAAATCTGTCAAGCATACCACAGGGGGCATATGCATGTATTTGAATGCTGTGTGCTGTTTGTACAAAAATTATTGCATATTTCATACAAGTGTAGCTTCACATTTTTTATATGTCACATTGATAAATACTTTAGGTATAATTCAGGAATTGTTATTTGCCCCTATAGACAAATGGTAATCATTTCATCATCGTTTTGTATGCATGTTGCATAGTTATTGTTCAATACAATAAATGATATGAATGTTTTTTTTTTCATTGAGTCATTTATATCTGTGTTATTTTCACACCCCTTACACATAATTGTATGCCAAAACAAATTATATTAGAGTATGAAGCCATTATTCAAAATATCAAATGCAATTGATTTCGAATACTTCACTGTCAAACCTGTGAACAAAGGCCACCCTTGGGAAAGACAAAATGTGGCCTTTATTGACAGGTGACCTTAATTTGGAGGTCAGTATATCCCAGATAATCACTGACGGTTTTTCAAAGAAAGGCCTTTATTCATAGGGTGGTCTTATTTGGAGCTGGCAGCAAACACAGGTTTGACTATATATGTATTACTATTATTGAATAGTTAGCATTGATTGATGTTGGTAACTGTTGGGTGTTTTTGAATGGGAGTCATCGTCGCATAGAATGTGGGAATCATTAATGAAAAGAAAGATTTAAGAAATATAATACTGTGCACAGTACAATGTACATATGATGTTGGTTAGCGACATTCTTTATAATACAAGTAATGTGATAATCCATACTTGTCCTGTTAACAGTAATCATGGACCATATCAAAGAGAAATTACAAATCTACAGTGTAACTTCTGATATCTGAACAGCCTTTGGACCAGCCAAAAAGTTCGGATTTTAGAGGTGTCTGTAATTCAGAAGTTTAGGATAACCTGGACAAAAATGAACAGTTAAATATCACTGGTTCTTTGTGGAAGTATAATGAGCCATTACTCTTAGTGCAGTACATTAATAGTTACTCTGAGACATGATGGAAAAACAAAAAAGACATTTCATAATTTAATTGACACTGTCTTTCATGTTTATATACAAACACTAATGTTAGCATATGAACATTGTAACAAAAAATCTATCATATATGGACAGACACTCTTTCATAGTACATGTGTGAAAACATCGTTACATTTGTATGATGTCCATATACTTTACAAGTTGTGAACTTTACTTGCAATTATTTTAATACTCAAGAGGTCACATGGTTCATGTGGTGTTTACAAAGCATAGACTGTTTACACCAAATTAAGGTCTATCTCAAACCGTGAACCACAGCCAGAATATTTGACTGATACTTAGGTCAATTATTAAACTAGCTCAGGGTCTTTCATTTGAGTGACCCTGACTAGCTTACAGGGAATGTTTCGTCATACCAAAGCCCTACACTCCGCAAAATCTTTGTTCCTGGTTTATCGAAGATAAATCAAGGCCTCAGCATCCGATAATTTCATCGTAAACGTTAATAACACTAGAGGCCAGCCACACATGTGCAATCAAGGAAACAAATCGAAAATCTAAGTCTACATGCATGATTCAAGTCGTCAAACACACAAAAAGGGCATCTTGGTCACATCAAAGACACATACTTTAGAACATGGCTTTGGTCACATCATGGACTATTTATAGACTTGTAATAAGGTGTGTTTTTTTCAGCGAGATACCTTGCATTTTGAAAATAAGGTCATCTTCAGAATTTTTGATATGCCAAACTTGTGCATGTATCGTAAAAAATCTTCTAATGCCAAGATAACAATAATTGTAAAACTTATCGATCTCATTTAAGCAAATATTTTTTTTATTTAGAAATCTGTACCTGATTTTTTAGATTAATTGTTGAATAAATAATCCAAAAAATGTATTTGTAAAATTATCATCGTCCTAATAAATTATTATGCAAAGGTTACATCCGAACCCCCACCCATTTCAAAATGACGATTATGGGTATGACGTCACTTGTTCTTGATCATGTCCCGAATCCTTGAAACCTAAAACATATTGTCCAGAAAGTTAGCTTTCCCCCTAGGTAAAATCATCTTTAACGTTAATTAAGTGTAAATCTAATCTACACATTTTTTGTTGTATGTCTATACAGATAAAAGAATTCGAAGGAAAAAAAACATTTAATTTAAATTAAAAAAAAACATCCCACGTTCTTCGATAATTATAAAACACAATTACATTACAAAGAAAGCATGTAAAAAACACAACAATTACATGTGAACTTAATGTCATGTGAACTTAATGTCCTTTTCGTCCCTCTCTGAATAGTCCTGTAACATGGGACTTCTGAGATATTTTTCAGCTTCTAATGTGTCGGACTTTCCGGTTTTACTCAGTACACCAACTGTTGCAATATTTTTACCTGCCACCAGACCATCAACCTCTCTCTCCCCTGGAAGCAGTGGAATTGAAGAAACCTTATTTGCGTTGCCAGCAGCGATTACAGGGACAGTCTGTCATATTTGCGTGTAAAATTCTGCGTTTATTCTGTTTTCGTTTGTGAACATGTATATCATAATACTTCAAAATCGGGCTTATTCATTATGTCAGATTTTGTCATCGTTTGTCTAAGTTCATCAAAGTAATTCACAATGATCTTTTTAACAGCAAGCCCTTAACTCCGATAAAAATGAAAGTGTACGTAATTCCTTTCAGTGATGGCAACCTCTAGACAAAATCAAAATACCATATCATGCTGCAAAGGCATAGCTACCATTACGCACGCTACGCACGTGCATAGTATAAAAATCCACACAGGTCGAGTTGTCATTCGTCTCTTTATAAAATACACTTTTTGTCATATTTTTTCTTAAACAGTAAACTTTATCAAGCTGCATGTTTTAAAACGCAACGTTCGAAATGGCCTGACCGTTAGTATCCACAGGTACTTGACACAAAATCAAAGTCAGTTAGCTAAGTTAGCTCTATAGGCTTCTAATACCTATTAACAAGGTATAAGTAGCCTATGGAGCTAAAATTTGGTTTTGCGTCAGGTTCCTGTGCTAGTATCAATGCCGATGTCTTTTCCAGAAATACAGCGTCGTGATATTCAGAAAATCATCAAAGTCATTTAGACGTCACTTTTACTAAAAGTGGATTTCGTCTCAATCGACTTAACTAATAGATATGAGGTCAGACATTACGACATAATCTGTGATTGGCGACACACTTCCTTGGCATTTTAGTAGACCTATTAAAGCATTTGATGGACGCTTTTATTTTGACCAATGATTTTAACATTTGATCTACTGCTCTTCATAAATATCGCTGACTTCTGTCTGTAACAAAAATATATGAAGTTTTTGTTTGTATTAAGAGACCACCCGAAAGGAAAGGCCAAAAAAAGGTTTTGCATATAAAAAATAACTAAGAAGCAAATGATTTAACGACGACATACATTTATTCATTATCTTTAGGCAGTAATTACATTGCTTCATTTTCCTCTGTACGTTTTATTTTAGCAGGAGAAACACTTATTTTTTTGGAGAGATTCAGATATAATACAACTGATTTATTTTACCATGGTTAATTTGGGGAGAAATTTAGATATATGCATATACAGCTGAACGTATTAAGTCATGGTTATCTTCGGGGAGATATTCGTGTACTGTTGAATATATAAGATATATAAGGTCATGAATAATTTACGGTGGAGCTGATGAAGCAGTGACGGCATGCATTTATGCACAGACAGAGCATTGTCAATATTGGATGATACGCATTGTTTGCATAAACCGTCAATTTGCCACTCTGTATTGAGAACACTATTTTCCATACATTTGTCGCATGTTAATTTTGGGCACCTGTGTTTACATACCACTTTCTACGGAAATAAGGGTTTGATGTGTAAAATGATCGCTTGATGAAAAGATCGGTGGTATTTTTTTTGCAATAAGAAATTGATGCAGTAAAATTATGAAACATTCACTGAAGAAAAGTCATTTCATACATGTAGTCGCACCAGAAAGATTGACTGAACTGTCCGACAGACAACTGAAAATTATTGGTTCAGAGGTTACAATTCTCGGGTTAAATTTTGTAATATCATGAGTAAAATAAAAAAAAAGAAATTTAGCTCCTTCAGATAAAATTCTATGTTCGTTTAGAGTATTTTAAAACACAACTATTTATTTAGCAAAGAAAATGAAAGAAAATTTTGTCTTTGTGTTACGTAAGCACTACTAAAACGTGAAAATGCCTTGTAGTAAAATATCAATTCTTAATTTGCCAACAGGTTCTTATTATACCTTGCAAACTATGTTAATACTGGCGCAGAATAGAATTATGAACGCTGGCTATCTTAACTGCCCACTTGAAAAAGGCATGATCGCCCAACCACAAGTTTTGAGCTGTAGTCATTGAAAACATAAGGACCATAACGTTATTGTTGGGTTCGCCTGTGGTGCAAGGGGTCCATTGCTAAATCCTCAGTTAGGACCAGAGGTTTTGACTATTTACTATTGATCCATTGCAACATATTTGTTTCATATAGAATACACAGCAATCCGTATTGTAATATACTACCAATATTTACTAATATGGATCACGCGTATTGAGATTTTGTTCAATTTTATATCCCCAGGGTAAATATATGTAATACTTCTCTGGCTGTTTTATCAGCACAGGCAGGTATTGGACCTTTCAGTCGCAACAGTATACTAGCTATTATTACTAAATTTAGAAACAGCAATTAATCCGGATGAAATAGAATAAGGCTATTAAGGGTCACGAAATTACATGAAAGTCCTGGCTGTATAGCTTTTAATACTACGATAGAAAAATGCAATCAGAAAATTCATAACTATTTCGTAACTAAAATCAAATATATTCTTGTAAATGTAATATCAACACAAGATCACCCCAAGAAGCTAAGAAACAGTTGTGTGACTCAGAAAATTCAATTTAGAAACGGACGTAGATCTAAATTTTATGGACAATTACTTCCGATAAACTATCTTGTCAATATTTCCGGCAACTTCCGTAAAATTACCATATTTGGTGTTGGACCAAATTTTTCCGAACGCGGGAGCCTCGATTTGAATATGATGATAAAATAAATATTACTGAGAATAAGGTCACACGAGGATACATTTCAAAAATGGATGGAAGGAATGGCGCATTTGATCTCCCGAATACAACTTATTTCCAGGATAAAATGCCGCGGAGAGTCATAGTAATGTATAAATAATACTTTATTTATATCACAGTCTGAATACTTTCTCATCTACAGCGGTAAAGTGGTCGTCATTGGACGCAATTTCTAAGCTTATTATTGGATAGTCATTTATTTTCGGATAGCGTGGATGTTGCGTTTGTTTATTTATTCCATAAATTACACACTTTGAACTATATTTTGTCCACTTGTCTAAATGAATTTAAACGTTTATATTTGTGATACATTTTATGACTTATGCATCATTCACCTTGAGTCGTGGACATTTCTAGACCTTGAGCCAAGTTGAGGTGTGATGACGTCACAGAAACAAGCATGGGAATATTACGCGAAAGGCTTAACATATCTGTTATCTGCAATGATTATTATATAGTGATATCAACTTTTATTAAGGTCTGGTACGAATGTTGAGTCATCCTTTATATGTACCACTCTGCATTCACATATAATATAATGCTGCTTTTTCTCCAGTTGCGGGTTATATTTAAATCAATAGTGTTGTGTGAAGAAAAACATTTAATGTCAGTCAACAATTAGAAATCTCTTGAACAAGTTATCAAAGCAAACAATATAACTAAAAATACATTATACTCGTATATACAAAAATACTTTAATGTAGTTTAACATAAATGTATTTATATTACAATTTTTTGCGAGTACAAGAAATTCCAACTACCAAACTGAACTTGCATTTTTTCTGGAAAAAACTGGTTCTATAAATATACGTCCAAGTAAGGCCTAAAAATAGGTTTGTTTCTGGTTACCCCACCGACCCAATCTTTTACCTGCCGATTCATAAGTTTTTACGGCATCCAAATCTTAGTGCTATATTATATTGTAATTTTCACACCAGTGTTGCCGATATATGTATAAAACATAAAAGAAAAAATACCTACTTACTGACCCATATTTTTTGGGCCTGCAACCGGAAACAAGCCTTTTTTGTTTAGGCCTAATGACCGACTTCAATAATGCGGCGCAAAATAGGGAAAATTTATGGTTGTATGATCGTAATATTTTACTTTTTAACCTTGATAACTTGCTTGTAAAGTAATAAATATTCTCCCAACATTGTAAAGTTCGTCATAGATGAACATGTAAAGCTACGTGTCACTCATAGTAATTGCGTTACTTAACGTTAAAATAATGATTTGGCTTTCAAAGACCTGTCGGATGCCTCACTTTTGACACATACCACAATTTATGACGTCATTCCGGCATGAAATTCAGCTGAGTGGGACTTATTTCGAAATGGAATTCATTGCTGATGACGTATCGCATGTAATTGATGACGCGTTCCTTGGTCACGTGACTAATATATTCTCACACTCCTCTGCGCAAGATTTATATAAAGTAACGATAAAAATTTATGTATGGTTTACCCGATTTACTAGTCCGATCGGACTACAAGTAAAGAGGATTTTAGAGATCGAGCCATTTTTTTTTCATTTTGTTTTTCTTCATCTTCGTTACTAAAATCAGAGACTGAATCGCCAGTATCAAAATTAAGACTCCTGCATGCTTGTACCTTAACACAACCACTAGTTGATGGCTTTGTGGAATCTGGTTTATGTTTTTATTTCATTGCTTTTTAGCTTCAGTTTTGTTTTCAGAAGCGAACTTATAATGTTGACTGGCACTTCAAAAATTATACGAACGCTGTCCTTAAAAACTCGCATCTGACCTTTATGCGATGGATTTCTTTAAGCATTACTAAACCGTAGAACTAAACTTGCATTTTTTAATGTATACGTTTTTGTGTCGCAGAACTGGAACACATGCATTGAATCGGCGCATTGGTTGATGGGTATGTCATTGTAATATCTTACTATATACTCAGTAGCCTAATACAAAATCATATCTACGAGTATTTGTTACCACAGACAACAAGTTAGTAATACTGTTTCTGTACTTTTATCTGACCACTAAGGCGTCAAAAAAAGTTTCATGGTTTCTACTAACCCGGCCGACTCTATTTTTTGTGCCTACATTAGACATTTCTTCAGTCTGTCCATTCATTTCTTGTCAAAATTTTCAATTTCCTATGAACTCTATCTCCGAACTTAAGAAAAAATATTCAACAAAAAATTCCGCCGACCTACCTACACAATATTTCCGAGGATTGTTTTTTTTTGCCTAAGTCTAACGGACCAATATACACCCCGTTTTATTTCTTCAATTTCGTGAAATTTTACCTGTAAACGACCGGACATTCCATTTATCAGTTATTAATAATATATACATATATATTTTACATTAATTATTATTAATTTGTATCGAATTTCAATTCTAAAATATTTCCATCTGGCATTCGTAGGCTAATCGTCATTAGTGTTTGCCCTCATTTGCCAACCAATGAAATCGCTCAGATATTCAAAAAATTGTATTGCTTATTCGTTAAAACAGTCTACTTGGACGTCTTAATTCTGTAGAACTCGCTCTTAATTATTAAATGATCAAAAGCAGACAGTCTCGTAACCTTTGACTTCGGTCTTGCCAGCCCCCGAATGTGTAGAACCATAATTGGAATACTCCTGACGTCATATTTTACTACAGTATCAAGAGTCTGTCGTTTGTGTCAAAATGTTCATGTGTAGCAGAGGCTGAAACTCCGCCTATCGTACACGAGCTTATGTGCGGACGATCAACTGCGCAATGACAGAGAGGTCAAATGAGGGCAAACACTAAATGAGTTAGTGTTTATTAAGTGAAATCTTAACGATTAAAGAAACCACAGTCGCTCGCTCCTTTAGGTTTCTTAATCGTTAAGATTTCTCTTAATAAACACTAACATATACATATAAATAATTTGTACCCGTTTATTACGCACAGTTAAATGACACGCGGGGATGACGTCACAATGTAGGAATGTGTCAGTATTGAGGTAACCGACGTGTTTCATTTTAAGATGTCGTAGAAGATATGAATTGATATACATTAAAAAATTTAAACGAATTATGAGATATAATCTATTACATTTCATTATCATTTGTTGCTGTATATCAACAAATACAACCGATCAATGTTAAAAAAGTTCGATCTGATAATGGTACGGTACCAGTTTTCTCTTAATTTCTCTAAAATTAATGATCCCTCTTTCGTGCCTCATTCATGTCGTTTATTAGTAGTCGTTTAAACACTGATGTTTTCTGGGAAAAACGAATTAAAAAATCTACGTCAGATGCTTTAAAACAAGTAATCCAATTAAATTCTCCTTTCTGATTGGCTTGGAGCAGTCGATCATCTCGATGTAAGTGAAGAAGTGGTCAAATCTGGTTAAATGTATATGTCGCCGTCAATTAATAAAGTTTTTTTTCACAGGTAAGGGATGGGGGCATTTTTCTTAAATTTTGGGGGAAAATAACTCGGTAATTTTACAAAAAGGTGGAGAAAAAACTTGATGTAAACTGAATTATAGGGAAAATCTGCATGATTTTAAAGATTTTCCCTGAAGAGGAAGACGCATATAAACGGCCTTGCTACAGAAGGTACCCCCCCTCTGGAGTTAGTGTTAATTAAAACAAAATAACGATTAAGAAACCGTGTAGATTTTGGGTCTCCGTTCTGCATACTATATGCATAAAATTAGCTGAGGAAGCTACGTTTTGCTTTATAAGCGTCCTCGTGGATGCATTTGGTTATACGGGCCTAGTTTTAGACATTTTACAAATTAGTAAATATAGTATTGACTCCATGATTCGGGTGGCTCCATGTTTCCGGTGTAACCACAAATCTCGCGATATTTCCGACGTAAAGCCAACGTAAACTGATTGTTTACGGGTAACTTTCAGGAAATTTTGTCACACAAACATCTCGTGTATTTTGCTAACATACAAAAAACTCCGATGTTCATTTATTTTACCTCCAGTTTGCTCTGTTGACAGTCAGTTAGAAACTAAATCCTATCCATATTCTCCAGTTTATACATTTGTCTCTTTTGCAATGAAATCATACATCAATCAGGCAGTTCATGACGTCATAAACCAATGAGTCCAGCGACGATCTTCAAATTTATGCTAATATTGACACTTAAAACGTTGACATTTCGCTAATCTGAAAGTATACTCCGATCATGTACTAAACATAGGATGTGAGTAAATGAGAATGGTTGACTTTTTGTGGAAATTTCATTTGCGGTAATTATCGCCTTTAATATAGCATTCCGTAGTGTTTGATACAGAAATATCAGTTCCGTAATTCAGTAATATTTTTTAATGCTGGATGGGAAATCACAGTTTATAGATAGGCGGTGAAAGTCTAAACCTTATACAAGCTATACTTGGTGTACATATTTATACAAAAATTTATATAATTTTAGGGTACCGCGTTTAGATGTATCGGCAAATGCTGTGAGGAAGTGACTCCACTGAATGAAAAAAATATTACGGGCTGTCTAGAAAAATGCGCCTCGCCTATAGCAATAATAAATAATATCATTGAGGACGATGACGAAAAGGTCAAGGTGAGGCAACATTAACACGATTATTGTGTCCCTCAAAAAAGCATTACCGAACTGCGAGTTATCTAAATCTGTCTCTTAACATTGCTTGAGCCCTGATGAATATATACTGCTCATTTTGCTACACACCAGGGAATACATATATATATTCTTTTTTTTTCTTTTGCAATTTACATTTATGTGTTTGAAGAGCGTGTTACGATTTGTATCCAACTAACGTTGTGAAATTATTTAACTTTAAAAGAATAAATTTATCACTTGTAGTTGTACAAGTCATTCAAGTAGATACAAAGGTTATCTGTGTTAATGATACTCGGATAAGATGTCTTAATTATGCTGAACGGTCCATTTCTTATTCAATTTGATTTGTTGTTATTCGTTTCCAGGTGGTTGTTAAAAAATGCATGAAGGATTGTTACCAAAATAGTAAAGACAAAAGTTCTGGATTAATTGATGAGCAAGCGATGGGGACGTGTGCTGAAATGTGTGCTGATGCACTTCAAAATGAAATACAAACATTTACCAAGGAACTGAGCGCTGAATTGTCCAAGATCCCTGAATTGACCAGGATCCCTAATATGACCAAGATGTCTGAATCCAATGAGCCTTGTATTATTATGTAATATTGTTCAGTACTAAAACCATGATTTAGAGTGTCACTTATCATGTAAAGTTTTCAATGATCAGTTTGTTCCATAATCTGTTGGAATCTATGTTTTTTTTAGTTAAGTACAATAAACAAACACGTATGTTTTTTTTATAGTTTATTCTTTCTGAACCTATTAGGGAAATAAATTTTATTCTCATACTTGATCACAGCCTGCCTCGAAATTTATGAAGATTTTGTATATAGCATAGTTTCTCAGAAAGTCAAACACAGTAAATCTCTGTTTCGCCCTCTGGCGGACCAATGTCATAGTCAAATCAATCAGAAATGGATTACACCGCTATACAAGAAAGCTGAGACAATTATTTAAAGTTTTCCTAGGTTATAAAACTTGAGACTGGTCTCCTCAGCACAATTTTTGTATGCATTTATTAACAAATTTAAGTACAGTAAAACCTCAATAAGCGACCATCTCATTATTACAACCATCTTGTTACATCGACCGGCTTTCAATGATTCCCTAAAAATTTAACTCGATTTTGAGACCGCCTCATTATTACGACCGATTTTCGGGTCTTGAACGAATATTCTCTATTTCGAAAAGTACAGTAAAATCCCTACTAACGAACACTGTAATACATGTATAATCTAATCGAAGGATTGAAAACGCAATTCGAACTTGGAAATCACTCTCGAGTTACATTCAATAACTTACTTATACTTATTTTTGATAAAAATGTTAGTTAATTAGATAATCAACGAGATAATCACTGAAGTATTTAACGAGATTTTCATTTTTATGTACAGAAAATGTCTACGAGACTTCGTAAAAAGACATTGGCTTGGAAAAGGTGAATTAATATGTCGGCTAACAAAATCAACTTATGGCAGTTAATAAATTATGAGATACTAGTACATTTTAAATGACATTAACCCTGGCCAAGGACTATCCTTGCCCTGGCTCACCAAAAATAGGAATTATTGCCACACAAGCCTTTTTCTGAAGTCGTTTGAAGACAACAAAAGTTAACATCCGGTTAACGTTTTGAAGCAAAGACATGTTTTAGCGGAAGAAATATGCTAGGTTTAGCGCTATCCCAACTTTGTTAACTATGTTCATTTCAAACATCTAGATTCTAAACAGCTATATCAGAAACATTTACGCATAGGAAGATAAATTATGCAATACTTTGGTGGGGAATATACCTTTTACCTTATTGCATGGACATAACCTTCAGCTCAGCTTTGATATGACTAGTAAAATTTAATAACCCAAAATTGAAGGGTCGAAGAGGGCTGGGGTCAAATCGTCTGATGAATTATCGGGGAGTCGAAGTGTTTGTGGACCCAATCAAAGCACTGACGGTACTGTTGTGAAAACTGGCAGAGAAATTCCACTTTGCAAACAAATCCACAAACAAGTTGCATTTTCACAAGTTTTCATCTGACCACGCAGCTACTTTAAAATAAACTGGGAGGTAAAAATAACAACAGATGTTTGTGTAACATACATGTCCCCCTAACATCAACTTCATAATGCCGATGTTACATGATATAAAATAACCCCACTACAAAATTCTTGTCATTGTCAAAACACAAGGGTACAATTGATTAAATCCCATAAAATCATTTTGAGTACAGAAACAAAAGGAGACATGGCTTATTGTACACCATTGATAGTAACCTACCTCCCTACTGAATCTATGGCTGAAGGCCAAAATAAGCCGCGGCCGTGGTCCAGTGGTTAGTGCGCTGGAATTGGAACCGAGAGATCGTGGTTTGAATCCAGGTCGCGGCAGGTCATACCCTTCCATGAAAATTTGACAAAAATGTCGATTTTCCTCCACATGTCCAGGCGTTCTGAGGGCCGTTATTGATTGGACCAGCTCTGGTCTATGGATAGGCATACAGACCGACCAACGGACTTGAGCAAAGCAATATACCCCCACTTCTTCAACAGGGGGGGGGGCATAATTGCTAAATAGTTGGATAAGATTAGATCAAGAGATAAAGATCTAATTCTAAGATGACTGGTTGCTATGAACACAGACCTATACAACACGTCTTTAGTATGAACTGCCCATGAGGTATGCTTTTTAAGACAAAATGTCATGATGGAAATCATTTGGTACTTGATCTACAATTCACAAAAGAGAAATAATCATTTATTCACTAAGTTAATGACTGGCATGGATTTTAAAGGGCTAGATTCCAAGAACCACTACCCTTAAGAAGATCTTCATCAAAATGAATGAACATTTAAAAAAACCAATTTTCTATAAGTACTATTACAGACTCCCAACATGAATATATATCCTATAGAAAACAGATTAGTTTCAAAACAATGAGTATGAAATGGGACTTCCTAATTTTTGAGGCACAATAATTATAAATGTGACATTCATTCTACTGCACTGCCAAAGGAGAAAAGTAAAGTTCAGAACACTTGATTGTAATTCACTGAGTAGTTTAAAGTAAAACAAAGAAAATATAAAGAGTAAGAACATAACTTTTCTCCACATGAGATTAATGGCACTTCAGTTAAAGAATTTCTGTAATTTGTAGAGTATTATTCGAAAGGCATGAACAAAGAGCAGGAAAACTCACTTGTCATTGTCAAATTTATTTACAAAAATCATGGTAATATGCAGATAATCTGAAAAGACAGTTCAGGTAACAAAAACTGATCATGTGAGAAAATGAAAGCATTTAATACAAATAGCACTATAATAAATTTATTGGAATCACTCAAATCCTTCAAGGGGACGTAACTCTCAAAATACAAAAAAGAAGGGATACAACTGAGTCAGATTCTTTTTTGAAAAAAAACACAATAAGATTGGTTTGAATCAGAAAAAGTGTATAAAACATAATTATATCTTTAATAAAGAAATTGATCGTAAAAAAAGGTTTAAAACACACACAAACTTAAGTCCAAAAAAATGTTTTCTGAATGACAAATGCTGGTAACAAACAAATTTTCACTTTCAAAAAAGTCTGTGAAACTTGTGAATATAAAAAATCTCCAAACCAGTGGTAAACTTTGACATTAAAAGTGAAAAATATTCATGTACATACATATGTCAAGCTATAATTTTTCATCATAAAATTTACAACAAAATAAAAAAAATGCCAATGTTCAAGTGATTAAGGACATTTTTTGGAAAACACATCCAAATTTACGAATTCAATTAAAAGAACACATCAATCATTTAGCAAACAAATAGATTTTACTTACATCAATTTTTTATAATAATTATCATACAAAACAGAACTAAACCCCTGCATAAAAATACAGAATTCTTTTTCATTGGGGTTTAATGTTACACCAACAGCCATGGTCATTTTTACTTTCCCAGCTTTAACGGTGGAGAAAGACCCCAGGTGTACACCTGGGAAGAACATACGACCTTCCATAAGCTATTATGTAAGAGTCATTACTTATATGGAAAATCTTATACAAGAACATTTTCAAACAATTATTTCACAATCAATACAGAAATCACTCATCTTGATTAATGTTATAACATAACTGTAACCAAACCAAACAAATAAAAATAGTTTGAGAGTAAACAGTAACACAATATTGAACTACCAAATACAGTAAAATGTTGATAATGAGACCACCTTCAGGACACCAAAAATTAGTAGTAATAATGAGGCCGTCTCATAGTCAAGTAGAATAATAGGGGATTTATTGAAAGCTGGTTCAAATATAAGTTGTTGTTATAACATGGTGTTTCTATTATTCAGATGGTCTCAAAGTGAGGTTTTCCTGCATCCCCTAATGAAATAACTTCATTTAATTAAGGCCCCAACCCTTTCTATAGAAATTAAAAATCCTGATTACCATAATTGATTTAATGATCCCTGAAATTACATTCCAAAAATTATTATTAAAAAAATAATTAAAACAATAACCGCGCCTGGGGCGTCTATTATAGATCATTCATCATAATTTCTATCAACAATACAGAGTAGCAATGATTTTGCACCGAAATCTTGGTAAAATCTCATTTAATAAAGCATTATCCTATAAGTAATCAGCACCATTTTATTGGTAAGACACTGGAACAGTTACACACAGTGAATCCAATCACTCCAACCTCAAAATGAAATACATGTACATTTGTACAATGATTCCTTCAGCCTTTAAAAATTGCAAATGTGCCAACAAGTCGTCAATTATGTACACTTTTCATCAATCTTTGGCCTTTAGACTTGATCTCAGCATCTGATTTACAAGCAATTACAATCTTTTTAAGAATCATGTAAAAATATAATTTGTACGAACTCTTCAATTAAGGAGACATTTTAAGTGCGGCTGTTTATTCATTAGGCAAATCTGCCCAGTCTATCGCTGATTTTCCATCTGCAGTTAGGAACTCATTACACTTTGAGAAATGCTTGCACCCAAAGAAGCCCCTATGGGCTGATAATGGGGATGGATGGACTCCCTTCAGAATATGATGTTTTGACTGTAAATACAAGAGCAATGATTAGGCCACAAGAAAAACAAATGTTCATTTTAATAATTAAAAAAAAGATAGAAATTGGAAAAAAACAGCATCTTTACCAATCAAAATCTTTAGGTAAGTTTCAACCTGATGTATTTTTCCCTGAAAATATTTCCCTGTCTACCAACTAGGGGTTCTTTACAGTAAAAAGAAATTGAATAAATAGGACCTTACAAGATTCACAAAACTCAGTTCATTCACAATAAAAAAAACATGTTTAACTAATAAATTAAGCTCCAAACAGTCGTAATTATGTAATAATTACCTTATTTATGTGAGCCCCTTTTTTCTGTGCATATGATCCCCATAAGATAAAGACAAGCCCTGTTCTGTTCTTATTTAGGTATGAAATAGTAGCATCAGTAAACTTCTCCCAGCCTTTATCTTTGTGTGAGTTAGCTTGGCTAGCTTTAACTGTGAGAACGGCGTTCAACATCAACACACCTATAACAGTGAAAGTAATACTATTAACCCTTAGCTTCATAAGCAGATTTTGACTCTTCCAAATTCACGGCAAATTTACAAAACACTGATTGTCGTAAGAAAATTGGGTTATTTCTCTCAGACAGATTGAAAATATTGTGGTATTAGAAGCCATTACTAATTACAAGCAATGGCTTCTTTTGTATCAAAGTTTTCAAAAGTCGCCCGCTTCAGATACAGGAAAATGTGGTATTATGAGGGAAAGGGTTAAGCATTTAAGCACACCTGTGACAGTAAAAATTATATATTTTTAACTGCTTCAGGTGTGTTTACAAATTTGATTATGCAAATTTTTATTTAATGGTGTTTTATGGTGCGTCAACTACTGGTCATGTAGGCCACATCAAAATGATAAAGATAACAATGATTAATTATTTAATAAGATAATGTAAACATATGATGATGTAAAAATGAGATATGAAGGAGATATGAATTAGATAAAAATTGGACTGTTGCAATAATAAGGGTGGGTAATAGATTACAATGTCAAAAAAGTGTATAAAAAGTTATCTGATGTCAAAGAGTGGTTCATAGTACAGCGACCTTCGTTCACTGGAAACTGTTGAATCATCTTAATTTAATTTGCCTCATACATTCAAAACTAATGGATAAAAGAAAAAGGTAGCAGCTATCTTTAAAAAAAACCCAACACATTCTTTTGTTTATTTGTGATGTCAGGATACAATGTAGCAGGCTAAAGAGCAAATACCTTGTTTTGCCCAACCCATGAGATAACCATGTGATGGCCGCTGAAATCCATCAATGTCTGACTCTAATTCTTTGTACATGTTCAACAAACTGCAAATAACAATAAAAAACATTTCATGGAGCTAGCATTTTCAATAAGTTATTGAAAGGACCATAACTCCGTACAAATGATCATATGATTATTTTTATTCTCTTCTTTTCTGTTCCTGTCTCTCATATCTAGGTAATCCCTTTTCATAAACCTGCATTGGGGCCTCTAATCACTGCTGCAAGTTTGAATCCCACCTTGGACCTAATTTCACACGAGGACACTGTCCAGTCAGCATACTGAAAGTCAGAAGTTTTACCCACAAATACTAACCCTTTTCGCCTTATGTGTCTGCCAACATACCCACATAGCAGGTTATCAAGGGTGAGAGACAAAATTAAAGATCTTAACTTTAACACAGTGCAAACCTCTCCAGTGTGGCCCTCTATTAAGCAACAAACTCCCTTCAACAACAGCCAACAGCATGATTTTTCCCCACTGTTTAACTATTAATTTAACCTCTCTAGAGAGTAAAAACATCTCAACAACCACAGCATAATTTTGCTTCTCCCAAAGTGTGTTGCTTTGGAGAGCCTGCACTGTATCTTTCATGGAGCTTTCATAGAGACACCACATAGGTAACAAACTAGCCACTTATTGCTTAAGAACTAAAAAATAGTTCATTAGTGCAGACTTTTGTTATAAACAGAAGTAATATAATTATTGCAGTTTTCTGGAATTTTCTGGAATCTCCAGTTTTTCCCATGTCCAGACCATACTTGATTTTATTGTTTCCTCAGCACTGAGGTTAAGATTTTTGTTCTTTGAAAATTTTCAACTTTCACCCACGTTACTGGCATTTGTACAAAATAAAATATCAAAACAATAAAGTGTTATTATCTACTTATTTTTTACAGGGTGGCAAAAAATAGAGTTTGTTCATCCAAATTTTCATTGATAGTCTTAACATTGAATGCACCAATATATTTAACAGCGTGACAATAAAACTCACCTTGGAGGAGGTGGTACACCAGGTAATACGCTGAAAGATAAGCCTGAAAAAAGTATTGTTGGAAAGATTCATATCGATAATTACAATTATGCACTTGAGTTAGTGTAACATGCTCGACTGGTTGACATATGATCTTTAAATCAAAATTAAATAAAACTCATAAATAATATGAACTAAACAGAAAATCTTTTAGCAGCCCAATAGGAAACATTAAAATGTGTATAGCAAAAATGTCAGAACATAAAAAAGGTGAGCTGATTGTCAAGAACTGTTTAGTCAGCTGTATCATAAATTTGCTTAATATTAACAGGTAGGTGTAAGATCAAATAAGGATAAGATCGTGAAGGGATCTTCATCGATCTGTACAAGATCCCCACAATAAATTTCAGATCAAATTAGGGGCCATATTTCAAGACCAAATCAAATGGATCATAATCTGACGATAGACATACAGTGTAACTCCTTAATAACAAACTCTCCACTGAAGTTAAATGTCGCACAAACACCAGGGTCATTAGGCGACTTTACCAGCTGTAACAGTGCAGGAAGACCCGAGGCCTACACCTGATTACAACCACTGACCTTCCACAAGCTAGCACAGATTCCTCACATATACCTGTATGTGAAATTTAGTACAAGCAACTGATGTACATTTGAAGTAGCAACATATATAAAAACACCAGTACTAGTCGAAAACGTCGGAAAATGGGAGAATTCTTATAACATGAACTTTTCTACTGGTCATATGGACATTTTATACTCAAAAGCTTCACTATATTATACTTATACAGGGCTCAACTTTTTTTCAAAGCTATTCCTTCTGCAGGAATACACTGCAATTTCAACACCTCCTAAGTCAATTTCTACTCCTAATTACGAGCAGGCGAGTCAATTTGTCGAGCCCTGATCTATGAATTTAGTTGTAATACATATAACAATTATACAATAACAAATCATTATACCATGTGCTTGGTTAGGTCCATGATACGGGTCTTGTCCCAAAATAACAACTTTCACCTGAATAACAAAAATTATTAACTCATCATAATTAAATTAATATATACATAGCTTAAAAGCTTGATTAAAACTATTTGTGTAAAACTTAATATGGTTTACAGGCTTCCTGAAAGTTGTCGGACTGTCGGACATGCCAGGCAAATTTCAAGCAGGTCCAATAACTTCTGCGAGTACTGGACCAGATGTCCTGCAGTCGGGCATGATTTTAAGCATTCATCACTTATTTAGAATATATTCAGTCAGGCAAATTTTCATTTGGTCAGACTGAAATTCTAACTTTGCCCGACCAACTAACTAACTGATTACTGTCTATTGTCATTTTTTAGTAGATATTAAATTTGACAAATACTTGACTGTACCACCAACTGCCGATACCAGCCACGGTGTAATAAGAGCAAGCTATGCCAGAAATGTACCACAGCATGTAAGAATACTGTTTAACTGGAACATATATCTTTGTAACTGCATTCTTACTCTAACTAATTGATAACATTATGCTAAAAATCAATTGTAATATTATCTGCCTGAAAAAGCCCTTGATTGGTTGATTCTGTGAGAGGTCATAAAACTGACCAATGACAAGGTAGCATTCTGAGACAGGTGCTAGGTAACTTACATCATTAACAGAACAAGCTCTTGTCCAACTAAACACATTCTCTGGAGTGGGGTACACCGTTCCCTTCTTTCGTTCGGAATCCACAAACTTGCTCAACTAAAATTTAAAATATAAGACGTCACAAAGTTAAAAATAATCTTACAGCAAAGTTTTCCCTAATTTATTGAACTAAGATATCAGGAATAATACCAATATACTGTTGTAGTTGTGGTTTTATTCAAAGTATACATATTTCATGCTGAAACTCAAACTGAATGTGCCCATTTGTAATATATTTTTGTGACCTTTTACAAATTGAGAAATTGCTCTTTGAACATTACCTGACTTTCCATTCCTTTGTCTCATATTTGTGAAATAATGTTATAATAAATTGTACAAAACTATGTTGAGTAAAAATCTTTCACCATTTCAGTGCAAAAAGAGGGTTATTTTTCCCAATTCGGTCATAACTGTTAACCTTTCCAAAAAATGTGGAAAAAAATCCCTGTAAAAATAACATAAAAATGTATTTTGATATATCCATGACATTGTGCAAACAGTTGACATCCAACTAATTACCACATATATAACAAAAAACAATATTTCTATGCAGTGTAACAATTACCATTTTCATATTTCCAATTACAATACTGACCTGTTCAAAGTAAGTCTTTGAAAATTCATCTTTCAAAGCTTTCTTCCATGACTCCCCAACATCAACTAATAATGAGCCATTTGTACTATTCTTTGCTTGCAGCTTAGCAAGAGCTTTTAGTCTATTTTCTTCCATTCTTTGTTTCTGTTCAGGGCTCAGTTCGAGACCTTCATTTTCCTTTCCACTTTTAGGTGGAGAATTTGTGTTGTCCAATTTAGGTCTTTTGGCATCCCCGTTTTCTGTTGACTGTGGATAATAATACACAATACAAAACAAATTAAAAACACAAGGTGATTAACTTCAGCTATTCCAAGATATTTTTACAATAGATAAAAATTTATGCATATGTTGCATAATCCAATTCTCAAATTTCAGTCTTGAATTTTGGACAGAATTATAATTCAAATTGGAAAAAAAAACTTTTGTTGGTCACAGAATTTGTTTTGTGACCAGGAATATTTCTCCTATGATGTTTAGAAACAGATTTCCATCAAATTTGCCAACTTTAGGTTAAGTAGAAGGACTTTGAACAGTTTTAACAGCAATTTTAAGTCCCTTACAGTTCCTGAAGATACAGTTTTTCTCTTTAGGTACCTATCTGAGGAACCAGTCACTTGAAACAGAATTTCAGACCGTAGAGTTTCTGATCATGCCTGGCTGTCCAGATAATCTGTCATTTCATCTTTTTTTTATGAGCACAGAGACTTCTGAAATCTCTGACAAGTATCCGCAAGATCCTCACTGCTGTTCAAATCCCACCCAGAACCAAATTTCACAGGTGAGGACACTGACGGAAAAGCAATGATGTTGAAACTGACAGTGGCTAAAACTTAAAGTGGCCCATATTCCTTACTACAATTATAACAATAGCATAGAACAATGTCAGTACTGGTACCAAACCAAAGAAGACTAGTTATAGTTAACTATTTTACACAACTGAAATGTTGAATACAAGTGAAGAACAGAAAGATTTATCAAATTATTACTTTCTAGAAGACTTTAGAGTATTAGTGCTTACAGTACTTTGATTAGATATATCGTGGATTTTTGGATAGCTTGTTTTGATTGAAAATCGCGACTGCAAGCAACAAAACAAAACGCACCTCAGTTCGAGCTTTAATTATATCACTCGACCGCTTCTGCTGCGGAGAAAAAAATGACAGAATTTTCGCTTGACCACTCATTTTACATGCAAGTTTTCCACTCAGCCTTCCCAGCATGAAGTCATCCAAATAATATAAACAAGACGCTTGCATCTTATCAACATTTCATATTGATGCGCCGCATTGATCGAGATTATTTTCGCGCCAAATCTAATTCGGATACATTTACACTTTATCCAATTTTACTGTGCATAACTGTACACGTTCAACTGACATACACATTTCGAAAGTGTTAGAGTGAAATCGAATATGATTCAACATATCTCGCTAGTAATAGTTTCTCAAATATTGAATTTATGTAAAAACACTTCCACGTGCTCGCGAATGTCGAATTTCAATGTTATTATAAAGTCATTAAATGTTTTGATCAGTCGTTAATTCGATGGTATAGCAGGGATTCTACATTCCCTGGGCATAGAGAGCAGAGACATCGTGATCGTCAATAATAGCAACATCATCATCGCCATCATCATCGTCGTCGTCATAGTCGTCATCATGGTCATCATCATCAGCAGCAGCAACAACAGCAGCAACAGCAGCAATAATAATATCATCATAATCAAATCTATCATTGTTAAGAAAACTAAACGCTGACCAGGCATTTCTGTAACAATTAACTAGTGACAAATTGAAAAGATGGAGGGTACAAAGCTATGCACACCTTAGCTTGCTTCTCAACTTTAGACTCACTCCTCACCAATCTTTTCTTTTTAGATTAGCATAAGTGCAGGCGGTTAAAGGTATTTAAGATTTCATTGTCATTTCTTCATAACCCTTATATGCGGCTGATGGACGCGGGATGGTTTCTGTCTTGCCTTTGGCCGTGATTACACTGGTACTCTCCTTTTGTTCCTGTTTTAATAAAATAAAAATTCTATAGCTTTCAGATAAAACGTAAATCTATATACATATCGTCACATATTTTGCTTCGTTTAAATTTAGTTGGTTTCATTAACCTGGTTGATTACTACCATCTTCCTGACCAGGCTGTGCTTGTGTGCTGGTGATTGTACCGTCTTTTATTTTTGTATCTTATTATTACTCCTTTACATAATTATTTCCCACTGTATAGTGGTGAGGTGGGGCTCATTAAACAAGTTTAATCGTTCCAAGGTGATCTCCCGACGGAAGACTGTGTTTTTCCTCCATTTTTTGTACATTTCTATATATTGGATGACTTTCGGGGTAAGTGGATGTTGGTGAATTGCAGTATCTTGAGGAAGGTAGAATAGCATGTTTTTTTTTCTAGGAATCTTTAATAATCTATGTACGTAACAGTCAAAGTACGCTCCATGAATTGTGTAAACAGTTCTCGTTTCCGTGTTACAGTGCACCAAACAAATAGCCAAAAACGGAGACCATAAAATCGGTAAACCAAGCGATGTAACTTGCCCGTCCGCTATTAAGACAAGTCTACTACAGTTATTTCCCTTTCCGATTTTTTTTCATCACATGACGTCACGGTTCTGCTCATTTTGGGAGAAGTTTAAAAGCAGGGTTTGTTTTTGTAACATTGTGTCGTTTTTGCTGAGTTATTGGGATGGTGGTAGCTGCTTTTGCCGCCCCTGTTCCGACACCCTAGTAAATACGTCGACTTAAATAGATCAAACATCATCAAAATCATGTTTTAGTCGATAACAGCGGACCTTGAATAATATGAAGTTACAATGTATACAGTCGAACCTCTCTAATCCGAAACTTTCCAATCTGGAATCCTCTTTAAACCGAACACGTCAGCTGGTTCCGAATTTTTTATTATTCGGAGCATAGCATAGGGGACAGTTTCACGTTATCACAGTGATTCTAAACCACGTATGAACACGTGGATCAAAATAAAACAAAAACAATTACTTAGCGATAAAATTAATATTATGATCGTCATAATATTCCGAACACTTTTTTCAGACCGGTCAGCAATGTTTCCTCTGTATTCATTGCGAAGAAAATTATTTTCATGACACCATCCTTAAAAAATGATGGTTGCGGTTACGCGACCGACTCATTCAACAATATCGCGACCCTAAAAATATTTCAGCGATTTTGACAAAAATTGTTTTTGTTCTTTAATCCAGCTGTTTAGTACAAGCATATATTGTTAACAAAAATGCCAACCCATTGTTAAATTTTGGGTCGCGTAACCGCAAAGCAACGTGTTTTAATGGATGGTCTGATTTGAACTGTTTGTGTATATTGAAATGATGTGAAGTAGACAAATATGTATGTGTTTTGTTTGGGTTTAACTTCCGGAAAACTTTTTCTTGAATCAGCAGTCACACATACATATATTTGTCACATGATGTGACATAGTGTTGATATTACGTGGATTATTTCGGGTAGCTGCCTTCAAGGTTAATGCACAGTGTTAAGCAGTCAGTGGTGAATACGAGCACCACAAGAAGTAATTGTAAAACAGCTGGTTGGTTCTGTTTCGACTTACGTTTCAGAACGAGATCATTGATGACCATTTGGATTCGGAGTACATCGACTCGAACTTTTTGTTCTGGATAAGTGTGCTTAACATAGCCTTGTACTTCGTATCCGTCTACGCTAATCGACAAAATTGCATACATATGTTCTCATAAAACAAGTTTACAAATTCATATGCGGTGTATTTGCATGGACAAGTACTTTGATAAGGGCATTGCCCCGGGTTCTCTAGTTGGAACAGTAGAACGCCCCCTCCACTGACTTTTAAATGACACGCATTGAAAAACAATCTGATCATTATTGGGCGTTGAGCTTTTTATGAGGATGTCAAGATGTTTCAAAAATGATTTATGAATACATAAAGCTGAGAGTCCTTTAACATAGACACACAATAAAACCAGTATTAGAGTTTCTGTACCACCCAAACAAGAAAACAGCAATAAAAAACAGATCGTATGTACATTTAAGACATTTATTTTCAAAATGACATTGTTCAATTTGATATAAGCTTGAAAATAAATAATGAAAACAAATTCACGGGAACAAAGCAAACCATACATGACTTTAGGTTACTGTTATGAGGTGAGGTACTAATACATCTATGGTTAGTCTTTTTTTTCGCAAAAAATCTTCAGGATCAGAATTGACGAGAAAAACTCACTCTTTTACATAAATTACTAAAACACTATAAAAATGTACTTTTATAGAGCACAACTGTTTGTTTTTTGAATGTGTCTTTTCTTGTATCATTTTTGTTCTTTTTTGTCCTTATTTGCTCTCTTTAGAATAGTTGAATAAAGTCTGAAATTACGGAAACATAGGAACTGTAAATGCTACTGGCCTGTTTTTTGTTATAAATACAGCTTCCTCCTAATAAACCAATTCATTTTTCCTTGCTTGTGGAGTTGGTACAACAAAATATTGGTGATAAAGAATATTTCGTAGACACATTTGTTTGTAATCAGCGCATCTCGGCCGACTGTGTCTAACCTCGGCTATACCTGGTTAGCCGACATTGGAACCACTTGGAAATTCCCAGTTTACAATCGGCCTCAAAAAAGAAATGTCTGTCAAGTTTTTTCCTTAAGAATATTACAGAACTTGAATGACAATTTTGCAGCGATACGATAAACAGTCTTCGACAGACGCCATCTTAAGAACTTAGTAGTTTAGCGGGAATATTTCCTTTGCAGTAAATCGGTAGCCGCATCACAAATGTCAGACGTAGATGCATATCATGCTACCAAATACATCCGAGGTTACGAAATTCACAGAGGTGATCCGAATGTATATTTTAAGATAAATACTACTAATTCAGCCAAGGAAACATACTAGACTTCGCATCCGGATACTGTGTACTCATTTTAATTTATGTCATGAAACGGCACCGGAAGAAAGAATACTGCTTCTTTGAATCCACAAGTTTTCTTAAAATTATATATAACATTTGATTTATATATTAATGAAGAAACATTGACGACATCAAAATAATTTAAACACAAGCAAAATACTTAAAATGAGCCAGAAAACGATAAAATACTGTGTCTTTTTCAACATTATTATACTTTAAAAACATAACACACAAAAATAAATGTACAATCATGACAAAACAATGCGTTTGTTAACAAAAGATCCGGTGGAATAATTTACATCGTACAATAGTTTTACAAGAATAAAACGCAGCCAGTTAACAAATTCTCATAAATAAAACGCAGCCCATTTACATACTCCGGTAAATTAAACGCAGTCCATTAATTGCAATGTATATTCAAGACACATTTGCGCGAGTATTCGGATACATTTAAGACAATGATACGTAGATGGAAACATATCTAAAATGGAAACTTGACAAGTTCTATGACCAGAACACCAGCTTAAACATACACTTGGATGTTACTTAATGTTTTGCACCTTACTTAGATGCCCGGGTTTGCCCATTAATGCTATGCTTAAATATCTATGTACAAGATAAAGCAATGGCTACCAATCTGCACGCCATTAAACAAAAAGCTGCCGTCGACAATTATAGTATTCACCATCAGCTTTTTTCAACATTTACATGATATAAATACAACAGAAGGTATTCACAAATCTTTATTACATGGCATAGTTTAAAGCTGCAGAACTTTTTCTATACTATTTCTTGGGACATGTAGTCTGAACAATGACTTTCATCAATTATTCTGGGAAACAATTCTTATAAGAAAAGAAACCAGCCATTTTTTGAGCAAATATTTTGAAGAAAACAGATGTTTAGTCAAATAAGAACGCTACCTACTTTCAATTTGAAAGCTCATCTAGTTCATCAATGCTTTATAAACGCTTACCTTTTAAGAAATAAAATGTATTCTGATGATTTGGGACTGCAATAAAGCCACAAGCGAAAGCAGAAAAAAAGTAAGTTCTGCAACCTTAAATAAGGCTCCCCGAAAATCTCCCCTAAGAATGCACATATTACTGTCTTCAAGCATGTCTAGTAACATGCCGTTTCAATGATATATTAATTTCATTATTTGTGTTATTCCTTGTTGTAAGAACCAGATTAATAACTTGGACTTATAAATGCATTTCAAAGCTGAATTAATTATTTTTTGTGAAAATACAAGTTCATAAGTGTTTGTTGCGCAGAGGTCAAGAATACTTAGTTAATATAGAACACCATTTTGGGGGATCGTTATACAGGGGAGATCATAGCGGGGAAGATATTAACACTCTAAACAAGACAATCAAACGTTATGAAGAATGTGCGATGAAGAAGGGCACATTATTGTAAAGCTCAAATTGTACATCTCATAAGAGGAAAAATTTGATAGTTTGGTTAAAATATCATTTCAGATCATTGGCGAATGAGTAACCTTTATTGTTTGTTTTGACAAGAACTAACTAAGCTATACTAAGTTATACCACCAGAATCTGATTTTGATAGCTTTATACGAAAGTACGACAGTGTATACCAAAATATGCAATGCATACATTTTATGGAACAAAACCTTGTTATAACAACATTTAAAACCAGTGACCACAGATGATTGCGTTTACAATTTGCAGTCATCGTGCTGAACGATTTATGTGAAAATGCAAGATTATCGCAAAAGTTTCAAGAAAGTAAAAATCGGCGAAATCATTTCAGATATAAAATTTTAGAGAAACATTTAAACGCCACAAAATGGAACATGCATAATGACGCTACAACATGTAAAAACCGTTATCACAGGAATCATTTGCAATGTACAAGCAAACAAAAAAATAGCACGAATAAAAACAATATCGCCTCCATCAATGCACGACAATTACATAAAATGAATATACAGCGATTTTAAAATAGTATTCAAGTATTCAAGTATGACAGGTTCTAGATCTGGTATGAAATAATTAAATTTGAAAAACGAGATGTTTATCTGAGCTGTTCTGTCCTGCTTATCTATTTTCACTCTCCACAGACAATCCAAGTTAACAGGTTACCTTTGATACATTTATTTACCCCATTTATAAAGCTCAGATTTTAATACTTGAATTGTTTCATTAACAGTAATAGTAATTACGAGAATAATTACTTTTTATGCACAACTAAGACGCGATTCAACGCGAAAACACATTATATTACACATAAGCCCGATCTGCATATTGTTTTCTATATTCTAGTTCTGTGTGCGTATTTGACAAATTACGATACAGCGCATAAGCTTTCCTTCGAGAAGAAGCAATTGTACAAAAGTACAAAGCTAATATCTTACTTCCGTATATTTCCCGCCAAATCTCAGCCGAAATATCAAGTACAGACCTCGTATACTGAACAAAACACACTTTCAAATATTATTCTACTCAATCTCGTCATTTTGTTAGGAATGTTTATATACAGAACTTACTTTTTAAAGCAAATTTTGTTTCCTATTGGTTTACAGAAGAAGAATTGGTAGGCTGTAAGGTCTAATCGATTCAGTACTCAAGAAATCGGTGCATGCAGCGCGAGTGCGCATGTCCGATAGTAAACTGACATTTCCGTAAGTATGAAGACAGAAAACATATTATTATACACAAACGGTGAAAGAATAATTTTTTCAGGGGTAAGGAATCAAATTAACAATATTAAAAATCAGCAGTACACTGGTTCCTTATTATTAAAAGGTTTCATCATTACACTATGCCAAATACAACACTATGACGTCATCAAATACAATAGTCTGTCATTATAACACAACATTATCTGAATTTTACACAATATGACATCAAAATATATTGTTTTACGTCGCAATACTCGATATGATGTTTATTAAACCAATGTCTTTTCAACATATCGGTATAAAAGTCACAATATTCATTAATGATGAACACTTCCTATGAAGTTCATTCACATACTGGCATATAAAAATATTAACTTTTTTTGTAAAATTGGAGTTCTAATCTAAATCTGTTTTAGTTTTCGATTTCTACGTTTAAGCAAGTCACATATTGTCAAGAGAAATCACTATAACTTTTTATTCACTCGCAGAAGAAATGAATCACCTAGCACTAATGGCACTAGCAAGCTGTTCTTGCACATCTAATGTTTCCACACTATGACTCTACTAACACTTGACGTCACAATTTCTTCTACAGTTTCTTAGACAAACTTCGAATTCACAATTTTAAAAGCGTCTATGCGTACTTGTACTCGGCACTCTTCAAAAGTGAAATTAGCAAAAGTACATTTCATTACGCCGTAAGAACAACATCTTGATTAGGTCTACAATACCAAACATAGCCGTTAAAGACCTGTCATGTATAGACTAATATTTCTCTAATTGTTGTATTGTAGTTTAGTATTCGTGGGATATCTAGAACAAACAAAAGGAAGCAGACAATTTTCTATGTTGATGCTAGTCATGTGACCAGCACGTGACCGCAAAATGGACATAATTTTGAAATACTTCAACTACGTAATATGGGTATGCTTTTGATTGGTTATACGTTTATGTCCGAGAAAAAATGTCGGTGTGTGTAGACTTAAATCACTCCATACTTTGCTACATGATTTTATGGTGGAAGCGAGAAAAAGACTAAGAAGACAAATCCAGAATGCAACATGTAAGCGCTTCCAATTGATGTTTTTTTCACGGAATTTGTCAAGTTCCCTTTTGAAAATCGAACAAGTGCGTAGAATGAGTTGTGACGTCACAAATGTCAAACCACTTATCAAACCATTTCCCGATGTATTTCACACCATTCTTAATATGTTTTTGTCGCGGGTGAAATGCTACGTTTTGCCAGACATCTTCGTCCTTGATGAAATACATTGATTCGTCCACATATGAGTAATACACGGAATCAAAATTCGTTGGTAAGGGGACGTTACTGTCATCTACCGATGGGAATTCGTCCACAATTTTATTCGTCCGCAAGCAGCAACCTTGGGATTCTGTCGGACCTTTGGGATCATAAACATATACCTGAAAAGAATAGATACAACATTATAAAACATGAGAAGGTGCACATATGGAAGTCACTAGAAGGGATATTTTTGTTTTGTTGGAACAAAGTTTTGTTCTGTTGTAACATATTTTTCGTCATGTACACGCAGTGTGCGACGTTTAAGAATCATACCCATATTCAAATGCTTGTTAAATAAAATCAAATGTTCACGAAGCATGTCTCAATCACAGACGTAGGTCGTTCATTATTTTTCTAAACATACCTACCATACGTCGGATTTACGATTCATCCACAAACATTTTTGTACTTTGGGTTTTGTTAACAGACACTTAAAGGTAACCATAACTGGGTAACGGTAGACAAGAACGGCCATTTTCTAGCATTGTTAAAATGAAGAATAACTTTATTTAAATTATAGCATTTCAAGTTCGTGACAAGCGCCACAGATATTTTCCGTTATTTTATTGCATTTGAAAAAGAACACCGTTGTATTTATCTTAAATGCGGGGGCTACAAGATGCTCTTAAACTTTATTTACCATGTCGTCTTTGAAAAAATATATATTTTTGTCACGCATGTCAAAGAAAACCGTGTCAAGGTCATTCGGAATAGCGGCTCCGCCATCTTTGCCTCTGAATACATCCGATATTTTCTTTGGCCATCCTTCATACACGTTATCATTCGCACTGTCGTACTTATATACAAGTTCACCTGTAAATATAGAAGAAACAAGCTGTATGAGGGTCTAGAATACAAATGTTTGTTAGACATAATGTACACTTTGTACTTATGGCAGAATAATAAATGATCACAGTTCACAAAAGCCACTTCAATACAGACGAACATATACTTGTTTAAGTTAACTTAACATACTTAACAGATATCAAGAGATGCGAATTTATTTATTGATGTTTGCACAAAGACCTCGTTTAAAGTACTTTAAACATTGTGTTTTAATAAAGATATTTAGCTGGGAGTTGTAAATGTTAATATTAAAACGTATCAACCTAGATCTATAATTTATGAACATTTCATTTTAAGTTTGGTTTGTTTGTGCAAGCACCGTTCGCTTTTGGAGGGTACACCGAAATAGTTTTATGCACTTTGAAAAAAAAACTATGTATTTATTAGAAAATAAACTTCGACTTTATGAATTATGAACTAAAATGCAATGCATATCTTGTTTTAATTTGTTAAGTTAGGATGACAGAGAAAAAAAACTATAGTAATGTTCTTAAAAAGGGAAGTAATCCTTAGTTGCTTGTTGAAAAATAAATCATGGGAAATAACCATTGAAATAAAAGTACAGTACTTCATAAGTTAAAGTAGTACCATTATAAATACGACGATTCACGAAAAAAAGCAATTTTGCAACTATGCATGATCTTGAATTTCTCTGGGAAAGGCCTGCTTATCGTAAAATTCAACCTACTGACGTAGAAATTGTTTTGTGTAATAAAAATGAATTTCAATGGAACACAAATTAACTCCCGGGTTTGAAACATGCTTTATAAAATAATCCAATAACAAACTCGCTTTATAGTTCCCCCCTCGCTGATACCGAAGAAACGATAGAATCGATTTATGGTAATTTTCAACACCCATTATCTGAGATGTTAAATTACATTCTACCATGAAGCTAATTATCAACAAAACAGTGCGTTATAAATGTACAATGTATATTAGCAAGTAGGCTAATTGTCTAAAGAACGCGTATTGGGTAATATGTATTATATAGTGCGAGTGACCCTTAAGAAAATCTCGGTTAAGCTAGGACAACCCTATGATATCCTTTTCCAGTTCTGTAGAGACTCTTTATGATATAAAGCGTACATAAGCGTCGAGTTACGAGTCTATAAATTGCTTCGATTAAACAAGATAACGCAGTAATATTTCCGAAATAAAGAGCGACCAAAGGATTCATTGATCCTGGTACCTATGATAATAAAGATGTTCCTAAATAAAGTATTTCTTTCACAAGCAGAAACCGATTCTACAACACAAATTCATTAAAGTATTGAATGCTTTTGATGTACATTTGTTTACTGAATACAAGATGGACTAATTGGGTTTCGAGCCAATGACCTTCACATTTAGTTTTCTTGTATTTTAGTGGAGCAGCTGAAGAGGTCTATGTTCAGAGAACAGAAAACCACTTTTAATGTCAACAGTTCAAAACTTGATATCTACTCAAATTAGAATCTATATCAAGGATTACTTAAAGCCAAACCTTTTAATAAAGCATTACTTTTTATACGACAAGACATGATTTTTTATTGTAGATATTAATTCCTCAGATGCTACCACGATTTGTCCATGTCCGAAGTTGCAAAGAAACATACCGTTGGCCTTAAATACAGGGTCGAATATTTGAAGGGATGAAGTAACTAACTAGTTGTAATAGTTGGAGTAACATATGAGTGCTCACCTTTAAAGAAATAAGCATCGTCAACCACAACATTGTCCGTGAAGTAAAAAACCTGAGCATAACCATCAGGTTCATCGGGGATTCCCCGCCATTCAGAAGTGACGTAAAGGGGGTCACCATATCTAGTACGATTGTTGTGGTTTTCGTACATCCAGTAATGATTTCCTCGGAAAAAGTATGTGTTAAAGATGAATGAGCCTTTCTCATTCTTCCGGACCCAATCGAAGACCGTAGTGAACCGGCCCTTACACACACCTGACAAATAGATTGGGTAAAATGTGAAGATTAATGAATATTTGCCGATCAATACTTTCGATGTATAACATTATAAGTATTAATTATGTCTCGATTGTCAATACTCAGGCTCAAAAACCCTGTTCACTGTGAGACAGCAGATTCACACTAAATCATGAAATATTAATTTATTTTTTTACTAATACAATCCATACCTAGATCTGATCTTAAGCCTCAAAATGGACAATATAATGAGAAATTTAAGTACTGATTTTCAAGTGTTAGTTAATGGTCGCTATTAAATGTTGCTGATGTAAGCTATGGGAAATGGTCAATACTTTAATATTTGATTCTCAATATACCGTATACTTGCTGCACAGCTTTCCTATCCTCCCAACCAAGCTCAAAATCTGGACCGGAATTTTCCTTCTCATAAATAGCGTACATGATCGAATACTTCTTGTGTGTGTGCAATAACCCCAGCACGTGACCAATCTCGTGCACAGCCACACGTAGCAAATAAATTCCATCGGGGGTGAATGACCTCATTGTTTTGAAATACTCATCATCATCAAAATGCATGTTACCGGTAGAAAAGGAATGTGCAACCTCACCCCCATTGCCATCAAAATCTCGCTTGCAGTTTTGATGAGCGCCTGAAAAACACAAAGAAAAATGGATAGTATTATGATTTGGCATCATTCAACGGATTGTAAACAATTTGTTCTTTTATGATACCCACATGTAAAACGTTGTTTCTCACAGCGACCATTACATATACACCATCATATCGAAACATATCGGAAAGACGAAGTTTTTAGATCGTCTCTGCTCGGTGATTTCCGTAACAAGAAGGTTGTTACCACGAACAGGCATCGGGAAAAAACGGATTGCTCCGAATACAAATTACAGATCACACATTACCAAAAGCCTACTCCTATAACGTGTGTGTATACAATTGTGCTCATTAAAGCATTTGTATCTAACAATTAGACTTTAATTCATTTCTCATCCAGGTGCAAACAAATTCGACGTTTCTGACAAAGAAGATATGTATGTTACTAATGTCTATGCCTATGTTTTAATTGCAAATTTGATCATATAAATACATTAATCAACAATGTATATTAAAAGTCGATAGATGTAATGGTTCTCGGGTTTAGTTGCTAATTGGTATCTTGGTTAATCGGTCGTTATCGGTACGTTACGGAATTTACCGAGCATTTTGCAGTCAATTTACCGAAAACAGTGTCGTAAAATGGGTGTCGTAAACTCGATAAACAATGATTTTCATACGTTTCATCTTCATAAGACGCACGCAAACGTTACAGACTTAGCCGGAAATTTGTATTCAATGTGAACCAACGGTAAATATAACAATCGATGTATCATATAATTATTCACACAATATTGTATTCTATACAAGAGAACAGGCGTCTTTAAACAATTACGGTAACAGCCTATATGATAATTTTCTGGCACTCCACGAGCCCCAAGTTGGAAAACTGCCTTGGAAAGAAAGCTTCGTTTGTAATGAAACAACAGAAAGAAACACGAAATAAGCACATTCAGCTTTCCGCTTATAAATCCGTGCCGAGGACAAAGTTAAACGTTAAGTAAACTCCCCTGTCATCCCTGTGAACACCCTTGGGAAAGACAAAATGTGGCCTTTATTGAAAGATGGCCTTTATTTGAAGGTTAGTTAGTTCTAAAAAATCAGTGATAATCTTTCAAAGAATGGCCTTTATTCACAAAGTGGTCTTTATTCGGAGGTGGCCACAAAGGCAGGTTTGATTGTGTATTATAATTTTTTTTAAAAAATCTCATTGTAATAAAATCGTTCCCAAACATAATGTTGCATATCTTAATATTGTAAAAAAACGGATCAAGATGTGCCAACATAAACAGTCAGCGACAATGAATAAAAAAACGTGACAAAGATATCCGCAAACATTACATCGAAGTTCATGTATAATGCTCATTTACAAAATATGAACCAGACTTGAACAAACGCAACAGGAGTGGCTAAAGTACCCTCCTACAGACCGAAATGCAAGACTTTATACATATCATTATTCATTCAAAACGAAAGATGATTCAAACATTGCGCCAGATCTTTCTATCCACCGAAAACTAATCATCAATTAGTGTTATGATAAAATATTAATGCCAGCGTGTAAAATGCACGATAATGACAAACCCTTGGGACCAAGTACGTCTGCTGGCATGAAATGAATAAGCATATAGATTATGAGACGAAATCTTCGTAGTTTGTACTATACAAGACTTGTCCAATCTGGAAAATCTAGACCAATGGAACCAATTCACGGAGAGTGGCCGGATAATCTATTATGGACAGTTTCGGTTTGTGTTTCCGGTCTCTTGGGAGAGCTCAGATACATGTGTAACATCATGCTATTACTCTGACCCCAAACAACGGAACCTTGACCTTGTGATTACGGGGGTCAGCTTTTATTGATATGTACAATATTAACAACAATACTTTATGCAGCGAACAAATAAACGTGTGACGCTTGGTCGGGCAAAAGAAATTACTTGGAAACTTTGAAGTATACTAAGTAAAAATTATCAATTGCCGCTGTAGGAAAATGTCGAAAGTTTAATACACTTTAGAGTGGGTTGAGACAAACAATATAAGCTAATGGCCATTTATGTTTTATCAATACCATCTCATGAATGTCTGTGTAATGGGTTAACCGCTATCAAGAGTCTGACTAATTGTTATCCATGCCATAATGCGGTTATGTAGTAAAATAAGATATTTGGTTCCTAGTTTAAATTGTGTTTCAGAAATAGAAGACGGGGTCCAATTTCGCTTCAGCTGATTCGGAATGTTTCGTTTTATTCGTTGAATTCGTTTGACGTCATATTGTACACTAATATAAGGTTGCATACAGTATATGCTCATTAGCTAAATCTCAGAGGCTTTGAATAAATTCTCTGAAGTTTGGAGACAAAAATATTCAATTAGAAATGATTTTGAAGTACATGTATCAATTCCGTAGTACGACAGAAGTGTATATGGTCATGTGACGATTTTCTTTTTTTAAAAATGTTTGATGATGTATAATTTAATAGTTCAATCATGCACGGCGATCATTTGGCCTTATCAGTGTGGATGACACGTGTGAGGTTCAAACGGTTTTTCGGTACTTTTTATTTTAGTCTAGTAGTCACAAAGAACCATGCACCATACCACAGTCTAAGTTTTTCACTTGCCAAGCAAGCCAGGTAGGCTGTAAATGGCCCCTATCACAGGTGCTATTCTGTTTTCAGTGCATCAAGTGTATGCTAATGACTTCGAGCAGTATTTAGAAAGCAAGACAGTGCTTCCTTGGAGAATTCTTGTCAATCCTGAATTAATGTGTTCGTCGAGGCATTCTTTACACATACAAATTGTTGCGTTCTGCATACCATATCATCAAGGCATAAATTGATTGCAGATCTAAGAATGAATTGCGTAGACTTTGTTATAGGAGATTACGTAGGATCATTTTCACCATCTAATGATACATAATTGCTTTGCAATGGTTTTCAATCTAGCACAAACACCATTGAGCGTAATTAGTGGGCTGTAACCCAGAAAAGACGTTCGCAAGATTACATGTAATAAAAACAGTCCAAATTGTGTTTTATAACGGACGAAAGAAGGCGATACTTATGTAGGGCAAACACATCAAAGTTTGTACATAGGCAAAACATATCCGGCATTCTTTCCCATGTAACAAACAAAACAATAAAACACATGTAATTCAATACAAACGTATTGTTTGATGAGTCATTTAATTGGTCACATGATCAAAGATGAAGCGTTCAGATGAAATATAATCGTAGTATTAACTTTTTAAAGCGATATGAAAGATACTTATGTCATTTTACATCAATTATCAGTGATATGCAGCATAAATAAATATACAACGTATATTTTAACGTAAAGTTCTACGTTTGATCAAAGGTTAAACTAAAAATATGGCCTGGCGCCCAGAATTCCTCAAAGCCGATGTCTATATATTGACAAAATGACCTCCCCTGTCGTACTCTTCACATTGGAGGTAATAATTTATATATTTTAACGAAGGAACGCTAACAAATTTAAAAGTAACCAATCAAATAATCCCATTAAGAAAAGCACATTAATTTAATGATTTCTGAATATAAATCAATCCCCGCTCTATATCATTAAGCAGCACAGTTCAGTAAAGCATATACAACCGATTCTTCAATTTAAGGCTTAATTCTATAAACTACTCCAAAGTGATTCATTTGCAGCGCTCATCAAATTCAGTAAATAATCTTTTAACAATGGCGAAATCACCGTTAGAATACTAATTAAATACGTTTGCATCGTTCACTTCAATCTTCAAGCGATTCAAGAAAGATTCACATTAAATTTGTATAATTCATTATTATCATCACTATGCTTATTTTATCGTTATCATTACCGTTAGTTTTCATATTATTGTCAGCATAATCATCATTATCATCATCACCATCATTATCACCATCATCATCATAATTATCATCATCACGTTTATCTTACCATTATGGTCTCGATTGGTATTCATATTACAATCATCATCTTCATCATCATCATCATCATCATCATCATCATCATCATCATCATCATCATCAGGTTTATCTTATCATTATCACTGACATTTGTATTCATCATCATCCTCATCACCATCCTCATCGTCGTCGTCATGGTAATTGCTATCTTAATTATTACCAAATATTTCATCACTCTTATTATTACATAATTATTATCATACCACCGTTTTCAGCATCAGTTATGTACCAAAGTGGTTTGTGACATACTAAGACAAGAGTATATCAGCGGAAGAGAGAATCGCTGATTATAATACTAGCAGACATGAAAGCCTCGCATCACGAGAATAATACAAAAGAAAGAAATAATGATAGCAAGTTTGACGTTATCTCCAGATCAGACACTTGGTACCATGATTGCATGATCATTTCTGACATTAAGAAACAATACACACAGACAATAGCTGATGCATAATAGAAAACATGAACGAACTAAGCAAAAACTATTGACTGTTTTACAGCTTGCGAATTATTCATACGTATAATAATATCAACCACTGCTAGATGCTTCGGAAATGTATCACGAGGACGCTGTTAACGAGAGGAGAAAATAAAAATATACATCCATGTTTGAAAAGTCATGTTTCTATCATTGAAGAAGTTTTTTTAGATTTTCAGCTTTTTAGACGATTAAATTGATGGCGGCTTGTTTTGAGTGCCAATTTGTAAATCCAAGAAACAGACTTTCACTAATTCGAAGTTTAAACTAAATGCTTTCAGTTGTTTGCAACAAATTTTATAACATAGTCATAAATGAATTTATAAATATTTTATAGAATAAAGATTTTTAATGTTCAATACTACAATACTAACGAACATAATAAATGTATGATAACTTGACTGTATTCTTTGATCAAAACATAAAACAATGACGACTTCCGAGAAATAAAACGAATAACAAAAGCCGAACATCTTTAGGCATCAAAGCCAGTCGCTATTTTTAGAATCCATTATGAATGAAATTAATGAATGAACAAATAAATGAGTCGACCTAATAACCTAAAAAACACCATGACGTCACGTTTCAAAGCACAGTTCTATATTTACTTTCATGACCAGAATAATTGCTTTATTTCCGTAAAACAGCGATTTGCATATCCGGCCAAAAGCGTTTTATTTTTAATTTTTACATCATTTATGTAACCAAACAGGCTCCTTAAGCGGAACATAAAAGATTATGGATATTTATTGCTAAACAAATGCAAAATAAATTTCCGCATCACGGTCATAAGATTCGGTCGAAATCAATTTGAGACGAAAATAGCGCGGAATTGATTAAACAATGCCTCGAAATAAGTCTTAATTAACATAGATTTATACACAGAGCGAATGCTCCTCGTACGTGTGTTTCCAGTGGCGATATTAAGATATTTATGTCCGGTCGTAAGTGCCTGAATAATGGAATTATATGCTTTGTTTAAATCGAGTACCTCGCTATTAAATAGCCATTTCAAGACCTCAATATAACCTTTGCTTTTACATGAACCACTTTGAGGCAATTGAATAAAGCCATTACAGTAGACACGATGATATTTCACCGTGTAATAACGTACTCACGCCCGGCTCATTCAATAAATGCGATATCAAAGGCCATTGTACAGTGCACTTCACGACAACGTGAAACTAGTTGCAATCAGACCCGTGTTAATGGCTATACACGAAAAGAGGTATCCATAAAAACAACGACCACGATTTGGCACACATTTACTGATACAATAAACCAAAAAAACACCGTTTAATAGATATCAACTACATGTATGTACTTAAAACATTTCATCTCCCAAATCATTTTCCAAATGCATTTCATCCTTGTCTCATTGTCATAGCATATTATTCAACAACAAAACTTTTGCAATTATACATTTAACTACGCCATTAAGATTTTAAAACAATTCGCCCACATGGAGTAAAACTATATATGAAGCCAGAATGAGGTGGGCGTACTTTTCCAACAATGTTGACATTTTGTAAAAAACTCATTTTGCAAAAATTTAATGTCAAAGTAAATCACATGCCATAAATGAAAAAAAAATGAATAGAACACAAACAAGAATTATTTTTATAACCGATAAAGCCAATTTTATGCATCATGGCCTTCACATGATTCGAACCCGCAACTTTCTACAGTGTAGGTCTTTGTTTAACACTACAAGAGCAGGGTCAGTCATTTTCAAGCACAGTTTCAACAGGGACCAAAACAAAGACTAAGTTTAATGAGATAAGGACCTTGACCTTTACCATGTCAAGTAAAAAGAGTAGAAGAAGAATGTTTTGAAATCTGTTTAAAGTCAACATTTAACTCACCAGTTCCAAAAGCAACTTCAATATCAACACTAGCGATATCACCGGAAGTTTCTTCCACGAACTCCAATGGTATGACTTCACTCCACATTCTAAATGCAAGATCTAGCGTGGCTCTCTGGTCATCTACCGGGATTCTGGAACTATACCCACCGCTCAGTAACCTCCATTTTATCACTTGTTTTTCAAATTTTTGACCTTCAAGAGGACTGGCTTTATTTGCCATTGTGTCATTTATGATATTTTCCTGAACAGTTTTAACGGAACGTTTTCTAATGTTAAGAATTTTATTTAATTTATCGCTTGAATCTTCACGTTTAAATCTCTCTATAGTATCTTCGATATATTTTAAACGATTACCTAGACTAGACAAACTTCGGGATGTTGTCCCAGAAATAATATTCAATAAATTAGAGTTTGTCGCTGACCGTTTCCACGGCCGACTTTTAAATTGGTCTATATCTGTTTTTGAAAAGCTAGTTATGTCACTATTTTTAATGGAAAATTTATCACTGAAGTCACTCATTACACTTTTTTGTTCTGTTTTCGTACTTTTCTCCTCTTCATCAGAATTCCCACATCTTGACGTAGACATTAGTTTCTTTGTTTGACGGTCCAGCATGCCCGTTTCCGGCAAGTTATATTTTTTCTGATATTCCCTAATTGCCTTTCGCACGGCACGCCTCGTGCACGGTTGAAGATTTCCGTCTTGAATATCATGTCTGGTTTTAGACCCTCCCTCGGAGAAAAAATCAGGAAAAAATGACGAACGTTTATGTCTATCTCGTATTTGACAATGTAAGTAGCCATATTTTTCCAACAGTTGCTGAAAAGATAAATATATAATACATGTATATACAATACCAGGAAACATGACGACATGTACAAATTACATCATTATACGGCTAACACTTGTTATAACGACTGTGTATTGCCGAGACACTTACGATACGATATGCATCGCGATATATTTAGACTGATACGCAAGACGCATCGCAATATTCAGTTCAAATAGAAACATTCTTCACTGATCATTGCAAAGTGTTTTTAGAATTATTCTTGACTGCTGATACATACCGCAGTATACCAATATACCAGAACAGACCTGTACGAAAATGGAAATTCAGTAGAACCCTTCAAATCCGAATTTGTTCGGATAGACACAAGACCTTGTGTTCGGATATGAGAGGTTTTCGGATACAAAGGTTCCGGATTATAAGCATTAGAAAAATAATAAAAAAATCGGGACCAGCTGACGTGTTCAGTGTAGAGAGGATTCCGGATTAGAGTGGTTCGACCGTAATTCGGTTAGAAATCAGAACAATAAATCTTTTCCATTCAAACAATATCATTTTGAAATCGGAATAACGAATGCCTCGAATAAAACACTAGCTCTCATAAAGGACGTCTTCATAGGTTAGACCAGTGCCTCAGAAGAAACACAAGACAGCATTGTTAGGATTTTTTCCTGACAATACTACTAGTAACACTTTTAATTCACTCTTTAATATAATTCACTGCAGGGTTTAAACTAATTTAACATAAACCTACAAGTCATCTTGCGGTTTTATTCAGTAGTTAAATTTAACAGCGAACAAAAATGTATTAAATTCACCATTAAAACGAACCGTAAATTACTTGACTCGATTAAACCTTTTTATATAAACAGTTATGATATAATATAAAGTACATTTTCGATATCAGATTTGCTTTCATCGCATGCCATGTCAAAATGAACGAAAGGTTCAGAAGCTTTCTAATGATGCCGAGAAATGCGGAGAATAAACATGACTAGAATGCACATATGGCTTATAACAACCGATCACGTGGTCAATTAGGACTCTAATTATGTCCTAATGAGTGACTGTTGTTGACAGTTTGTCTATATCAACACAAGTGTGGTCATTAACCAAGGGTCGACTGAAAATGAAATAACTCAGCTTATAGTGCGATTTAAATAGATATATTTCCTCATTAAAATGACAATACATGTATCTTCCTTTAACAAGATGTTACACAAATCACGAAGCACGTAATTAACAAGTTCGTATCCTGTTCGTAAACAAGGAACAGTTTTTATAAAAAGACGTAATACAAAACAGATCAAATTCGACCAATTATTTAACGACGAGAACTTTGGCCGTTAGATATGCGGTAGTAATTAACATGTCAGTCACGTGATTTACTTCTATTATCATCCTGATTATCCTGACAGTATCAAACGCCCCTACTGACAATATTCTTCCTTGGATTACTGCACGTAAACATCCCCTTTCTATACAATGTATTTGTAGTTAAGATTAACTTAACTCGTGTTAAACAACCAAACCAGCAAACAGAAGGGTATTAAAGAAAGAGAAAACATGGTCTTTATGCATAGGTAGCCACTACTCGGAGGTCTATATGGCATATGATATAAAAGGATTCAATGATTAGTTGACAAACTTTGTTTTTTTTTCTTTAAGGCGTCAGGAAGTTGCACTGTCTGTGTTCATCTTAAAGAAAGGAAAAACTTAAAATTTAGTTCCACTGTGGTACATGGTCTATGTGGGCGCTCATCCTAAACATGTTATATATTTTGATTTGTGTCAACGAATAGTCTTCGCTTACAGGCGACCTCTATTTAGAGAAGTGATCTTAAGCTAAAGTTTGACCGTACTTAGATCACTTAATTAAGATAACTGGTCTGATTAATTCAGACTTAATTCTGATCAAGTACAGTAAGATCTAGGCTAATTTGACAGAGATAATACCGTAAATATAGTCTTACGCTGTGAAAAAGTAAATGAATGTTCGTTCAATTTAAGACTTAATCTATTGGCTGCTGCACGCTATGTGAGAGTTACTATTAGCCTGTCATAATGTAACATTAAAGCTAAAAATCTTTTACTATTGACCAGCAGCACGCGGTCTATCGCGGTCTAAATTTTGACCTATTTTCCAAGCTCCGGACAGGCAAAATTAATTGGAGAAGTATGTAAATATGACAACACGTCAACAGATAGATAAGACATAATTCCTCAATTGACCATATTATCCATGAGGGACAGACAACACTAACCTCAGTAGCGGGTCACATAAAACATTAATGACTGACCACATTTTACCTATTATATCAATTCTGCGCAAGGTAGGCAATTGAGAATAATTAACACTTTCTGGCGCTAAGTTCAATAATACCGGGATGGTATGACCACACCTTGTACAAGAAAGTGGTCTAAGTGCTCAGAATAATGGGTTGGTCTAATGATTAAGTTAATATACAGAGGAAATACTGAAATCGGATCCGAAAGTAAGTGGTCATTATATCAAGGTGGTCGTAATCATGAAGTGGTCGCTAGATGGGTGTTCATCCAAAGATGTTTGGACAAAAGGAGCTACTCAGATAAGATAATGTCATAGGATTAAAGAATCTTCTAGCCTATTGACACACAATCTGTAAATTATGTTATCAATTCAGATAAACTTAACACAAGATTCGAACCCGACCGATGTGGATCAGTTTTGTGAATAGAGTATATTCAGTTGTGAAAGAACCTGCTATGTTAACATAAATAGATCCTTGATAAGACAACGGATTATTCCTTGTATCAACAAAAATCGAAAATCGTAACCTCAATTAATACACCGTAAAGCCGGGGGGTTTTACCCTTCAGCCATCTTCAAAGAATGTCGTCCCAAACAGGATTTGATTTTTAAAACCCTTTTGGGTTTGTCTTGGCCCAGTATCGTAAAAATGATCACGATTCATCCACACATCTAAATTTTTGAAAGAATTGAAAAAAGAGCTATCGTCTGTTTCGGATAGAAAAAAAGTGCAATCTTACCGTACCGGGTAGAGTGTACGGCAACGGCTCCAGAGATCGCGGGCTGGTACCCGGGATCAAGTACGAGCTTCCGTATAATTGGAATGAAGATATCACATTTAACCTTTTGTGTCATAATACCGCATTTCCCCGCATATGAAGCAGACGACTTTTGAAAACATTGTGGCAAACAAAGCCATTGCTTGTAATGAGAAATGAGTGCAATTGGTTTTCCGCTCTGTCAGAGAGGAATAACCCAATTTTCTTAAATAAATTGATGTTTTATATATTGGCTTTGATTTTGGAAGAGTCCAAAATGTGCTTATGAGGCAAAGGGTCAAATAAATATTGCTACCCACCATTAATTCATACAGTTGCAAACAAAATATATAGCAGGTTAGTACTAGACGGGTAATTCTAGAGTACTAGTTAGTTCACAGTACACTGTATGTGTGTGGCTACAACACTGTTGTTAAATAACATTGAACTAAAAAAAAAACAACACAATCAACAAATTATCCACTAGAAAAGCCAGTTCTACTTAAATACATCAAAGGCAACATAGTTATTCATGAACTTGTGTTTTGTTTCATATAATATTCCGCTAGTATTGGACCAATTTGTGGTCATACAATACTTGAGTCAACTTAAAGAAATAACCTTGAATTTCGTAAACACTAATCACGAACGGTACTTTCCCCTATTTTGTCAACAAGAATGTTAGTTTCATATTTTCTGACACAAGTTGGTTGCAAACATAATTTAATACACTTTCTGATATCATAAATGTAACACTAGAAACCAATTGTATTGAAATAAGTTTGATTGTATGAAAAAGCATTTAATTACAAACGATTGTGGTGCATTAACGGTGGTTTGGCTTAAATCAAACGTGTCGTCATATGTAAGTCGTCATTGCTCGCAGTGTTACTAAAAATAGCATCGGAAAGTAAACTTGTTACGTAAGTGGATGACTTCCGGTGATCAACTTCCTGTGCCAGTCTAAGTGCGTGGGACGTGACACGTGGTGTGAGATAGTGTGCGCTTAGTTAATTATCGTGTCGCATGCCATCATATTTCCGCAAGCAGTCAAGTGGAGGGATGGAATTGAGTTTTATTATTTCCGAATTTGTGACTGGCTTCCAATTTAAAACCTTTGGTGGCTGTGGCTAATATCAACATTTCCTGTTGATATCATGTTTGTTTTGTATACGCCCCAAACGAAAATCAAAAACCTATCCCATAATGATTAGCAAGACCATTTTCTTATAAATATCAAATTGATATCACGGATTTTATGACGGGTTTCGACCGTATAAATAGACAATTTTTATATGTCCCTTACATTTAATCATAACGCGATCATTGCAATATTTTGTCTATTGCTGAATGTATCGCAATTAAGTTATGTATCAAAATATACATTCTATTTGTATTCTTCTAATACATGTTCATTGAATGCATAAAGGTTTAACGGAATCGTGTAATGGTTCCTTTTTTGTCTTTTTATAGCCAAGTATTTTTCGGTTATTTCCTGAGGAGAGCGTACGTCCAGTTGTTTGAAATATCTTGTGAACGATAAATCCATTAAACATTACATAATGTTTAAGTAAACAGGAACATAACAGTATGTGCTACTTCAGTAACTGTTGTTTATGTCGGTTCTATCAATATGTTAAGCAAAAACACATGAATGATTTTTTATATCTTGCTATAAGTGTCTAATATCTTTTGTCGACAACATGTCACGATATAGCGCCGAATTCCCAGGACTATGTATGTATATACATATTACATGACATATGCCAAACAGCGGAGTTGCCATACCTAACCTATTAAGCATGATGAAAGAATTAATTGACTCACGACGTCACGTGATCGGTAGCATTAACAAAGCGTTTACAAATGTTTTGTTTATATGCTCAATGCTTTAAATAATTCGCTTTATTTCGGAAAGAACATGACCCACTGTTGTTTTACTGTCATTTCGTGCTAAACACATCCCCCAATAACTATAAAGCTTTTAAATTCGCGCTCCATATTTCAGACTCGACTTTCTCTGGGTTGTATACAATTACATACATCAAAAGGATAGAATTTAAATGCACGCACTGGTGTTGACAGTGTTACAGTACAGCCTCGATATTAAAACCGCCTTTCAGAAAATAGGCCTTCATTTTGAGGCGGACTGTTGAAATACAGAGCAAATATTGAAAACAGGGTCGGAAAATAAATGGTTGTTATAATGAAGTGGTTGTTTTTCATTGGGGTTAAACGTCACACTAACACCAAGGGTCATTTCGCGACTTTTCCAGTTTTGATAGTGGAGGAATGCCCAAGGCGTACACCTGTGTACAACCAACGACATCCCTAAGTCAGCTGGACGGCAGCCTCACAGGAGAAATTAGGCCTTGGTAGGGATTAGAACTCACAGCAGCAAGGGGCTAATGATTATTAGTCATCGACCACAGAAGCCATTGATTGGTTGTCCCTGAGTACAACTAAAATTGACCAATGAGAAAACTGGAATCTAATATCGATACTTAATCGTTATTCCGATGTATTGATAACGATGTTTGTTAAAGTCGGTGAATACTGTAGAAATATCAGACATGCGTAGAATGATGCAGCACAAAGAAGATTAACAAATACAGCGGCTTGAAACTCGCTGGTCTGCATAGAAGTCACAGATATTCTGTATACAACTTCTAAGATATACTGTAGATGAAAAAGAACATATGAAAGGCAAAAAGGACTCTTTCACCTCATGCAAATAACTAATTACATCACGAACATTAATTATGATTGCAAATTTGAGCAAAATGCCAGTCTTTCAACAACTCAGACACAAAAAAGAGCATTCTGAAATTTCACATTCGATGTTATTATAAGACATTCGTTTTATTATTAAGTAACTTAATACACGTGTAAGTAATTATATATACTGTTACAAAGTCAGTTGATCTTCGATTTACGACACAAGAAGAAAGGTTATTGCCGACCTCAGTGCCAACCTTTTCCTTAATTCTGTCAGATGACGTGAAAAGGGGTTGCGAAATGTTACACAAAGGATTTCAAAGGAACACAAAGATGCACGAAGAATCATAAAGATACACAAAGGACTACAAAGTAACTCGGTGATTCGCATAAGACAACATTCAGAGTTAGTTAGTTAGTTATAAACCGGAATTAAGATTTTTCTTTAAACAATTTTTGCAGTAAAATGATTCTTTCTTTGTTTAGGATAAAGACAATATTGAACAACGACTAATTACAGAAGGAACGGACAAATCCATCAACGATTAGATCAGGACCTATCATTTTTCATTTGACCCCTAAACGGCTTTTTGACTCTTGAAATCAGTAAAATGAAGCTTCTAACTCTTGAAAATTTGTACCAAAGGGTCAGATTTACAATAAAATTAAAAGGAAATTTTGTTGACTTTTCAAATGTTCATCAGCCAACGGTCAAAACTGGCCCTCAACTTTTAGTCTAGTGAAAACTCTGCCTATGTATCTTAAAATACCTAATTAATGATTAAGTAAGTTACATGCATATTCTTCATTAGCATACAACAAATCTCGTTATTAAGATCATCTTTAGGACAAATAAAACGGTCCTTATATTGGGAGAAGGTCCCATTATAAAGTTGAAGTCTGGAGGAGGTGTTAAAACCGGTCTGAATGTATTTGATTGCGTTAGGTCGTCTCTCAGTGAGGTTTAGTTGAATATATGCTGTCAAAATCAACAAATACCGGTTTCTGCAGTTACTAATTGCTTTAAACTATCTCGTATGTATTTAATACATTAAAAACACATTTAACAACCCATTTGGAGGTATCTGGTGACTTGCATTATGTTATAATGTGTCAGATGTGTATCATATTGAAAACATATAAATACCACGGTGAATATATTTTGAACGCAAAATGGTTTGCAGGAAATTAATTTTCTTTTTAGTTGCTATTTTTTTTACTGAGCAAATAATGTTAATCGTACTCATAGTATATATTTCAACTGAAAGCTGCTACAACTTCCATTTTCTTTTTGCAGTTATATTGTTCTTTTGGTTAGTTTTCTCTGCTTTTCGCTCAAATACTCTATACGCAAAATAACAATGCAAAATGCAATCATTTTTTATCTAATATAGCTAGAAACATGGTGTTCCTTGATAACTAACGTTGTTTTTTGACACGAGTATGTTGCCTGATCCGTCATGCAAATATTTATTTCACGGTGGTAAAATCCTAGACAAATTTAAACATCGCATTTGATAGTGAACTGAAGTTGATGAAAAATTCGACCTCATAACTTTATAAAGTTCAACAAATATTTCATGGTAAGTTGAGAGATGATGATTAAAACTGACTTCAAAGATAAGAATGCACTAAATAAATTGCAAAAATCTAATTTATTGACATAGCCAGTGAATTTAAAGTGTATCAAAATTCAGTTTAGGCATCTCTAAATTCGCTGTGTATATCTCAAATGACATGGTTCGGGTTTCATAAAAAGTGACATCAAATATAGCATGTTTTATCCGAAGAAATGATTGCTTCATCCACAGTGCGCATAATTTACACAGCGCGTACTTGATTTTAAATAAACCACGTGACATCACGTGTTATGTGACGTCATGTCATACCAATTACACCAAACGTTTAGTACGAAATGTGTTCAAAGTAAACTAATTAGTCATGCAAAATGTCAAGAAAATAAATAGCATCCGATAACATCTTTTCAGTAATAAACGTACAATTAATTCACAAAAGTGAGTAAATTAGAAGATGATTAAAATGCATAAACTTCATGGCTCTGGGGTGTACAGAAAGTAGACCTGCTTGAAATAGATTATTTTCACCCTATCAGATTTTCTAGTTTAATGTGTCGTGCATGAGATTTCAATATTTGAACAAAAAAAATGCATTAAACAAGTGCGAAAATCTGCCATGGCAGATTGTTTTGGTTAAACACGTACTGCATATCGTTATTGCTAGACTAATTCATACTGTTTGATGCAGACGACATTTTATATATTTAAATGTCATAAAACATCCTGAATCGATGTCATGTGAGGTTTCTTTGTCAAAATACGAAGGCTCAGGTCGCTGTCAGTTCTGGATAGATCATTTATAAATAACATTAATAAATTTCACGAACAGAAGAGACTAGGTAAATGTCCAACCAAACCGGTACGAAGTAGCTGATTGGTTTATTCAAATAACAGTTTAGAAATCGACCAATGGCAAGGCTTTTTACAGACTGGTTCCCGCAATTTCTTTTTTCACCATGGGGAAATGGTCAATGAATGCAAAATAAACAGCATGTAATTTGAGGTCAGACACAAAGACACTGATGTGGTCTCCGGTCAGATACATACACGAGCAATACACATACGACTGACGCTCAAACAAGCAGCAGACGAACGTGAATATAACGTAAGAAATTGTAAATCGTTTACAACTGTAAGTTATGCTTGGTGTAGCAAAGTTTATTTAAAATCAGTGGTAAACGAGAAGAAAATTTATGAATGAGTATTTCCTCTTTGTTCGTGGGATTGAACGCGATCGTAAAGTGGTAAATTTACGACATCTTAAACCCTCAACCGAATTCCTACACACTTAAAAAGGCCACATCACTATTATTAAACACAGGCGTATCAATAGAGTTGAAACCTTATGTAATTTTTTCTGCATAAATTTGTAAACGCCTTTTATGAACGACGAAGCTTTGAAATTACAACGTCATTTTGTGTAATCTACGCAACCTCCTGCCATAAATTATGACGTCAGAGAGTATGACATCTGGTTCCTAAAACTGATACGCCGGTGTCAAATTTCGCATATGTTTCATTAGTGGATACCCTATATAACACCCCTCACACCAGAAAGTCAAGTTCACAGGTCGGCAATCATACCATTACAAAGGACAATCGGAATATTTCCGAACCAACTCTACCGGAACCGTGAGTTCGGTGCCATACCTCCAGTTCAAGACAAGGCCAAAACTTAACGTCTTAAAATGAATCAATCGGCCTTATTTGCTTTCAATGACAATATGTCAAATGACCAGTCAAACCCAGGTTGTCGGTCACAAGTGAAACAATGGTACACATTTGTTGGTTAGGACTGTATAAACCACCGAACAAAGTCATACTGTGTATAACAACAACACGATTCTCTCCCTTTAATTCTGGCATTTTTGCAGGAATCTTCTATTCGTGGATGGCCGTGATTCCAGAAAGGACTGTACGTTACAATACACAACAGCGGCCATTGTTATCATTGAGTAGAAAAATCTAAAAACCAATCCATGAAGCGAACAGTAATGGACTAATGGTTAAATAAACGCCATGAGTTATTACTCGCATTATTACGAATATATCCATGCTCCAAGAACAATATGGAATATTATCTTGGAGGCAGACACTAGTGCAAACATTACTACAACTTTCAGAGAAATCGGTTGCCAACTATCTACAGGGTGCTGATGTGTAAGTTTACAAGCCGTCTGTAAATTTCAATATAAAAATTGTAAATAAGACAGGGACTGACAGGCTGAAACTAAACCCACCTGATCATGAAAAATACATCTTGGCGGAGGTCTGAAAACAACAATTAACAACACAGGCGGGAGATTTACGGCTAGACACATAACATCATTTTTCGTAAAAGCAACGCGTACTAATACATTTTGTTTTAAAGCTTCAGAACTATTTTTTTTTCATTTCGCTGCTGGCTTTATTAAGCTCCCAAACCACCTAGAATGAATTTCTTTTCACAAATGATATCCGGTAACGCAAACCGAAAGTAGGAATTATATTTTTAGACATTGAACATAAAGGCAGGGATTCCTTTAAGCTTTGATAAGGTTTAGGATAGAGACCCGTATGTTTAAAAAATATATGACAAAATTTGATAAAAATCGTTTCGTCGTCTGAGAGGAAATACGGAAGGTCAATTTTAACTTCTCAACAAAGCAGCACGCGAGATCTGTACCTTTAGTTGAGGATTGTATGGATTTGAAGTGCAGCTGCAGTTTATGTTTTTTTGACCATTTCAGAAATAACCTGGCGTATTAACGTTGAAGTAGCAATTTAAATTCATGAACCTTGTTGCGTGTCTGGTAGACCAGTACACATATTTGCAAAAGTGTATTAATTAAAAAAACATGGTCTTTAATGTGAATGACTATCGCGAGATTATGCGGTACAGTGTGACCTCATGAGATTTTATAATATTTTCGTGAGAAACAATGAGATTTTCTGATTTTGTGGTTCGTACCTACAGCATTTCGGTTCGACATCTTCTTCAGTGATGCATTGAATTCCTGGTAACTTTTAGTAACATCCTGATAAATATATTCCTATCGAAAATGCATTTTTTTTTCAGAAGAAAACGTAATCTACGTTTTCACTCAACAAATTATCTTAATGTCACTCAATGAAACAGGGTTTTCTTAATGTATTTCCAAAGATAAAGACATAACATGTGATAAGCAATTAAACACATTGCCGTTACATCAGATTATGTTAATAATGAACACGAGCCTTTCAAGAATAATGTCAGAGCTAGTAGGTGAAGAAGTCGTTAACGAAACAAGAGCCGCTTTGGCATTTCCTCGCTCATTCAATAAAATCAGATAATTAGATCGACGGATTTTGAGATTGAAGTTTTGTGGCCTCTCTCGGACTGTGATATTAGGATTGGTCAGTTTTACGGCTTTATCGGCTCATGAAAAAGAGTCAAAAGATTATTTTTTTTCCAAAAAAATATAAACCTGAAAACAAGTGGTCGTCGAAATGAAGGAGTCTCAATACCGAAGTGATCTTCTGGAAAGGTTTTACTGTAAATAATTCTGTTATACGTAAAACAGCTCCAGATGAATTTGTGAATAAAAACTCGTAATGTATAGGTTATTTCGAAAATCTAAACATCGGCATTCTTATAGCGTTTCCTTATACAATATGACCGAAAGAGTTACATAATTTCATTTGCCTGTCTACGCCCATTTATAAACGTGAGTCATATGATGTCGGTTTATTCAAAGCCGAGGTTGAATCGACCTGCTTACTATACAATACTCGTGTTTTGTCAACATCCAGTCTGATGAGAAACAGTCACGCGAGTGTTGGTTAGCTTTCGAGTGAAATGTAAATTTTCGTAAACTTTCTATGCTGTCTCGATTGAACTTTTTGTCTCTACTGTTAAGCTTATAAATCGTTTCACTTTTCATCTGCGTAAAGTTAAAGCAATAAAGTGCAACAGGAGACGGTACCAGCGGTGTACCTAAATTACATAACAACGTCTTAGACGAACACAAATTTGTATCGTAAAATGTAGTGGATAGTTTTACAATGTTATAAGCTTTAAGACTTATCATTATAAAAGAAGAAAAGTGAATCATTCGCATGTTTTGAGAACATTAACTTTTGAGACACATTTTATCATACAGATCATTGCAAAAATTATAAACAATTTAAACATGCAAAGATGTATTTGTTTGTTAAGTTAAGTAAATACAAAACGCAATAAACGAAAAAATGTCAACATATAATCTAGCCCTTTTCTGAGATAGAAATTCATAATTCAAATCTTTACAATGGGAACGAAACAATGCAGGGTCGAATAATATTGAGTACGAACTATCATGCGAGTAAAATTCCATGTCTTCCACTCGCGTGGATTTACAATCATTATGATATTATTTGTTTTGACATATTCTGGGTTTCTTGCTCTGCAATATGACGACAGGATCCAAATATCAAAGGAGAAACGTACATATCAAGATAGCGAAAAATTCGCAAGTGACAGATATGGTGCCTTAGATAAATGAGTTTATTAAATATGCTGTACAGTAAATAGGTAGTATACGCCATAATTTACATTCAGAGTGTACACTACAAAGACTATATAGCGATTTATAACAATATCAACTTCCGGTCCCAGTGCAGCCATTTGTAGTACATATATTTTGCGATTCGAACTTAGAGCCGATCAAATTTCTCCTTTCATTTCTGTATATAAGTTTAAAGCGATTAATATCATCTTTCTAATTGAAATATTCGTGAAAATATTTTCTAGAAAATTTTACAAAGATGATAATAATAGTGTTCTAAAGCATGACTTAAACCTAAGAGTACGAATTATAAAATCAATACTGAATTATTTATACATATAATTGTTGTGAAAGCTTTTATTCTAAATATTTTTAAAGTGCAAATAAATCATATCATCATGATAAATGTTTTCAGTTTTTACTCATTTATTCTCAATCTCGACAAAAAAAAAATACAAAATGTACAGTAATATAACACGTGTGAATTGTTCTTATTAAGAATATTGTATCTCTCAGATACTGTTATTTCGACTAACTCTGCCATTCACCGGATTGAAAAACATGCTTCATTTTTTTGTACATAATAGCTTAACGCAACATTTAACAAAACACATGATATCATTTTTATTATCACGCGAACAAGATAACTTCTCGATATTGTGTAAAACATTCCGATCATGTCAACCACAAAATGCATGACAGAGTCTCACGAAAGATTTTTTGTACAGTCAAACCTGTGTTTTCGACCACCTCCGAATAAAGATCACCCTGTAAATAAAGGCCATTCATTGAAAAAACCGTCATTGATTATTTAGAACAAGCTGACCTCCGAATAAAGGCCATCTGTCAACAAAGACCATATTTTGTCTTTCCCAAGAGTGACCTTTGTTCACAGGTTTGACTATATTCAACAAGATGTTAACTAATAGATCCCGACAGCATACCAACATGATTTCAAATGAATGAAATTGTATTTTTCTCACAATTTAATCATAAAGAGTTATAAATGTATCAATGGTGAGGTTTTTATTGCAAAATGGCTACTGGGGCAAAAAATGGGGGGGCCATATTTTCTATATTTACCCAACCAGTGTTATTACAAAATAAAGGCAGTAATCATGGCTCTAACATGATTTTTGTCAACCATGCACTTTTCGCGGTTTCGAGAATTCGTGAGGAAAGTTTACCCAACTCTGTCACATACGTAGATTATTTCAAACGACTAGAATTATTGCATTTTGTTACGGTATGAACACTTAGAGGGATTGTCTCTTTGATTTTCTAGCGCATGCGCGTAAAAATACAAACTTTACGATTCCGGTAACCTCACTCCCTAAAGGTTGCTAAGTTTAGTTCATGCTGGTGATAAAGTTTGTACAGAGGAATTAGCTTACGCACAAATTAGGACAAATTAAGATTTCAAACAGACACACTTCTACAAAGTTAACTTCGACATAGGGTTGTCTTTTGTAGCGTGTATTTTTAAACGTAAATTTGTCTTGTATCAAACTTGACTACATGACTCGACATTATTTCAAAATTTTAAAGCGACAGTTTTCCATAAAAGTTCAAAGATCAATATTCAAAGTTTTAGCATTCTAATTATGTAATTTTTCAAAATAATTCACTGTCAGTATGTTGTATTAAACACTTAACAAGGCAATAAAAGGGTTTGAATTGCTCATCAGGTTGTCCCGCTTAATACTGCTACTTTTATCATATTTATCTCAGCTGCTAAAATTAGTACATGAAACTGCCAGCTAATAAAACCTAATTTTCACAGGTACATCACAGTAAAAAATATGGTTACAATCGAATTTCTGAAGAAAAAACACACTAAAACTCAGACAGTTCGAACAACAGACAATTAATGGCACGTGACATCAGGGAGAAATAAAATCAGTTAACCGGACTTTGACAATGGTAGCAGGGGTATGTCATAAAATCAATTTAACAATAAAATTGTAAAATGGTAAACGATATCTTTGTTAACCTTTTGTTAAACGCAACCAACTCGTTAAAACATGCCATTATATTAGTAACATCAACTCCGTAGTCACATTATTGTACATGTTAATAACTGATACAGACACCCGTGTTTTATACACCACCATTTTGTAAAGTCACGGGATGAGACGGCAGGTTTTTCTACCACTAAATGTAAAATGACCCCAGACCCATTTCTACGAACGTTGGATCGTAAGGTTAACATGTTAACTGACTTTAAAAGTACTTGATTAGTCGCCGTTAGTTTCTCTTTAATTTTTATCCTGATATTAAATCAATAAGAATTTCGTCCGTGTCATTGCTTTTAATAAGTGAAGTCCAAAAGCGGTACATCACTTTTAAGTCAAAATATCTGTAATGGCCTCTAGGGTATGTATCAGTGTAAAGAGTTTATAACTCGCGAAATCCGTTGGCTTGCATAATTACACAGGGCAGTAAGACAGTCATAAGGATTTTATATCGTTTATGTTAGACAAAACAATTAAGCACTTTGCTGCCGTAATGCGAGTGAATAACGAAATGAGAAGATACTGATCGGAACTGAATGTTGAATGCAATTGGTATTTATTCGCGGAACGGATCGCTAACTTCTCGATATATCGATGCCACCATGATTAGAGTAATCCAAGGAAACTGTCGTCAACAACAACAGCAGAAACAACAGAGGCAGTAATTTTAGTAATGATAAAAAACAACAAATTAAATAATAAGAAAAACAACAATGACTTTCATGATTTCATTGTCTTCTACTATAAGCAAATGTCGGTATTTTTGGTAAAAATGCTTAAAAAATACTTTGTCATCATTTGTAACAAAGTTTCGAATAAACAATTATAAAAAAATATTCGTTAAAAATCCAGTTAGAAATACAAACATTTAAGTGTTCCTATACGAAACATTGAGCCCTATTACAGAAGAAAAAAACACAGTAAACGGAGAGAGCAATTTTCACCAAAACCGTGAGAAAATTTACTTATAAATCTAGTAAAAGCTTTGAGGTTATACGCGTAAAATAAAAAATAACAGTAGTTTAAATACAATGTGTTTACAGTGCGTTATTTTATTATCCTTTATCATTTCGTTCACCTCGCGAATGAATGAGTCAGGATTCAATGAATAGTACTTTTTAAACACGCGTTTCGGTCACATATGCTAGACAAAACAATGAAAATATCTTCTAATAGTTATTTGTGTGCTATTCAAAATAGTTTTAATCTTTTTAAGCAATGAAACGTAAGCTACGTCTTTCACAAAATGAATGTGACATAGTTCAATGTAAGATGTCATTTTTAGTCGAATTTCATGTCAGCTCGACTTATGATACTCTTGAACTATCGAACATAGAAAACTGTCAAAATAAAAGATAAGCTTTTTGTATTTATTTTCATTAGTTTCAAATCATTTTTTATTGATTTTTTGGGAATATGAAGAGATTTATTAGGAGGCTACATGACTTCTGTCTTAAAGGGATTCTTTAGTGGCATTATCATGATCGCTATCATCATCATCATCATCATCATCATCATCATCACCACCACCACCATCATCATCATCATCATTATAAAGTTTTCTGCAGTAATAACACAGTCATTGCATTCAAAACACGTGCAAATAATTTTAGAATAAATAAACAGGATAAGGAAAGAGTAGGATAGCAGAATTAAACGTATATTTACCTCAGCCTCCAGTTTGTTGTGTACCGAGAGGGTGTTTCGATTTCTGTCGTACATTCTCTGGTCCCTGTGGTCCCTATATTGGAAGAACCTCTCACCAAACACGGGCCCCAAAATAATTAGAATTGTCCCTATAATCAACATATATGTATGTAAATAGTCGCATACACAGGCCATAGTCTCACACAGATAACAATTCAAAGAATATTATCCTTAGATTATGGATGAATTCAAATATATATCAATTAAGGGTTTTTAAGAGCCTCGACTTGGCATTCCGCACACACGCAAGTTCACAAACTGGGTTATAATTTGACATCGTATTTCATAACACGACGATCATAAATGTTTTGTAGCGTCGTATAATATCACATTGCAATTTGTGTCAAATAAAAATTATTGTACGTTTTTCACATGTCATGAGGTTTTTTTCACATGTTAAACCTAAAAAATCGCTATTTGAGTACCCAGTTCCTCACAATACACCTATAAGTACGAGCTTTGTGTTCTATGACTATCCATGTTTCACGGGCAAGCCCCTAATTTTGGGACTTGTTCTCACATAGAATTTGATCCTGATCTCATAGGCCCTTACACCGTTGTTCATATTGTCTTCACTCCAATTTCACTTAGTGTCGCCTTACGATTTCCAGAGCCTGAAATTTATAAGAATAAGAGCATTTTTTTTAATATCCAGAATGTTCTATGACAAAATGCTGGCGTTATTTCACATGTCGTCGTACCGCGTTTAATACACGAATTATTTTTTACTCATGAGTTTTCATACCAGCTTAATCCAACGTACGCCGGCAGTGTTTATAGTCCCAACACGTGTCTGCTTTCAATTTTATACTTAATGTCGCCTCTAACTATTATTAGGTATAAGTTTACCACACTGCTCGATATTTTCTCAAAAATTCAATAAAATAATCACTAGCACTATCTCTTAATTTCATTCACAAAATTTCAAATAAAAAAAACATTTAATATCACTAATTTATTTAACACATATCACTTATTTAGTTAAATCCATTATTATATCAAAAATACTCCTTTAAATACTTTTCTCGTATTTAATATGTTAATATTATCCGTATCGTTAAACGAGACTGCAAATATATATGCATTTAATTTATCTGTCCACCTAGAGCGAGGCTTTCATAACTGGTTTGTGTACCTCATGAATAACGTTGTGAGTGTATACTTATATATATTTATATAGACTGACAGACTAAAGGTTTGCGTATAGCGTACGCTAGATGTCTCTTGTACGAGACTCGTGTACTAACAATGATACAGCGTACTGTACATTCGTCAAAATATTCTGAAGATCGGCAAGTGGCTATACCTCCTAAATGTACGCATTGCGCATGCGCGTATGAAGTGCCAAATATCGGTGATTTCTCGCAGACTCGGATAAACGAAAGCAGCTAAGTTTCAGTTAATCTTCGCTTGTTGAGCAGAGCGAAAACTGTAACAATAGATATTTATCAATTTTCTGACCGATAACTGCGGTAGTTGTTTTTTTCTACCAGACGTCTACCGACTCAGACTTTCAACATTTAATGTAGTCGACTGGTTGTACAGTAATACACACCTGTCTGTGACTCGGAGCAGATTATTTTATCGTTTGTCATAAACTTTTTCATTCTTATTAACGGACCAGATATTTATTATGTAATGAATAGTTTTATTTATAAATAAAGAAACAGACAACTAGCGATATCATTTGTACTTGAAAAATATTGATTTCGTTAAAGTTAGTTTTTTTTCTAGTTAGACGAAGCCCGGTTAACACAGTAGGTAAAACACAAGACTGCTGTGAGAGGGGTCGAGGGGCCTAGGGATCGAGAGGTCGAGGGTTCATGAGATGAAGTCCCTGGCTATGTTTCTATGCTACAATTTGATTAAAGATATTGGGTTGGGTAAGAAGACCGATGCTTGTAGAATGATGAGGATCGGGTATTAATACACGTAGTAAGGAGCCCGGCGATTTCAATATAACTTCGCACGTAACACATAAACGGCGTTATATCTAGTACAAAAAAACCCCATAAAAATGGAATTCTTACAAGGAAATGCACAATGACAATAAAAAATCTCTATATAAAATATTAATTAAATATTTGTCTAAACAGGCGAACGTTTGGTAATTTTAAAACTTTTTTCTCATTCAATTAAATAATAAAACATTTCATATTGACACGGAAGACGCCGATTTAAGAATAATTTTATGTTGAAATGTAGAATTTAAATAATATGTATTTTTTATGTTTCATTGATAGCTTAAATATCAATGTTGAGAATCTCGTGTACCGGCGAGATTTGAACGAGATGCAGAAGATAGTTTGTGATATTTTATGATAATCGTACGTTTGAATTCGAAAAATGTATTTAGTAATGATATTTAAAATACGCGAATCGAGAGTCATAGTTGTGTTTGTGACAACTATAAAGCATAAACTAAAACAAACATCGTGATTAGACATTTTGGTCACGTGAGAGCGTCTGACCTGATTTTGAGTAACATTTTTGATGAAACAGCGTGTCGCTTTACATCACATAACTAAATCGGCTGTAAATCACTACATCTCTACGTCTTAAACTGGTATTTAAGAGAAAGCGATTAACGTTTGAAGTAAAACGGAATATTAAACCAGCTTTGATGTGAATTTGAACAAGAAATTTGTTTTTCTTTTTAAGAACGGTGTTTAGACAAAAAATTGTTTCCATTAAATTAAATCAAATTGGCAGTTATTGATTAATTTAGATTAGCTTAAACACTGTAGTCAATTAGTCGGAATAATTAGCATAAATTACACTGATTTAATCAAGGGTGAATAAAAGCAAGGCGTATTTTGTACATGCTTACAAAATAAACCCCGAGTTATTTGCGTTAAAGTAAAATTGATAAACGTTATAAACACGTTAGATCCACTTTGTCTGTAAAGTATTAAGTTTGCACATTTTGATAGCAGTTTCAAATATTGAATACCTGTACGGTAATGTTATGATTTTTTACGAACAAGCTAAAGATTTTTAACCAATTTTTAAAAGAGTCAAGAAAAATTGTATACTAATATTATTTTTTTATGCATTTTAAAGATAGTCTCGAATAAATATATGAAATATTTTTTTAATATTAGTTCTACAAATAATTACTTTACTTCGTATTAATGATTTTCTTTGGTTTCGTCTCAAATGTCGTCTGCGTATATGATGTGATGCTCATAAACTGGCCAGTCAACTAGCTTTCTTAGAATCTGATGAATTATCTAGTTCCGAACTACATTGTATGTATTGTGCACGTTTGGACGAACCACTGATTCTTCCGCGCCGAACGCTCTTCAGACGCGGATTCTAGACGCACTATTTTAACCCAAATAACTATTGTGAGTCACAAGAACATATCTGTAACCGATAGACGGGAACAACAGCGTAGCCTCATATGTCTACAGGAATCTTTCGGGGCCAAAAGTCACAGCTTTTCGATTTCTCAATATGACCATATTAGCATTTTTTGACATCGTAAGGTTATTCTGCGTGCTTGTAAATAGTGCGCCATAATTAAATCAGTATTGATGACGTCACGAATATTGTCTCGGAATTGGGAAATGCTTAATCGAAGTTTACGAAAGAATCAAGCACAGCGCTACTCCGAATGTCTACTATATGGAACTGAAGCACAAATCTACTACCCCAAAGCACTCATCTACCTTTGGTTTATTTCACACAGTACGCAGACAGACAGATTGTTCCACCAAAGAATATAGATTATTCAATCATCATAAGGAAGAGATTGTTCTTTTTTACTACTTTTATCAACATTTTTACAAACTGATTTCATCAAAAGAAAAACAGATACCTCGCGTAGACGAGAGAAATTCTGTATCACAGACGAGAAAATTGTGAAGAATCACAGACACATTGCGCAGAAAACCAGCACAGAAATATGAAAAACGGATCGAACAGGGTACTTCATGAGGCAAAAATGCTGTTTCCACTAGCATCCCCCATCATTATATGGTGGGTATGTCGGAAGATTTTTTTTTAAAATACAGTTTTGCTAAGTTCGTTCGAACGAAAGTAAAAATATCGGGAAGAAAAAAAAGTCGTGAACGAAAAATAGTGCAGGATGGACAGAAAAATGGGGCAGGTCGAATTAGAATTCTTTGCGACTGATTTGCAATTTTATTGGTTTGTATTTAAGCAGGGAAAATGCGGTTGAAAGCTTACGGTAGTTGTCAGGTTGCAAATAAGAACAGATAATGTCGTGTGGTAAAAAACCCATTCTTTTACCAAAATAAAAATCCCCCAAAACAGACACGTTTGAAAATGCATTTTTGCAGCAGTAATTCTAAAAGAATGGCCTTTTTACAAAATGGTATGTGTTTAATGCTGAGCAGTGTGCTGTATATATTTCTATTATCTCCGTGAGAGCTTAAACTACACTTGAGTCTTTAACTTAAATTTGAGAGACGTCGTTTGATAGTTTGGCATCACAAGTGTAATTATTTTCATACGATCGTCAACAGCCGTGTTCTAACCGAAAGAGTAAACCCGAAAGTACTTTACTTTTAACGGATAAAACACATTTCTTTATTCTGTCTTCGCCTCCCCAACAAATCCTTCAGTATGAATGAAAGGTTTGAAAATTTGATAACACGTATTAACAATTTAATAGTAAGGGATACCCTCCAAACTTTGGCCGTTTACATTTTTTTTTACTTAAGACGCCGAGCAAACACTAGACGGTAACAATTGTTTGAACAGACGTACTTAAAGCGTAAAATTAGGTCTGTTAAGTATTTTATCCACCTTACATGGTATGTGCCCTGCTTTCGTTCGTCTATCAACTTTTTCTAGGTAGTTATGTTGACTAGTGTAAATAAAATAACAATGCCACACATGGATACCTTTGGTTATTGGTCAAAACAGAACAGCCTTTCTGTTGGGTTTAGCAACAATTTATAAACAATTTAACAACAATGGCACCGGACGGTTGACTATTCCGGTCCAGTTCAACTTGAGATTAACCGCTGTTCTCTCAGTCTGTACGTAGCTCCTAACTTTCCAAATTTTGAGTGAATCAGACGTTTGTGGTGAACAGGATGACAATGAATATTGAACCTTTGAAAATGTTGTTTTAATAAAACACCTTTTCTTTGGACCCTCCACTTTCCTAACAACATTCAAAAGCAAATGAACAAATGGAGCGGAGAAAAACAACAACAATCATATTGCATAAAATAATCTGTATTCTGCATTAAATCTAACAGGTTTGACAAAACATTAAGATGAGTCATTGCGGTGAGTGAAAGGTATTCAATCATGTTTGTTTTCCCGCCAAAACTTATCAATTCATAAAATGTTGTTTTATATTAAAATCACGTGGAAGCTTAAACAAATCGTTTTAAAGATTATCGTACAAAACATCTCACTTTATTTAAGAGTGACAAACTCTCTATTTTAGATACTTTGATATGAAACAAATCTATTCGCAAACTTACCAAATGTTTGTATTTGCCACTCACACGAATGAGAATGACATCATTTAAACATAAATCGGATTTGAAATAAGGAAAATAAATATTTGTATTATAATTTCAAGTCGTTTGACATACTGACTCCAGCCATGCAAACAAACGGTATTTTTTAATCATCAATAAAACGTGAAAGCTCAGCACATCCTTACTATTTTATTAATTGCATGATTCTAGCCCCGTGTATTCAAGCAAAATGATTAAATCATACAAGTAAACCAATAAGGTTATATAAATAGCTGGAAAATCGGAGCATCGCGAAAACTAATGACTTCACGTAATAAATGCTGAATAAGTGCGTAGTTTTGCCAACTTTGCATATCTTTTTGAACACAAACAAGCAAGTGTAAGTGTTTAATATGAACATTCATTGGTTGCCTTGCATCATATAACTAGAAACAACTAAGACGGCACGATCTGTCTTTTCGTTATAAATTCGAGATACATGACTCATCCGAAATCTAGTATAGTAATATGTATCAAGATTAATACGCTATTGAAATAAAATTTAAACACTCGTCTACCTGTTCTTATCGATCAGCAAAGTAGAACAGGTTGATTAATGTATGGAAGTACGTTTTTTTTGTGAATGGATGACAGATTAAGTTAGCGTAGTAATCGCTTATAAAGAGTTTTGTATCATACAAAAATGTCAACTTCACGGAACAGCATTTGCTAAATTCACGCAAACTCGTCGTCCATCAATAACAAAAACATAATCGTATGAATACTGATGAACATTACGCGTTTTCTGTTATTAAACAGAGCGCAAGCATAATAATAATTATTTCAAAGTTATACATATGAACATTCTGTTTTAAATTATGTTTCCTTAAAACACCGACTAGATGCGTCGATGCTATAATTAGGTGACGTCCCATGCGTTTTATGATATCTATACATATCATTTAATGTAGATGAAATATTCAAAATCCGACCGGGGATAAATGATCGTTATAATAAGGTGGTGATAATATTTAAATGGGCGATAAGTGAGGAATCACTGTATTCTTTTTTTTTGGGGGGGGGGGGGGGTATGGAGAAACACTAATTTCTATTAAAATCGTTATCTGACAAACTTTTACTGCAGTAGTTTCGGACTTTTAAGTCATTCAATACTACATACATTTTTAACCACATTATAATTGGGTCATTTTAACCGAATTATTTAATGTTTTATTAACAGATAGCTGTTTACCCCGAGTCTGTCTTAAAAAAACAATTCTGTTTTGGACTGAAATACGGCGTGTACAAATTACGAAAATGTAGATTTTTGTGTATCAAAATTTGCACGTCACAAAATGAAATATAGAGAGGATGAAGTTTTGCTACACATCATAACAAGTAAAATATCGGTTTGGAAGACATCTTTGGCCTTTATAAATGTCTCCAAATATTTTAATGTTGCGAAAAAAATATCTAATTTATTCATAGATATTGAGGCGGCCCCCTCATATGGAGTAGCCCTTTAATGCCTGGCATACTTGAGAAAATTATGAAGGCATTTTTGAATGATGGAAAATCAGTACATAGAGAAATTTTAAGAGGCATCATTACATCAGCTTTTTATCAACCTATGTCTAATATTATAAGATTAAATACATACACAAGATACATTATACACGACAGATACAATAATTCATTTGAACATTTTATAGCTATTACATAAATAAACATTTTGGCATTTAATAAACTCAAAGACGAGGTAAATAGGCACAAGGTATTCGAAAACAAACCGAATGCATTTGTTAATATGTTATATCGAACATTTTTTGTGCAATTATGATTAAAATGTTGAAAACATGGTATAAATACAAATATTGTCTAGGACGAAAAATATATTTATTTTCATGAGCATTTCATGTTAATACACAATTGTCGACATAGTTAATGTTGTTTCAAAATCTCTCAGCATAGAGAAGAATGTACTGAATGCTTTATTTCATATCGTACGATGTCCACTTCGTGCCATCATACCGTGTCAGTAAAGCGAATATACACATTGACTATACGTAGACACGATAGTCCCCGGGCGATCCGGTTTCAAATCCCGGTTGCGGCCGGTCATACCATTCTAAGAAAATTTGACAAAAACGTCGATTTTCCTCCATATGTGGAAAAGTTACCTGCTCCTTGTGGAAGAGTAAGTTAGTACTTGAATCGGTTACCGTATATATTTAAAAAAATGATTTCAATGGCGCTAAACTCAGAGAAAAAAACACGATAAGGACGGCAAGATTGTACGATTGTGATTTAGCAGCAACACGATCGCACTTCAACAAGATGTTGATTAACTGATGACACAATTGCACGACGGTGACCAAGCGGCGTCGCTATGACAATTATTGAATGTTCTCTCAAGGTATGACTCTATGATTATTACATTAACGTATTAATACCGTTGTGCGATTGCTAGTCCAAACCATCAGTATTGCGTCTTCTTCTGATGCGATATAGATAGTCCGATGTCCCTAAGTGAACTTCGTAGAACAGTTAATGGTCTGAGAATGCGGACGATGCATACTTACTGTACTGGAAGCAGCGTATGTTACTTACACTAAGTATGTTTTTCTTGGCCGAATATTTCATTAGACATAATGAAAAATGTAAACAACTTAAATTTTAGCGGAACGAAGTCAGTTCGGTCTGAAAATCCCGGTGTTTTTCCCAGGGACTTGATAAACTCCTATTTTCTGCGATTTGTTATATTTTCAAAAGAATATCCTTTGCTTATTTTCTTGGATGTGACAGCTGGCAGTTATCAGTAGTTTACGAAAAGGGTGTGGCACTCAGTCTATACGACTCACTGATGCTCTATGATGTGATAGAATCGTAAAATATACCGGTACACGTAACCAATGTCAAGGGCAATATTGTGATTTTACGTGAGGTCTGCCAGGACTGACATTTAAATTATACTTAATTCTAAAAGAAACGCGCTTCCTTAGAGTCTTCTATTCTTTGTCTTCAAGACTTAAGCGTAAAGCATCGAAACACTTTTTATACAGAAATTCTAAGTAAAGACATTGCTGGTCTCGCAAATTTTGAAATAATAAAAAAGACTAGGATTAACAAGAACTACTCAGATTTGGACACAAATGATAATGTACGTTATTTTTATTTTAAGAAAACATAAACCCTTTCTACTTTTTAGTAGTATAATCAAAATTTGTGTCCGTTTTTATCGGCGATCAGTATTGAGAAAGTTACCAACACAGATGTGAACTGTTTCAAGGACAGACGAACAGGGATTTACGTCCACATATGCATTGAAATTAATTGATGAGACATTTATATTGTTTTGAGATAAATACAGAGATGGGTGGAGTTTGGATACAATAAGAAAACTACATATTTTCCACTGAAAATACAGCATTTTTTACATTTTATGAAAGCGATATACGACTTAATGTGATTCGCTATCAGATTAAACAAAATAGCGTGTGCACTTTTCTACACTTTTCAAATGCGTTCCGCAAACGCCTCAGTTAGATTATTCACAGGCGGATGAATTTTTTTTCTTGTTGAAATAAAATTTGTCAACTTGAACCGATAAGAATGTAAGCTCGAATACTAAAAAGTCATTAGTTTTCGCGAGTAACACCTGTTCGTGATTTTTGTAAATTAAATTTTATGCGAAATCGATTGTAAAAACACGAAATGAAATGAACATTCATGTCACAGATAATCCTAAAAAAATAATCGCATAATTATTCGAAAAAAAAAAGATTGTAAATACTACTCAATATTGTTATGAGGGTTAAACAACGAGTTAGCACATATGGTCAAAAATTATAAACACTCTTCAATTCAAATACGATGTTTCTTTCGCATCAAAAATTCATGGATTCCATATAACATATAATTTACAGTTAACATTAAAACGATGGCCTTAGTTCAACAATAAATTATAACAGTTGAATATCAAATTGGACTTTTTTCAACGAGAATCGATAGTGCACATGGACTTCAATGGATTATTGTTCAAATAAAAATATCGTAGCGATACTAAAACTAGAACAAAAAAGAAAAACAAAAGCAAAACAATTTGATGATCTAATTTTGCATCGACTGATAAGCGAATTCATCAGATACGCCACGCATCTGTTGTAAACATTCATTGCATTTGGCGTAGCCACAAAATTCAGACAACAAACGTGTTTTAAAATTATATAATTATTCGTATTGAACACAATTTTAATAGAAGCAATAACTTCGAAATAGCTTAACGGCCTCGAGAATCTTGAGAGAAATTTTAACAACGATATTTTAAGTATGTTTTGTCTTTAGCTGTCTGAATCATATTTATTAAAATATACTTCTAACTAGACCCAGTTGCTTTTTGCCAATATCCGTTGTCAATATGAACCAATGAACCACACAGGAGAAGTCAAAGCACTTAGAGGAGCCGCGCAAAATTTAAAAGCGATATAGCATGATACTTGAAATTCGTGTATACCACTCGGCGTTTAATTAGCTGGAGTACCCAATATTGGCAGAAGACACGAATACGAAATACCCAGAAGCCATTAATAAAATGTACGACAGTTTTTTTGAGAGCTGAACTGCTGTAAATCATACGTTTTAACTGTGTGAGATGTGTGTTAACCGATGAAAAAGTGTTGGAGTACTTATAAATCATACAATAATGTGTTTTACGTGTTTAAAAAAATGCTTTGACATCGCATTAACTGGAAAAAGAATGACACGGCAAATTCTTCCACGTTCAAACGCTTATTTATTTATTTATTTATTTATAAACGTATGAATTGAAAAGAGAAAAAGTCCATAATGTAAAATTACAAAAAAGAGATTAGCTACGCGTGGCATAAAAATTTTAACTACATTGTTCAAAATGCAATTTCTTCAATGTTCATATTTCTTGACAGTACTTCAGATATTCACACTAACAGTAAAAAGAACCTTTGCCCTTGGGTAACTTAAAGCCCTTTATTTCATTGATAACTTCCGCAAAATCCTTGCACTAGGTGTAAACGACTGGTAAGAGGTTGCTGATGTAGGATGCAGTATCTTAAGTTAAATTTTCAAGAAGGAACGCCCGGGTTTCAAACCATAGATCCTTATAAAAACAGTCTTGCGTCGGCCGTGCTAATTGAGTTAGCTTACCGCAGCATTTAATGACTTTTACAAAAAAATCACTATTTCAATTCCCTTACATTTAGCTATAAAACACGAGATTAAAGAAATCTACATTACGTTTGTACTAAAAAGGAAGTAGCGATAATTACATTTTCAGGTGTTTGATAATTCAATATTTGTACATATCATATTGTCAGAAAAAAAACTTACAAGACCAGTAGCCAAAATATATTAAAACAATAAATATTTCCAGACACGTCACCTTGGCCCTCTTCCTACAGTAAGCGAAGTCCAAATGAATTCTTTTCGACACACTTGTCAGCCTTTGTTTCTACAAATGGCGTTTTCTTGGTGTCCCGTGCCACGTAATTTATCACTGTCCCCCTGCACTGACCATTAACGCGACGATTTGTATACTCATACGATTAATACATCCACGTTGTCTAGGTTTAGACGTTTAAGTGGAAATACTAACACATTTAAGGACCATCTATAGCCAATAAAGTGTATTTCATTACATCTCAAATATTTGTCAACTTTCGAAAATCAAACTTTTCCAAAATGAGAATAAAACCACATGAAATGTTATAGTGCATGGTCACTATTGTGAAAAAGGCGTTTAAATTCCGATGACGTAATACTCCACCGTTATAGAAGAATCGACCACGCCTTTGTTTGATTGGCTAATAATATTCAGTATTTCAAGTTTAAAATTCTAGGTCATTATCCATGTAGTGTACTAGACTATAGTACTCTTCCGAGAGTAAATATTGATAAATTTCGGTTTTACTTGTTTTTCGTCGTGGGCAGACAATGAAGTCGAGCACGTTGTGAACGAAATCGAGGCAGTTTTAAGTTATTTAGCAATAACTCTGATCAGCGGGTCCAAGGCTAAAAGTTATGTATTGATTAAATAGTATTGTGCTCGGGGCCCAATGACCCTATTTTGTAGAACCTAAGGTACACTGAGCATACACCATCTACTTTGCTAAGGATATTTTAAAGACTTTTGCACCTTGAATGAATCCTCAAAGGAGACTGGTGATTGAGTAGCTTATGTTGAAAAATGAAGCCTTTTTATTTGAAATTGCTCGGATTCAATGTTACATGGTCAAAATGTGCTTCATTTTACGAACGGAACAATCATTTACTTAACCGTTGTAAAAAGATGTGTAGGGAGTGCTAAAACAGTCGGTCGCTTGATATTTTCTGTGCTTGCATTTATGCAAAAATCTGCACTCATCCGGGGACTTACAACGTAAATAAATAATAGAAGTCAGCTTAAATTTAGTACCAACTTCTGATTTGTGGATCTTTCTTGTCCAAACTCGAAAGTACACATTATCTTTGCCAAATGATTAAGACAACCATATAACATTGCAGCGAATTAGTTCTAATTAAAGCACCCAACAAACTGACCTATTTTTCTGTATTTACAAGACCAATGCGTAAACAGAGCAATTAAAACAAAATAAAACAACATTAAGTCACAATTTACAGATTTATATAGTGGTTCTCACGTTCGTGTGTCCATTAAAACGTCAGCGTAAACTACTGGGTGATATTTCATCGTCCCCCCTACGCTGTCTGTGTCATTTTTCACTGTCCCCCTACACTGTCTCCGCCGTACAGTGGACGTACATTAAGGTCACACGAATGCACAAAAGCGCTCCATACAGAAGGCCTTGCATAAATGGAAATGGCTTAGTTCAAAAAGTTTAATGCACGGAAAGATGAGTTTTTGGTGCGATTTCTGCATCATTTGTGTTGTTTAAACGTACATGTTTTATTTCAGTATTCTTATTTTCAGTGTGTGTTTTATCTTTATTGTACATGTGTATCTTGCAGTTTCTATGCTCTCTGTGTTGTATTGTGCATTCATGTTGCTTCTTTGTTGTTGCATGGTTTCTCTATCACTTGTAAAGCACCATGTTCGTCTTTGTTGTATATATATTTCATATACATTTTTTGTGTCGTACCTACGCGGTATTATGTTAATATGTAGAATATTTATTTTGCTTATTGAGGGTCACGGGTTCGTCCCCGGCGGGCCACGCGTTCCTCAGTGACCCTTTATCTGAATATTCTACCACCTGTAGTTCACACATCGTTTAAAGACTTTGACAATGACTGACTGAATGATGGAGAAAATGTTAGCAGTGGTATGTGACCAGGGTGTCAATGTGGAATTAACTGCCCGCGGCGCAAAACCAAACTAGTGTTGACAAATGGCGTAAAGCCCAACATGAACAAACGAGCTTAGCTATCGCAACATCTCTAATTAGGTTGATCAAATTATTATGCGTGATTTTCAGTTTTATTAAAATTTATAGAACCACTAATTAGAATTCACGCTCTGGATACATAGCAGTGTTTTCGAATTCGTAAGGTGCCGAAAAAAATCAATACCTGGAAAAAATGCATACTGGAAACTTCGAATAAATTCAATGCGTTTGAGTAATTGATCAGCAGAATAAAATTACAATTTCGTGAAAACTTACCGTTTTATAAAACTGGTGAAATCCAAATTGCATACTTCGATGCTAAGTTTCAACTTAATCACGGTATTAACAAATATTTTTCAAAATTCAGCGCAGGAAACTAAAGTAAACTCCTGTCGCCAATTTTAAAGAAAATAAATCCGAACGTGCAATGGAATAAATTTATATTCAATGTTTACAACACGTGACTTCGGACGTTATCGATATCCGCAAACTCGACTATTCCGAAATCCCATAAACAATTATCTAGTCATATTACGAATCCATGTACCTCGCCTTAATAAGAAGTGGCTTAGCACTTTAACTCATTCGTCAGTTATTCATTCATAAAACCTACACGCAGTCAAAATATGCACAACTTTGAGTGTTTTTAACTGATAATTTCCGCCTCCTTATACTATATAAAGATTTTATGAATGAAACCGAACCCCGAGGTTCAGGAGATTCAATTGAGGCCACTTTCAAAATATTTAAATCACTTTTATCTTAAAATTAGATGCCCGCTAATCCACTTCACACATCCACGCCCACTATATGCAAACATAGAATTTTAAGCGTCTGTTGGTCGTTCGACAGCCTTCGAGACCAATCTTTAAGAATAGACTTTAGACGACAACGATATAGGACATATAGTAGTCGTGACCCGATTTTGGAAAGGATCGAGTAAAAATGTGATGCATCATTCGCTATTGCAGTTTCGTGTCACTGATAATGGGTACTTCATTTTTTTAGCTTAAAGATAGCGTTCTGATTAGATTGCGCTGTAACAGCGAGTTTGCGTCAATGCGCAGCGTTAAACAATGGCAGAGAGTAAAAAGTCAACAAGACTCCGGCTCCAGGTCCACTCGAAATTTTCATGACGTCATACATGACGTCAATAATGTAGCATACTTGGCGGGGGGCTTTCATTGAAGGGGAACCAAAATGTTTTGACAATAAATTTAGGATTTGCAAGTCGTAAAATCCCATTAAAAAATAGGGATTTATTTGTATTCTGTATTGAATGGACTCTTGATGTGTTTGTGTCACATCCGTGTGTTGTGTTAGGACGTCAGATGCTGTTGATTTATTGATGTCCGGGTTGTTTGTGGTGCGAGCTGTAGCCTACTCGCGTATTCATCACGTAAACAATAACTTTCTTATACGCGTACATTGTACAGATTTTAGCAAAATTGTCACCAATAGAGATCATCTAGCACTTTTGATTGTCCAATCAGACAAGGCGACTGTGAAGACGTCATCCAAAATGAATTTTGATTGGACAATATCAAGTTTACGTCTTTAATTTACGTTGTTTGACCGAACTGATGCGGTCAAACCAGCAACCCTTTGATAGATGTACACGTCTGAGGCAGCGGAGATTTAAGTTTGTGGCTATATAAGTTTGATTTTATTCAGGAGCCAAAATACTCAGTCATCCGATCAATAGAATCATGGTGTAAAATGTGCAGTTGACAAACGGCAAAGCAATAGTCATAGACACAACAAAATGTGCATCTAACTACACAAAGGTTAATCGAATAATTGAGCATTCAAGAGTTTTTTTTAAATCCAGCAAAATTGAAAATCAATCTAAAAACCGCAAATGCTTTTATATGGCATTATACAAATTTTAATTCAATTTAATTGGACTCAATGAGCGTAACTGTACACCTTTGATTTGTACATGTATGTCACGTTGTTTAATGTTGTAGTGGCAGAATACATTTGAGGAACAAAATGAACCAATCACGCCCTTAAACAAAACATCCGGTGGTAGAACCAGTCGTGGTACAAATAATGACGCTCCCAATTCATCGGTCAAAAGGGGTCAAGGATTTTAATTGGAAATACATTATATATGCAATTCTACCGGACATTGCGTCAGACGGACTCTATTTAGCGCATGCTTGGGTGTATTTATGGGCAATACTCCCAGGATATCAGTTTAGACATTTTTTACACCTTGCATAACTTTAAGTCTGAGTTAAATGATTATGAACTCTCTAAGCCATCGTTACACCATTGAGTTAAACCTCATAACCACAATACTATTTAATAAGCGCAATAAAACTCCGCCCACATCATTACACTTACCGTAACTGGACACTAATACCCTCAAAATTGACATATGATATACATTATATGTCACTCGTAATTCACTTTTTTATTTTTGACCGCATTGCTATAAATAGATTTTAGCGTGGGACGATATCACGTGATTGCGCGCCATATTTAACCGAAAATGTTAAAACAAAGAACAGCTATCCTTGATGTGACATCTTGAACTTAAAACAAGAAGCAAAAACAGTTAACTGTTTTCCTTTTCCGACATGCCAAGGTTGAATTAAAATTATTTTGACATTTTGTCGCCCGGGACAAACTCATTTCATCAACCGTTTGCCGACAGTAATTGTTGTTAGTGTAGATAGCTTTCGTGTACTTATAAATCTATGACTCAGTAGTTTCTCACTATTAGCAGTAAATATCAGTTAATTTAATTCAATGTAATAAAATTTAATGTTGTTTCATGGCACATCGACAACTAATGGTCATGTAGCGCGCACAAAAAAACTCTTGCAAAAATAATGCGTTAGTAATCAGACAGAAGGGTAATTGGCATAAATTTTGTAACCTCCTGATGGGTATTCTTCAATAACTGAAACAAAATTGTCCAAATTTATGTTATTTTTTTTCAATTAAATTTTGCGGTACTTTCAAATTGTCAAACAGTTCAGCCATAATTGGGGACATCAGCGCTCTATCAACTGAAGTACAAAACAAGTCCGTGCATATACAACCCGCTCCCCCATAGTGTGTCACAGTTTTAATCGTTTCATGACTAAGAGATGCATAACTGCGCATCCATAGGTCTAGCCTAGGTCCATAAGTCACATTACATAGTGTTAATATAAGATAATGTCACTATATTTAATATCATTTAAATACAAATGTATTTAGTTATTAATTCTGGGGCGTTGACAATCAGCAATGCATCCTATGTTTGTATTTGAGACAGTTAAATCGGATGAAATATTCAAACTATCAAAATGAAACTAATTTCACATAATACACGAATGAGTCAGAATGAATTATTGTTTATCGACATGGACTAGTACGACAGGGGCTTCAATGCTTATTGAATACATATCCATAAAAAAGAATTTAAACGCGTTTTTGAACAATTCGTTATCTGTATCACAGAAACAGCTGCATACCTGAAGCTGTTTTCACGTTTAAGTAAAAAATGAATAAAATGATTATAAACAGTTAGACGGAATGTTGCGCATTTATTTTGACATTTGTTAAAATCTTGTAAATGGTGGATGTTGTCGTTAAAAGGTAATATAGATAAAAAACTGAGCGAAACAAAACTATGTTTTATTGGTCTGTGTTTTACACACATTCACTAGATTGTATTATCTACCCTAACACACGAGTAATTTCTGTAGTTAGAGAATGAAGTATTAAAGCGAAATACGACCATTTTTGATAAATTACATATTCGTGACTCCCAAATCTAACCAACGATACATGCCCTATATCCAATATGTATTGTCTTTTCTAACCATGTTTTATACGTTATTGTTAATAAGTCCAAGAGAATATACAGAAAACGAAAAAAAGCTTAAAGATAAAAAAAATGTCCAATAGAGCAAGATTCAACCTTAGAAGACAACATTTACGCGTTAATTTGCCTGAATTTTTTTCACATTTGACAAATGAATAGAATTAGATTCTGCCTTAGAAAATAGAATTTACGCGTTTATTTGCCTGAGTTTTTTTACGTTTGACAAATGAGTATAATTGTCTTTATACCAAAACAAAAAATTATGTGAGCACAATGTGAACTTTATGTAATGCCACAGACTATAAACTACAGATATTGTATCTAGAACATCGCGCACGTCAGAACTGTCTGCGAGAAACGACTGATAAGCAAAACACTTGTTGGAAACATTAAGTTTACTACAAGCAAGTTCAGAGAAAGTGTCTGCGTGAAGACAACGGAGCTAGTAAATCGTTTCCTGGCTATTATTTGGCATGTTCCGCTTTTTTCATGATAATTAGTTAAAAAAATGTTCTGAACTTCGTCATTGCATTAATGCCAGACTTGTAATCGTAGAACTCGGTGAGGCACTCAGTTCTTTTATCAAACGTTATTATTTACAATCATTTCCAGCGTTTGTTCTGCGTTTGTCTGCCTTTATCACGTGATAGAGCGTTCGAATAACACGTGATCACAGAAGTCACGAACCTATTAATGAGGAAGATTATGTACGTCGGATTATCACGTTTCAAACCTTTTGTCTGCTTCACCTTGTAATAATACGTGTTTTATCTGCCACCGCCAATGTCGATTGTTCTAATGAATTATTTTGTAGGAAGTCTGGCGAGGTAGACGCAAAAAAGAGGCTCATGATAGACTGAATGGAGCAAATGTGTGAGTAATATTAAAATGATACGGATTAGAACAAGACAATGGCTCTTGTCTTCAAAGATTTTCTCTGTAGCGATGTTACATAAATTAAAACAAATGAATTGTTTCATAGATTTCAATAGTATTCTTTTTTAAAAAAAATGCTTAGTTAGTCATACAGGCCCGAAGTCTTAAGATCAAAAGCCCGAATTCACTATTCATGTTCGATTTAATGAATTCTCCGCCTCCGCTAGCGTTAAATGCAACTTGTCGAGGAAGGAATGTTTCCCCCTTATTTCAGGCGAGTGTCCTTCTTACATAATTAAGTTCCTGTAGTATAATCCACCATATTTTTGTTTTAACAATCGTCTTGTAAAAGATTCGGTTTTGAGACCAGTCAGTCAAAATGACACAGACAAGCGTAAGCCTGGGCTCGGCCTTGAACCTGGGTTGTCTCAAGTCAACATTTCTGCTCAGTGTCAACAGAATTAATGGGGCGGGTCATTGTGAGTAACACAAGAATAGAGATATGGGGGCATGCTAAGGGACACACGTGTGCTGTTGATTCAGTAAAGCAAGTAGGCGTTCGGCGAAATACCGTGCACAAATATATTAGACATAACAGGAACTTTATAATATTGCTGTAATTAGCAACGGAATAATAAGCTATTTGGTCATTTTTTCTAGTCATTGTGGTTGTAATTAACTCGTCATGTCTGCAAAAAAGCATTTCATCCTTCGGAAGCAGGGGCGTCGAGCTTGTCAAATTCTTCGCGTGGCTGTTGACAAGATCTTGCACAAGACCACAGGACGTGTCGGCGGAAAAGCAAAATCATATCTTGAAATTTGTTTTCCGTTCATTTTATAATTTAGAGTTTTTTCTTTACATCGTAAGACGCTTCAAGAGTGATATCCTGTGTTAGGCCTTGACTCTTTAAATTTTGTCACCGAATGTCCGTTATTAAGATGACACAACACATGGCAGCCTCCGTCATTAATAGGAATTCAAGGAATGATTCGTTTTTAGTTTTGGCTTAATTAAAGTAGGCAAGAAAAAAGTCGTGTATGCAATTGTATTTGCAAATTGTGTTACCTTCAAACTGTTGTTCATAGCAAGTTTTGTATGTTTGTGTATAATAATGGACTTGGTTACTAGTTGCGTACTAGATACTAGGTACTAGTTACTATAAAATTGTTTGACCACGTGACTTGGGTTATAAAACACGTGTTTAGATCATTCGTAAGTGTTAGCATTAATGAAGGGAAAATATACTTTTTTTGATCACAGTTTGTTGAAAATGTAATTTGATGAGGAACCCGCTGAATTGAAGGGCAACCTTCAGTGGAAGGGAACATGAGATGATCAAAAGTTGGGTATTTTTCAACGGTTTGTTGATGAAACTAAACATTTGGTGAGGCCATTACTGAGCAGATGCTTCGTCAGCAAAACTGTGTCAAGACCTTGAGAAAGCTACTAACAAGATCCCAGTCACGTAAAACATCGCTACAAGCTGTAGACGATTCTTCAAAGCTTTCCATTCAACAATCGACATAATTGTAACAAACATCACCATTAATTTACAATAAACCCGAAAACATTGATTTCATAACGCAATCATTCTTACAATTTAACCACCAGTTGAACGCATTAAAATATGTTTCTAATTTTATTTAGAGCGGGTACAAAATAATAAGACTTAACCAAAAAACGTATGCTTCTACAAGTATGCGCTGCCAACTTCTTTAAACATGATTACTGGTAGAGATACACAAATTACTGCTGAATTAAATTGCATCATTTATTGAATAAAATACAGGTGTTATTTGTAAATTTTATTGCAATGTATTTCATTGTGCATTAAACGATCATAATCGCAAGAGGGCGCTTTTTGGAAATGAAATGTAATTGAAACACGATTGAATTCCATTACTTTTTATAATAACTTGATCAAAAACCAATGATATTTGGTTAAGTTATTTTTTTTGATCGTCCATTTCACAAAGCGGTGTTGCCAGGTGCCCGTTTTGCTTAGCTACGCACTGGTTTCCGGTTTAAATCGGTTACTGATATTTAGCGTTCGATGATGCATGTTTTGAAGCATCTAGTACCAATTAAAAATTGGACAATAAAAAACAGAACCCCGATGTGTTTTATACACTTATCGTCTTCCAAACGAATTTAGTTTAAAACTTTATTCCATTTTAATTGTATTTGATAAAAATGGGGAGTAACACCAATCAGTTGAAGAATCTTTTTTTTTATAAGAAAGCAGACGCACATTGCTTCTTTCGTCTCTTATTATGTCTTGTTTAAATGTGGAGGAAATATTGCCAATGGGACCGAGGAAAATTGGTTGATAGTGGTCATAATACTGAAGTTCCACTAAGCGCGTTTTTACTGCATTTTTGCACTAAATGTAATATTAATATTGTCAGTCAATTTTGTCCGATGAGCACAAACTATCCTAAAATATTACATGATATATCGGTCATCGGATCTAGGGACCATTTTATTACATCGGCGACTAACCCCAGCAGTTCTACGGGTCGACAGACAGCCGTGCATCAGAGATATACAGCTGAACAAGGATAAGAAATCAATAGAAGTATAAACACATGAATGCGTACTGTTTTCATCACAATGTACCATAAAACACTTAATCGGACAGCATCGGTATTACTGGAAAAGCCGATATAAAAAAACTACAATAACCAGGTACAAACCGTCTTCACACAGTGTTTTAATTCATCAAGGTTACTAGAAGAAAAGTTTTTCAGCAAGCTTTTTGTATGTTCTTTATTCTTATTATTTATGAACAAATGCTGTACGTGTTTGGCAAGCGTATCTTTGAAATACAGACAAAAATCGCGCGGCAGGGAGATGTCTGGGCGTTTTACACTTGCGTAGTGAAAACATAGTTAAGCTTATGTGATAAACAGAATCTTTTTAATTCTTTAACTCTTTGATGTTTGCCGCTATTACCTACCTGAAGATACAAGACTGACAAACAGTCAATACATATGACAGATGCGAATACCATATGTGTAAGTTATTCTCTGTTACAGGTGGGCCAAGGAAAGCGAATTGTTTTAAAGACGCACGCAGATTGATGTAATACAAACTACGCTAAATACTGAAGAAAAATGTCAAACGTGTCGTAAAACGTATCTTGATGTTTCTCAAATTTTAGTAAATCGATGTCTTTTACAATGGCACATTTCTTAGAATTTTGTAAGTAATTTACACTTCCTTGTTTTTGTTATACTGGCGGATAAACTGACGCAATAGTTGCCCTCAAGCCGTAACAGTTTAATCTGTACGTACTGAAGTATATCCTCTAATACGATTGGCTGTTTTCGAGCGTAGTTTTTTTAATCAACCAATGACCAGGCCGCATTCGGAGAACGTATTTAAATTATTTTTACCCAGGTCTGTATGAGTTGCGCATGCGTTATCTAACTCTCTTTTCGTTGTATTTCCAGATTCATCATAATTGTTAGCAAAATCGATGTAATTTGTGTAATGTGATGAAAGTTAATAGAAATATCAGGAAGGAGTGTGTTTACAGAGTAACAATCGCAACTTTGCAGATCAAATAGTTAGAACATCAATTAATTCGCTAAGATGAAATATTTAATTGCTTTGGACTCCAGGTTTGGCAAATCTTTGGCACTTTGCAAGGCTATTGTCTGTTTATTAAGAAATCAGTGCACATTTTTACGACACGTCCCCTCAGCAGACCTTTTATCAAAATCGACTGATTATAATTCATAAATCTGACGCATTTTTTATGAAAGAAAAAAAACAAACCCACTAAATGCCCCCCTGTATGTGGAGATAAAATTAATATGTTTGTCGGCAATTAGCGTGGGTAATGTTTCCGCTTGAACTGTGAGATTAATGGAAGGTTGTTTTGCAGACAGACTATACCACCAGTGATGGCCCCTGTGCAACGAAAGAAATAAATCAATCTTTATATAAATCAACATTATCATGAATGCCTTTTATTATCGCAGATAATATATGTGTAACACAAACCAGTCAGGTCAAACGACTCCATTTAAAGTTTTGGTATTAATTGTCAGTCGTGTTAATCCACCTGTCGATCGACCTATCCAAGGGGCATATCAGTCAGTGTAATAAAACATCTTATGAAATGTTAATCAAGACTCGCACGCATCTTAAATATTTATCATCAACTGAAAATAAAGATATTGTGTTTAATTATGTTTGCCACATACTGATTGCTACAATTAATGATCAAGTGATTAACATTTCCGATTATTGAATTAAACAGTTGAACATAAAGGGCGCCGACGCGTATGTCATAATACGTTTAAATTTGACATTTTCAAAGTGGCATGGGTCTTGTTAAATATAAAACCATTCACGTCTACGCAAATTGATCAAAATCGCCTTTAAATTCAGAGATATACACTGTAGTATTTTGTACAAAAAATACACTTCATTCATAAAATACACATCGTGGAATAGATGGATATCCCTTGCTCTGTGCAGGGGGGCTATTTTTGTATATCTTTCATATTTGTCAAAGGATACACACAGGAGTTGAACAAGTATTCGAGTTTATTATTAATCAATTGCGAGAGAGACACCACAGGGCTTCGCTGTGTGATGAACTGCACCCATGGCTTAGTAGCGAAATTTGGTAACCGCAGGTCGATTAAAATATCCTCATTAACAATAGTGTAACCAAGAGAGATGGTTGGATGTCTATATTTTGTACAGACGTTGTATTTAATATGGGCGAATAAATAAGTGGGTTAAATTAATAACTATTCTAATTCATGCAATAACCGCTGGGAACATGTGTTCTCTTTTTATTGCCTGTTCGTATAATTCATTCATAACTATCGTTTACATTCGCAGTGCCGCATTTCGTTTGATGTTAATACTGTCGTAACTTCATAAACACGGCAGAAAATTGCCATCAAGCAGTTTAAATTTATCGCACATGTCCCCGCATATATTTAATTGCGAATTGGATAAAATTAATCACGCACTAGTGAAATAAAATTTAAAATGAGTATTTGAGAAATTTTCTAAAAGCGAAAATTAAATAGTTTGATAAGAAAGTTGAACTTTTCACAAACATTTGTTTAATTACATCACGTCTTCCACACCTACAGTATGCGCAAACATTTTTTTGCCAGCAGGAATTACGTCATAGGTCTATTTGAAGGATGGGGCCGGATTGCAATCGTTGGGAAAGGCAGACCCTTGTAGACTGAAAGGCTGACAGAGCACACGGGATACGAAACGAAAACAACACGTTTTGCCATTGAAGAATATGAACACATCATAACACATAGCCCAACCAGTTTGTAAAAGAGTGAAAAAACTCATTTAAGCAGAAAAAGGGGTTAATGTTCTGTTTAAATGATTATATTTTTAGAAATACATTTATATAATGTCAACGTTTTTAGACATTAAATAAATTTTCGTAATTAGAATTCTTCGTAATGGATACCACGCTGATTTACGGAAAAGAATTTAAAAGTGCTTAAATTTAATAATTAAAACATACGAAAGGGCAAACCTTTTAACAATTTGTTTTCTCTGTCATTAGTCATTCTTTGCCAAAAATAATAAAAATAGTGAAATATAGCGTCAGGACTTCTAGTCAAACGATTTTCACGTTTGTACAATTTTTAAGCGTTTAACTGCATTAATAATGATCTGTTTTTGTATTCATGATATAAAACTAAGGTTTTAATGCTATTGAAAGTTTTTGCGCATGCATTATCAGAGTTCTGAAATCATTAATGATGACATTTTACGCTCAGTCTTGAAGTATATCAATAATATCGTCAGTTTTTATCGCAGCCATCGTCTGAGAATTTCTAACTTCATTAAGGCAATGGTAGTTTCATACTCAAAGGCTCGTCCAGATCACTGTAGGTGGTAGAGTGCTACACTGTTGACCTAGGAATGGCAGATTCGTGCCCCAGGCAAAACACAATTTTCATCGAGATAATTTGACTGAACATATTTTATTCCAAACATGATTTTAAGGATATAGATAGGACAGTTCTAGGTACTAGTAGGGTAGACTATAAGCAGGTCTTGAAATGTCTCAAATGCTGTTAACAAATGATGTTAAACTTAGACAATATTCATTAAGTTTTCACCCCGTTACAGTCGAAGAAAAAAACTAAGTAGAGTCGTTCGGAGCTTTCGCGATGACAGAAATTACTTTAGACTTCCTTACTATTAAATTTAAATATTTAACGAAAAGCTTTGACTAAGTCGCGTGTACGATTCCGTAGAATTTCAGATAACAAATGAAGATTTATTTCAAAACATCAAGGAAATGAACCGCATCGTGGTAGACGGAAAATAATACTTGAGAATGCAGACGTTGGAGGCAGGCCAAAGAAAATACTCACAGACATCACACTACGTATTTCATTGGTAGCGTATGATTATAGAATTGTAAAACTTGTCTATTAGCTGTTAAACAACAAAAACAACCCCACAGGACTTAGAACCTACATTTAGGATTTAACCAGCAGTATATAGCATGAATAATCCATCCAACATTAAACTCACAGGGGCTCGAACATGTGTTCCGATTTGAACCAAATTTTTAATTTAGGATGAAAACTAGTCCGAAATACAAATAAAACCACTGGGAGATTATAGATGGGTTGAAGGTTGAATCAATGTTACCTGCAAGCTATCAAAATGTCCAACATCTGTACATATATATTGGTCAAAGCCAGTGCATGCTTATTGTGACCCGGGGTCGAGTGGTACGACTTGCGGAATTTTACCCATGATATAATGGTAGATATAAAGTATAATAACCGTTTCTTGCCCGGGTGTTCCAGTCGACGACAGAATAATGCGCACGAATAAGTATGATGCCTGCAAATAACAAAGACCAAAATGCTTCAGAAGTCACGGGAGTTGATTTTTGCGATTTTCTACGTATGAGGTCTCGTGTGAGATATTATGCAAACGACGGCAAACGAAAATGACGAAGTATGCCAACATCAACCGTGCAATCATGCTTTATTGTTTATTTTCTACGATTGCACTAGTAAGAATAGCTTGCGTCGATAAAATTGAAGACGCAAGAAAGCGACTAAATGTGTCTGTCCTCTGGAAAAAAATCGGTTAAAGCCGTTTAGTTACATAAATCTTTTGAGAACATCATTTTAACGATGGCATGTTAACTAGAATAGCAGACGCTCGGATTGTTGGTAAATCTTCCCGTATTCACACCTCACACGCACGATGTTGAAGCTTTCCAAAATTTGTATTTACAGAAGGTCGGATATTTTATCAGTATTACGCTTGCATCATATTCGAGACACAATAATTACAAAGTATGTTGCCAATTTTATATCATTATTGTCTGTGAGTTGTATAGGAACTTGTGGCAGGCACCTAGAGCTAAGAACAAACAATGTGAGATGCATACAATACTGTTGATAGATGCAGCTCTCACATGAAGAAATCACGATTCTCCGGTTAGGGTGTCAGCACGAAGCTATATGATACCAGCGGACTAATAATCGTTCAAACTACATATTTCTAATGAGAAACACATAACTAACTGACAATAAATGCTTCCGTACAACATTTTCATTTTTAAACGATTCTCCTGATTTATATATTTTTTTTCAAAAGCTGTTTCTCCTATTATTAGTAATGCATGCATTTATAAAAAAAATAATGTGACCGCTATTCAACTGATAGGCACACCATGTTGGCACGATTTGAGACAATCGAAATGCATAAATTTGCATCAAAGGACAAGAAAAGAATATGTTAATTACAATGGCTGGATTGATAATTTTTTTTTCATTCGATATCCTCAGTACATCTTTTTTGGCTATTTTATTACTTTTATACTCTATTGTTTTCAATCATTCTTCAAAGAAATCATTTTTGCAGTTGGAACCTTCGTCTTGATTTGCTACACTCAACTTAGTTCTAAAGAAATTCAGATGTTTAGCAAAATGAATCTTCAATAAACGCTTAAGGTCTAAAATTAGATCCACAACTTCCGGTATGAAAATTCACCAAACAATTGTTCCGGATGTCATTATGAGAATTAAACAAATTTCGGGTGGGGTGGGACCAATTGATTAAGCGAACGAAAAAAAAGTATGGCAACTTGAATCATTGTGTGAGCTTCAGTGATAAGCGTAAGTATATATATTTATCTTAACTTTTTTGGAACAAGCTTTCTTATATTCTAAAATTAGAACGGTCAGAATTTTAAAACCATCGCTCAATAGTCTGCGAAATAACACATGTGCCAAATTCTTTCGCATTTCAACAATTTATGTTTTTATGATGTTAAAAATGGTGTCATATGCATTATATTTGCATCGTTTAATTGAGATAAAACATCAATGTGTACCGCTTTCAGCTTCTCGCCATCTGATTATTTTTGCCACGTTGATCGTAAATTAAATAGATTACGTCAATAAAAGATGCGCACTCTGCGACTGCGCATTCTCAACTACAACTGATCAAGCGATAACTTTTGACAATCACAATGTGTTTAAGAAGGAATACAGTCAAACCTGTTGAAACGGAACATGGAACCAACCAGTCTGGAACTCTCACATGTGACTGGCTGTTTCCACGCTCTATCCTAAAATTTACCAATCATATAACTGAATTCTGGGACTGGTCTCTAATTAAATACTTTTATTTTAAAGGTACAGTGCAACCTCACCAAAGCAAGATCCTTTGGGAAAAGCAAAATTATGACGTTGTGGAGAGATTGTTGCTCTAGAGAATTTTAATTAATAAATAAATCGTACAGTGGGAAGATCATGTTGTTATTGAAGGGGGGTGTTGCTCAAGAGAGGGCTGCTCTGGAGAGGTTGCACTGTACTAAAAGTTCACGAGATTTTAGACAGACGAACATATTACAAATTAAGAACTGGAATGTGAAACACAAAGTTCGTCTACTTGGTCATCTGTAATCTGGTAATTACAATAATCTGGACAAAGTCCGTTTAAATCCGGAAAACCGGACTTTTCCGTGGTATGGACAAAACCGGATTAAATATATTCCTCTCAGTTTTTATCCATTCTCAAGGCGTGATTTTTTGCATAATATTTGCGTATGCTAAACAGCTTATCACGACATTTCAATACCCCTCAGCCATTACGCACATTTCAGAATTCAAATTTTAAACAAACATAAAACATTGCCCCACAATCTTGTATTACAGAAATGGTTTGTTATCATTCACATTTGCATTAATTACTTGAATTTTGATAAGTGTTAGCACGTTTTATTTCCATCTGATCAATTCGCCTTAATGTTGTCAAAATGAGCAATTGATAAATGTGTAACAGCATGCGCCGCGCGGTGATAATTAACAATTCGTTTGTCCTTGCGTAATTTGTCAATTGCCAAAACAAATATGTTTTCTTTCAAAAAAAAACTTCTACCTTATAAACCCATCCTAATTTTGTACAAACAGTTTATTTCTTGTTCTCAATTTGGTAAACAAGAAAGCTAAACAAGTATATAAATATTGATAGAACGTTCCAGTTCTAGAGCAGCATTCGTCTGCTTCATGTAAAACACGTGTTGTAAGCGCTTTGTTTTGTCTATAAATTTCAAATTTCAAGTTCAAAGTATTTTTTTCATCTGTAAAAATATCCCATGAACAAGTAGATTTCTTGCAAGTAAATAGCTTAATTTCCACGTTACAATCAGTTGGATGTAAGAAAGTAAACTCACACAATTCGCTATTTCACATATGGGGACCTGTCAGTTGGCTGCGCTGGTTAAGCAACGGTATAGTCCAACCGCTATGTCCACTACCGCTTTAAATATGGACTATTAAGTCTTTTCTTTATACCCCTCCAAACGAATTGGACTATTAAGTCTTCTCCTTATATCCCTACAAACGAATTTTTCGGGAGTACACTGGAATCACCCTGGCAGTTGGTTGGTTGGTCGCGCGGTCTGTCCCCATTTTGCTGGGGGTATCTAATCACATTTCAGAGATAGGTCTAGATTTTATGACTTTTTATGTTAAATGCTTTAGATGGTACTTACACCAGAAGTAATGAAAAAAGACCAATTATTTGACCTGTGTTGCTAAGTTACATATCAATACTGACATGTTTCCACTATACCCTAGGGATTAACCAGAAAGAGACCATCACCACTCCTCCATGGAGGCCCCTAAAATATATTACCCTCGGATTAAACAGAAGCATGCTATGAGTAGGGGGCCACTTGATACTACGAGTTCGTCATGGTTCTAATTAGAACATGATCACTCAAAGGCTGCATTGACAACGAGCTATCATGATGACAATCGAAAAATAGAAATTAGAAATTGAAATGGCGCCTATAGACAGAAATTTGCCATAACGGGAATATATATCATGTTTGTAGTTAATAACCCCAGCCTAGTAAGAACGTGAAATATACTTTGTACTCAACAAAATGGATAAAGAAATAAATATTGCCGTATAGTCTCTGTATTTATTAAATACTTGAGACAAAGTTAAGTGATTTCCGTCCTGACCTGTCTATCGGGATGGTCGTAAGACATCAAGAAAAGGATTTCATGTACTGAAGTACATTCGGGTCTTCTAAAAAGTAACCGAATTTATTTACGATCTGAATTCTAATAATGGCTCATTCATTTCCCTTTTCTAATAAGGTATACATTAAAACCATATTCACTATTACGACCATCATTATACAGTGCAACCCCTTATAACCTGACTCTCTGGAAACCGGAATTCTCTGAAAATCGGAAATCTTTCAGGTCCCATTTTTTTCTCTTCGATAATCAACAGGTCTCTAAAAATCAGAATTCTCAGAAAACCGGACTTTGGTCCAGTCCGGAAAGGGTCCAGTTTTCAGGGGGGTTACTGTAAAAAGAGCCTTTTTACGGATCGTTTTTTATATTTTCTAATTTTCAATATAGACACGATCTCGGGGTTTTATTTTTTATTCCATTGTTTTTTTGTACAAAATACAAGAGGACCTACTGTACTCAGCATTCATGAAAACTAGGATTGACTTGGCCTTTTATCAATATGGGTGTGACCACGAACAAAAGCGAATGTTTTTGTTTCCATTTTGGATTTTGATAAATAAAGCAAATGCGACTCATTAAAAGTTCGAAATCGTTGGCTGTAAATTTTTCGCTTTCGGTCCATTGTTTTATCAGATTTTACTTAGACCAATATTTATACTGTTCTAAACATCAATGCATGCTCTCTATTGTTAAGTTTCTCTTTTCGGAGTAAATATTGGAATATAATTCACGGTATGTGATAAAAACGCCATTTCAGCGGTGTTGGGAAACATATTTTGCTTAATATGGCATCACGTCCCACGCTTTTCATTAAAGAAATAAAATTTATTACAGGACCGTAAAATGGCTGCTTTTAATTGAATAACACTCAATCGGCGAGAGGTTTGGAACTGATAAGAGCACATTAGACCGCTCCTTAAATATCTAAGTGCCGTTGAATTAAGCGTCTATATGACTTGATTATGTATAAAGCGCCTGAATGACATGATCATGAAGCAATCGTCTGCAGCCACAAACGCTTAGCCAGAAAACACGGAAATGGTTCTGTTGAAATGAATGGTAATATACGAAAGTGTCATGTCTGGTTGTCGATGGATAAATACGGCGCGGAAATGATATCACATTTCCGATGCGATAAATATGCCATATTTAGTATCAACATGATAAAATTATTGCTATATTACTTCCGTGGCGCCGTCATATTGCGTCTCACTGGAGGACAAGTAAAAATAGAACTCTTATACGGTGATGTTTATTCATGAAAACAAATTAATCATTGACCGAAATATCAACATATATATATTCTACAAAAAGTTACTGATTTTGTCTACGATATAAGAGACATGGGCGAGGGAGCTAAATTCTGGTACGCCCGGATTATGCCAGTAGCTTCTGACATAATAAGACCGACTATTTCAAGTACGTGTTTCTTGCGATTTGTTGGGCTATGACTACAATGCACACCATAAAATAACAGTTTAAAATCATCAATTATATGATAATTGTCAAAATTCATATGAGGCTAGTAGTATACCTGATCCAATATTCACAAAAAAGTGTAACACTTTGATGAAATAGTTCCATTAATAGTTGTTTAGAGTAAAAATTGTACAAATATTGCATTTGTATCTTCAGGCTAACCGAAACATATAAAAAATAACCATTTCCAATAGTGATACATCTGAACAAAGCATGAGGGTAGAGTCAAACCAGTAAACAAAGGTCACCCTTAGGAAAGACAAAATGTGGTCTTTATTGAAAAATGACCTCTATTTGGAGGTCAGCTTGTTCTATGCAATCAGTGACTTCTTTTCAAAGAATGGCATTTAATCACAGGGTGGTCTTTATTTGGAAGTGGCTGCAAACACAGGTTTGACTATATATCATTGTAAAATACCAGAAAATCGATTGAATCAAGACTGTGTATCGTAGTAAAACACACATTATATCGGAGTTCAAACATATACGATGACTGAACGGTCGTAAACCTCAATATACGAGATCGTAAAGGAATCATAAATTTGACAATAATTTACAAGGTGTTTGTTGTAAACCCAGATTTAATAATTCTTATTGTTGGTGCATCGAATTCATTTTATAACTGTTTGATACACGGCCACCAACGAGGCTCATGTTAGTGGAATCAAATCAGGGTGATGATATTAAATCTTACAGCAGGAAAAAAAGGAGAATAAGTTTCATTTTTATTACTGATATAAAATGTAAGTGTTTTGTGCGATAATAAACCAGTCAATCTGGCGATTATGTTATCAAAATCAGGGAATGTATATCTTTTAGTGGGTTTTATAGGTATATAAAAGTTAATGCACGATAGATAACTATGTTATTACCTATGATCTGTATATTAAGGGCCGTAAACTAATGCTAAAGACCACCTGGAATGTGAAGCTGGCGTTGGAAGACAAGCCGTTTATTGACGATTTGGTAAAATTATTGACGAGTTCACGCCCAAATAAAGTCCTACTTGAACAATGTGTACACACAGCTTAACTAAGTTCGTGAAAACTAAAGTGACCTTGTGGAGATTTTATCGCGTTGTCTGGCACGCGCATGCTTGGCTCACAACCAATCAAATTCGTGCATTTTAGTATGTACAAAGTATGTAGAATATTTCTCACCCCTCCCTCACAATTAATAAAGTCCAATATTACCACATTACTAATTAGAAAGTTCTGCACCCACTGAGCTCATTGAAAGAGAAAAATGCGTTATCAGAGAGTCCTAACAATTACAAACTTTTTAACAGTTTTTTCCTTAATGACATTTTTTTAAAAAAGCCATTGCTTTATGGAATTACCCTAGTCAAAGAATATCATTGACTCTTCTTTGATACTTAAAGATGTTTACAAAAAAAATCTAACAATATTTACATAATAAAAATAAATTAATAAAAAATCTATAATAACGTCTTTTTGCCAAATTACATTGTGAAAGCGAAATCTTTGAAGAGTCAAAATTCCTCATGGCTTGTATGTGTTGTTTTTTATCTAATTATTTTACAGTTCAGAGGTGGACGTAAGATTCTTATCAGTCCTTTTTAACGAAAGATACAACAAATATTGGTATCAAATGGTTCGAATTAGTTTCTGAGGTTTTTTTTTGTTCACGATCATTGACTTCTTCATAACTTTTGTATTCAAGTATTCGAATTTTCTGAGGACTTCAAAGTGAATTGTCACGTGGGGGAGACACTCAGTGTTAGATAAACACAGCAGATCACGACTCTGTCATAGATTAGAAACTATTATTACAATATTTATTATAGGTAATTTGACGTCCTGAATGGAAATCATTTAGCAAAAATGACAATCATTTGAAATAAAAAAATGTATCTAAATCAACGCTATTTCTTCTTTAATATTCAGTATTGAAACTTTAAAATCTGTCTAGTCATTATTTGATTCAAAGTAATAAAATCATTTTATCAAAAGGTAATTTGAAATTAGAGAAAAATTATAACACGTAAAAGGTACCAATTCACACCATGCTGCTAAAGAATCCAGTGCTAATTGATGACACATAAGTTAAATAGCCTATGATTTACAATTTTTGGGACCATTGCGATATTGATTTGTCATCGGGTGACGTCACACATCGCCATGACGATACTGTGGTGTGATATCGATGATATGATAACACGATGATCTAATAAAGTGACGGATGACTCATCACGAACACACCATACTATCGTGCCATCGTGCCATTTCTATCGTATTCCAGGCTTTAATTCCATGATATGTATTATCATACTAAAATAATCTCACCATTTTGATATTATGCATTTACCATCGAAATATCGGGCAATCATTAATGTGTCACAAGATGTTATATTGTAAATCTAAAACCGTGATATCGTTCCAATATCATCGCAAATCGTATATTTACCCGTTTGATATCGCACAATCAGGCGTTATCGAACATTTACGCGAGGCTCATCACGTGTCTTATTTCAGCAGCTCGGCTCCAGGTAATCATGCTAAAACATTATACAATTAAACCCTTTACCATCGTTTATATACTACATGATGTTAGATGTATCAACAATCTTCAGATTTTTTAAAGCATTTTATTTCAATGTGAAAAGGATAATACAACGTTTGTACAACCTGTTTCCATCTGAACTTCTATCTATACACAATGTAATACAAGCATTTGATTTTTCATTCAGAAATTCAAAATTTATAGTTGAGCACACACTTTAAATGTTTAATTCAGAATTGAACTTCTTATCCGAAGTGTGACGGATGACGCATGCGCAATACAACACAAATATTAAACATTTTAATCCGGACCTATGTTTCAACTCGAGGTCGCGAAATCTGATTACTCTAGAGCTCCCGCCACAACAAGGCGAGCAGACGAAATTTAGTTTATGTGCAGGTCGATGATTCACAACTTCAGACGTACAATGATTGACGACCGTGACCGAGTTTAAATATTACAGGTGGTTGATAAAAAAACTGAAACCTTTTTTTTCAACGCCTGTCAAAATAACAGTGAGTGTTTATGTTAAGTTTAAGCGAATGTTTGAGTCTTAAGATGATTAATTTGGAGAAAATGTAGTTAATCAATCGTATGATTTTAGGGTAGAGCTCGAATTGCGTAAGTAATCAGCTGAGACTAGCATAGATCATTTTAATAAGAAGGATAAACATGTATTCGATTGGGTTAAATTAAAAGTACGGAATGGCGCGAGAGAATTAGATGAAATTAACAGGAAATTGAACCAAAAGCACCAGTGCATGCGTTAATTTCATTTTTTCGTTTGTTTTTTTTTGGAAATAAAACCTGTTAATATCACCTGATCGCCAACGCCATGGTCCGTTTTAAAACTGCGCTTCGGCAAATATTTACGTACGTAAGATCAATTTAGGGAACTAGGGAACCGGAATGACCCTGGTTGTTGGTTGGTTGGTCTCGCGGTTGGTTTGTCGGTCGCGCGGTCTGTCCACATTTTGCGAGGGTATTTAATCACAATTCAGTGATGGGTCTAGTTATAATACCGATCATATTAGACAGAAAACGATATGAACAATCGCTTTTTTGCCGACCATTTCGTTGTTTGTATGTACGATTTTCAAATAACATCAGTTACTCACTGGAGAAATGTATCTATTGGAAACGCAGAAATCATGCCAAGACTTACCGACGCTCTTACGTCATCAAGAATTGGATGTGGTAATGAAGCAGATAGAGTCGACCGATTAACGTAGTAATAGTGAGTTTGAACTATACAAAGGTCGCATCATTTGTTTGTTTGTTTTTTGTGTGACATTGTCACTGGGGTTTAGCGTCGTTTTTCTACGTTTTGTCCAGTTATATACGGCGACCGATTCACCTAACCAGTTTTCCTGGACTGTATACTAACTAGTATCAACGTACACTTCCTCGAGGAACCGGCAAATTCTGCATATATGGAGGAAAATCGACATTTTTGGAAAGTTTTCATAGAAGGATATGACCTGTCGCGACCAGGAATTGAACCCGGATCTCCGGGTTACAAGTCAGCCGCACTAACCTCTGAACCACGGTCGCGGCCTGATTCATTTGTACTGATAAGATGATAAAAGTGGAATCTTAGTCCCGAAAGTTGAGCTGTGAGAGATCCAAATAACCATTGCTTTATAGCAAACCAGCTTACATAAATTGATAAAGAAAACACTTTGAAATTAAAGCTGCACTAAACGCAAGGGTAAAGACGTGTTTGTGTCTTTTAAAAGCACTTCTCACGAACTAAGGGCTTGTAAAGCGTGTCTCATTTATAAAACACACTTCAAAGGAGACCTGGTTTTTACAAATAAGTCATTACATATAGATTTGTTATTGTTTATGTTTCGCATTGTTTATTGTTTTTATTCAATGTTCATATTTGTAACATTAAGAACTACTTTAATGAAGTAGGGTCTACTTTTTGTCAAATTTAGGTGCAGGAACTTGAATTCTATGGTACTCGTTATAATATAAACACTATACCCCATTGGCCTATTTTGGGGGAAATGAGGCCTGGTAAAAAACGTAACACTAATTAGAATGTTTATGACAATCTAATTATTAACAAGGATCCTAACAAAATCAAGTTTTACAATAGATGCATTTATATTGAGACAACTGTTCATTTACGGAGTCCCCAAAAGTCCATTGCAGGAGTTTAGTGTGAAATAAAACATTAACCATGAAACATTGAATGAATGAAATGACTGAATGAAATAGACTTGATTTATTAACGAATGTAAATATGTAATTTTAAACCTTGAGATTGTGAACTGTAATTGATTTTAAAACTAGTAAATACGTATGGTTGCGCGTTGTTGCCTCTTTCAAGTTCAATTATACAGATTTTCCGTCTATCTGAGAATAAATCTTACGAACAAGTTAGGTTCGGGCTTCATTACATATAACTCGGTAGACATAGAGCACGTTCGTTACACGTGCTAAACAGGGTCAACAAAAATTGGGACTTCAAAGTCCTTTCTTTTGTCACTAAGACTATTCCATATATTGGTCTGATACTCTAAGGAGTTTCAGGTGTCACTAGCGAGAACATACCAAGACCCTATTTACATATTGACAATCTAAAACAATACACTAACGATTTGGAAACACCTATTATAGAACATGAAACATGATCTTGATTTTAAATTTTATACGCCTTTGAACACCTGTGACAGTGTGACCTAGAGAGCGGAAAACGCCTTTGGAGTAACACTTTCATAAGAAACACTTTTGTTAAATGTATCAATATTTTCTTACACCATTCCGTGATAAGGAAAGAATAGTGCGTTTAACACAAAGCCATTTAAGACCTTTTAAACAGTCTCATTAACCCGTCTTAAGGTGACTGAAGTATTTAATTTCAGTTGACACCTTTCTTTTGCCGATTTTTACCAACTAACTGCCACAAACGCACTGACCTAATGACCTTTATTAGTATATCTGTCAGCAAATCGGCGAAATGTCAACAATATAACGGAACGGAATAAAATGTCAATTTTTACAATGAAACGGAACAAAAGCCACAAAAATGTCGATCGAATGGTGCAAAATTACACGAATGTGCAAAACAATACTTGAACAAAATAATGCGCAAAATGATAACAATGTAATTAGGTATGATAGCATTTTTGTAAAACCAGGTGCTTTTGTAAGGAAAATAGTTTAAATTGACATAATCTCATTCATTAGACACGATCGGATAATCGTAAAATAGTCAATTCATGTCTGTGTTTAACATGATACAACTGTACCCTGTCTTGACCACAATTACAGGAAAACAAACAATTGTTTATTGAACACTAATTGTGGGTTTGGCAGCTTTTTTTATCAAGTACTTTGTATAAAATAGTATCATTTTAACGCAATAACGCACACGGTCTGCATACTGCTGTGTCATTAATGATGACTATAAGATACATGTCTCAGATTTCAGTCAAAAATTTCTTTAATTGTTTCATCAGAAGGGTGTTAAAATTACTCATACTTCAATCGTGAGGTTTTCAAAACCTACTTATATTTCATACGAAGGGTATAAAACCGAACGCTTCATACGACGCGTACTAAAGCGAGGGCTGTACAATTATCACTTCTGCTAAAAACGAGGTTTGTTAAAAAAAGTACACGTACTTATGTTTCATGCGAGGGATGTTCAAATATTATTTACGCCTAATATGAGGAATATTCACAAAGTTTTTCTGCTTCATCAGAGGGATATTCAAATATTATTTATGCTTAATAAGAGGAGTGTTCAAAAAGTACTTCTGGCTCATGCGAGGGATGTTCAAATATTATTTATGCTTAATAAGAGGAGTGTTCAAAAAGTACTTCTGCCTCATGCGAGGGATGTTTAAATATTATTTATGCTTAACAGGAGAAATGTTCAAAGAGTACTCAAAGAAACCTGAAATAGGCTTTAAATGAAGGATGTTGAAAACAAGACGGTTGTCTCTAAATATGTATTAGTAGATCGGTTCCAGTCCAGGCTGTTCATTTGTGGGTCACATTAATTTGTATTGATTATAATTTTTTTATGATTAATGGTATACATTTTACATGTAAATCTCAGTCAAAAAATAAATTTAGGTACCTGAAGTTTATAATTTTTATGTTATATCATGATATAGTAAAACTCCCCACTTCTCTTGGTTACTCATACACTATGAACACCGTCTCATTGTAATCACTATTTGAGTGCTGCTCTGCGATTTCAAACCTTAGGGGTCAAATTTCACACTTTCACTTTTTTGCATATTCATATAGCTCAATCATTTTTCTTTCAGAAATTCGTCATTTTTTTAGAAATTATCCACACTCATGTTGTTGTTATGACGTAAGAAAGAACGTTATGTGTAAGGGGGAAATGTACTGACGTCACCAACGTCATTAATTGTAAACAGAAAATCAACACTGTTTTAGTATCATCTGTTATTTTATTTTCGGATCATTTTTTTCCATATTTCTTCTATATTTCAACTGGATGATAAAACTATCTCGTTAATAAGACCGTTTATTAGTCTCAAAGGTCGTCTTATTATCAAGGTTTTAATGTAATTGTCCGTCACATACCTATTTATCATTAGATTTAATCTACAAAGTGTTAATTCGAAGATAGAAGCATCCTCAGATATGATTTAAAAGATTCCCCCCCATTTTTCCACATAGTATATTTATCATAAATATGGGGCCGTGGGGATTCAAATGCGTCGTAGCCGTTGCGGCACGGGCGGGGACCATCGCCCCTAAATGTCGCCAACAAACACGATCATTTGTCATGAGTTACGTGTCATATACAATGTATACAAATCTACGTACTTTTACCTTATTTGATTTTAAACATTTCCAGTACGTGCATAATTTTCAGAAGTGTTCTGGTTGAGATATTCCTCCAGAACTCACCCCTTTCTTCTTCGCTCCGTTCTCAAGTGCCTTCTAATGTTCCCGGTAATTTACAGTTTACATTCAAACATGGGCGGTTTTAGTGTATTATCGGTTTCTTATAGGAACTCTCAGCGGACGACGTATCTTAAACAGGGTCAAAAATCCCATTAAAGGGAGATAATCACGATAGGAAAATTTTCACTAAATTTCAGTTCAAGTTTGTAATGACTTTTTCTCCGTAAAGCGTTGTTTTACTAAGCCGACTATAAACAAACACTTTGCATTAAAACGTTACAAACTGGCATTTTTGTGGGTTTTTTTTAAATAAAAGAAAGACATATCTTTCATTTGAGCTGAAATACTATAAGAAAACAAACACTAAATCCAGTGATTCAACGCTCATTCATTGTATTCAAACAATCTTCAATATTGGTCTACGTTGGGGCCATTGTCCGCCAGCATTCAATTACGTGGCTTCAGACATAATGGATATCACGGGGGGAGATATTTTCTTTATATTCTAGCACAATACACTGACAAAACCAGTCATTTGTTAGTCTATCAAAGAGACTGTTTCTACCGATTCCTTCATGAATGGCAGCCACTGGGGGCCTTTTCACCGTGCAAAATCATCTACAACTTCGTACAATCAAAAAACCAGAGCATTAAGCATAGACAAGTAGTGAATTATAATTGCGCAATAATCAATATAGTGTCTAGTCTATTTTAATGATTCTTCATAAGATCTACGCGAGGTTAGAAAATTACTACAAGTCTTGTTTTCTTCGTCAGTGAGAATTACAGCTACATATGTACGTGAAGGTCTTAGATATTAGAGAATGGAACTTGAGGTTGGCCTCAATATTTAAATCTCATTTTGTATCATAGTGATCTCAAGTTTATTATGATTAGCTACTACAGTCAGCGAGCGAGAACGGAATTCTGCGGATCGATGCTAACTATAGACAGCGGTCACTCTTTTACAGACATTAATTGATACAATTTAACCTGTAAATAACGGTCCCTCTTTGACACTCATTCATTGATAAATCAAACCTGTAAACGGAGATCATTGGAGAAAAGCATTTCGGTATCCATGTACAATTTACCTTAATTCAAAAGGCCAGTTGTTCAATTATATCAGTGTGAGTGAAATGAAGAATGGTTGTTATTCACAGTTGTCCGCTATTCAAAAGTGGCCTTTTTACGATAGTTTGAAGGTCTATCAGACCAATAAGCGCTTGAATACCACTCAGTACGAAGTATCAACTTTCTGATTATTATTGTTGGTCTTTTGTTTACAGAGTAGACATTATTATTTTTTAGTATTGTAATTTCTGCAATTTAACCAAAAACCAACATCTGCTATCATATTGGACCCAATTACGTGTAGGAAGAAAATTTAAAGCTTTTTTAAGATGCCACAAAATCATTATTTCTTTGTTATGAATAATTTTATGTATTTAAACTAAATCCAATATATAATACTGATGCATGGCCACTTTTGGGACATTAATAGTGAAATTCTTTCATCACCAATAGAAACCATAGAAGAAGTATAGAAAAATGGCTCGAAAATCAGTGATCAATAGTAACGTGATATTAATATTGCAGTAGTTTCTAAGTGAAGGTAATTGTTGATTTATTATCATCTCTCAGGGTCAACTTAAACATATGTATGAAATATACACACGAAGCAATTTGCTTAAATAGCAAAAAATAATGATTAATAATTTCGGGGCAAACTAAATTCAATTAAAATTTAAAAGCACGTAATTTTTGTAGATATTCATTACAAAATCAAATACAATCTCGTACGTAAATTGAAGTATACATTTGAATATAACGTTCTAAATATGCATTTGCAATTTTTTAAATAACAGTTCAGCGATATTCCACAAATATTTAAATTTTTATCAATAACCATCGTACAAAAACTGTGTACATACCTTGCAAAATGTGCATCCGAATTAAAAAAAAGAGACTCGCTGTAATTATATTACAGAGTTGGGTATCTGTCATCCAATCATAGAACCGTTAATATATTTGAATTATTATACAATAGTAAGTACATTTAAATTAAAACGCCTATGTAATGGTTCGTCACATAGCGACACGACGTACTCGCCGGATTTACCTATAGTGGGCAATATCGTCCCCTTATATATATCCATCTCATTGTCCAACTGAAATTATTCAAGGTCAGTCATGCAGATGCTTGCTAAGTAAGTATTGGTTTGCTGGCAACTTCAACCGCACGATTGCTTACACAAGTTAGAATCAAAATAACGGATAGCGACGCAGAACAAACGTCACTTCACGTACCGATATATTAACAATTTTTTTTACAAATATATCAATAAATTACGACTGGTTTACAAGGTTCAAAGTTGCAGGGGAAAATCGTCTTTGTGAAATTAAGACTGGCAAGCGGGGAGAAATCAATCGATGAAATTCAGAGCAAAACAAATCGTGCGGAGTTTCCCGTCTCGCTGTCCGAGTGTTAAAGACATCTGAAGATGGACACGTCATCAATTTTTGCGTTCAATTTTTTTTTTTACAAAATCTCTCTCCATGATAAACTACAATGAAGGACATTGTTTTATTTTTGTCCATGAATAAACAAGATATCATTTGTTGCTGTGGACTGTAGACTTATTTCGCTATTATTTGATTATAAAACACTTATTCTTATATCCACCCAATCAATAACTCCACTTTTAATGTTTGCGCAAAAGTTCACAGGATTAACTAAATTCAGCTTTTTATCATAGATACCTAATGCTTATAAAGATAAACTTTTATACACTGTTCAATATGAACACTCATTCTAATAAAATTCAGTAAATTTTAGACACGAGCTTTTGAATATGAATGTTAGCAATAACACTGTGCAAGTGTTACCGTGATTCTTAAATTTCTGCCGTGATTATTTCACTTAAATATCAGCTGTAAGATTTTTATTGAGAGCAAAACATGGCCGACCGCAAGCATGTATGTACGGGTATTAAAAGCAGCAAAATTTCCTAAAAATCTGACCCGAAAATGTTAAATATCTGGGCAATTTAATTTTCTCATAATTCGCACAAAGCGGAATTCTTCTATAACCCGACGGAAACTACCAAGGTATTCGGTTTCAAACTATTTTATTTCTACGAGTATGTGACGGAAATTGCCGAATCATCCAATCCATTATTACGTCATCAGTGAGCCAATCAACATTCTGTTAATGGTCGGGAAAACTCTTATTGTCTGACAAACATCCGACAATTTCATCAACGGTAAAATGGAAAATATGAATGTTGTAAATACTCTTTTTTTGTAAACTATTTGCATAGATATTACAGATGAATATGATGAGTCTATGCATGAAAGGACGCCCGAGAATATAAAACGTTCCCACTAAAAAAAAAAAAACACACAATGAAATTGCAAGTTGGCAGAAAAAGGTAGAATGAGTTTTTGATAAAATAAATTTTCTCAAGGGGAATCTTTTTTTAGATTGGACGAAATCGAAAGTAAACAAGCTTAGTGCGGTGTTAAAGTTTTTCTTGCGTAAATCTGTAAGTGAAAATCGACGGTTCAATTTTATTGATTTCGCCGACCGTGCATTTTCAAGGTTGATGTATTGTGAGTCAGCCTGCAGCGCGCAAAGAATAAAATGTAGTTACCTAGCACTCGCTAAACGTTTTTTGACAGTCGTTTTACAAAAAATCAACAGAAATGATGTGGATTTTTTGTGTCTTTTGAAGAATTACATGCACTGACGAGTTACGGCCCTTGAGGATGCCGCTACACTCGTCCCGGGTCGTGAAATGCTAGAGTTTTAAAAGTTAAAACACATTAACATTATATTAAACACTCTTCAACCAAACAGCACGTATTTACTTCCTCCTGTTTATAATTAATTGTGTCTTTAATCATACTAATATAATTAGACAGTGATCCATAATGGAAGTATTTTGTAGCTATTTCTTTGTAGTTGCGAATTCTTGAATAACTGAATAGGAAAATTGTCCAAAAAATGCATTAGCTGTTGCAATATAGACATTTATGAGGGATTTACGTCAAGACAATGTTGCTTTAATTAGAAAGTAAGCCAACAAGGTGTTTTATTTGCTTCATCAAAGAAAATGTGACAATGCTTCCGGGAAATTTTGTTTCAAGTGCACTTTTCGCTCACATATTTCGCAATGACCTGAAAATTCGAGTTGCTGACACAGCCCATAAATCGTTTGAAATATCTAAAGGGCCTTGGGTAAGGGTAAATTGGTCACAACGATATCTGTGAGGTCTGTGGCTCACATTTGTAATGTTACAAAATCCTGTTAAGTTATGATAGTTTTGGCGATGAAAGGATTCTCAGCTACTTCCAGATAGAAATTTCAATTTTTTAAAGAATTCATATCTGCTTTATTCTTATTTTTACATTTACATCTTAAGCTTACATTATCTTATTAAATGACTTATCAATGTTATCCTTATCAGTTGATGCACGCTACATGACCCTTAGATGTCGATGCGCCAAACACCAACCTACCAGTCGGTCAAATATGGCATTTGTATTTAATACGGAAGTCAGTATACATGTACAAACATTTCTTTTGAACATCGTTTCTTAAATCGGCGAGGTAATTTTTCCATTTTTTGAAATTTGATCATTGTCAGATACGATATCTCGTACAGATCTACTGCAGTCAAGTTTGAATACTACGACAAAATGTACAATAAATTGAAAGAAACTGTCATATCTGAAGAGGATATTTAATCATCTCATACGGCCTACTTTGGGCTTTTTTGTTGCAACTTTAATATATTATTGACCTTTTAACTCTTCAATACATTATTATTCACTTTTTCAATACACTGTGCGCTTTAAATGAAAGCTACAACGAAAATGCTCTTAGTGTCTTCTAGTTTTTTCCCCCACTTTTAAAATCAATGTTAAAAAAACACCATTCTTTCAACCATTTCTTTTAAATGATTATATACAATATGCCAGCACGCTAGATAAAAAAAACGATGTATTTGAACATTTGCGAAAACGTCCTTTTTATTAAGTTCATTCATAGTTAGGTAATAAATTACACATATATCGCTTAGACCGTTTAATGGATTGGTATAAATCAGTTTTATGAATGACATAAGCGGTGGGCCTAGTTTTTCTACAGCAGGGTAAAATTTACGTACGCGGTCGCTTCAAACCCATATATTTTCCTTCCGACATGATCTTCAAATAAATTTATCAATCTGTTCAAATAGCATTTTTTTAATTTAATAACTTAACACCTGGTTTTATTGAAAAAAAAATTGCTTTTCTAATTCATTCATTTTGTTCATAAAACATACACACAAAATGCAAAATAATCATTTTTTGAAAAAAAAAACAAATTTTATTGATTTAGGTAACGGAACAGCGGCAAATAGCATATTAAAATTACTGCAAAAGAAAAGTATAAAAACGAACTTATCATTCATAAATAACGCATATTTTTTTATCAATTGCAATATATTCTATTGATATTTACAATTCAATATAATAGCATTCAGCTATTTTATAGAATTTGTTGATGTCTTCGAACTAATAAATAAATTACAAACAAAACGACTTTCTGACAAGAAACGTAATTAGTGAGACTTAAAGATCAAGATTTTTTTAGATAAAATTTGACCTCCTACGAAATTAGATAGTCTAAATAACCAAACCTTGCTAAGCGAAGTTGACCTCATTTGGTTTTTGTTCCTTGGCGAGAGAAAAAAAACCCCAAAAGTACTGAAAGAACTGTTTCTTGAAGGAATACCAGATTTTATGCAATAAAGTTCTATCAATGAAAACCCTGTCTAAGATATTATATGTATACTCATACCCCCAATTGAACGTGTCTCCGGGGTTTAAGGTCGCACCAACAGGTAGGGGTCCAGCTTTAACAGTGGAGGAAGACATCAGGCGAACACTACTGTAGAACCACTGACCCTCCGTAAGCCAGCTGTCCAGATTTCTGACGTGTGAAAATTGTCTAGTACTGGGTATGATACTCGGAATGGGCATATGCGTACAGACAAACATCGACATACAAATCCTATAAGATGATTACTGAGTACTGTGTATGTACAAATGTATTTTTATGAGAATATCTAAGGTTGGTTATCTAGGTTTAAGAATAAGCAAATATTTTATGACTCATGTCCATGAGCCTACGATTACAATGTATTTGTGTGGAAAATTCCTGTCAGCTACTGAATTCCGACCTGCAGCTCGCCCGGCTGTCCAACCTACACCAGATGAAGGCACTGTCAGATATTTACAGTAAAAGCACAATGTATAATTGCAATGTCACACTGTCGTAACACGTGACCACATGAGTACAAGTTACAATCAAAATCAAATACTCGCGTTCCATAAGTCGCTCCTCCTGTTACATTAAGAGTTTTATTAACCACAATGGGATCAATGACGAGAAAAAGGTATGATATTAACATTCATGACGGCTCCATTAAGTCTTTGTGTCGTTGGTGCTGTGGTGATTTATTGGTTAGAAAAGTGGTTGGATATTTGACATTGTTCCTAGCACCAGACTACACAAAAAGTAAGATATGGGCTTGTTGAAACTACGGGCGCTCGTGTCCTTTTATACTGTACTTTTTCCCGGACGCAATGAGTCTCAATCGTGCAAGACTTTATGCTAGCCAGAGGTCAGTCTTTGTGCTTCTTGTGAGAATTTATACTCCCCCTTTATTTCTATCAGGTTAAACTGTTGTATATTTAAAAATCTAGGGCTTGACTCTGGTGCTCAAATATAACCCATATAACTAACTTAAAACAACTATTTATATTGATTTGGAATCATTATAATTATGATCAAATGCACGTGAGGCAAAGTTTTTTTTATCAGCATTTGGTCTTTCATAACAAAACGACATTCATAAATTTTCTAGCCAAAAGTGCATCGCTGTACATTTTATGAACGCTCGTGTATAAACACAGATTTGTTGTAAAGTTTTCTGCTTCAATAAATACAGCTAGTATAAGTTAGTTTGACGGTTGTGAGCAAATAATGTTGTAAGGATGTTTTATGATATATGTGTGTCAGCATGGGGGCAGCCGTGGTCATTCATCAGTTTACAAATAAAATAATTTATTTCCTTGTTACAATATTACCGCCTACAAAGTACACATCTGGTGAATTTGAATAAATGATACAACAATGTTATATAAGTAAAACCTCACTCAGCGACCGTCTGGATATTATGACCACCTCTTGATAACGACCACCTGCTTAGGACCGTTTCTAATATCTATTATATCGGTCTAAAATGTTGTCTTTATATGTAGTGTGTACCGTTATTGTCAAACATTTTGATGTACTGGTCGAAGCTTCGACAAAATTCTAAGATTGTTAGTTGAAATATCAGCCATCGGTCGTTAACCTTGTGGATAAAAATTAGGTATCGTGTCTGAGGCACATCTTGATTTAGAGATACATGCAGTAGTATTCATGAAAAAAATAAAGAAAAAAAGATGTTCACTGTTTTTCATGTCTTATTTCTAGATGACAGAGTAAAATATTACAATATAATGTATATACATATACTATTAGAGTGATCATTACGAAGATAAAAAAATGTACACTAAAATCTTTATATTAAGATCAACATTTGGTCTTATTATCGAGGTGGTGAGATTATCAAGGTGAAATATAGAAGTAATATAGAAAACGGGTACAAAATTGAGTGGTCGTTATGATGAGGTGGTCGTAAATTGAGGTTTACTGTAGCTATGAAAAAGTTTCCTAGAAAAAAAAACATACAAAAATCCGACCTTCCCCCAAAATACAACCTTCACCAAACACCCAAACATACCAAATTAGGGTACAAAACGCAGACTCAGGGAGGGGTGCCGCATTAGAACGGTCTGCAGCACAGATACTGGGGCTTTAAACTAGTTTTGTGGTCCCAGCCTCAAACTAACCGAGGAGAAACATAACAACATACATACAGTGCAACTTCTCCAAAGCAACACCCTTTGGGAAAAGCAAAGAGGATAAATAAATAGTTAAGTCGCACGATGGAAAATTTGATGCATATGTTGAAAGGAGGTTGTTGCTCAAGAGAGGGTCGCTCTGGAGAGGTTGCCCTGTAATAAAAAGACTTTAAATACTGAAGAAGGTTGGTTGAACATATTAATCAGGATTCGGTAATGTGTTATTCTGCTTACAGATGTACACTTTACTTACAACGAATGTGTATAAGTCGCGCAATTCACTGTCCTAAGTATGCCGGCTGTTCTCAAGTTTATAACCTTTGCCCCAGTTGTCAATTGACTCAGCAAGCCGGGTGGCATTTTATGTTAATGATATGTCACGAAGCCACTTCGCTCCTTAATCATTTTGAATAAAATGGCTTAGAGTACAATAGATTATTTATCATTTCAGATTTATAATTCTTACAAAATTCATCAATAAATAAGATTATCTCTTCAGAAAATCAAGTGGGTGGATGTATCCGTTCATCTGGGTCACGTGGTTCGGGCAATATTTTATACCGCTGTGTGATTAATGGCCACCCACGCAAGTTCTAATATAATTTCATACGTTTTCAAAATCATTCATCATTTAAGACATTTCTCATTCATAATTCTCAACACTCAACAATATAATAATGCGATGCTCTGTGTCGATGATATGCCAATAAAAGGTTTTTCAGCTTTTATTTATAAACCAAATAAAATATGCACATAAGTAATCACAAAAATGACATCAGTGTACCCTTGACCATACAGAGAGTGTAAGGTCTGGAGAAACATCCTGTTCACTAAACACACAAAAGCGCAATTTTGTCATACTAGTATGCCGTTTTCGTTACACGATTTTGTATCTCGCAATAACCCACAAATCTAAGGCTCCTTGATACAGTGTATGTAAAAAGAAAACAAAAAAACAAATGGATAAAAAACGGAAGGCTGGTGTCTTAGTACAGAAGTCGTCGTTTCGATCCTCTTTATGCGCGATATTCTTTCAGATCTTTTCCGAATCATCACCATCAATTGTTTCGCGATTTATTCTAGACACTTGTATCACCTGTGAAAGGCTGAAGCTTTTGACCCCAGGTTCTATCGACAGTGACTTTGTAGTCATATGTTATAATTGGTCAAAGTGTTTATGACAGTACTTGTTGGTTTCCCAGGAACACTCTGAGACCACAACTTCTATCAATAAACGAGTCTAAAAAAAATGCTCAACAACGCTACAAACCAAAAACATCGTTCTCTATATATCCTGGTCTAGCATAGCTGAAATACGTTCAGCTCGTGCATTTTAATAATGTAAATAAACGGACTGTCCAATTATTAATTAACAAGAATATGTCTCTGAACATTAACGTCCAACCAAGGTATTGTATGACAAATTAGACAGGGTTGCAGACAGAGTAGGGGGCGTATTTATCAGCACTTAGAACACTTACACAACATAACTAAAGCAATAAAAATAACGTTTTCTGTCACATGAAAGGGAAATTTCGTAAATTCAGAATAAATTTCTTCCACACTTCAAAAGACAATGCTTGACACATACGTCTTAACAAGAAAAAAAATGAAAGCTTGTGATGGTTTCTCATTTTTCATAAATTTATTTTCTTCAAAATTTGCGGAACAAAGACAGAACATTTTTTTGGACATAATAACATGTAAAAACTACTAGACTTAATTGTCACGCAGTATATTACGCTTGTCGGTATCTATGACATTACCTACAGATAATATAACATACCAACATGTTATTCTACAGCATTCGTTTCGAGAGCTTAATTTAATATCTGGAAAACACCTTGAAATATGTTTCAATTATACTATGCAGTAATTAGGAACCATCCTTAACACTCATTCAGCGACCGCTTCATTATCAAGACCATTTCTTAATAAAGACTAATAATTTGGGGCTGGTTTTCGATATTTTTCTAATATTTCAACTTGTTAATGAAACCACACGAGTATCAGACCGGTTTTTTTGTCACAACGATTTTGTTAATTAAAATATGCATATCTGGGTTCGAGGTTATAAAACTTGAGATTGGTCTCTGAGTTCAAATCTCATATCTCGTCTTCTAATGTTTCAAAAGTTAATTATAAACAGACAATAAGGATATTATTAATACATGTTTCTGACAGCATAATTGACCATAGCATTTATTTAAATATTAACCAGCTTTATCTTTTCAACGATGATACTTTGAGATTGGATTGAGATTTTAGCTCAGAGACTAATTTCGGGGCCTGGCATAAATTCAAACATATACATCCACTCCAATGAGCAATGACTAGTGACCGGAAGTAGATCAGTTGGTCAAATACATGTAGTTGGCAATGCGTATTGATTGATATGTATATGTAATAAAAAAGTAATTCTGTTTATTTGAATTATACTATAAGTTAATTAAACTTCAAAGGCAAAGGGAAAAGGAAAAATGTCTGTGACGCAATGCCAATTGCATGGTTTTAACATTATCTTAAAATTATTAATGAACAAACCAATAAGCTCAGTCGATGAACGCATGACTTATGGTCAGTAAATGAGCAAACATTTTCATATCAAAAGGGTAATACTTCACATACCACCATCATTAAGTTAGACATGTCTTATTGTCAAAAAAGCGCACGGTAGGCCACGATGGACCACGTGACCCGGGTATGAAGCTGTAATTCAACGTAACCGTGCTTATTATGCGGACATTCGGTTTCCCCGCAAGTCATACATGGTCTAGGGTCAGTATCATAGACGTATGAGTTGGTGCCGATGACATATCATTTCAAATGCCACAATCGTTGAAATGTTATTCTTTCTAAAATATTCTGTTCAAACTCATGTTATATTCAGGCTTTCGTTATCCTAATTTAATCACACGAAGCAATTAATGTGAAGTGCTGTCTAATTATGTAATATTTGCATAAACTTTACACCTAAAAGTGATTGAGAATTCATGTTAAGTGTGTAGAAGTCAAAGTTTAAAACATATTATGTTCAAATGCGCTAATTGAATAGGCGGAGTAATTTATTAATGGTTCATTTACATATTTTATGACCTAATTTGCATATTATTTTAGTTAATATAACATTTTATGAATCGGATAATGTCCCTTGCATGTGTCGTAAACGATATTTGGACAAGTCATTGTGACGTTCTAAAGTACGTTAATATTAACCATGACAGCGTGTAAGTTAATTTGCAAATAGAGTCAAATATCGGAATGTAACGAAAAGACGAGAAAGACGTGGTCTTTTACACGGTCGGCGTTTATTTTTAGCATAATATCAGTTAATATCTGCTGAAGAGTGACTATTGTCCAATGTTGGCCTTTATTGACAGGTGGCTGCTAACTCACATTGACAAGCGTATTGATGAAACATACCAAATACAATGTATGTCATTAAACCATCATCAAATCACATCATACGGTTTGTTTTAGTACTTGGATTTTCGAATGCTTAAAAGTCTTGGTTTGCCTGACTATATGTTCTCCCAAAATATCGACCATCATTCTTATGTCATTGAATAATATTATTTCAGTCTATTATTCTCCTTATGAATCACGCGAATCAGCGTTGTAGTACGAATGGCCACAATAACCCACCATAATTTTCCCACTAAATTGTAACAGAAAAAAACATGTGCCGAGCTCAAGGTTCAATTAACGACCTCGTGGTCAGTTTTCCTAACGCTCACTCTATTGAGCAATAAGAACAGCGGATGTACACAACTATCCAGAACTGACTTAACGGCCACTTGTAAATAATGGTCACATTGTTAACCATTCGAGGTGAATTTGTTAATACCAATCGTCAAGTACATCCTAATATCAACCAACATCAGACGATAATTCTTTTCTTTCTGCGTTGGCCTTTTTACAGCTTACAGTTTATTGTTACACTCAGCACATTATAATGTTGGGACAAGAGGTATAAATAAATTATAAATCATTATTATTAACTGTGAACCAGACTGTATTTGTTAATGTAATAACAATGTGATGGTAATACTTGCAACAAATGGTAAATTACAAAACAAATACACAAGCGTATGAATTGGCAATTGTTAATAAATAGTGAACGCAGGTAAATGAGGAGGATAGAAAAAAAGGAATGTTTAGTTTAGCCTTTTTCATAGGTTTATCTGTAACCATAGTTACATGACTGATTTACCAAACAACTGATAATTAACCTTTCATACATTTGAACCTTGTTCAGGATTAATAAAACCCGTACTGGGGAAGCGCTCCTGGTTGTACAATTCAATATATTCACTTAATGAGAATGCATCTACAAATATTACATTTTTTCAACCCAAATGTAGACTCCAGCCAGCGCATGCGCAATGAAAAAATGATATACGTACACAGTCACATACATTGAAACTTTCTGTGTGGTTTGAAAGCAAACACGCCGAGGGTAAAAAAGATATTTGCAAAAATCATTCTATTAATTAACGTTAAATAAAAATAGTTTTTATGATTATGAAAAATTGTTTTGGGAATAAATGACATAAAAGGTACGATGTCCCGTTTCATGTTAATGTCAATACGAAGTTTAACTACTGCCAAATGTCTGAGTTCTCGTACAATGAGCGCCTTTTCCACACTGATTTTTTTAAGAAATAGACCACATGTGCGCTATTGTGGATTTTCATCGCGACTGTTATTTTCAGTTATTATGAGTCTAATATCAATTCTATTAAATTTCTATTTTGGAAAATTAAACAATTCCGCTGATGTCAATACCATTAGGGAATATATTGGAATGAAATAAAACATTTAGTGTAATTGAATAGACAAGAATAATGCTTGGTATCAAAAGAAATTATTTTGCTCAGTCAGTTAGGGGCAAAACGATTGAATCGCTTTTCAGATGTACCACTTTTGAAATGACGTGTAAATTAATTAACGACCAATCTTTCACTCATTCACAATGCACTTTTACACAATTTCAGACATAAAAAGTCGAAGTAGTTTGGCACAAAATTGCTTAATTCGTTGTATGCATTAAAATGATCAAATCATAGTATTCATTATGTACATTACATTTCAACATCAAGGTCTATTTTGTTTGCCTTAATCTTTTAAAACACATCTTAATGTGTTCGGCTTGAAACGTAAGGCAGATATATGTTCCCGTAATCACTGCGAGTTCCCACTTTTATAATAATGATAATAATAATAAATAATTACCTAACTACTGACGCTTCGATCATCTGTCTTAAAATGCAAGCATTTCGCAAATCGTAAAATACGCTCAATAAACAAATATCGGATTTAATACATTTTACCATCCTTGGACAGCAATTTTATCTCATCTGAATCTATCGCCGGGAAATACTTAATTGTGAGATGCCATAAAAATGAATTATTTACAGCTCTAAGTGTTTTTAAGTAATGAAATAACTGCATCTTTGGGGCACACAATCCATGTACAAACACGTACGACTGAGTGCAAAAACGTAAAATTTACGATTGCTGAGACATGTCCGGATAGGTACGTACACTATCTCACACGCTAATAGTCTTTTCATCTATAATTAAGTTTAAATGATTAACACGCCTTGAAAATCAGTCAGCATTCATCGTTGCATGCTTGTATGTGTCTTTATACTTTAAAACCAACTAACTCTAGTAATTAAAGAGTCCGCTTTTCCCCACAGTTTGCCGGTTTTAAATGTGTCTAATTTTCTTAAGCAACAATATTCGTGCAATGATCAGATATAAAGTATGTTCTCAAACGCACTATATAATTGATATATACGTGCGAAGGTTGGAATGAACTGCCATGAGGAAATGTATGTTCAAACTCATCTCGTGATGCTGTCAAGAGTGTGAACACAGGCTTCGTAAGAGAAAGAAGAAATTTGTATTTTATGCACCATTATACATATTGTTTCTATTGGGTTTAACGTCGTGGCAACAGTCGGGGCTATTTGGCGACTTTCTCAGCTTTAACGTTTGTGGAGAAAAAAAAAACCCAGTCGTACACCAGGGTAGAACCACCAACCTTCCATAAGCTAGCTGGACAGTTTCCTCTCACGCGAAATTTGTCTTGGGTAGGATTCGAACTCAAAGTAATAAAGGGCTTGTAATTACTAGTCAGAGATTATAACCACCCAGTCACACAAACATCTTTAATTCAGAGGTACATTTGTTACCTGCATTTGGGTGCAACAGGTGATTAGTGCGCTCGACTTGTAACCCGGCGATCCGGGAACTTACTATACTGTGGATTAACTTGGATTTGATCATAATTATGTTCCATGATCAACCTGATTAATTTAAAGCAATAACGGTATGTTCGTCTGACAGCCAGACCGCAGCCCGAAAACGTGAAAACTATATTTTTCTGCAAAATTTTGTTTGGCAAAATACATGTCACAAAGCGCATAGCCGGGCCTCAAATTTTAACCAACGTAAAGAAGGGAAATTATTGCATCAGCTTTTTATTCTTATATTTTCGACTAAATTGTTGGATTTTGTTTTGCAAAGATAGGGCATTATTGTTTGCATTTTAAATCTGGCATTCTCATGTAATCTATATTTAACTCGCTTCAGTAACAAGCAAGTTAATATGTTTGTGACCTTGATTCGAATGACATTTTTAACAAATCCACCTGTACGAGCCTCAGTAGTATGTGTTCGGATAAATTGACTATCATACGATATTTTTGTCATGAATTCCACGAGAATTCCCTGGGTTTTGAAATTCTCGATATTGGGTGTGGCAATTTAGCTCTATATGGGTTTGGTTTGGGTAGTAAATTCGCACACAGACGTAATACGTTGGAAAGACAACACGTTGTTTTATGATATGTTAAATCATTATTATGCTCAAAGAATTGAGCTTCTCTCGGATGGTATATTTATATCCGGTAAGAGAATCTACCTGACCGTTGAAAACGTCGTCAGATGAACTGGTTTATCTCCCGGAAGCGTTGATCAGCTGGTTGTCCAACGGAATGTCTACCTGGTGTGAATTTCGAATTGCTGCAGAGTGCCTGCGTTCCATGTGATATAATCCTAGGACGGAACTGTCATAAGGACAGCGGACATCCCATCTCTACAAGGGAGAACCATTAATGGGGACATATATCGATTGGACGTACTGCAGGATTCATATACACTACCTAATCCTCAGATAAGTAAATTGTCACTAACTGGAACCACGTGGAGGAACACTGAACTTCAATATTTAATGGGTGAAAGAGTAAAGAGTTTATAAAGAGTGATTTAGTTAATATTGTCATTATATATTTTTTTCATATTCATTTCATTCATCTACTGCAGCCTAATTAAGTAAAATTTCTAAAGATTCCTCGTTACAATTTTGTGTTTATATAGGTAAGATGTGATTACTCTTTTTTGTCTTTTTTAGACTGACGGACGTACCTTTTGATGGGCATTGACACCAGCAGCTTACAAGCGTTGGGGATTAAAACTCTGATGTTGTTCATTGACTCCTCAGAACTGGGTGAGTTCGTTCCAATGTTTCTGTTGTTATTTTATCATTTTTTTGCTCTATCATGAAGCCACCGCAAAAATGAACTGAGAGCGAACGTCTGAGAAAAGAGTTATTCTACTTAGTAATACTGTCGTTGCTCTGCTTTTCCCGGTGTTATACCAGGAGTGTTCATTACACTTAGTTCACCTGTCTCTGCCACAGTAATGGAGTCACTGCATTAGTAATTTAAGTCACCAGGCTAGACGATGGTATAGTGCATATTGTATACTGTAGACGTACTACTATAATGTACACTTATTGATTTACTATAAAACCTTTTATATGACACTTAGCTAGTTATTTGGTACTTGGTAACTTAGTGATTTACTGTGGTGTTTACATATTATGTCGGTAAAGATCCGTTGTGATATCATACTGTAGTTAAAGGGTATTGTGATACTCTATTGTGAACTAGATTATTCTTGGATAGCATCATGTGTTTGTGTAATGGGTCTTAGGTTGTTAGTAGTGCAGATATACTGAGTAGTGACGTAGCCTATTGCGTATTGAAGAAGGCTAGTGTGTCAGAGGTGCCGAAAGCAGGACAGGAGTTAGGGTATAAAGATGAAGAGCTATGGAACTTTGTTAAGAAAGAACGAGCTAGAGAACGTGAGGAGAGACATAGCAGGTTTGCAGCTGAGAATGAGAAATTAGAAGCTGAGAAGGAGAAATTAGAATTAGCGGCTAAATTAGAGAAATTATTGTATGCTAGCAATTAGAGAGAGAAAAGGAAGAAGCAGCATGTAGAAATAGCAGCATGTAGAGGTAGAGCATAAGATGACGTTAGAAAGAGATAAGTCAGGTAAAAAGGAGTCAGGAAAGGTCAAGGTTAAGATGTCCCCTTTTGATGAAAAAATGACTCCATGGATGCTTACCTGAGTATATATGAAACTTATGCTTCGGCACAACATTGGGACCGTGACCTATGGTCACTAAATTTACCGTTCCTTTTGAAAGGTACAGCACATGAGGTATTTGACAAGCTTCCGTTAGAGGATCGAAGGATTATGACGAACTAAAAGATGCTTTGCTGCGCCGGTTCGAACTTAACGACAACGGATATAAGAGAAAAATCCGGGGCTTATAATTGTAGAAATAAGCCACACTAGTGCTAGTGGTGCTACTGATCAGTATCAAAGTTATAAGGAAAGAAATGATAATGATATCAGAGGTAATAGTAGAGGTCAGTCCCGTCCTTGGAGAAGTCGTGGAAGAGTTAGAGGTCGAGGTAGGGGTCAGCTATCAAGGTCGGAGTGTTAATAGTATAGTAGAAGTAAGTGATGTTAAGGAGGTAGGAAGTGTGAATGGAAATGAATGTCCGACAGCGCAAGGCACTTGTAATGGTCGAGACATAGTAGAAATGAGAGATACCGGATATACATGTGTGATAGTGAAACGAGACTTAGTGAACTCAGATCAGTTTTCAGATAAGTACATTAGGTGTAAATACATTGATGGAAGTGAACACCGATTTGATGTTGCCGTAGTAGATATTGATTGTCCTTACTTTAGAGGTACAGTGGAAGCATTAAGTGTAGATACTCCAACGAATGAGGTAGTTATATGTAATATTGAGGTTGCTGTTACGCCGAAATTTGGCTTCAGAAGTAGAAACTAGAGCTCAAAGGTTAAAAAACGCTGAAATTAAAGGTTCCATCCCAAATCTTAGATATTTCGAGTGTTTCTAGAGAAACAACAGGAGGATCATACTTTAGATTTGTGTAGGAAGAAGGTAGATGAAGGTACAATTAAACAATGTAGAGGTAGTGGCCAAGTAAAATTTGTTTACAGAAATAAACTTCTATATAGAGAGTTTCTGTCGGTGAAAGGTGGACAGGGTCGACAGTTGATAGTACTCAAAGGTCTTACGGAAGCTGTGTTGAAAGTCGCCCATGATTCTTTATTAGCAGGTCATCTAGGAGTGAGAAAAACAGGTGATAGAATATTAGTTGAGTTCTATTGGCCAGGATTATTAGCCGATATGAGTAGATATTGTAGCTCATGTGATATATGTCAATGGAAAATAGCCAAGAGCAGGGCAAGGAAAGATGCCGTTATTGGATACCCCTTTTAAGATAGTAGTTGTTGATATTGTAAGACCTACTGAAACTATGACTGATAGGAAGATCGTTATATTTTGACTATGGTGGATTATGCCACTAGGTATCAAGAGGCCATGACGTTGTCCGGTACAGAAACTACCAGAGTAGCAGAAGCGTTTGTTGATATGTACAATAGATTAGGTGTCCCGGAGGAAATGTTGACTGATTGTGGATCCCAATTTACGTCCGATCTTATGGCAGAAGTAAGTACACTATTGTCCTCGAGACAGTTGACTACAACGCCATATCATCCTGTGTGTAACGGCCTAGTAGAGAAGTTTAACGGTAGTTTGAAACAAATATTGAAACGTATGTGTAGCGAGAGACCAAAGGATTGGGATAAATTACTTAAATGCTATGTTGTTTGCCTATTGGGAAGTTCCCCAGGAAAGCTTAGGGTTTTCTCCGTTTGAGTTACTGTATGGTAGAACCATCAGAGGACCGGTAACAACATTGAAAGAGTTGTGGGCTTGTAAGACCGGAAACGATGCGGTTAAAAGTACTTACCAGTATGTTATGGACTTACAGGAGCGCTTAGAGGAGACTTGTAAGATTGCGCAACAACAGTTGGTGAAGAATACTGGTAGGTACAAGAGGTACTATGATAGGAAGACTAAAGACAGGATATTTAAAGAGGGTAGTAAGGTACTTGTACTGTTACATACCAAACATAATAAGTTGTTGTTACATTGGAAGGGTCCGTACGTAGTGGCAGATGTGATGAACAAATTAGATTATAGGATAGAGATTGAGGAAAACGTCAGAACGTTTCATGCAAACATGTTGAAACAGATCTTATTAGAGTTAAGGGTTATCTAATTCCGTTCCACTCACAACCAGAAGTTAAGGAGGAAGTTGGGAGTAAACCCTCAAATGCCTCATTTTCTTCTCCTATAGTTCTTATCAGGAAAAAGGATAGTAGGGTCCGGTTTTGTATTGACTTTCGTCAATTAAATAAGGTAACTCTATTTGATGCAGAACCGATGCCAAATATGGACGAAATGTTCTCAAAGTTGTCCAGATATAGATATTTTTCTAAAATTGAGCTTAGCAAAGGTTATTGGCAGGTTCCTTTGTCTGAACGTGCAGAACGGCATTTGAAACTTCACAGGGATTGTTTCAATTCCGAAAGATGCCATTTGGTTTAGTAAATGCCCTTGCAACATTCTGTTGATTGATGAGGAAGGTGTTAAACAATTTGGGACACTCTGACAGTTTCATTGATGATATGTTGGCATATACAGTAACGTTGTCAGAGCGGGTTACTGCACTGTGTGAACTGTTCAATAGACTTAGAGAATTTAAGCTTACGGCTAGACCGACTAAGTGTCATCTACGATTTCATAGATTAGCATGTTTAGGACACATGATAGGTGAAGTTCAAACACTTGAACCGTTTCCCAGTAAGGCGAAGGCCATTCAAGACGCCAAGAGGCCGGAAGCCAAGAAACAAGTCCGTTTATTTTTAGGTGTTGTGGGGTTTTATAGGAACTTTATCCCTATTTTTTCCGCCATTGCCGTCCCACTTTCTGATTTGACGAAAAAGTGTCAGCCAAATAGAGCTGAGTGGGGAAAAGTCAAGAACAGGCTTTTCAGTCTTTAAAGGATAGTTTAGTGGGACCCCCCTATTCTCAGATTACCAGATTTAGACAAGACTTTTATACCTAGAGTAGATGCTTCGGATGTAGATATAGGGTCAGTATTGCTGCAAGATCAGGATACTGAAAAATTTCCCGTAGCATATGCCAGCATAAAGTTACTGCCCAGAGAGCAGAATTATTCTGTCGTAGAGAAAGAGCGCTTAGCCATAGTATGGGCAGTATCCAAGTTCCATAGGTACTTGTTTGGAAAGGAATTTGGGAACAGATCATCAGCCTTTGACTTATTTAAAGAAAGCCATACTTAGTAATTCGAGACTGGTGAGATGGGCTTTAGTTTTGCAGCCATACAGGATGAAAATCAGAGCTATACCTGGGCGGGAAAATGTAGGCGGGTAAATTGAGTAGAATTTAATGTGGCTGTAGTATATGGTAAAGACAGTATTTGACGTATTTGACGCTTTTATGTTCACTGGTGTACAGATTTCAAGTTTTATTTCTTGTTTTATCCCTTTGTGGGTTGAAAGAAAATTAAAATTTTCTTCTTTAAGGGGAACGTGTGTCACAAAGTGCATTTTTTTGCATTTTAAACCTGGCATTTTCATGTACTTTATATTTAATTCGCTTCTGTAACAAGTAAGTTAATATTTTTGTAACCTTGATTCAAGTGGTATTTTTCATAAATCCACGTGTACGATCCTCAGTATGTGTTCGGATAAATTGAGTATCGTACGATATTTTTGTCATGAATTCCACAAGAATTCTCTGGGTTTTGTAATTCTGGATATTGGGTATGGCAATTTAGCTCTATATAGTTTTGGTTTTGGGTCGTAAATTCGCACAGACGTAATACGTTGGAAGGACAACACGTTGTTTTATGACATGTTAAATCATTATTATGCTCAAAGAATTGAGCTGCTCTCGGATGGTATATTTATATCTGGTAAAAGAATCTACCGGAAAGGTTAACTGTTGTTTTTTCGTATGTTCGGCCGTCTTGTTACAATACAGTTTTCCCGTTTTCGGGTTAAATGTTAATCAATTGAAAAAAAACACTACATTGTTCCTGTAGTTCACACTTTTGGACTTAGCTTGATTTGGCATTTGATGAAGAAATAAAAAACTCACGTGAAGATGAAGATTTCGAATCGAGCGGTTTGTTGATAAGCTTTGCTTGCCGTATTACCAAAAAGTCACGTGGTATGGGCGCACTGTTTTTTTTTGCAGTTTGTCATAATACTTGATACTTCAATTTTCGAAAGCAAGAATTTGATATTTATATTTTATACAAGTCAAATTAAGAATAGAGTCCACAATGTAATTCAGGCATTTCTTTCATATTCATTCAATGATAATACAAACTTCCGATAAAAGACTAACTTTGCATAAAGGTAACATTGCGTATACACCTTGCCGTTTGGGTTGTTTTGTTCACATATCTAACTGTTTGTTGTAAGCACGATTCAAAACAATTAGTTAAGTAGCTATGACAACACTAGTGTTGCGTAACATTCAACATCATCATCATCTATAACAACATGTTTTGTTTAGTCATTGAAAGTAATATATCTTTACATGTTTTACGTCAGTTGTTAAATTGACAATTACATGTATTTAACCTATGACGTAAAGATATTGAACTAACTTCAAATGGTGCTTTGTAATTGCGCATAATTGCATCAAAGTACACTCCAAATTAGAGGTGCAACCGACTCCGTGATCAAGATTAATGAAACTGTGTACTTTGAAGCGAATATTTGTCGAGCGCCAATGAACAAACAAATAAAATGACTTTGTTCTTACTTATTCAACTTGCTTTGCAAGAAAGCGCGCAAATTTCATTCAATAAAAGTTCATAAGAGGAAAAAATCGGTGTAAACTAGCTTCGGGGCTCTCAAAACATTACATGAACTACAGATTGGCAACAGAATATCTTTAAAAAAATAACGATATTCACTATGAGATTATATTGACCTTCGTAAATATTATTTCTTTTATTTCACGAATGTAAAAACGAAACGTAGCAAAATTCACTTTTGATTAGATTTTTTTTATTTCTACCTCAATGACTAGCGCCTTATACACAATTTCAAACACAGAGTTGACGTCATCATTGCCCGGAATGGACGTCATTTGGAGTATGTGCTGTTAAATGGGCAGTTTGGAAAACCTCATGACTAGAACCTAAGAATCATTTCTTTGAGAAGACCGAAGAAAGTATAAAGAATTAAATAACACAAATTTGATACATTTTAAATATCAAGAATCCGAACATAATTAGGGAATTGAGTTTCATAAAGGTCTTATGATAGTCTTCGGATCAGAGAAATTGTCATTCCACCCGTCTGTCCATCCATTCATAACAATTCTACACCTATCAACATATTCTATGAATATAACTGAGATACAAAGATTTTACAAAGTCTCGACATATGATATAACTTTCGGTTAACTCTAGGTCAATATCATTATGACTATAACAAAAATCATAAGTTCACGCATGATAGTCTTAACATTCGCCCAGTGTGTGATTTTCAAATGGCTCGTAATATTTTATTAATGCGACAACGTGTAAAAATATATTATTGAAAAATGGACTAAAATACTTAAGCCACAGTCGGTCATGTCGCCATGACAACGATTATCATTTGATTTAGTCCTTTCATGAGTAGTTTTCGAACAGCTTTTCACGAACTAACACTAACTTAATGACGTGAGATCGTGAGTTGCATTCGGCACTGTGGTCAATGTCGGTGTCACGGTATATCGATACGCGTTTGTCAATGTTAACGATCAAATAAGCTGTTTTCCGAAGAGAGAGGTCTTGCATAAAAAGTTTGTTTTTACCCTTTTAATAGTTATTCTGTATGTGCAGCTGTTGTGAATGTTATTCAATAACTAGGAAATCGTGACTAGTGCAAATCTGCAAAACGACCGATTATGTTTATAATTATTTTCCGTCGAAATAATGAGAGAAAAGCGTAAATCCAGCCGAAATAACACTGACCCAAGTAGCTGTCATATTTCAACAAACCAGTGCTTGGTAATTGTCTTAAATGTGTAAATGTGCTAAAACTATTACTTAAGCAGGATACGTAAAGAAAATGTTAAACGTGTTTGCTAATGGTCATTGCAGGATGTTAATAATGAATGTCCGGTGAATAAGCAAGTGATAGTCCTAGAATGTAAATCCTTTTTACCATAGATAGACCACCCTATAAGCTCTTACCCACATTCATGTCATAGATAACTGCTTGGAGTATTGGGAAGTGACATTGGATTCAGTTTCATTAACCACCAAGCTACCACGGATGGACATGTAAATATGTGCGTCGTCCGCGACTTACAGATTAATTGTCCTTCGTTCTATCAGTGGGACCCATTGGACTGGCTTCATTCGCTGCCACTCCCTCTCGTGTATTTGTGTGTGCCTCTTTTGATAAACACGCTTAAACGTTTGACTATTTATCTGCGGCATGCGGTGTAAAGATGTGTAGTTATAGTTCTCATCAACGCGTACAGAGTGATTCAAATTGAAATTATCACTGTGTTCAACAAAGACGATTGATGTTGACAATTTCTAGGGAAAAAATGAACATTTCTTTGCAGCAATTAAACTTCAAGGACTATTAACGAATCCGGCTCAGTCATTTTAAAGCAATAGCGAAACATCACTCGGCTGAAACTAATATTCAATAAGAAGCTATCTAATTGCCTCACTACCCCGCGATATACCGACTTATATTTAACACGCATGAGTGACAACCAATTTGAAAAAAGATGTTCCCACAGTATTAGGTACTAAGACATTCAAAGATCATAACTTATATGAGCAAATGTTTATATAATGTTTCTGTTAAGGATGTAACAACGGAATATACATAATGACGCATAAGGCTCGTTCAGTCTGATTTATTACTATAACTATCCTGGTTCGTTTGGTACCAAAATCTACGTTCATTACGAGACTATAGTTTTTATTGCATTAATTATCATTATCTTTTACCTATAACCAATAAAAGTAACATTTATGGCAGTCTTTGCATTCATACGCGAATAGATTTTAAAGTAAACAAACAGTTTAGGTGTCTGTCAATGTGCAGTTTAAGCGCAATCGAGATTCAATTGATGATATCGACAATTTAATAGCTTCGCGTTATAAACATTCATTCAAAATGCAAGACCTTTTTTACAGCGTTTTCAGTATACCAGCGAAGTAAGCAAATCTGTCGCTGATAAATAAACGCAGTGTTTTCACAAATCATTCATACTTTCAAATGAATGAACAAGACCGCATTTTATCTGTTACTAGAATATGAATTAACTGATAGTTGAATAGGTGTATAAAAATGTACGGTGTATACATACAGATAAATGAATGAATTGAAATATACATCGTACGCTCCGAGCAATTTCGTACCAGGGCACCGTTGGTAAATCATGCAGTGTTTTTACAAAGGCTGATAAGCTATGAATCATTCTGTATAAGCCGACAGTTTACGCAAAGGACGCGGACCTTTCACAATCTGACAATAAATTTAATGTTCAAACAGAGTTTATTTTGGTGAAAATTTGCATCGAATGAATTCATACTTACATCTCTACGATAATGTCGCCGTTGATAAACTCACGGGTGTGACAGATTTCCTATAACGGGACTTTGTGTTTTGCGGACTTAATAAATATAAATTATAGACCTTCAAAACATTATGTAAAAACACAACCAAACATGCAAATACACAAACTAGGTCAGACTGTCATTTGCTGCGTTTTAAGCGCCTAACTGTCTTGCCTGTTAAGCGCAAGCATAACAAATTGCAGCGTCAGCATTTCGTGCGCACATACATAAATGCATGTGCACTTTTAACACTTTTTTCTCCTAACTTTTATCTTAATGAATGAACTTATCGACAGTGTTACGTTCGGTATAAAGACATCACTCTGGATATAAAACACGCGTTTGTTTTAAATTTTAATGATTTTGTTAAAGGTTTATGTAATTAGAGGGACAAAGATACCCATCTCTTTCTTTGATGCAAATTCGACCAACCAGAACTAAGAAGCTTACTCACACTGAACCAATCAAACATATTGAGACTACGTCTATAGGATTTTCACACACGCATATCCAGCCATTTAAGACGAAGTAGATACCTTGTAAGGTTTTAAGTCGAAAGATTAGGACAGAATGAGAGAGAATTTTTGATCGGGCTGTCATTCACGCTGTACTTAATAAAATGAACACAAATCACGAAATATAGGTATCAGAAACACATTAAGATGGCGAACACACGCAAGAAATGTCTGCAGAAATACATTATAAATTTATGTAAAAATGTACTCTTCGACAGTTTTTTCATCAATTTATCATGACCTTCATCAGCTTATCTTGATAATTTCACCGAGCCTTGTACCCCCCGCCAATCTTTCTTTTTTTACGGTGGAATTACATCAACACAATTAACAATTACAATTAACAATAAGCCGAGTATCTGTATACATTACTGTACATTGTGCGGCATGCTTCCGGTCAATTTTCCTTCTTATTTCAATGTAACCCTAAGGTATCAACTTTAACCTAAAAAAGGACCAAAAGTTCATCATTTGAGAGAGGAAAATTAAATCTTTTAACCATCGTTGGAGCAAATTTGATACTACAATTAATAAAAGAAATATGATGGTATATGGATTTTCCTTCTATGCCTCCCCATTGTAATGTTATTGACCACTGACGATCATGGATGGACCTAAAAGTTGGGTATGACTGATCAAATGTTGGAAGCATGTAAAACGAGATATCAGCCAATCAGCTGCGTGGTAGCCATGACATTCTCCTGATTTTTTACCATATCAAGGCAATATCATTCAACATTTGTTTTAATTAAACGAAACTTTGATAACTGAATCTACAATAAGTGTCTGTATCAAAATGAGATTTGGGCCGAGTATGTGAGCTAAAAACCGAAAAAAAAAACATTTAAAGTGACAATTGAACAGTCTAGACCAGTAAGAAATTGTATCCCTTGACGCGTTTAATAAAGTCAGCCGTTTAATTTAGCTATACTCCATACAGTACATTAATTTAAATGAATAACGTATATGACAAAAAGGTCATTTAAAAAAGAGAATCATTCAGTAGCTTCTGGACTGTATTTTCTGTGAAAATGTCAATCGTGAAACGTCGGGCATTTCCGTTATCAACACAAAATGCGAAACATCAAGTCCAAGGTTATCAGTTTTTTACAATTTTACGTGAACAAGAAAAATGCTATGCTGCGGACCATTCCAAGGCGGTACCCCTCTAGGAGATTTTTTGATAGTTTTTTGTCTTCCATTTTTGTATGTTTCTGGTTGCTGGGTGAGTTAGTTTGGGTTGCTTGATTCCGGGGAAGGAAGTATTGTGGAGAAAGGTGGGATTTTTACATGCTTTATTTTTTCTATGAATCTTTTTCTTATCTATAATCAAATGTTCAGGTGAACCTATGGACAAGGGGCTCCATAAGGGGACCAACAATTCGGGGTTTTACACTGTAGACATTTTATCCAGGGGTATATTTGATCCCCTATTTCAAAAATAATGTGTTAAAGAGTGGCTTTTATTCACAAGTGGCCGTTAACTCGTGTCTCGCGGTATTTAAATTTCGTACTGAGAATTATTTATTCACTTCGTGTCAAAACTTCTTTACATACATTTATTTTTGTGGTTAGGTAATTCATAAATTACACGCAGATTGCTCGATAAGGTGTAATTAATAAAACCACAAAATACGACGAGAAACTGGAGGTACAATAAATACAGTTTACTGTTGATCGGATTACCTTGATCATGCACGCTCATAAACTGACGTAGCAGAATTGTGAGGCTTATTAAACTTTATTCGCGCAGTAGGTGTCCATTTCACGCATGCGTTCCTGTTAAATCATTGTTTTCTTTAACGACAACGAATTTCTTTTCGGCATTAATTTATGATCACCCATTCGTAGTTAGGCAACATATTTCCTTTTACGACATCAAACTCGTTTGATTCGAGTTTCGCTACATTTGCGAAAAGTGATTTATTCATTGCATGATGTTTTCATTTTCTCGTTCATTTGTTCGTTCGCTCTGTCGCTTATTCGTTTGTTCGTCATCAGTTTTTGTGACTCGTAACGAAGCCCTCTCGGCCAATGAGACTCGTACCATATGCAAAGTGTTTGACATGTAACAATGTGTATGTACGAGTATGCGATATTTTATTTAATGGCAGGATTTTTTCGTTCTGTAGCAGGGGTCGTTTACAGGCGTCTTACCTTCAGGAAAAAAACTTTAAAATCATACAGTTTCCCCTAAAAAAATTAAATCATTTTTTTCTTCCCTTTTGCAAAAAACACCCTGCTACTTTCCCTCAAAATTTGATAAAAGCCCCCCTTCCCTACCTGTGAAAAAACCCCTGATTTGGTAATAAACAACGTGGCTTATGTAAGTCTGAATAATAATGTAACTATGTTGGTTCCATTGTTGATTTCTGATTATTTTAAACATTGGAAGTTAATTCAAAAGCATCATAAAAAGTATAGAAACACATTTTTTTTACTTCATTCATACATTCACCGAAATTTCTTGAATATTTCACGAATACTTATTGAGTTCTGCTTCATGCATTTTTCGTCAGGAATTTCAACCAAACACATATTGGAGTGATCTTCTGAGAAATAGTTAAAATTGTCGGAAATTAGTTATGTCTAAACCGGAAACAGAACTTGTTGAACTGATGTATTTGGGATGAACACATTGCTCATATGTTTTCCGCCTGTTTTACTTTTCTGGTTTCGACATATGCCGTTGGAATAAATGGCATGCAGTCGACCTAAAATATGATAAAAATGTATTTATGACTAGATACACAATTCTGTGACTGCCAAATCTTTACGCCGACGCGATTAATAAGTAACTATGGGAGTAATAATTACTTCATGCATTTAATATTTATCATTCTATGTGAACAGTAAATATTTTTATGACTTGTTCATCTTGCCTCGTCGATAGACTACGCTCAAGGTTTGTAAATTCCGCCCATTGTTAGCATTTTGTTCCACAACTATGTTTGGTAAAGAAGAATGGCGGCGATTCGAGTGCGCATGCGTAAATGTTTACCAAAATTCGGACGACACATACAAACATGCAAACTTCGGTTAATCATGATTTTGGCGATGAGTTTTGGCGCAATTAATCGTATTGCCAAGTCGATCTTTGGACTATTTTATAAAAATAAATGTTCACGAATGTTCAAGTAAAACAAGCCGTAAAATATTTTTATTGTTACGGTTGTTTACAAAAATAATCATTGCTTATCAAATTATGCTAGAAAAGTAATTAATCTCAGAATGCATTGTAGTTTTACCTAATGAGCATTTATGAAAAAAAAGTATCCATCTAGAGTGACAATTCTGAGTATAATTACATATTTGTACATATGATGCATTAAACACATGAAAATCGTTATATCCGAAAACTAAGACAATATACAACTTGGTCGTGTTATACACGTATATATATATATATTTTTTTTTGTTCGACGCGAGGTGAATTAGTTAGGACATTTTCGCCAGTGCACATACATAGAAAACAATGATACCATTTCAAAAACGTATTTTGCAGTCATTAAAAGTCGGTGTGGTAATAAAATTGTGCAGACAAACCTCTGAATAACGGACTGGGAGAGAATTATTATGCCTATGAAAAATATATCTTTATTTATTTATAGGGTCAAAGGTCATCTGCGAATTATGTGATCAAAGATCCCTTTGTCGATTGCATCTATTGATTCATAAACAAACCGAACAAACCACTAGTGAATGTCAATTGTGCAAAACGACCACTTTTATTATTGTCTCAATGTCTCATTTAATCGGACTTAATACTATAAAAATAACGATGATTATATCCTTCTATTGTATTTTTATCAACGAATTACATAAAAATCTACATAATATGAAGTACAATCTCGGCTTTGTCCATTTTTGTTTTACCCCGATATTTACTCTGGTCAATATTCAGTGCATTGGTACCATCCGGATATTCATATTTGGTGGCATTACTTAATTCTACTTGCCGTATTTCACCGTATGACTAAAGTAACCTCTCTACATACTCTCTGTGCATGAACGATTGCCAATGTTGTTCATAAAGAAATAAATATAGTTTTAGAGTCTCGTTTTATTTACATAAAAAGCGGATGTTATCCTAAAACAATAGTTCAAGCAGCCAATAGATCGTTTTTTGTTGAAGTATTAATCATGTTGTTTTCTGTTGCTATTGTTGGTTCCGCTGGTGATGATGTTGCAGCCGCTGTTTTTGGCTTGTCCATTAATGTTGTTTTCTGTTGATGTTGTTGGTTTGGTTGCTAATGTTGTTGCATCTCCTGATGTAATTGCTGTTCTTGCAGCTGCTGATGTTGCTGCGATTATTGTTGTTGATGATGTTGTTGAAGTTGTTAGTGTTAATATTGTTGCCGTTGCAACAGTTGTTTCTGCATTGGATGGGATGGAGATACTGACTCTACATTTATTAATCATCATTAGTATTGACCCAACTGTTGTTTTGTGTTGTTTTTTGTCGTAGCTGCTGTTACTATCCATTCGTTGTTGCTGATGTTAACATTTTCCTGATGTTTGTTTTTTTGTTGTTACTGCTGTTGCTATTATGACTGTTGTTATTATTTGTAGCGTTATTGTTGTCAATAAACTAAAACAACAACCGCAATAACAAAATTCCCACGTGACTACTGTATTGCGCAATATCGAATGAATATTATCTATTGGATATTCAAATCGTTATTTGAACGAATTATGGAGTACTACGTGTTTCTTATCACATCTACATCGTAACATTTCCTCGGTTCTGAATGACTCACCTCCATCTACATAACCTGGACACTTATATTAATCTAAGATTGCTTTTGCCTTCAAGACGATCCATCGCGCGGAAGACAATGTAAACACCAGGCTTGTTAATGTCGCCCAGATAGAGTACAAACAAATTTTGTCTTTGATTTATTACTGTGAGATAAAATATCGGATCACATTTTCTAGTACTACAACATCGATGCCTTTTCTCACAATGCCAGCTGTAGGTCGTGATTTCTAAAACACATTAACTTCTATTATTCGGTATGAACAAACTATTTCGTACTTGTTACTAACAGAGGATTTTCTTGAACTGATATCTGACGATTAATTTTATCCTGCCGTATTGTCTAAAATGTAGTGTACGGCGCGCGTTGAGGTATTGGTTGTGCGTAAACATGCTCTGGCTTTGCCAAAGAGCCCTACAATCGCATCGAACACGACCACGAATATTACCTCAATAACTTGGATACAGAATTTATTTATAAAAATGCACATATGCCAAAAACAAACATACGCCAGACATATATCGATTTTACATCTATAAGGTTTGAAAATTATAAATGATTAGTTGGTAAAATCATGTGTTAATTGATATGCTGATTAAAATTTTCGTGTTCATTTTTTTTATTTCTTTAGATCCATTTGATGGTCCAAATTAGTGGTACTGACATTTTTATACATTGACACAATCGTGGTAATATAAACATATGTAATCATATTCGTCATTCTTGATAAATATATTCCATAAGTGTGACAGTGTCATATTTGTGAGTTGTGATACTAATGCAAAAAAATTAGTCATTTTCATTGGTCAATATTTTTTTTAAATCTGCATTCCCAGTACAAACAGCCAATCAGATTCTACTAAACGTCTCGCGTTCATAATAAGCGCATTCAAACATAAACCAATCATGTTATATCATTAATTCACTAATTCAGGACTGTCTGCGACTTAAGTGTTATTTTCTGAAAGTTTTATCAAAACAAAACAACGATCAGAACCACAGTTCCGTTACCAGACTTCAAAGGCGCATTATTTCAAATACTACAAAGTCTATGGCAGAAATGAGTTTTTTTTGTATTTCTACGCAAATGCACTCTCCACGATTCCATTTATCAACGTCGTCTGATGGTTGCCTTGCCAACAAAAACAACGTTATCTCTCCAGCATACAGACATAAGGGCAACGAATTACCCTCAGCGTTATGATGGTGAATTATTTAATCCATTTTTTCGGATGATACACCAATTCAGATATGAATATTCTGACAAGAAGCGGTAAATATTATGTTTGTTTCTAAGATTATAACAAATTGTTAATCAATATTGCGAGCCAATATTATTCTTGATGTCGCTTATTTGGCTAGATCGTTTTACAACCGTCTGACGGAGAAATACTACACACATTCCAGACATCCAGGAGAGTAAGGAAATGTTTGAGAATTGAGACGTTTATAATTTGGTGCAATTTCTTTTTTATTGCATTTGTTCGCTAAAACGTCCTTTTTTACCGATCAAAAAAAAAGAAAATTACAAAGTTATTGTTCATTGCTATGTCAAACAATATCCAATTACGCTTAAAATACGGTTACATTAAATATCAAATTGTCTGTTATACAGATAATGGTAAAATAACCGAGGTTGCCATAGTTAACTTAAAATTATATAAAAGTGATGCATTTTAAGAGACGCTGTACAAATTCAATTTAACTTTATTTTGCTACCTCCCTAAGCGTTAATATGCTGTTGTCGCATTTTAGATTTCACATTGCTTATAGCCCGAGAGATTGATGAATTCAGCGTAACAAAATGATAGACAAATGGTAACTGATCATTTTCAATCATATAACATTAAACTGTATGCAGATTTATATAACGTAGATTTATTTACATATCTAATGGCGGGTGCAGAAAATTAAACTTAAAGTAAACAATGCCTTACAGACAATTATGTTGCACCAATGCCGGGCACTAACTGGCTGCACACCGAATTGCGCAAGATGATTTCTTATGCATGCAATTTGTCTGCATAACTGTTCACGTGCGATCTAATGATATCGTTTGAGACAATTTCGATTTAATATTTAAAATTTCCTAACTTTTAATTTGGATTGCAATTTTAAATTGATCCTTGCTGCCGCCAAATGATTTTGAGGAGACTAAATTTGCAGACCGCTGCTTTAAATATTCTGCACGGAATCCATCTATCTTCCCATGTTTGCATCCACGTTGCAACATGCAAATATCTCAGGCGAATGAAATTCTCTATAGGTCGACAATGAATCAGAGAGCGCATAGCTTGGGACGACTTGATTTTCATACAGCTTTCATCCTTTTATGATAGATTTCGAAAAACAAAACTGACCGGGCCATTACCCCCAAAATTGTCCAGTAATGATGAATGTAATTCGGACTAAATTAATCATCTGATAATACCGAGGACTCTTTATGTCTTTTTGTCACATTGCCATTGTTCTTTCTTTTCAAGAGATTTCACAGATCGAGTTGCCTTAGGACACAGTAAAATTTCACCCAGAGACCAATTAAATTTTCGGAGTCCACTTTAAGTCCACTTAATCACTTAAGTGCGATGGGTAATTGACCTGGTTGGTATTCTTGAATATCATTTTTAAATGCATATGACCTAATACATTCTGTCCAATGGCTGGACGTACCATAAATTGCGGTAAAAACCTCAATGTTATGACCACTTTTAGGGCCAAACACTCACCGCTGTGAGTTTGAGTCCCACCGGGACCAGACACCAGTAAGGTGGAAAGTTGCAAAATGACCTTGACTAATGGCGCAGCGTTAAAACTCCAGTGAAACAAAATAGGACCAAACAAAGTCGGTTTTAGTATTGAAGTCTTATCAACTAATTGAAATTATACAAGAAATATGGAAAATCGGTCCGATCGTTACATCCAGGTCGGCTTTATGTTGAAGTGGCCATAAAATATTTTATTGGATATTATGACACTGAATTACGACTAAAATGTGTACAATTGTAGAGAAGAAACAACTCTTGGAGAATTAAAAAAATGTTGCTGCTAACAAGATGGGATTAAATGCAAGACATGTTAATTTTGCTGTTACACGAATTATCCATAAATTCTAGCAAAATTCTGTTAAACTCTCGAATTACATGATCTGTTTAAGATACAGAGCAACCTCTCCAAAACAACACCCTTTGAGGGAAGGAAATCTATGTTGTTGTTGAAAGGTTGATGTTCTAGAGATGTTGAATTAATAGTTAAATCGTTCAGTGGAAAATAATCAGCTGTTGTTGAAGGGAGGTTGTTGCTAAAGAGGGCCGCTGTGGAGAGGTTGCACTGTATTCGGTAGAAATAAAAGTGACTATCATTATGTAATTGAACACTTAACTAAACAGTTACAATAACAAAGTGTATAGAGATTAAGCACGCGAAGTCAGTGTTAGACACGCTTTCACTGGCACCATGCCATACGAATTTGTAAGTATTGTTCGTCTATCAGGGACCCTCCTGGGAGTTGTATGAGATCATATAGAGCGAGTATAGTAAATTCGATATACGCACAACAAGAAAGCGACTGTCATAATTAGTATGTTTTCTGTTATCACCTATAGACCTGATAAAATAAATGAGGCCGCTTCTAGAGTTGATTGGGTTCATCGATAGTTGAGACGACAATGATATCCAAACAATCAGTCGTAAGAGACAAAACATAACTTCCGGAGAAGTACCGGCGTCCATTATTGATATCGAATTTGCGCCAATGCTGGTGGCCAGAAATCAGCAGACGAGAACATGTTCTATAGAGAAAGTCAATTAAAATGATGTAGACTTGTACGACGACCATCTAGGGAAATGTTTTTATCGCACTATCAAAGAAGTTGAGTAATTAATGTAGTAGAAAAATAATATTTTTACAAGTAATGTCAACAAACCTCATATTACAAATAATTGGGTCAATTAGTCTACAGGCTTTGTAAACAAACTTGAAGTTCTATAGTAGCTCGTATCATATCGTGAAATCAAGCACTTAATATTATTGACCTATTTTATGAACCAGACCTTGGTGTTATTGCTTGTTACAAGGATACAAGTGGTTTACAATCTCAGGGAGTATCTTACAAATTTGTAGCGTAAACTTTACATTACTCTCCAATGCCAGACAAACGATTCCATTGAATTGATCGTGTTTTCGTCTGCGAGTTAAATAATCTTATTTTGTACATTCTTTCCTTTCTTTTGGCTTGAAATGCTGAAACTAATCGATGTTCAAGTAATAGATGGCCTTAAAGTTTACATCCTGAAATGAGTCAGTTGTATTAAAAATAATTTTGAACTACATCGTATTTAGGTTAAATCTGCAATGTTTCATGGAAACGAAAGTCCATAGGCAATAGGGTTTTTTTGCAGGCGTTATCCACGTGTGGCTTTTAACATTTAAATCAGTGATTTATTTCATCTTAGGAGAATACAGGGCAGGAACATGAAGATAAAACAATACAAGTTTAATTTATTGTCAAATTAAGTCCACTTTGTAAAATTTTGTTTGAAACATGGGGAAGAGGTTACATTGTTTTTTTGTCACAACAAAATAGTCACTTTGTCTCTGAGTATCGCTTTGAATGCGGTGATGATTGTTTTGTCCCCGGTCAAATACATGTTAGACATTTAAGTAACCAGCATGCAAAAGCAATAATGTCTCGTGCAATTTATTCCAACGTACCGAATAGTGCATAAAAAGGTCAACTAATCTTTGATTTTACTGTACGTCATTTGTTGGCCAAAAGTTATACATATTGTAAACAAGATATTTTACAAAACGTACTCAAATTATTTATGCATTTCTCTTTTGAAACTGGCTTAAGCAAGCGGTTCGATGCAAATTGACAATATTTATTCAGTATTAGAATAAAGATACCGCAGTAAAATTGATATTCTGTACTGGTTTGCACATCTTCCGCTGGGACACTTGATGATTTTCGCGGTTCCTCTCAGTCTAGCGGGAAGTAGCTATGATATTAGGCAAATAAAGCAAATTGACCTACACCATTTCAATCAAAATATGTTAACCTTATTTCCAGAGTGCGTATCAATAAACCGTCTATCGCGTCCAGACATTTCCAGTCGGAAGAGTACATAATATTGATATTAAAATCCCAGCCGTTTTACGGCCGAAAGTCGTAAACTTGACAAATGTCGTAAAATTGCTGTTCGGGTTGATTACCGCGAATCATCTATCAGTCGGCCAGTTTTTTTTGGATAGTAAGAAATTAAATAAATCGTAGTAGAATGAGTAGTTTCCATCAGGAAATATTTGGAAGCTCGGGCGTCTGAATAAGATCAATTGCTATAAAATATATGACATTTGTGGCAGCAATTTGACGGTATAATGTGATAGAGTGATATAATAGTCTATAGTGGCACTTGGAAACGGGTTTAGATAAACAATGACTAATCTATCATTTGTTGGTGATATGAGTCAGAATATAACAACAACAACAACAACATATATTGTGTAATAAACACGTGCTACAGGTCAGTACGATTATTTATATAATAATAAATATTCCGATATTTACCACCGATTATCGTAAGCATTTGAAGTTGAACTTTGTTGTTTTTCTGGCAAATTTTTTTTAAACACTAGGTATATTTGAAAAAATCTAGTCATGGGTTAAGGATTGTCATAGCGGCATCAGTCAAACTGATATCCACTCCCATACGCATAATCCTGTGCGCTTCTTTATTAAAAGAACCAGTCTTGATTTCAAACCCAACATAATCATCAGCTCTTTTGACTGGTTACCTATCTAAGTACTACGATGTTATCTTTCAAAGTGGCAACAGCGCTCAATAGAAATAAGCTGCATGTTTTTATAATATTTTCAGGTTTTTGTCCTGTCTTTGACGATATTTCAGTTATATGCCAGTATTTCTGGACTCTGAAGCAATATTAACATCGTTTTTTTGCAAGTAACCGCCAACTCAGCGATGGAGAGGACTTGGCTTGTCAGGACTCAAACTCACGATTCCAAGGTCTGGGGGCCTGACGCTCTCCCTATTGAGCAAAACGGACTGGCTGCTAAGATTTTTATAGGAAGGGGTCGGTGCAGAAGGGAACAAGGTGGCGTTCTCGTGATCGTGCTCTCATTACAATAAATATAACAGTTATTAAGTATGTATCACAGTTTGTCCGAATTAAGTAACGATTGCGGTAGAAAGACACTATATCCAAAATATACAAGTAATTATAATGTACAAGTGATAAATAAGGTTACAAAAAGTTAATAGTCTGAGACCTTTTATGCACTTAGCTAAGATAACAATTGTCAATTTAAAAAACGTAATGTTCTAATGATTGTTCGTTGGATTACTTGCTATCTCGTATAGATAGCTGACTGAAATGGATACCATCGTCAAGGTTTTTAATATTTAAAAGTGTTATCTTAAATAAGGTAGTACTTAGACAATCAGTATTTCTAAAATCAACTCAATCATATTGCCTAATACAGTTGGCGATAGATTAATAGACGTTCTATTATACGTTGTTTTAAATACAGTGCAACCTCTCCAAAGCAGCATCTATTTGGAAAAGCAAAATTATGCTGTTGTTGAGAGGTTGTTGCTCTAGAGAGGTTAAATTAATAGTTAAATCGTACAGTGGGAAAATCATGTTGTTGTTAATGGGAGGTTGTTGCTCTAGAGATGGTCGCTCTGGAGAGGTTGCACTGTACAAATGGATAGAACTTCGGCTGCTGACACAGTTCTTCAAGACTTTTTTACCTAAATTCGGAAAATGATTTATTTCAATACAAAAATCGTGCCAACGTCACTAAAAGCGTATCGGAGACGAAAATATGCCTTTTGGTGCCAACGTATTACGCCCATCGCTTCTTCAAGCGGCGGTGAGTTCGATGTTACACATACTAGTATATAATGTATGCAATATTTTATGTCAGTACTCGGCACAATTTATTATTTTCTAATGACGTCATAGACCTGAATAATGAATGCATAATCACCAGCATTAAGTGTTAGTTAAGTAGTTTCTACGAGACTGATAAATGTGAAATAAAAGTACCGCATAAAACGTCAGCGAATTAATAAGTCAATATTTTTGTATGACGAATATCGAAATGGCGACGACCGATTTTTCAAACGATTCAATTGATGTTTATTGTATGAAAATAATCTTCCTTTACCGAGATAGTGTTGATTAATGTACTCAGTCATTGAAAGAGTAAACATGATCCATTTCATTCATACAAAATTCGCCAAAATGTAATACACACAGCAGACAACGTTATAAAACTTAATGAGAGAAATCACTAAATACTATATTTTATTGGTCAACTTTTAGGCTGTACAAAGAATTAATCAATCAGTTAATATGGAGTCTAGTTAGTGAATTAATTTCAACTTACTGGATGTATGTTTGTGAAACATTTTTTATCTCAAAAAAGGTCTGTACAGAAGAATATGGCTGCATTCTGTTGATATATTAAAAACGCAAGTGACGTATGTGTATATTTTGACCTTAAAACCATCTCATTATATTACTATTAGCTAATTTGTCATGGATAACGCCTAACATATACAATTTGTTGAATATACGCCTATTAGATGGTTGATTTATCATCGATGAGGTATCATGTATCAAAATTTAAGCACCCCACCCCCGATCGGTGGCGTTTTATTCACCGAGCTGTGAAATCTACTCAATTAGATTTCATTTCATGAAACCCATCAGTTGTCAGAAATCAATTGTCCTTGTCGAAATACTTTTTTAAACACAGTATTTTCATTGATGAAAATATGTGTTATTATTCAGCACATTTCACGTTTAATTTGACTTGGCATATACTTTGTGGCTGTTTGGGTTAAACAGTAATAAATTTTGCTCTGGTAGTTTTCTAAATTTTACGCAACAATTAGGGAAGTATCTACACAGCTATTGTGTGGAACCCAATGCTTATCATGTTATGTATTGTTATTTATGTGTGTTTTAGCTTCAGTTTGTGAATGTAAGAGTGCCTGTGGCTCGGTGCGTTTGTGCGTAAGAGAGTCACTCGTGCATATTTGAATGTGTAAGTTATGTTCGTAATGTACGACATTGTGCAAATAGTATTTTTTTCCCGATTTTGCCATGTTTTGTGTATGTTAAAGTGTGTTTAGTATTTGATGAGATAGCTTTTTTTTATTCGTACTCTGCTTTATAATTGGTACAATATGATCATGATATGATCATCTGATATATGTGCGTCACAATGAGTCTAGTGAGTAACGAAGCGTTTTGTGCGAGTAGTATGCTTTTTGTGTTTGAGTACGTTTTATATTTTATAGGGCATTTTTTTGTTCGTGTACATTTTGGAGTGCATTTTATGTGCCAATTTTTGTTTGAATACATTTTCATTCGAGTGTATTTTTGTTCTAGTGCATTTTGTTCGAATGCGTTTTGTTTTAGAGTGCGTTTTATGCGTTAAAGGGCATTTATATGTTAACGTGTGTTGTAGATCCTGATAGTAAGAAATACACAAAGATCAGCATTGAAAGACATCGTACAATACGGTCATACCATAAACACTACCGAGAATATCGGTCATAACGCGAACACTCGTAAAAAACAGCCATACCGTAAGTAACGACTATAATGTGACCACTGGTAACTTTTTTGATATAGTTAACCCAATAAACGTCTGAACAATCGGCGGATCTTTTTCTCCTTTTTTTAAAACCAATGCTTAAATGTTTGATTATATCTTCGATATGGATCTGGTATTTTCAATTTGCCACGTGATTAGTGCAGTTCTTAATAAAGAACGCGCACAGGACAACCGGAATTGATTAAAATATAGTTAAAATATTTACTGATATATTTAACCATTCACTTGCAATATTTAAAAAATGATAAGTGTACAGCTCCTTCAATGTACTTCAACCGTCATAGAGTGTTCCAATATCTTGGTATAAAGTTATGTAAAATGCTTTTTTTATGTGACATTGTCACTGGAGTTTAACACCGTTATCAACAATTTTTCAGTTATATACGGCGACCGGTTCACCTAACCAGTTTTCCTGGTCTGTCTACTAACCAGAGCTAATTTACCCTTCCACAAGGAGCCAAGAACTTCCCTAAATATGGAGGAAAATCGACATTCTTGTCAAATTTTCATAGAAGGGTATGATCTGCCGCGACTGGGATTCGAACCTGGATCTCCGGGTTACAAGTCCAGCGCACTAACCACTGGACCACGGTCGCAGCAATATGTAAAATCTGCCTTCTACCTTTTTGAATGATAAATAGTTCAAACGTAATTTTCCTTTGCCTCTTTTCCTCCAATCAATAACATTAACAGCCTAGAAAGCATGTGAAAATAATATATTTTATTGTGAAACCAATCATATTTTCCACAGAACAGAAATCGTTGCCAAGTTTCTATTGTTTGTAACAGTCTAGACGAAGATTGTTGATCTGTTTGTTACACTTATACAAAAAAGCTGTAATTTATGTGTTATTTGAGAGTCGAATTGAGAATCGGGTGGTCGTAGGTTCATTTTAGTAGAGGTTGAATAAATCTGAGAAATTATTGCGCAGTTTTTTTTTTATTTTATGTGTCTCGCAGAAACCAAGTTCTTTCTAACGTGGACGATTGTTACCCACACTGAACACTGGACCTACGATGGCCAAATCCTAGATGTAGTAAACTATTTTAATTATCTTGGTACTGTGTTTAACTAAACCGGAAATTTTGCCTTGAATGAAGAACGCTTGATAGGTAAAGTTTTGAAAGCATTAAATACGTTATTTTATAATTGCAAAAAGTTTGGTTTAAAACCAAAAACATTATGTCAGTTATTTGATGCATTTGTTGGCTCTATTTTAGGATACGCCTCTGAACTATGGGGTTGTACCAAGTCTAAAAAATTCAAAGAATACACTTAAAATTTTGCAAACGGTTACTCAATGTAAGAACAAACAGTACTCTGATGCTGTCTATGGAGAGCTTGGCCGTTACACCTTGTACATATCCCGCTATGTTAGCGTTATTAAATACTGGCGTAAGTTAAGAAATTCAGAAAACATTATGCCTAAAACAATGTATAAACACGGTTTAAGTGACTGTGAAAGGGGGTTAAAAACTAGACAACGAATGTAAAAAAAAACTATTAAGTGACTAAGGATTTTCGTATGTATTCAACGATGCGAACGTTGTTGATCCAAAAATATTCACCATTGTATTCAAAAGCAGAATTGTAGATACGTTTAAACAGGAATGGTTTAGTACCCTAGAACAAAGTCCTGTTTTTTTTGCAATTATAAATATTGCAAATTAGATCTCTGTTGTGAAAATTACTTAGATATATTGCCACGTAAATATAGATTTTATTTTCGTCGTTTGAGACTTTTTGTTCACCCTGTTCGTATTCAAATTGGAAGGTATGCCAGAAAAAATGTAGTTCGAGATTAGAGACGTTGTCAATGCTGTAATAAAGTAGATCTAGAAGATGAGTATCATTTAGTATATGTTCCATTTATCAAGGTTTACGTAAACGCTACTTGGGAAAATACTATTACGTTTGACCATCGATGTATAAATTTGTTTAATTACTTAAAACTCACAATAAAACTCTTGAGAGGTTGCACTAAATGTTAACAATATATTTTACATTGTGAGCTAATGCGGTGTTTTGTCGACTCAGGTAACACCTATTTTAGGTAATACGAATCGTTTTCTTCGGTTAGACACGATTTTTTAAATTTAGGTTTGCCCATGAGAAACGTGCCATTTGTCGATTCGTTATATATATTAAATAAGGTCATTTGCATACTTTAGACAATCTAGTTACTCATATTCTAATTCAGAATATGGTGATTTGAAACTTTTTTGTAGAAAAATGCATTTTGCTATAACACAATCAGAGGATGCAAAATTTTGGCGAATGTATTCCAAGCCTAAGAAAAAGGTGAAGCCAGAGATCAAGGTTTATCAATTAGATCTGAAGAATGAATCATTGATTAAGACTAATGTTCGTATCCATTTAGAAGATGGTTAGTAATAAAAAAGCTATGATGAAATTGCCTGTACTAGAATACAAATATTGTATTGTTACGTATCACACGAACACTGCCTTGTTAATGTCAAAACTTGTTTGTTTTCGTTTAAAATACGTGCTCTGTCTGTTGTAGCGTATTCAGCCTTTGCACACTTCATAACATTTGAAATTGTGCTTTTTATCGTGAGCGTGAGTTCAGTCTGTTTTTTTATTTTCAATTTATTTGTCAACAAATCAACAAGATAATCAGCTAAATGCTTGCTTAAAAACTCAGAAAGAAAATGAGGAACATAAACGTAAAACAAATGAACGAGTGTTTGTTTCGTATCCAGACAATAACAGTGATGAAGGTACGTCTACTAGGTGATAGCGAAGATGAATTGATTCCTTTGGTTGTCTGTGATATGGTACAATGCCAATCAAAAACCACTTAACTTGACGGAGAAGTGTTTAAATTACTGTTCACTTGTCTAGAAAATGTAGACAAACTTTCAATCAGAAAGGTTGAGACGCTGAAATTTATTTGGATTTCCCGTAGTGATGAAATTTGAATGCACAATACCAGTAGTTAAATTCGTGCCATCAACGAGCACGCTTATGATATCTAGATTTTGCTTGTGTGACATGCCTTTTCTTTAGCCCAACTTGTTTCTCAAAAAGGTTCCAGTCCAAGACCTATATGTAATTTAAACCTCTTGATTGTCTTTATTGCATGAACCATGTATTACACAAATGGGAGGCCAATAACATACGAAATGTCCAATTCAAAATGCAAAGAATTAATTAAGTCCTTTTAGTTAGGAAACGTGTATAAGGAGATTTAAGGTTCAAGGTGACACTCAAAAAAGTAGAAATAAATAAAGACAATAACGATACCAACATACAAAGGAGGAATGTTACATTTGATGATAAAATGCGGAGAATAACGAGCAGAAAATTTAATGAGATTAAAAGAGATTAATTGGCAGATATTAGTCTGACATATCGGTATTTTTCCAGATCACGTCCTAGAAATTCAGTCCAGTCAAAGCAATGAAGCCACTATCCGTTTTATCTACCCTAAATTGCGAGCTATGGACAACGAATGGAACTGTGTAGACTTAAATACACTTACCTGAACAAGTAAGTGCAGCATGAGACCCGTAAAAATCCAAGCTATGGTCGAGCACTTGCTTCAAGTTTAACATTTAAGGGTCAACAGTGGGACACGATCGACAACACCATTCCAATATCACATAACTTAAAGAGCTTACGCTGCCATATGAAGGTGACAATGTGGCTTCTTACGTTATGTAGGATAAAGTCTTGCTCAATGAAAAGCATGCATGCATTAATAGACAATTAAAGCAAATTGTTTTGTTCTGGCGAAGAATAGTACAAAAGATAAATTTCCATAGCTATTGACTCGGAACAGTGTGGTGAAGTAACTCTGTATTTACAATGAATAATGTGAATATTTCTTCTGTCAATAGATGACACTTGCATACCACAGGGTATTGTGGTTTGTGGTCATGCTATGTTAGCAAGGTATTTCCTGCGCTCTGGATAAAACAGAAAACAATATATAGTCATAAGCCTCTCATTGGAGTCGGTGCAAGAAGATGAGAACCGATGGAATAATTTAACTATTTTTTGGCAAATGCGATAATGAGCTCATTTTGAATAGCCTTCCATCGAATTTGTTCGATATAGTCAATGACCCTTTTAGCAGACCGCGTGGAAAGAAAATTTCCTACTGTATCACCTTTTATCCCTTTTATTTCTGAGTTGTTTCCACCATTTCCTTCAAAATACAGAGAGCCAATAAATGTTGATAATAAAATTTGTCTCATCTGGGTCTACATGTAATATCATGAATACTTTCAGAAATCATTGACTTGCAGTGGTAATAAAGCGTTTTGTGCGTATGGCATATTGACGTATGCAGACTAAACAATCGGTATGTTCTCCAAACTGACTACGTCTTAGCAGTAGATCGTTAATTATCAATTTTATGGCTTTGTTTTTGATTTTTAATTGCAATTTGTTTATATCCATTCAAAATAATTTACAAATAAAGTCTGGTTAGAGATAATTCTATTCAATAAAAGCAACATAATACAATGCACTGTACCAGCTATTTCTTCAGAATATGCCTCAATGTGTTTGAGATTATTAATGAAATTCATCTACAATATTGGCTGAACAACAAATTGTGCAAAAACACTAATACCTCTGATTATTGTTACTACCAGATATTAATTATCGGGAGGGGTTCCAATGTACCAATTGGTTTTGATCATGTTTGCTTTACTATGGTCAGCAGTGCAGATAGCTCGATCATCGGTCAGGTGTATTTTTAATATCCAAAACTTATCTGGTAATTCCTTAGCAAATTCAGAGGTCGCCGGGGTGTCAATGTATTACAATGCACCCATCGACCTGAATACACTCAGTAACCCATTATGATGAATGATGAATTATACAGGAATTTGTTGAAAGTACAAATGAAGTCTGTAGCCTACCTATTGTTTTTATTTGCAATTATAATCTTAGGAATGCAATATCGCAGCAAGTCACTCTAAGAGTTTTTGTCTGCTTAACCATCTAATAGTATTCCAATAGACACCAACGTCCTTAGGCGAGAATTCTTTGATTTTGTGTTGCTCATGACTTACATGTGAGTACTCAATCTGTATCAAATTCTTCCACAATGTTATTTTACCCAGGAACGATAAAGGGCATGCTCAGACTTTTGCCATTACATCTACTAAATTCCTAAATAAATATTGAGACTTGAGCTATTACCAATCTACGAACAATATATTTTTCACTGGAGTTAAACGTCGCGCAAACAGCCAAGGTCATTTGGTGATGCTTTAACGTTGGAGGTAGACCCCGGGCTTACACCAGAGTAGAACCACCGACCTTCCGTTGCAGGAGAGCGAAATCACTTGCGAAATAATATGCATGTGGTATTATGTACGATACATGTACATACATTTTCTGCTTGATAAGCGCAGTGTGGACAAGCGTAGCAATCGCAGCAACAACAACGGTTCTAGTTAAAACAAAACAACACAAAACAATAAATAGGGACACAAGGAACAATGTTCAAAACAGTTCATTGCATGTGGACAAGAAAGAGTAGTTTTACTTACTAATATGCTTGCTAGGAGACTGAAATGTCATATTGGTATCCAGAAAGCATTCGCCGTGAATATTATAAAAGTTAAAGGCGGCTGTATGATTATTCAACTCCTCCAGCCCTAGGTACCTGCAAAAGGAATGATAATATAATATACTCGTAGTTACCACCAAAACCTGCAACCAAAGCGATTTCTTTGTATTAAGCTTAATAACCTACATAATTATATATACATGTATGTAATTTCCGTTCTCCTCGCAGAACCATTGATAATACAGTTGTTATCACTTCTATTTGGTAATAGGTACAACTATGGTAATGTTGGAAGAGATGCCTCATTAAGTATTATGCATATGAGCGCGTAAAATTACTTAAACTTAACGTATACAGCCAAACCTGTGTTTGCGTCCACCTCCGAATAAAGACCACCCTGTGAATAAAGGCCATTTTTTTAAAAAACGGCACTGATTATTTAGTAAAAACTGACCTCCAAATAAAGACCACCTGCTTTGTCTTTCCCAATAGTGGCCTTTGTTCACAGGTTTGACTCCATTTCAAATGACATAATCAACAGTGTGTAAAATGGACGACTTCAGCACCGCATCAAAAAACAAAGGATGCAAATACGTGGCCTTATTTTACAATCATTATACATTATACATGTAAATCGGTTATAAAAGATGATGTACTGTATAAGTGTAACATAGTACTAATTAAAAATGTACCATTAAACCGATAGAAATAATGGTTATGGCTCTTTAAGCAATAATCTTCTCCACGTGATTTAAGTGTGTGCCAGGCAACGACTGTGTGGGGTAACCTTTTATAATCATTCTCTGTAGTGGGTAGTGAGTAGATGCGTTTGTTGTGTGTACTTAAATGAGATTTGACTGCCAAATGGGCGTTCCATTTTCATTAAAGCTATAGAGCAATGGAATGAAGTATTTAGCGCGGATAAGAAACTGGTGGCGAAGGAAACTATGCGATTTGGACTCGGGACGATGTGTCAGCTTTAGTCAGACTACGTAATGGCATTCGGTATGGTTTCATGCTAAACATTGTACTTAGCACAGTTCAGTTTCCTTGCCTCAAGGAACCAGAATATTTGTCATGTAGAATCTTAAATGTATTCCATACAATGCTCGCATCTCACTAAGTATTGTGTAATATATATATAAGTGCACCACAAATATGATGTTTTCAAGGATTATATACTGAAGAACCACAAGGTATTAATGCCTCGTTTTATATGCCACTTGTTAGCGTTCAAAGATGAGTAAATAGATATTAAACAGTTATGGTATGCAATATTGTGCCAATACACTGCTCAGCATTCATTAATGTTTACTCAGTCCTAATTCATACGCAATCATCTACATAGCTTCGTTTGGGCATTCAAAATCAGCTTTTTGTGGTAAAATATTACCCGACAATCTTGTCGTTGCCAAAGCAGTGACGACAAAGGGAAAGCTCAATGATTAACATTGGGTTGCCCTGTAAAGGCAATATTCAAAGACAGTTTTTCAATAAATTGCAATGTATGAATAAAATGATGGTAGACTGTATATCGCAATGTAAATATACGTTTTGAACAGAGGTGATTAAAGAACCGTCTATGTTTAACTGAAATGCCATGTATGGACGGCTTTTATTAAGATATTGTGAGGCTGGAAAAATGATCACGTTTTAGGTTACTTGACAAAACTGAACAGGATAGGTTGGTCGCAAAATGTTATATTTCGTACTTTGGAGGTACGATTCGTCCCCTAATATTTTCGTACTTTGGACTAGAAACTTTAGGGTCGGGACCGAAAATAAGGGGTGTCGGGCACACATGTATACACATTTGAAGCAAAGTAATATCTTAAACGATATAACGTTTATTAAATCTCAATTACAGCCAGTAAGCTACAGAAAAACATTATATCCAAGTCTGTTCAGATCTGTAGTTAGTCACAAAATTATATTGTTCTTTTATCAGTATGTTCTGTTCATGACTGGACAGTTTGGTACAAATTAACTTCCGGCAAACAACATGCTGTTGGTTGTTGAAACACATTGCTCCGCTTGAAAACCAACATATCAGTGAACTGTAATCGTATTCTAGGAATGTGGACGCTTGTTTTAATATCTTGCACAGACTGGTTCTTCGCCAGCAACCACTTGCAAGACTGTAATTAAGGCATAAATCGCGACAGCATTTATTTTCATTGCAAATGTTGTGTGGATTATTTTATGATGGCGTAATGGGTCGTTACGCGTTTTATTGGTGATACAGGTATATTACAAATACCAGAACTACTTTCATAGAGACAATATCCCCGGAATGTTTTGCTAAATGTTCAAGGTTCTTATATGCTGAAGATGTACTAAGGAATTTACACATTTTACACAATGGAAATATATGCTTATGACTGTAAGTGATTTGAGTTAGGCTGTATTATCTCAGTAATATGATTGTAGCATTACTGCCGCTCATAAATGCATATTTTCATTAAAATTAATGGTCTAGCATTCATTTTTTATTCTTAGTGCTAGCAGTCACAACAATAGAAATTCACCACTTTTACTACATTCGAAGGTCATAAATAGAAACATTAGCAATAAGTACCGATGTTGTTTTTTTACTTTTGATATTAAATTCCTGCTTAGAAACCTGTTAAACTGTTTTTACCTTCAGTACTTCGAGAGCGGTAGATTTCAAGACGTTAGTTTTGTATGTCATGCTTTCATAAGTTTTTTTAAATACCCAGTTCCTTTAATTGTAATAAGGTAAATGAACTTCACATCGAGTATGCATGCATGTCTGAAAAGCAGAGAGACTTTATTTGATTGTTTTATAATGGTATCAATTCCATTTCTAAACCTGGCTTTTAGACATTGAATTTGTGTCTTTTAATTCGTCAAATAACTTTTCGACTTAAAATTTCTACTCGCTGAAGCTCGCCAAAACAATGTCGCTAAGATTAGTTTCTTTGAAAATTTCATTTTACGTGATTAAATAGCATGAAACAGTACAAATTTACGTATGATTCAACATCATTTAGCTATCAAGTAATATTAATAGTTATCTTAATACACATGTTGATGATAAAGTGGATGTATGTAAACTGTGAATTAGGTTTACCACCATTAACATAAGTTATGAAGATGTATCCTCATAATTTGCATAATAAGATTTCATTCATAGAAAGCGTTTAACACTCAAAACGAAACAATTGTATGCATGACGCATCAGATAATCCTTGTGTTTAAAGCGTATAAAATGTGTCGGTTCTTTTCTCCGAGGAGTTAAATATTACCGACTCTGATTGACCAAGTGATAAACCACGTGACAAAAAAAACGCAATCAGAGAAGACTTGGGTGACTCACACAGTTGTCAGTGGCAATATCACGGAACAGATGCATCTTTTATAAGTGCCGCCCACCACATATTGCACCTTTTCAAAATAGTGGGCGTTACCAGCTGCTTGCTAATGTAAATGCTATGACTGTATTGTAACATAAACCATAATTGCAACGTCAAAATACAACTCTAACAGGTATGTACTGTATCAAACATGTATGTACAGTAATACTCCTAAAAAACGGACCCTTTTCGGACTGGGTCAAAAGTCCGGTTTTCTGAGAATTCCGGTAGTCAGAGAACTATTGATTATTGAAGAGAAAAAAGTGGGACTTGAAAAAAACGTCCGATTTTCAGGGAATTCCTGTTTTCAGACAGTCCTGTTTTCAGGGGTTTTACTGTAACTGGAAGAGTCGACGAGAGGAATCGTGTATCGTGGTTTCGCTATTACTATACAAGGATGCTCTAGACTTATGAGTTGAAACTTTCGAAGCTGTTCCATGACCGTTCTGTATCACTTTGTGAGTGGTACTGTGACCATTTTTTAGTGTTGTTCTGTGTCATTTTGTGTGTGGTACTGAGACCATTTGAGTGTTGTTCTGTGTCATTTGTGTGTGGTACTGAGACCATTTGAGTGTTGTTCTGTGTCACTTTGTGTGGTACTGTGACCATTTGAGTGTTGTTCTGTGTCATTTTGTGTTTGGTACTGAGACCATTTGAGTGTTGTTCTGTATCATTTTGTGTTTGGTACTGAGACCATTTGAGTGTTGTTCTGTGTCATTTTGTGTTTGGTACTGAGACCATTTGAGTGTTGTTCTGTGTCACTTTGTGTGATACTGTGACCATTTGAGTGTTGTTCTGTGTCATTTTGTGTTTGGTACTGAGACCATTTGAGTGTGGTTCTGTGTCATTTTGTGTGTGGTACTGAGACCATTTGAGTGTTGTTCTGTATCACATTTTGAATGGTGCTGTGACCATTTGAGTGTTGTTCTGTATCACTTTGTGAATGGTGTTGTTGTCATTTGTTGTGTTGTGGCAATTTGAGCTCTATTCCATTCTATGGCATTTCAGGTGTTGTATTGTGGCAACTTAAGCCCCATTTTTCAAATTTCATTCATGGTTCCATGGAAACTGTTGAGCGCTGTCCTATGATATTTCATATGTGGTGTAGCGGCAATTTGATTGCTCTTCTGTAAAACTCTGTGTGGTGATGTGACTATTTGAGTACGTACATTTCTGTATTACTTCGTGTGTGGTACTTTGACAGTTGGTTTTGATATATGTTTGTTTGTTCCGTGTTTGGCTTCCTATTTTTTGCATGTTTGACAATATTTAATTCATCAAAATGAAGATTTTCCATGTCATTTGTTTTTTTTTTAAATCTATTAAATAAAAGTTTCGTAAACACATCAAAAACTAGCAAACATTCACCAAATCCGCATCATGTTATTGTATTATTTAAAAAGTTGTACATCCTAATTCGAAGATTAATGTCGTGTCTCGCCATTAAAGTCTCCATAATATATTTATATCCTGATAATAACAAATATATATCCTGAAACAGCAGTTTGATCGGTAAGCGAAAACAAGCAAATGTTCTCTTTATTCCGAGAAACGATTTCTTAAAAATGTCAATGACGCACACTTTCAAGTCTTTCATAACATTTGTTTACACGAGAAAACGAGTCCTATAATACGCATTTTATCGTGTATGTATGGATAAGTGTATAAATGTGTGTGTGTGGGTAGATGGATGGAAAGATGGATGTTCCCAAGAGCCTCGGCAACTAATGGTTCTATGACCAACTTCTTCCATGAAGTGATGGGATAGTTAAAAATAATATTTTGCTACAACCTCATTATAGCCATATCCTCTTATTATCCATATGCGGTCGTATTTTTGGTCAGCCGCGTCTTTTACGCTGTTAATACCATACTTATGTGGTAAACCGCAAAAGGAAATTCGACAATTAGTAAACAAATCTAATAGAGTTGAATTGTGGTAAAGTATATTCACGCGGCATTCATAAATGGCCATGTTTACTATTCAATAAACGCATAATGAAATGCAAGATACATCTTACGATCTCGTCCTTGAGATATTTTTGTTGGTGAGTAATGTTTTTAATAAATTACTGAGACTCCTAACATTTAAGGATTGGTAAGTTGTTGATAAGCTCTTCAAAAATAAAGGTGAGATTGAAGAGTGGAATAAAAAGACGATTTAAATCGCAAGTTTTGGGGAAAACATACGAAAGCATTTGCATAGCAACTTTAAATAACAAGTAATGCAGACTGTGGCAATCTACCGAAAATATTTTCGTCCATTCAATTCCATATGCGAAATTCCAAATCAAACTGAAGTTGGTTAATTCATCTTCACCTTGGACACAAATGGGTTTCAATTTAGGAGAGTTTTTAGCGAATACTCGAGTAAGTTTTCAGATAAATTATCATGTAAGGTACAGCGACAGTTAGTTTTAAAAGTGACCACCGTGTCTCAATCAAAATTGTCATGGAAGAAAGATTCAATACCTTTTCATCTAATCACGTGACTTAATTTTCTGAATATACACGCAATGAATGATGTACACATGCACCGGAAGGGGTTGGACTTACGGAGATTCGGGGTCTTTGATCACCTTTATAAGCATGCTATTTTTGTTGAAATTGTGAACATTGAAGTACGTGCGTATATCCTGGTGCGTTCTTGGTAGTTGGTGATAAGAAGCCTAAAATTGATACCACAATTTGAATACATTTTGTGTGCAATTTATATAAGCGGTTCCGATTGGTTGTACGAAACACAGTTAGACACAATGTTTCTTTTAAAAGAAAACTTACAATAGTCTTTTAAAAGTAAACGAAGCCATAGTGAAATAAACGTGTGTCATACTTTTTTCTATTTTTAAATTAGGCCAATATATTTCCTCATAAATTTCATCACTTACCCGATTTTTATGACCTAATTTTCTCCCATTTTTAGATGTGTTAACATGAAAATGTACGTTGATGTTCTCCGTCACGAGTCGACTTCTCTATCAGATAATTTTTCCCTTAAATTGATGTGTGGACGCTTAAATAGATATCTTTATTGTCTTTACATCATTCGGAATATCTCAGACGACAATGAAGCTGACGGAATATGCTAATTTCCAGACTGTTCCGTATTCTAACCCATGAATTCCGTGATAACGGCTTTGTTTTATGCATGTTTTGTGACAACCTCTATTATCACACAGACATGATGATTTCATTAAAGCAAGCTACGTGAATATTAACATGTCTCTGATGCCACTCCTAAAACAAATGGCTCAACCGACATTTCCCACTGAACCAGAAATCTGTATAAAAAATACATTTCACACGTCATTTCTCGGAATTTTAGATTGAATTACAACAAAGGTCCTTAAACTTTGAATTCTGTTTTTAAGTGTGAGTAATAAAGAGTTCAACAAGCCATACCATTTAAACGAATTCTTTGGGTTCAATTGAAAGGCTGATTTTAATCAAATTGTTCAAAGAACTTTAAAATTGTCGAGGCAAAAACATGTATGTATGTCTACATGATGAAACCCACAAAGCGTTGATCTGTAGTATTTATTTTGTGTGATGTTCTGTGATATTATATATATTGTTCTGTGACATTATGTGTATTGTTCTATGACATTATGTATATCGTTTTATGACATTAGGTGCATTGATTTGTGACATTTTATATATGTTCTATGACATTATTTATATTGTTCTATGACATTATGTATATTGTTTTATCACATTTTATATATTGTTCTATGACATTATTTATATTGTTCTGTGACATTTTATATAAGGTTTTATGACATTATGTGTATTGTTTTATGACATTATGAATATTGTTCTGTGACATTTTATATAAGGTTTTATGACATTATGTGTATTGTTTTATGACATTATGAATATTGTTTTGTGACATTTTATATAAGGTATTATGACATTATGTATATTGTTTTATGACATTATGCATATTGTTTCATGACATTATGAATATTCTTCTGTGACATTATGTGTATTGTTCTGTGACATTATGTGTATTGTTCTATGACATTTTATACATTGTTTTATGACATTATGTATATTGTTTTATGACATTATGTATATTGTTTTGTGACATTTTATACATTGTTTTATGACATTTTATATATTGTTCTATGACATTATGTATATTGTTGAATGACATTACGACTATTATGTTCTATGACATTATGTGTATTGTTATTTGGCATAATATTATGACATTGTTTATATTCTTATGCTGCACTGTACAGACAGGTCATTTTAAGTAAATACATTAACACTTCTGAGTATGCATCAATAATGAAGCATGAATGCCTCTGTTACAACAGACATATAAATAATATTATCATAGTAATATTATAAGCAATTAGAAAAAAAGGTGACAAAAAAGCTGCTAAAAATGTGCCCAAATTTCTGAATACTGGCAAGTAGAACCAAATATAATATATAGATAGAATATATAATACATGTATATAGATAGAATTTTAGAAACATTCATTGAATCCAATCATTGTACATGTGACATAAGGGAGGTAACCCACAACATATTAAATCACGAATATTGCAGGAGTTAATGCCCATGAGAGTTGTGACATTATTTACATCAAAGAATTTTAGATGGCAATTAGTTCAAATGATCAGTTAGGGGTCACATTAAACCACTTTTGGTTGAAAGCAGAAAAAGGATTTCATGGAAAACAAGCCTGGATTATTTTACCAATCAAATATTTGACTATCGGTATAAACTTAAAACTAGTATGCTAGTTCAGACAGTGATGTCTGAAGTCAGTTCCATTACAGCTTTTTAGATTGGATGTACATCCTTTTAATTTGTAAATAAAGACATTGAAATGTAGAGCTTAAAATTAATATCAATTTAAGATGATTTCTGAAGAAGATATTGTTTTATGAATACTTGAATTATCATCACAAAGAACCAAGGGCTTTTGTTAAACTTGATTAAATGAAATCCAGCAGTTCTTAACAAGAACTATCACCACAGTTTTAGTATAGTATACCTTCTGTGATTGACACACAGTTCACATTAACCAGTCTGAGTATCATGAATCTGCTAACACTTGTTTACAGTAAAACTTCTACATGGTTCTGTTACACAGGTACTTGACACAAACCAAAAATTGTAGCTCCATAGGCTACTTTATACCTGTTATTAGCCTGTGGAGCTAATATTTGGTTTTTTGTCTGGTACATGTGGTCTGGTAATAGTGTAAAGTTCAACCAAAAGACATTTTGTTCAAGAGGACTCAAGTACTCAAGTCCACAGGATTATGAAAAGGTAGGCAGGCAGGCAGATTTCCAACCTTAGAAAATGGGAGGTATAATAAATGAAGACAGGAGGTTCAGTGATGCACTTCCTTGGATCCACATGAGTTAAAAATTATCAATCTTTGAACTGATGTCGAGGAAACCATAGAAGTATAAAATAGTGTAAAATTAAGTATAATTTAATAAATCTTTCTTTAACATAAAACCATCAACAATGAAACATGAACATGTTTAAAATACCTGCATAAGGCATCATGTATTGATGTATAGACAATTTTGAAGGAACTCAATTCCTGCTTGAAACCATGCAGAAATATCATAATCTTATAAACTTACAAAGTCACTTAAAGTGTTAAGGATATGCATATATATACGTAATTAAAAAATCCTTGTTTTTTTACCAATATAAGGTAAATCTCAATTCAAATTTGATAATTGCATTATTCTATGGATGAACAAACTTCAAGATAATTACTACATACCTAAAGGCTTTAACAAGTGTTATATTACAGGCAGGTATGATAAACAACAATAATTATAATCATATCCTAATATCTTAAAAATAAATTACAAATAAATAAAATAATTGCATAAAATAGTAACAATATTTGTGTTATAAAAAAATATAGTCTTTCATTATAAAAGTCTCAGGATTGATTTTTTTCATTGATTTCATTTTTTATAACACCAATAGTTCAAAACTGTGTACAATAAATTTCATTTCTAAGGTGAAAACTTTACATACTTGTGTATAGGATCTAGAACAGTTTTCAAACCAACCATAGCTATTTCTAAACATTGAACAAAAAGACAGGAATTCTCCAAACTCTTCTTTTCTGGAGATCACTATTTTTCAACCCACGTAACCAAGTACACAAAACACCATAAAAAATAGTGCTATGAATAAAACAAGTAAATAATTAAACTCAAACGACCTGAGGTAATGTCCACTGGCAAATAAAAGTTGTCTTGATAACACAGGTAATTTTCTTATACACACTTCAAAATAAAATTTATAAAACAAATGGACCTCCCAATTACATCAAACTGTACCTAAAAAAACATATTTCATCTCTTCCATTGACATCTTTTACTGCAGAAACAGTTTTATTCTTAGAACTAGAAATTCAATTACTTTTAAAGGAAGAGAAATATGGAAGTTATTCACATTTCATGTTTCCTTAGGAGTTATAAGGTCAATCGATGTACCAAAGTCTGACTAATTCTTGTAATGACTTTACCTACAGGTAGTTGCTAAGTCATGTATGATGCTAAATGTTTCCTTTGATATCCTATGGATCTGAGTGGAATATTAATAACAAAAATTTAAAAAAAAAACATGTATCAGTTAAATAGAATCAGCTCTTTTCTTTAAGAAGAACCTCAACAACACCGCATGGGTCTGGTTGCTTAGCAACACCAAATACAGGCAGTCCCTGTTTGACTAACTCTTTCTCAGTTGTAGGTCCAATGGCAATAACCTAAAAATAAATTGTAATTAAATAAACAAAACCCATCAACACTCAGAAGTTTGTGCCACGCAGGGGGTCCAATAGACAAAACCCCAAATCAAGTCCAAAAATGTTTCTTTTTCTTCATCGTTAATGGGACTAACTCGAAACTGACATAAGAAAATCTTTTTTTGTCAGCCCACCCTTACGTAGGTAGCCCCATTCATTATCCCTGTGATTGGTGTATATTGGTTGGGTGACCAGAAGACATAAGAAAATCATGAGAATGACAACTTGCTAATAGCACTGAAGCTAGCTACATTCAAAAGCAAAAATATTCACGGAGATTTCAGTGAACAGTGTCTAGATATAACCAGGGAACAATATACACATTGGTCCCACATATAATTGAAATGGAACTAAATCAGTAGATCAGTCGCCAATGCCAGCATTAAACACCACTGTCCAGGCCAATACTTTAAATGCCACTAATACTGTAGTAATTATCCTAGAGTACAAAATGGACCAAGAAACTGAGAAAAAGGGTCAAGTTAGCAGTATCAAGATCTTGTAGCCCAAGCTAAATTACAAAATGTCTAGCTTGACAACTAGAATCAGTCTATATAGATATATTGATCCATTACCAGACCTTTCATGAAATATTTTCATCTTCATTCAAGCAATGCATTTGATTGCAATGAAAAAAAATAATTTCAAAACTTTAGTACCATATCAACCACAGTGGTTTAAAACAATATGAACCTTGTTCAATTAGAAGTACAGTCAAACTTGATATAACAGTCACTTGCAAATAAAGATTGACATGTGAACATATTTTTATACTTTGGATAACACATAATGAATTGTCAACATAAGGTGTGTCTTTGTTTTATTGTTTAAACTTTCTTAGTACCAGCAACAAGTTTTTCTTCTGATTTCTTGATACACCAACCAAAAACCTCTTAATGATACAAATTTATATCATGCAAAGGCAAACTGTGCCAAAAGGCCATACATTTTACTTTGAGATTTTCATTGGTGGCCTTAAGCACAAGTTTGGCTATGTATTAATTCTAATACAGTTTGTTCTTACCTTAAGCTTATGAAGAGGTAGTATGTCATTTTTCACTAGATCTTGTGTGTACTGTACTCCTGATGGGCTAAAGAAGACCACAAACTCTGGCATTCCCTAAAAACATCAATTACATATATATATTTACAACTATGTAAACAACAGTAGAACATCAGAATTTCAACTTTTGGGACTAAGACAAATGGTCTCAATTTTTAGGTGATTCATTATACAGGTGAAGTATGGAAGAAAATTAGTCTTATTCATATTAGATAAGTATTATCATAAATACACAAATGAACATTTTATAAGAACTTGAGTGAGCAGTCATCTGTTAATAAAGGCTGCAGTGTTAACAATGGCCAATTCAATCAACACATTTATAGACATAATATGCAGACAAATCTCAGTTAACGACCACTTCAACATTAAGACCACCTCATTATCACAACCACTTATTTTTGGACATGTTTTCAAAATTTCATCCAAATTTCAACTTGATAATGAGATCATCTAACTATTAATGCCACATGTTTTGGTCTAAAAGGAGGTCAAAATATCAACGGTTTGAACATGAGCAAAAAGAATTCTTTCTTTTAATTCAAAGGGCTGGTATGACTAGATAAACATTAATCACAAACATTATTTATACTTCTCAGGATCGTAGCTTCTATTAGGCAGTACTAGGCAATTGCCTAGACTCGATTTCCAAAAATGATCGAAAATTGATGTCTTTGACCATTTATATAACTAAAACTATGTTTTTTTTTTCATTTCTGATGCTCATAAAATATCCCCAAAATAGCTGTAAAATGCACCTATGACGTTCTAGAATTCTAAAATTTTCCGGGGATCATGCCCCTGGAACCCCCTAGAATTTTGCTTAGACTCTCTTTTTAGGCAAGCTACGCCCCTGTTTCTCATTAACTTATCCATATATTTTAACATTGACAAGAAAATTAGATAATAAGTATATGCATATACATAGCATTCTCAAATAATGTAAAAATGCTATAGTGTTGGAAAGAAAATGAACATCTTTTAACAATTAAAAAAATTGGAAAGAAATTAAATTTTAGTAATTACATTAAAATTCCAACAATTTTTAAGAAAGCATTCCTCAAAAATTACCTGTTTTTGTACATATTCTTTGACTTTAATGCTGATATTTTTATCCCTAACAGTTTCGTAAACTTCAATTTCATTCAGAGTGAAACCTGAAAGGCAAGATGTAAGTAACATAAGTCATTCAAGGGAGGTAATACAAAAGTAATTAAATTCCTAAGCTGGCTTCAGTTGTCTCCTCCTGTCTGCTCAGACACAGGATTATCAAAACCCCTGCAGCTCAATTTAGCATTTTTTTCTAACATGATGGATTATTTGCCAGTAAATGTAAAAAAGTAAACATGTAACCTAGTGATCTGGGTCCAAATCCCAATTAGGGGCAGGTCATACCCTTCCAAGAATTTTGACAAAAATGTTGATTTTCCTCTATATGTTGATAAGTTGCCAGCTCCTTATGGAAGGGTAGGTTAGTACTGCTTATGATACAATCCAGGGAAACTGGTTAGGTGAAATGGTTGCCAAATATAACTGATCAAAATGGTGAAAATCCCAGTGAAAAAAATTCTTTTAATTGAAAAATAAATATAATGGTATATATTGTTCCTAGGACTTGCAAAATCCCAAACTGATCAACTGATAGTACATTTGGTTATAACCAGTTAAAATTACTTTACAATTAAGACATATAACTATGTTTTCATATACAAGTATCTTTTCAGTTGAGAGAAAAACATATATCCAGCATCTTATCCCGGTTCAGGTTATATTGTTACCATGTACCTTCTTGTTTCAACTTTTGTGAAAGTGTATCTTTTCTCAAATTACCACACGGGTAGAGTATTGACTTTTCTGTGACTTTCAATTCTGTAAATAAGAACAACAAATGACAGTACACATGTACAGATCAAATATAGAAAAAATAAATCTTTGTTCAAAATTCATTTATATTACTGAGATAATGTAGGCATAACTATAGCTCCTAACACTTCGTGATCTATATAAGAATTAAAATTATAAAAATGTTTATGGGCTAGAAAAATTTGAAATAGACAACAGAATACATTTTTTATATCCACCAAGCAGGATATAAAATAAACCACAGGAACAATAATGACAAGCTATTACAGTTAAGTTTAAAACAAATGTAATACAGACATATCTTGAATGATTTTATTAATAAATTCCAAAATGAATGGATTATTAATTGGTTGAGACAATGCTATCCTTTGCTTTTTACTCTTGTAAAAAGCAACTGGGAACTTAATACATGTATACCAGTAGTTAAAATTACAGATCCTGGATGATTACTATGGAGAAATTTTTTTTAATTTTAATCATTTTTTTATTAATTTTATTATTCCATGAAGTATGAGAGTCAAATTTTTGTAATACAGTTTCAGTACAAAACAATTATAATTATTTGAGCGAAGACCTCAGTCTAATGTCTTACCAGTTATTATCTTATCAGCTAATTTCTCAGCATTACCAGAGTCTTCACCAACAGGACAAAATCCTGCTTCACAGGCTGAAACATAAATGAAAGAAAACTAGATTATATACAAAGATTGAATACTTCTCAAAATTAAAGATAATCATTTTAAGATCCAACCAGGCTTCATCATACTATAGATAATTTCAAAATATTCTCATTTACAGCAGAATCTGAGGACAAGGGTCAGCAAGGGAAGAGAATTAAGATGACTTTTAACTCAGGTTTGGTCACATACAATATTAAATCATATACGTGTACATACCAGTAATTGTTTATAAGTTGATTGTCAACTACCAATAGTATTTTTTGCTTCATTACTATGTCAATGTTCACTAAATATTTAATTTAATGATAAAGCTTTATTTCTATGAGGTAAAATAATCTACATGTATTTATTGCGATTCAAATATATTTAATTGTTGCTAAATGGACAAAAAAATGACAAAAAAAACAGTTATAACTTCACCTATTTTATGTGTACTTCCACCAACCACATAACAAGGCAGGTCTGTACAAGTCTTTCGTTTTTTCTTAGCAACATCTTCATCATGCTCTATAACACATAATATCATATAATACATTTAGCAGCAAAAGTGCATTTAGATAAAACACTGCATTACCAGGATCCAAAATGCAGTCTTGACATTGGTCAATTTTTAGTCTGCAATGAAATAAATCTAACTCGGAGATGTAACAGTTCTAAAATGAATATAAGTCTAACCTTTTTAATAAGCTCAGTACGGTTCTTTTTGACATGTTTTCAAATACAAGACATAACATATGAGAAAGGGTTGTTTTTAATAAATTATGTGCTAATTCAGGCATTTTTAAAATTGATGTTTTGGCCACTGTTTATACACCTAGATGCCACACATCACATGACCATAATTAGATTGAACATTTTACAATCTTACCGTCTTCCTTCGGGAAAGCTAAAACACTGGCCTCAACAGCACGCTGACTGGTGAACACTACAGCAGAATGATTCTCTGAATCCAGAAGACTTCTGGATAGTTTATCTATATTGATAAAGTTGAATTCCAGGACAGGTACACTGTATGGCTTATAACCATGCTTAATCAATTCCTGAAAAGACACACGTTTTAACAAAATCTATGGTGTTCTGTAAGGACCATAATTCAAATTCATTTATTTGTTACCATTTTATATTGTCATATTTTTAAGGCTACAACAGTTATCTGGACCATAATCATCATCCCATTGGATTTCATTGTTGTCACAATGGTATCAAAGTACGGCTTGGGTTTTGATTATTGAACATTGCCCCTTACAAAAAAAAACCCTTCCATACACACTTAAAGATAAAAAGGAGTGCGAAATGGGATACTCCATTCACAGGTCTGGAACATCTATAAGAGAAAATATAGCATATGTTATACAAAGCAAGATGGCAAAATTACAACAGAAAATTAGACAAATTGAGAATAATTTAAGGTAACCCTAAACAGGTAATATACAATATTTATATACCTTATCAAAAGGGTCTTTGTCCCCTTCTTTAGGGGCTCTGAATAACAGAACATTATCTTTACAACAATCTTCATTCTCTGCCATATCTCATCCAGTTTCCATACTAGCAATAATACTGAATTATGTGTGATAAAAAATCCACTTCATAATCCTGAGAATGAGAAAAGTTTACAAATCAATACAGGTCTTCTTAGAATGATATCTATAAACAAACAGTGTCATATGAAAGCCTAATCAAAATCTATATGCTATCAAAGAGTATTACAAGTCACTCAATGACACATTACCTCTCGAGTCAATATATTTAATATGAATCAAGGTTATTCTGATACAGCTTAGGCACGAATTACAATATTAATTGAATTCAGAAAGGGTGAAAATTTCTATTATTTCGCATGTCTACAATGACATATATCAAGAATCCAGCCACCCACACATTCATTCAGAAAACAGACAGATCAATACCTAATATTTAATTGATACAAGTCATGGCCAGAGATAGTGATAAGTATTAATCATACACACAAATGTAAACACTTAAGCCTCTACCAGCAAAAATATAGTTCATAACAGTTGAAAACCTGCCTCGTCCAAAAACAAGCAGTTGCTCTTCAGGAAACACAGGAAACGTTGCTTTAGTTCTATTTTTAGAAAGTGGTGCTTAAAATAGAAAGGGAAATTCCGAATGAACGGGATATGATCCGGGCTGACTTAGAAAAGGATTCGCTTGTTTCACAATATTTCAATTTATTACAGTATATTTTATTGCAATTTATGGGTTATATATATTTTCTTACTCAAGCAAAGTCTCATTTGATGATTAATGATAGTTACCAAATCTATCTGCCTATTATCATTTATTACAGGGATAATGTCAAAATGTATCCGCACGAAAACGACTCATAGCAAAATTCCTCTTCTATCCGTGTTATAGAAAGTACGGATAGAAGTGGGATTTTGCTACAATGGCCGTTTTCGGATACGTTTTGACATTATCACTGTAATAAATAAAAGCAAACTCGACAGACGTACCATCGAATTAATTCAAATTTCTATTATAATGAACGTAAGTTTTTCCTTTTTGAATGAGTAATGTACTCTTTTCACATATAGTTATGTCATCACTTGTATATTCTTTTTGTTTATTCACGAGATTTTTTCCAATTTCAAAATACATGCCTTGAGCATTTGTCTGGTCAGAGACCTAGGCTAGATTATACGTCCCTGGTCTGGTGAATTAAGTAGAAGTACTAGGCATGTGAAATTGAATTTTTTTATAAGTCGCAAATCATAGCTCTAATACATATCTGTTGAGAGGAGGATCTTTTCTTCAGAGCAATTGTTAGCAACTTATTGATAAAATAAGATGTGCCTAAATTAGTTTAAAATATTAACACCGATAAAAAATCCACCAATTTCATTCCTCAGACCTGGTAGTGATGCACTGCCACTGGTAGCCCAACTGAGACTGGGTCCATCATTTGTAAGGATGGTCATTTCCAGATTCTAGTCTAGTTAGACTGTTTGTGACGGAGAGACATTTTTATTAAGCCCAATCCCGCTAGGATGCCCTTCCAAATTCATTTATGAAATCAACCAACTGGAAAGCTGAATAGGTAAGGCTATCCGGATTCATGTACAAAATTGGCCATTTGTAATGGTGAATTAGTTAGGCTTTATTCCTGGTAATCTAAAATTGGTGTAAAATTTGAGAGTGATTGAAACTCAATTTTCAGCTAAACTGTCATTTCTTTAAGTTTAAATTATCTGTTTTGTCGGCTGAACTGTACACAATTGAAATTTTTTTCTCAGATGGGGGATTTTTACCAAAAATAGGGGAAAAAGTATATTCCAGAGGCGGGGAAATGGGTCAGATTCGGGAGACTGAGAGCCCTGTTCATAATAAATAGAAATGTTCTGTAAAATTTACTATCCTCAGGAGTTTACATTTGAGACTATTCAGTATAAAGTTATAGTGTAGAATTAGTTTAAAACTATTTTTATGTATCATGATCTTATTCTTGATTCAGGTTTTAGAATTACAAGGTACAAGACGCAGGCCTCGGACTAGGCGCAGTCCCAGACTTCGTCAGAGAATGCATGAGACAGATGAACCTATCGTGTTGGATGATTCCATTGTAGCTGTGGATGAACCTTGTTGGTTGCATTTTTATATGTTATTTTTTACGAAGTACTTAAGCAAAAAATAAATATTTATAAATAAATATCTATCCTCCATATTGTATGATATGCCTTGTCTATGTCAATTGTCTACCTCCAATCTTTTACCCTTGAATTTGTACTGAGGCTCAAGGATATTTAGCTCAGTCCCATTTTTCTGTCACAATTATCAGGAAAATTGCATGTTTTGTTTATCTTATGTATAATGTAATATTCCTTTCAGCATGTATTGATCTGACATCTTCAGTAGATGATGATTTCGTTGATTTAACATCTGGTCAGCCATCACAACTGTCATCAGAAGAAAACTATGGTGCTAATGATAATTCAGTTGTTGTAAGACGATTTTGTTATCAATATCAAGACATATTTAATATTATTGGCAGAAAATAATCACAGTGTATTTTTATGTTGTGTTAAATGTTTGTGTTAGTCTCTAAATAAACTGGTTTTATGGCTGGAATGGGTAAAAAAGTTAATGTCAAGTTCAAAGTTTTCTGTAATTTAGGTTAATTCTTAGAATACTATCATTTCAGTAGTCCTAACCCTTGTATATGTAAGTATATGATAAATGTGTTTTTGGTTCTTATGGGCATTAATATGCCATTATATTCACTTACTACATCCATCTACAAAATTAAAATTTCTGTACGCCAATACAGTGATTTTTTTTTAGTATATTTTACCGACGAATATTGACTGTTTCCCTTAGTCCCAAGAAGTTATATTTTCCCCCAAAAAAATGCTGTATAAATAAATGATATTCCACTTTTTTCTGATTTATCATGCTGTATTTCCCCATTCAGAAAAAGCCACAGATAGTTTTGAAAAGTCAAAAAAAAGATAATTGCTATAAGTTACTGAGGTAACTCTGTAAGTTTTCATTATGACAATATTTTGATGTCAGTCTTAGGTTGTTTAGGTAACCTTTCTAAATGTACACCATGAATGCTGTATTCATTTCACTCTCTGTCATGTGTGAAATGTAATAGTTCTATAAAAAATACTATTTTGATATTAAATGTGCTAAAAAGTCTTATTAATGTAAGTTTCTATTACAGGTTATAGGCTCACCTAATGGTAAGTTGAAGTTCTATGAATTTTGTTCTAATGCAGAGTTTCTTTTTCTTCTATAACAGGGGCCATTGTAGGTGCCTTCCCCTTAGGAAAAATCTTTAAAATCATGCTTTTTTTTCCTAAAATTCCATTTATACAAAGTTTTTTCTTTCCCTTTTTGCAAAAAATACCATATTATTTTTAACTGATATGTGTAACATTCTTTTATTTGTTTGAACTGTTTTAAATCAAATGAGTTTGTTCCAAAAGTTCATTTTTTAAATGTATGTATCAATTAATTTGTGCTGAAGAGTTGCATTTGTTCAACAAAATCACACTACAAGATAAACGTAAAATATGAAATGCTGCCAAAAAGGACAGTCATTTGTGCGCAGTAGACTGTAGAACCCATCCAATCCACTCCCCAATATTCTATAAATCCCCGTCAGCACTGATTCTTCATTCACTATATTTTGAGCAAAAAAAATATTTGCATATTTTGGCCTGGAAATAAATGTACTTGTTTGCTAATCTGGAAACCCTTCCAATATATTCTTTAAACCTGGTCTGCAGGGCCTTTTTTTGCTTCTATAATTGAGGCTGATAGTGGGTGACATCCCAATTGCAAAAGGCCTCTTCCCAATTTGGAAAAGTGCTGATCAGTCGTTGTTTATCGATGTATCTTGGATGTCAGCCTACCTTTTCCCAATTTTGCTGAAAATTGCACTTGAATTTCCTAAAATGAAAGGCTAAGGCCCTTTCCCTATTTTTGGAAAAAAGGTCCTGTTCTGGACAAGTCCAATTTAGATTGGTTCTATTATATAGCAAAATGTGAACTGCTTTAATTACAAAATGGTTTTTGATATATATTTCAGCTTCCCCTCCTCCACATAGACAAATTATACAAGAACGGTTTCCAGTTCTTGATGATAGTGATGATGAGCTTCCAGAAATACCAATAAAAATTTCAAAACCAAATTCCCCCAAATCCGATCCATCAGCAAGTAGATCATCCACAGAATTATTGTCTCCAGAACCGACTAAAATATCATGTCCTGTTTGTTTTGATGATGATAAGACAGTAAGTAGAATTTGTTAATTGCATCTGGTCCAAATTTTATAATAAATGAGTTTTTTTTCTTTTGCTCACACCTTACTATATTTTAACCCTTTGCTTTATAATTTGTGTTTTCCTTCATCTGAAACAGATGACTTCTGAAAACGTTGTGGCAGATGAAGCCATTCTTTCTAGTGAGCAATGTGAGCACCCTGTGAAATAAACCACCATTAGGAGACAAAGAATATAACTTTTACGTACAGTTGATTTTTAATCTTCTGTTTGTTTGGTTTGATGTATCATGTAGTGATTACTATAGTGTGGTCTTGTTCACATGGCAAGGCTAGAGAAATGAATGTCTACCATTACATGACCAAAATAAATAGGATATTGTTGGTAGGTCACAAAACGTCTTGTCTAATTGTTTCCTAAACATATCTTTCATACTTTGGAGGTATGACTTATCATCAAATATTTTGGTACTTTTGATTTTGTTGTTAGAAACTTTAGAGTTGGTGTCTATAAATTGAGTCAGTTGGGTAACAGTAACCACAACCTTTTTTCCTGTCCCAATGTTCGTTCACAGGAGAATGTTTACTCAGGTTTACTTTGCTTGTATTAGATATAAGACAATTTAGACGTTAATCCTTTCTTTTTTGTTCTGTTCCGTTATTTTCAGATAAAACGAAACAAGAACAAATTAGCATCCACGTCTTGCGGTCATGTGTTTTGTAAACCATGTATAGACAGTGCTGTACGTCTTCAACGTTGCTGTCCTGTGTGCAGAAAAAAGTTGACTATTAAAAATATATTTGTGTTACATCTCTAGTCTCTAGTTAGGATGTGTATTATGGTGTGTTTTATTTCCAGTTGACATTTGTCTAATATGAATTTATACTGTATTTGTTATTTACATGAAAATCTATATTGGAGTTTAGACAGACTGGATTGGATAATCACATTAGGCCTAAAATAATTTTGTTTCCAGTTAAATGCCCCAAAAGATATGGGTTGGTATGTTGGGATTTTTTTATTTTATTTTTTTTTTGCATAAATCAGCAACACTGTATGGGAATATGTTTGCCGTAATATTAATGAGTTGTGTAAATTACAATGTAACACTACGATTTGGACGCTGTAAAAACTTATGAGTCAGCAGGTAAAATATTAGGTCGGTCTGGTAACCGGAAACAAACTTTTTGTAGGCCTTATTATGCATTATCTCTTTTGAGTGCTTTTCAATCTAATTGATGGAACAAATAATACATTTGATTTCTCCTTAATTTGTTTTTATTATACTGAAGTTTGTGATATTTTTTTCTAAATTAAATGTCTCTTTTCTTGATATGAACTGAATTTTATGGTGTTTGCATAAAAAGCCATTACCATGGGGCTGTGCCTTTCATGAATGGCATAAATTTTGTTTGTTTTTAATTTTTTAAGTTTTAGTTTTTTGTTCACTAATCAATGATATCGTACAGTCAAACCTGTGAACAAAGTTCATCCTTGGGAAAGACAAAATGTGACCTTTATTGACAGATGGCTTTATTAATTAGTCAGTTTGTTCAAAGTAATCAGTGACAGTGTTTCAAAGGATGACCTTTATTCACAGGTAGTATTCTTGTGATCTTACTGCAATTTGCTCATATTATACCAGTTGACCCTTTTAGGGGTCACCAAAGCTAAAACTAAAAATACAATAATCATCTCATGAACCAATGGATGGATCATTACAGAACTTGGTCTGTAGCATCCTCAGGTCATCACCAATATTCTGTTATAGTATCCTTTGATGGTCCTTTATCAAGTTTATTTTTCCCCTTTATCTGCCTAGATGTGTACCTTTATTACCTTGTTAGTTACGAGTTAACTTACATTTATTCTGGTGAGTGATATAGGGTCATCATTGTCCCTTTGTATTTGTATGAGTTATTTTATTCAAGATGTTGTAAATAATTAACGATTCTGTATGTAAGTCTTTCTTCTTATATTTTACAATGATATTATATTGAATATTTTGGTATGTTTTTGTTTTATAATCATGATCATTAGTCTTTATGAACATTTGCTCGCTTAGCTCTGTCCAAACCTTGGGAGCAACACATGTTCTCTGTGATTATTTGATTGAAAATAGTATGTTTAAGCCTATTCATCCTACTTCACTAGTGCGAGTGATTCGTGTGGAGAAAATGGAGAAAAATGTTGGTACAGGTACAGATCGAGAAACTTCAGTTAGATTTACTGTCAACCAGTATTTATTATATTTATATATACTGGTTTATATTATATTGAAAAACTGATGAAAAAAACGTAAAGTATTTGCTGTGGCTATTTTCAAAATGTTTGATGTCCCCCAACACTAATTTAGGTAAGACCATTTTCTCTCATAAAAACAACTTGTAGATAATTGAATACAATGTATATGTAATGACTTACTTACATTCAATATCCTTCACAATATTCTCTCGTGCTACACACTAGAAGTTTCAAGACATGAAATATATTTTTATTTTTAGACAAGAGTGTACAAAACAAAAGAACTTTAACAGAAAAGCGCGGTCTGAGATCCTTGACTGCATTCAAGCAATTTCAGGATAAGAATATTTCCATTGTATCTAGCACTTTACTATGTAAGAGTATAATGATATGAGTGTATGAGCATATTGATTGGTATTGAAAAAAAGCACTTTAGAGGAAAATATAGAATTTTTTGGCTTGAGGAAGGTCCCTGTATTTTCCAAACTGCACAAAAAAAATCGCTGTAAGCATACTGGTTTTGTTGATACTTATTGAAATTACTGATAGTTGTAAAGCTATAGGCAGAGCTTCGATCCAGTAATTGTTATAATGTTGTCAAATATTTTGTAAATAGTTTGTTGAATCAAATTAGATATGACTGTTTTACCAGCTTTCTACCTTACTTATAAATATTTTATTTGTACATAAGGTTAAAAGTTTTCCCGAGTTTCCTGGAACCTGCATTGTTTTGAAAATTTTCAACTTTCATTCATTGCATATGCATGCATGTATATTCTTACATTGTGTTAATTTTACATTCTACTGAAATAATAATGTACATTGGTGTAAAATAGTACCAGGTTTTAAAACATTGAAAACATGAGAATACATTATATACTTATTTCTTTATTTATTGTGATTATTGAGTGACAGACTTTCATGTACAATCTAATGTTTGAATGGCTAGGAGAGTTTTGGCCTTTATTTACAATGGACCATGTTAGAGGTTTATTTTCTTTGTTATATCAACAAATGTATTTCAAAGAGTGAATGTTGTTCATAATTGATTATTAATTTGCTTGATTGTTATTAATCAATTGTATTTTGTTAAAGAAATTGCTCAGTGCCTACATAATCCTTCAAAACAATACTTTTATAGTCATGGAAACAGAAAAATGAAGTAATGGTAACTTTTTTATGCTCATGTTTAAAATCAGTTTGTTTCATTTACAACAATGTACATGATCTTGAATTAAATTATGCAGTTATATGAAATACCGCCTCTGGCTGATTCAATTTTGAATCAAAATTATAGACTGATGAAATGAGTTTGTTCTCGTGCTATCGTCAAGAGAAATATTTGTTTGATTCAATGTTACCAAGGGAACTGTTGATATTTCGCTATTAAAGTTTTATTGTATGTTTAATTGTTCCTGTAAAAAACTTACATTTACCTATAAAATAAGTAATTGATATGCTTAATGAATTATGTCTTTCCTTACACAAGAAATAAAGGCAGCGCACATAGCTTATATAAGACAAGAAGACCGTGGTCCAGTGGATAGTGTGCTGGACTTATAACCCGGAGATCTAGGTACAAATCTCTGTTACGACAGGTCATACCCTTCTATGAAAATTTGACAAAAATGTCGATTTTCCTCTATATGTGGAGAAGTTGTCGGCTCCTTGTGGAAGGGTAAGTTGATACTGGTTAGTGTACAGTCCAGGAAAACTGGTTAGGTGAACCGGTCTCCACATATAACTGAAAAATTGTTGAAAAACGGCGTTAAACCATAGTGACAATGAGTCACATAAAAACAAACAAACAAACGAATATGTTGATGGTAATGTATCTTCTCACTTTTTTACTAGACAGTTCAGGGTGACATTTTAATAAATCAGAATGTTGTGTTTCCTAAATTTAATGATATAACCATGACACTAAGCAAATGGACCATGTCGTTCATTATTGATCTTCAAACAGACAGCAAACGAAATATTTAAGTTTGAATGATCGAGAAATTTCTCAATGTACTAACCTTGCTATTCGGTTTTGTCAGGTACGATCCCCAGTGTATCTGACATATATAAGCAAAATGTGCGTTATTGAAGAATGAAATGAAAGTAAAGTAAGTCTGTCAATTAACAGTATTTCCAGAAAATAAGGGAAAATTACAGATTACCCTCGGAATGAAGCAAACCCCTCTATCATGTGAGAGTGGGGCAACGGGAAGGAAGGCAGCCCTGGGTGACACCCACAGTGCGGTGCTCACCCAGATGAAATTTAAAAACATACATACAAATGCGACACAAAATCATTCATACATCTGTACAATATACATTCAGTGGTAGGAGATAAATCGAACTGTGAAAGCTAGGAAGAGATATTTGTTGCGATGTGAAAATGCTAGATTTTTTATTGATATTTTATTTTTATTGATTTTATTATATGAGTAATTATAAATGTGTAAATCCATAAGTATGTTTCCAGATCCGATGATGGGGACGTGGTTCTTGTTACTTTTCAGGATGTTTTTTTTTATTTTCCTTAGAAAATACTAAAGTAAAATATTTCTAAAAAGTAACAGAGAACAAACTTTTCGTATCAGTTTGCTATCCAAGCATTTTACAATTTTCATTACAAATAATCAAAATGGTACCAATCAACTTCTCACAAATCGCTGGAATTAACACATGTTTTGTCCACAATAGCAAATTGGTTTACAATTTATAAACATGGAAAATCAATATTTTTTATATTATTCGGGATGCATAACGCACATACATTAGTTCGGATGTACATTTGTTCATTTATTGTATTTGTATAGGTCTTCACTAGGGAATTACACGTATACAGCATTTTATATGCAATATCTGAGACCATTATATACATGTATATAATGGTCTCAGCCTTCATTGATGTTGCAGTGTACACCAGAGTTAACGGGTACCAGTTTACATTGATACTTAAACCCATTAATCAGCGGTGATGGGATTATAACACCTATAAACTTGCTAATGACTGTACACAATAATCAGTGATGATTGGATTAACATTTATTATTGGTCCTTGTCCTTTTTATGTACACCAGAGTCAACGGGTACCAGTTTATGTACAATAAATATATAAAAGGGAGATAATCCATAATTAACAGACAAAATACAAACACAAAGCGAGACAATTGACGACTTTCCTGTTTCGCGCCCCCTAGCGGATTTTCCGATTGCGCAATCCAAAATGGCGGCGTATGGGGTCATGCGCTGAATAACTGTCATAGTCGTTTTTTATCGAAATACACCGTTTTTATGTACTGTCATTTCATCCAAACTTCATGTAAGGTAAGAGAATAACTTTTCCTGCATATTTAATATCAGTTTGATCCTAAACGATTATTAGATCGTTTAATTTTCATTAGTTATGCAAAATTTGTTGGCTTGAATTTAGTGGGTGGGGTGATGTAATAAAAATATATTTATGTGCAGTTTTTGAATGGTTTATTATATGATCATAGCGATCTTTATAATCATAATGCGTTCCGAAATTATATGTTGCCTGTGTACACCTGACTTATATTGGATTGTGCTGGTAGTAAATGAATAACGATCCTGGTCCCTGGAATGCAAGATAGTACCGAACAAATATTTTCTATGGTTTACTAGTATTTTCGCCATGTTTTTTATATCATGTGTCTTACCAAACACAGGCTCATGATGATATGCATGTACTTTAATTTATTTTATCTATTTTAGGTAAGGTTTCCTGTATCGTGTAGGTGCCGCACAACGGCAGTTCCAAGAAGACAAATTCTCTGCTTCATCAATTCTGGGATGAAATCTATTATCTCAAAATCACACTGGATCATCAATTCTTCACTATCGTCACACTGGCGACAAAGACAATAAAGCTGCAAATCATCCAACATGCCAGCAATCTGCTTCTGTCTTTGACATAAATTATCCAAGAAAAATATAATAGCAGCTTATTTACAGCAGGATGGACATTACACTAAACTGGGATGGACATAACTAAAAGTAATGTGGCACTTGGTGAAATGGAAAGCTATCATTTTTGGTTGTCATGAATCGCCATTATCTGTATTTATATTAAACGGCATCAAATGATTTTTTTGTTTTTGTTTGTTTTTACGTGACTTATTGTCACTTGGGTTTAACACCATTTTTCAACAATTTTTCCCTTATATACAGCGACCGGTAAACCTAACCAGTTTTCCTGGACTGCATACTAACCAGTACTAACTTACAAGGAGCCGGGTCACAAGTCAAGCACACTAACTACTGGACCACAGCCGCAGGCGTAAACAGCATCAAAACGAAGAAATATGTCTGAAATGATGTAGAACAATGTCAAATGATGCTAATATATCCTGTTCACCATTCAGTATACTAATTAATCAACTTCACATTGTTTTTTTCTTACTGATGTTTCTCAAGTTAAAACAACCACAAGTCACTGCAATTTGTAAATTTTTAGAAGTTCCGTTCCTTTTCAATTAACTGAAATTCCAGTTGTACATGTGATCCACGTGAAAAATACAATATCGACATTATATTACTTGAATTAAATTGGAGGAAAACAAAGTTACACATTCACTATGTTTGCTGATAGGGTCTAAAACATAGGTTGGTTTCCGGTTACCCGACCGACCCATCTTTTACCTGCCGACTCAAAAGTTTTTACGACATCCAAATCGTAGTGCTATATTGTATTAACAGATTATTGTATATTAACAGTTCAACTAATTTTCAAATTTTATTGGTAATGATTAAATATCAACAATTTGCCTGGTTAAGATTGTAAAAACTTCTATAAATTTAATAGTAGAATAAATGTTGTTTTTTATAATCAAATATCAAATAAGAGGTTAAAAGATGGATATGAAATCACTATTATCATAATTACAATTTTTCGATTACTGATACAATAAATGTTTCAATTTTTCTTCTGTTTTCTATCTCTTTCTTTAGCACGTTTTATTGCATCGGCATTCATGGTTAGTAATGCTTAGTTAAAAATGAGATTATATAATTTCACACATTAAGGGTCATGTCTGGGATACATCCTGGCACTGTGCAACATGATGGTCTAGTTGATTGGATATATACTGATCCCACACTGTGATTTGATAAGTGATGTACTGTTATCAAAGGGACCAATTAACACCGAAACTGTCCACTGACAAAGGGACAGCATTATTACGCAACATTACATAATCAGGTCCCTGTAATGTTCAAATTTTATGACTGACTCTTGAAGTCATTTTCAGAGAAATATTTTGAGTAAAAGGTTATTAAAGATAAATAAGTGAAGTCACTGGCTACAGTGGTACCAATTTTGATTATTTTAGTCTAAAATAAAAAGTATTTGTTCTACAACATTATATACCGTTTACCAAATTAAACAGCATTGGATTCTAAAGTTAAAAATGTAACATCTCATATTTTAAAATAAGTAATGCTTTCAAAATGAATGGAAGAAAATAGTGAAAAAAAAACAGATGTTAACAAATTACACCCCAAAAATGGTCATTTGTAGGATCTTAAAACCTGCCTAACTTTTATTCTCAAGTTTTTTCCAAGACTTTTTTGGAACACCTAGACCTATATACATGTATATGTTTGCATTTTTTCGGGCTTTTTGCAAATTGATTTAGTGGTTTTAATGTAATGAATTTATACATCTTTGTTTGTAAAATGGCACAAATACTGTGCAATATGCCACTTAGTGTTCATGACATCACCCATTAAATCTTCATTTCAAGATTCAATAGGATGTACTTAGTACTAGATCTACACGGATTCATTAATATTTATACATACTGGTACAATTAAACGAATTGTTTAGACATAGATACATGAAAAATAAAGTCAGAAAATTGATACTTTCTTCTGAAATGACTTTTTTTAAAAACCGCCCCCATCCACTTAATGTGCATATAAATCGGAAACAAGACGGATTCCACCAAATTTTAGCGACAAATATATCGCTTGAATATCGCATATATTTTAGTTATCAATACAGCTTCTCAATAATTGTCGTAGAAAAGTGATCTATCAGCATAAAATACTGCTAAACACGAAATACTGGCGTAATATCGTAGATTACACCATGACCCCATACGCCGCCATCTTGGATTGCGCAATCTGAAAAATCCGCCAGGGGGCGCGAAACAGGAAAGGGGTCAATTATAACCACCTATTACATTATGAATTATTAAAAACAATCGGTAAAGTATATCAACTAAAATGGGGGACAAAGGGAGGGGGCGAGTTGACCAAATTTTCAGGATGAGTTGACCAAATCGGGGACGAGTTGACTAGGGGATTAATTGACTAAAGGACGTCTAGTTCTCGCGTTTTTACCCGTCCCGAAATGCGACGTATACCGGAAACACCGTGTCACACGAACCAAAATGGCGTCCACCGGCCTCAAAATGCTGCTTTGTTATATATTTTTTATGAATGTTGCAGTAATCTTTTCAGCGTGGAATACGAATGATTTCTTAAAGAGAGAGCATACATTAGTGAAACCATATACAGGTAAAAATGCTACAAAAAAGTGACGAGTGACGTATTGAACAGCTTTCTTACAAAAAATTTCCGTATTTTGAATTGCGATACATTGTTGTTTGTTCACATTATAACATTAGGTGAGTCTGATCTTTTCATATTTCCAGGCTGCGAGAAAACGAAACTGTTTGAATTTATAAAAACAGAAGTATGGGGTATTAGTTGATTTTGACCATGAAGATAAAATTTGCCTATACTTAGTCCAACTAATTACTGAAAGTAAATTAGACTGTTTGTGACGGCGAGACATTTTTTTATATGGCCCTGTCCTGCTCAGTCTAACAAAGAACTGCATATTTCTGTGCGGAAAATCCCCAATTAAAACCTGTTGGGCACGATAACTACAATATCTGGAACAATCAGAACCATTTGATAGGATGAATTCATATCTGAAAGTTTTGCCTAGCATAATTTTTGATGAGTTTCCAAACTGAATTAGATTATCTTCAGCGATTTGAAATTAATTTTATTTTTAACAATTCCAGGTTCTGGCATGAATATTCCGTTGTGGGATTTTGTCGGTAGTACCATGGTAACAAGCAATTATGTTCGTCTAACACCAGATAGACAAAGCACGCAGGGTGCCATTTGGAACAGTATTGTATGTGGAATCATATATTATTATTTACCTATATTTTGATGAAGGCTCATAGTAAATTATTAAAGTGATTTGTCGGTTAGCATTATGCCATTAATTAAGTACAATGTGAAGAGATTGTGTTGTGGTATCTGTGTGGAACATGATTTTCAGCTTGTCTGTTTCGATGAAAAAGTCAAGCTATTGTGATCACTGCAGTGCTGTTGTAAAAAACTTTAATGTAGCCCATTGCAAGACAGGAGGCATTGTTCTGAAAGCAATATTTTTGGAGTTAGACCCTTTGTAACTTATTAAATACAGTGATGTATAACGAATATCTTTTACATATATTATGCTGTACTGTATAGTTTCTGTTAAAGAATATAGAAACATTTTGGCTGCATTTACTTTTGAGATTTTCCCTGAAGAAAACAGAAACTTCCAAAACCATATGTTTCTTCTGGTCCCATGGATGTTTAGGAGTTACAATGTACAATGATGTGATGTTAAATGTTAGATATTTATTGCTACTGAGATTTCTTATGTTTATAAATGTATTTACTGTTTTATTCCATACTTAAATATTTCTTTTCAGCCATGTACAGTTAGAAATTGGGAATTACATGTTCACTTCAAAGTACATGGACAAGGGAAAAGTTTGTTTGGTGATGGCTTTGCAATTTGGTATACAAGAGAAAGACTAACTCCTGGTATTTATCAGATAAGAAGTTTATATTATTTGCCTTGAAATTCCAAATTAGCATTGTGGCTGAGATTGCATCAATTCTATTACTCCTTCATAATTTTTTCATCATTTTTCACCAGCTAATTGTTGCTTACTACACAACGAATTTTAACATTGTCTTTTTTTCAAGTTTTCACCAATGCTGGTAAATAATGAGTAAATTAGAATTGATGTATGCTTGTAGATGTTTTAAAATTTTAATAGGTTTCATCAAATTTATTTTCATCTCACACTTTTTTTTGTGATGAGTCTTCCCTCCAGCTAGTTCTAAGAATTGAAGAAGGTTCAGATTTATGTCAGCTTAGGAAGAAATAACCAATTTTATGAAATCTTTTCTGGAATAATACTTCCATTGTCACCAATTTCACTAGTAGAAGTATCAAGAATTCAATTTTAAATTGTTGTCTTAGCAGTCATATAGTTAATGGTCAGAATCTGAAGTGACTATTAAGTAGTCCATTATAATATTTGTCTAGGAACGAATAAAAAATTCTGTCATATGTTGAGGTTCTGATCTGTTCTATGAGCCAGAAACTTAAAAATCTCTTAAACTAATAGCAAAACTATAGGGGACCCTCCATGTAGTTTGTAACTATAATTTAATGTTTCAAAGGTGATATATGTTGATGGACTACAATAACTTAGCTACCAGTAATACATCATATAAATCTGGTTGGTCTGTAGGGCTTGAGTCTAGAGGTAATGTTTTTTTAAGACAAAATATTTGACTGATGTATAGTTGTATAGTCAATTGAATGACAAACAGCCTCACGGATAACTTATTGTATTTCAGGTCCTGTGTTTGGAAATAAAGATTATTTTGTGGGATTAGCTGTAATTGCAGACACATACAGTAATCATAATGGTCCCCATAATGTAAGTGATTGATAGTATCAGCTTGTTTGATTTTAATTTTTGAGTATTTCTGTAAAGTTAGAATTTATAGGCTCATAGCTTGACTATAGGATTTTTTCATACAGCATTTGACTCAATATGAGATGACCTTTTTAGATGCTATAAAATTATTACTTTCTCTTTTTCTCTGATACTATACTTGACCATTTGTAAATTCAAACTCAACAGTTGTATGTAATTGAATTGTACATCGCTCTCTTAAATTCTTACAGTATCGTTATAAATGACTAATTTGTGTATATATTACAGCATCAACATCCATACATATCTGCAATGGTAAATAATGGTACTCAACATTATGATCATGATCGAGATGGTACTCACACTGAACTTGCTGGTTGTACATCATTGTTTAGAAACAAAGATCACGAAACATACCTAGCTATCAGATATGAAGGGGAAACATTAAAAGTAGGTCAACATTGTGTTGTTAATTGGTTTTCAATATTATTCTAGACTGAATCAACTGTCTTACTGATTAAACTTATTTAAAACAGTTATAATTTTCCTGTCATTGGTCTCTGACTTTCTCATTATGTTATTTTACAATATCAATATTGTATATCACACAATCATTTTTAAAGCACTAGTCATGTCTGTAAAACTTAGTGGGCTGTGGAAAATAAACAATTTACTACTGGCCAAAGACACAATTTTGAGGATGTTCACTAGTCTGATTAGAAATTTTCTAGCCTGGGCTTTGGGCTAGTAGGTTAGCATGAAGACGAATACATTATGTGTGTATAAATTCCTGTGGTTTTACAGTTGAATATGTACTTACCTAATCTCTACACTGATTACACGATGCATAAATTGATAATACTATTTCAGGTATCTATGGATATTGAAGGTAAAGATGGTTGGACGGACTGTTTTAAAGTTGAAGGTGTTAGATTACCTTTGGGTTATTATTTTGGTGCTTCAGCAACTACAGGTGAATTAGCAGGTGAGTGCTCTTTTCACTGAATGATTAACTGTAGTGTAGTATATAATATGTCCATGGTTAAAAGTTTTCTGGAACCTCCATTTTTTCCCTAGGTCTTGACCCTACTGTGTTTTATTGTTTCTGCAGCACAAAAGTTAAGATTTCTGATTTTTGAAAATTTTCAACTTTCACCCATGTGTGTCTTCGGGGCCTTCGGATCAAATGGATATGGTCTCTGACTAGTAATCACTCCTCTCACAGCTGTGTGTTCGAATCCTATCCAGGACAAAATTTCAAATGAGTAAACTGTCCAGCTAGGATATTGAAGGTCAATGGTTCTACCCAGGGGTATGCATGGGGTCTTTCTCCTCTGTTAAAGCTAGAAAGTTGCCAAACGACCTTGGCTGTTGGTGTGATGTTAAACCCCTGTGAAAAAAACAACAAACAAACAGAAAAATGTGTTTTCTCCTGTAACTCTTAATCTAATTTTGTCAAGGTCATTGTGAGAGTGGCAATAGTAGTAGTATTTTTTTTGAAATTATCTTTCATTGGTGTTTTACAGCATTTTTACATGTGCATTGCATTGAATTTAAGTATATATATATAAACTTATATCTTGTTTTATTTCAGATAATCATGATATTATATCTATGAAACTTTATGAACTGGAAATACCAGAAGTTGTAAGTTTTGTATATAAACATGATTCTTGATATGAAGATTGAATATCATAAACAAGACATTTTCAAGGTCATTATTGGACCTTTGGCAGTTTCTCAACTATGTTTCAAACTCATAGCATAGTGGCTAAAATTACTGATCTCTTTTCCCACTGTCCAATTTGCTTAATATTGATACTGGTGTAAAATCGGAATAATGCAATCATTTACTTTTCAAATTGGGAGTCTGTTTTCTCAGTACTTAGTCTTCAAATTATAAAGTGTGAATGTTTAATACTTGATATACTGTATTTTCAACATTTCTTGTACGGATGAAAATGAGACAGTATCATTTTCCATATTCAGTTTTTTATGACAATGTTGTGTCATGTATATCATTAATTCCTTTCCCATGATTGTTTATTTATTGATCTTGTTACATTTCAGCAATCAAAAGATGAGTATAGAGGCTTACCACAAGCTGATTTCTTTGCTGCACCAAGAGGTTAGTGACTCTCTGTACATTCTTCTATTATAGGACTGGACATTAAGCCACTTTATATAGAAATACTGAATTGTTGTCTTCTTCACAAATTTAATCAAAGGACATTAAACTCTGTAATCTGTAGTCGTTAATCTTAATAATTGATTCAACAAAGGAAATGTTTAGCTTCACTGGTTTGTCTTTACTAGGAATTCTCATCATCTGGTGTCAACAATGGTCTTCTCTGACTGTTCAGATTTCCTGTGTAGTATTCTTGTGACCTTCTAACTCAATTTGCTTATATTATACCAGTTGACCCCTAATAGGGGCCACCAGAGCTAGAATAATCTTTAAACATCTTCTCATGAACCAATGGATGGATCATCACTAAACTTGGTCTTTAGCATCCGTAGATCAACTTTTTTAGTAACGAGTTAACTTAAATTTATTCAGGTGAGCAATGCAGGGCCATCATGACCATTTCATATATTTATTTTGTTTTTTTTTACTATTTCAGACCATGTCGATGATGAAAAAGGTGGCTTTATGTCTGGGGGCACCTGGTCTGGATGGAAAATATTCTTTGTTATAATTCTCGTTATTATTGGTATTATTGTTTGCGGTGTTGTAGCTTATGTTATATTTGGAAAAGATGATCCTACAAAACACAAAAGATTTTATTGATAATCAGTTCATTGTTCTCTGTTTATATCTGAAATATTGTTCATCTACATAGGTTCTCTTGTAGTGTTGGTTTACTGCAGATATTATGATATTTTTAAAATGAAAGTATTTGTGAACTAACTAATATGTTTTATCTCTATGTTAAATACTTGTGTGCCCCTTTTTCAGTAGAAACTTCTGTGTTCAGTATACAATTCTTGACTTGTGTATTAGTGTATTATACAGTACTTTGGAGTGTAACATAGATAGTACTGTTTCCGCAGGGCTTGGCAAAATTTTTCCAGGCTACTCATCCTGCGGGACAACCAGCTAAGAATTTTAACTAGTTCTACAACAATTTTAACTTGTCCTGAGTCAATTCCTTCTTGTAATTATGAGCAGACAAGTGGATGTCTCGAGCCCAGTCTACTTTTCACCTCAAGCATGTTATCAATTTCTTATTTAGCTTACTAAGATGCAGGCAGTAAATAGAGATATTTTAGTTGAATAAAACACAATTATTTGTCCACACAGCGCTGCTGTACATAAAATCAAAACATAAGCATGGCAACAATACTTGCACCATTGACTGTGTCCATTTCAGTGAAATATTTGCTTACTTACAAAAAGGTTACAATGCAGTGATTTTGAATTTAAGGTTTCTCGTAATTCTGTATTTAAGTGCATTAAATGTACAATGGAATTATCTGTATTAGTAGAAAATTTACTGATCCTAAAAAAAAAAACAAAAAAAACCAGTGTTGATGTTTTACCTCATGTATTTTTAAGTATCACTTTAGGACATAAAACATTCCTACAGAAGTGGTTTAATCACTGATGATAAAAATGTTGTCAAGTTTAATGCATTATTTCTGTAATTAGCTTGTCTTGTAGTGTATGACTGATGGGTTTCCTGTCAGCCTCACACCCCATGAAGATTAACTCAAATTGTTGGATGTGTAAATTTTGTACATTTTCGGGTAGACAATATTATTTATTTTTTTTTGTTAAAAATGAAGTGAAATGACTTCAACTTTTATTTGTACATGTTTATATTGCATTTGTTTCTACAATGTGCCCTTAAACCTATAGAATTATTGAATTATTCAGATTGGTCAGTAAAGAGACACAGATTATTTTTCTTTCTTATGATCATGTAGTCATTAAATATATTTTTCACTGGGGTTTTACATTGCACCAATAGCCAGGGTCATTCGGTGACTTTTCAGTGGAGGAAGACCCCAGGCTTACGTCTAGGTAGAACCACTGACCTTCCATAAGCTAGCTGAACATCTTCCTCACTTGTGAAATTTGTTCCTGGGTAGGATTTGAACTCAGAGCAGTGAGGGACTAGTGATTACTAGTCAGAGACCATAACCACTCAACCACTGAGGCCCCTAATTATTTTAATGTTATGTAAATATCAATCTATAGTGCTTGCTGGTCCTGTAATGTAAACACATGATTTTATCATTTGAAATCTTGTACATTATTAAATAGGGTATAATTTGTGGGTCATATGCTTTATTCAGTTTGTTTAAACACAACTTGTTTACTTTTTGGTTTGTGTCGTAGCTTGCCATTCAATCAAAGGATTTCGTTTGTTTGTTTATATTTGTCTTTATGTTAGCAAGTAGACTAATTTATGTTCAGCATTTTCTCTGATTATTATTTGTGTTCCATGTACTGGTAATTTGTATGTTTTGATAATTGATTTATACTTGAAGATGTAAATAGTGAATATAACGATAAATGCCTGAAAAAATACCCACATGTACTTGATACTGATACGTCTTCTACGTTATGCTCCTTGCTGGTGATTGGTTGATTTATTGCTCATTTTAACCAGGGTTGTATAGACATTGTGGTATTCCAAGACATTCACTCAGAGCTTTTTCGATATTGGACACACCAAATAGAAATATCGCTCAGGCTTCTTGAAACTGTTGGAATACTTTCCTGACATTTGGTCCGACAAAGTTAGAATTTCTGCCTGACTAAATAAAAATTTGTCTGACTGAATTATTATAAGTAAGTGATAAATGGTGTAAATTGTGCCCAGCTGCCAGTCATCTGGTTCAGTATTTTCCAAAGTTATAGGACCTGCTCGAACTTATGCGATAGTCGGCAACTTTCGGGAAGCCTGATTGCTTAGTGTGTGTTTTAACAATGATGGAAGGAATGGGCTGGGGTTGTTAGTCTACATTTTTATTATTCAAACTATTGTATTTTTTTATTAATGTTTGAGATTGGGTTTCATTTTCTCCTCTGGCATTTTTAGTTGTTTTATGATCTTGAAGATCAGATCAGTATGAAGATTTATCTACCTTGTTTATCTACTTCTAATATCTGATTTTTCTTTTTCACAAGTATACATGATTATGTGAATAGGTGAGTTTGATAATTGTGTTGATTTTAAACCACAAAAGTAAATTGTTTTTGAAATCCTGATTCATCTACTAATGTAGATGGATATGCAAAATGTCATGTAATTTCTTATCAAAATATTAAAATTCCATTACAACAGACCTATGATAGATTTTTTTTTACAAAACTTTCCCAAATATTGCTTGGTATTTTGAACGGTTGCTCATTTTGAATTCCTTAATCACTGATACATTCATATTGTTATCAGTCATTTAATATTTTTATTATGTGTACCAAAAAACCCATCATATATATTTTTACACAATAAATGTAAATTGTTGCACTCTGTACCATATATCCACTGCTTAAACCTGTTTTCTATCAGAAACCATGGATTTCAATGTCGGTTTTCTTTCATGTATAACTTATTGTTTGATATCTGTCTTCCTAGAATGATACTGTATATGAAATATACCTAACTACATACTTGCATCCACTTCCGTTGATCCATCATAAGTTATGATGACTTGTTATTTTGATGGCAAGTCCGCAGACCATAGTAACGGATCTTTGACAGTAAAATTGTAATACATCTTTTATGCACAACACCTAAAGTTAACCCTAAATTTACTCATGAAAAAAATCCGTCACAGAATATGACGCTGTTCTACTGATATGTTATAGTCTGTGATGATTTTTCAACATAATTTATTTTAGGTTTAAATTTGTGTGTTTTTGAATAAATATATTACAACTTTACCATCACAGCTCTGTTACTACTGCCTGTATGTGAGTCTTGTTCTTTGCAACAAATATTTTATGCTTTGTTCATGTACTTATTCAATAAGACTGGAAAAGTATTTCCAAGTGTTTACTGATTGCTGTTGGGTCATTACTCGTAACGTTGATAGAGGTTATATAACGCTTGCTATTCTAATATTTTATAAGTATTTAAATCTCGACAAAAATTTGGAATTCATCGAGAGTTTGTAAATCTATATAGCCAGGACTTAAGGTTTTTATTCTCAATATTATTGAAAGTATGTGCATGCCGACTTAATGAAGTAAATTTGAAGTCCCGTATAATTTTGCTTCTCTGTGTATTTGAACTTTGTTTAATTACGTCTAGAAGTTAATTGTTGCGTTGAAATCCTGTTCTTTGATGTTCAATCTACGACCTTCTGAAGATGTCTGTTGAGATTTTACTGTTTAGAGTTTGACTGAAAACAAGCTCCTATTTTGAATTTTGCTGAATTGGTCTTTACAATCATTGTCAAAATTCTTTCTGAAGTATTAGTCAATTTGGCACAAAAAGCTTTTACCATTAAATATGTTCAAATTATGTTTAAACAATAATCAAAAAGCTAACATGATTGCCTCCTGTTATGCTGAATTTTTCTTAAGTCAAAGTATTATCTTCAGTTGTCGTAACAAGTCAATTGCATTACTCGAGATACTTGGTACAGTAGTTATACAGACATAATTGTGCCTTGGTTTCTATAAGATGGAACTAATTGTATTGTATGTATGTAAATGTTTAGATGATATTACAAGTATTGTTCTGTGTGTATTAGTATCATCATGATCATGTGAGCATGTTGAATTTAATAAATCATACCTATGTACAATGGTTATTTTTGCTATTTAATAAAACAAAAATAGTTTGGTTTCTTATTTCATTATTTTGTTCCATGACACAACAATTGAGGGCAAGTTGAAAATTTTGAAAAAAATCTGGAAAACTGGCTGCGTCACAAAAACATTAAACCTCTACCTCATAATACCACATTTCCCCGCATCTTGAGCAGACAATTTTTGAAAACAATGTTTTCCACTTGTCACCCAGTTTTCTTTAAAATTTAAGTTTTGTATCTCTGCTTTGAATTTAGAAAGTACAAAGCATGCTTATGAGGCAGACGGTTACAAACCAGTACAGTCCAGACCAGCAAAAAATCCTGAAATTCTTTCACCCATGAATGCCATAACTATGTCCCAGAACTGTCAGATATGATCCCATAAAGCCACTCAATTCAGACTAGGGAACAAATGTAGTATGTTACAAGATGTGGTCGACAGATCCATGAGATTATCTGTGTTATTTCATAAAGCATTTTTATTGTAAAATGATAGCAGTAAATACTTGAGAATTTTAACTCTTGTTTTCTTAGCATTACACTTGACAATGCATAAGCAGGAGTGATGTTTGGAAATGTGTGAACATGAATTCAAGTAAAAATTACACTAATAAGTCCCAGGAACCTAGAAATTAAGAATGAATACCCTAGAAAGAACATATTGTGAGCTCAATAACCAGTAAAAATAAGATTATCTTCTATGTACAAATTTATTCATAAAATACAATAAAAACAAAAAGAATAAGATGGATGTGACATGATGATTAATGGAACTTTACGCTTAGAATTAGAAATGTAATGATTTTAACAGTACAGCAAGATATGAAAAATGAATTAACCACATTTTCAGATCAACATGATTAGTCATACAGATATCATAAACATTGAAATTATTTATACCTCATTACATGAGCATAAAAATATTTGCATCAAATTTGTTTGAAAGCAGTGTTTTCTGCCAAGTGTTATATCACTTGCTAATCAATCATAACAACACAAATGCTAACAATAAAATTACCAACAAAACATTTTCATACTAAGTTCAGAAAACTGAATGAATTACATTAACAAGAGATATGGAGTCTTCATCACACACATAATCTCCTTAATTCTTCTTGTGTAATTACACTATTAAATAGTCCAGAAATAATATTCATACCTAATATAAAGAGATCTGTGTTTAAAAAAATCCCTGTAATAAACTGAAATGAAAAGCGGATTTAAAGTCTCTGAATGATTAGAAAATTGTCAATTCTTCTACAAATGGTTCCATAAAACATCAGATAATCATACCATTGAAATTATATTTTGCTCAGATTTTATCGTCGTACAAAACACAAAAGCCTGGAAGAGGATCGGAGTTAAATAACTTGACAGTTATCTACCAGAGACACTTGTTAACTTGTTGAACACACTGATCACAGTTCAAACTGTCCTGACAATTGTGCACAAGATTTCTTCTAAGCAAATGATTATCAACTAGACATTTTCCCACTTCAGCAGCTATCATACCCGATCCAAAGCTTCCAGTATTATAATGCTATTTCCTCGTACAACCTAAAAAAACAAATAAGCTTTACTTATAAACAATACTTTAAAATTCAATTAATAAATACATAAAACAGATTCATTCTTTATCCAAAATAGTGACAAATTTTCCTAATATTCCCAAGCAAAGATAAATTTTTGGCTGCACTGTTCAAATATAATGCACAATATTTTGCTTGTTGCAACTGAACAGATACAATTAGGTCATCGGAATGACAAAAAAGACATTTTACAGAGTATTATTTGAATCTGCAAGTGCAATGAAATATTTCTACCCTTTTTCAACAAGTGTAGTAAAAATTCTACAAAAACTACAAACCACCATTCCAATAGCATGTTTTTCTCCTGTTTTTGTTTCTTCTACAGTCTCATCAATAACCAGATTCATGAATGGATCAAACCCTCTTAGAATGCCATTGATTCTACGTCCACCATTCAGTTTCACTGTCCAAAATGGAAGGAAAATGCAAATTACTAGTAAACAAGTAAATAAGGAGAAATTATTTTATTAAAACTGAAATTCTATCAGGTTCTTACAGACACTCAACTAGATACATTTAACTTAGAATTTGATCGTATTAAGAAAATGTGTAACAAGTCTGTATAGATGTGAGTGATAGAATTAAAATGAATGGAACTAATAAATCAAAACAGAATATTGAAATGTGTTACTTAAACACTTACATGCCAGTCTCTTTTCCATGTATCTGAAACAGAGAAGAATCAAATATAGATTACAGTGTTATAATGGAATATAATTTAAATAGTAAAACTGAATACAGTGAATAGGGAGTTTTTACCATGACAAGGGCATATATCTACCTCAAAACAGACAGTAGTCTGCCATTTTACCAGTTTCGTTTTCCACACATAATGGAGATAAGCAGAACATTAGTGCACCTTTCAGTAAGGGTGTGTTGGGATATTTTAAGCTTGTATGAGTTTACAAATTACACATGTGTTTCCCATCTATGGAATGGTACAAATTATTCACAGATATTATAGTTATCCAGTAGTTAGCCAAACAGGCTTTAATAAGGGATTGTCCTCACATAAATATGCTGTTCTTTGTTTGAGCATCATCATCGCAAACAGTCTAATTAGTTGGACTACCTTGGGAACAGCACTTTGGACATTGCCAGTTATTTGATTGAACAATTACTTAAATAATACTGATGAAACAATCAGTCTGTTAACAGAGTATTTTTCATCATTCCTTGTTAATTCATTATTGATAATTGTTCCCGGTTAAAATACAACATTCGAGTCATTCAGAATAACAATTATGGGAACAATAAGGATCAATATTGCTAATTATACAATTGTATACCAACACGCAAATATAATACAAATTGCTGGGCATTCCATGACTCATCAGATGCAATGATGAAAACATAAAACAACAATAATAGAATCCTGTGATGTAACGAACAGAAAGTGGATTATAGAAAATGTAAACAACTAAATTATTAATCTGACATGAATGATATTGCAATACCAGATCTATAATATAAGATATTCAAAAATAAACATAAACCATCACAAATCATACATAAAAAACAGAAGTTATCCACAAATTTGACATTAAGTTTAGTTCGCTTGAACAACATTGATTGTTTGGTTTTTCCGCCATTCACATCGTAACATTGATTTATCTTTAAAGAGAAATACTAAAATGATATTAACTAAGGTGTGCAATAATCACGAAATACCGAAGCAAATGATTACTTTTTAAGTTCTGGTGGATGTGCCTTACTCATCTTTGATTTAGCCGGATTTCTTTCAGAGATTAACACAACGAAATGACGCTCTGTTTACGTCGGTTTCACCTTCGGATAACTTCGGACAAAGAACACTAAATTACTTGATACCCGGACTCCGATTTCTCCGGAAAAGTACTAATAAGTTACGTCCCCTGGTCATTCGTTCTAAACAGGTACCCGTTGACTCTTTCTTCGCCTTTGGTAGATTCTGAGACCATTATACACATGTGAATAATGATATCAGCAAAAAACAAAGTTATTTTCTATGCTCTGATAAAATTCCATTTTGATTACTCTTGTTGCTCCTGGTAGTTCGGTTAAAATCATAAAAACAAGCTACAAGTAGACCAAAATAAATGTGTTATATTCCGGTTTTATATATACTTCATGGTAAAGTTCTGCATGTCTCGCCATGTGCAAAGTTCAGTGAATATGCCGTGCGGTGATGACAGAGTGAAACCGTTACGTTTAAATCACACATTTGAAATGTTCCATGAAACGATGATTTTTTTATTTAAGATGTTAAGATTAAAGTGTCATCTGTTCATACTAGAACAAGATTTAACGTGTGCAATAATAAAACGATTGGCCATGACTTTTTCTTATAAAATTCCATACATTTGAAATGGTTAACTATGTACAAAAAATGAATTTCTGAAAAAATATTTTTAAAACAACCATTAGATAACACCTGGTTGTTGATAGCTAACACAGGATTACATGATGTCGAACTTTTATGTTTTATAATATTTCATCTGCGTGCAATTCTTATCATCGTATCTTCTCATTTACCATTAATTTATTTTAAGTGTTAAAAGTTGTAAACGCATGATTTTGGAAATAATAAAACCCCGTATGTACCCAGTTGATAAACTATGAAAAAGGAACCAGGCTGCTCTAGAATCAAATCATAAGTGCATAGCAAATGGTGTGCGTTTTTCTGTCTATTTTGTCATTTTAAGCCCAATATCAAATGTTAACCAAGTTCATTGCATTTTTTATTCGTAGAGTACTGCAAAATTTACAGAATATAGATCACAAATAAAATCAGAAGAATCTACAACTGAACACAGTTTTAAGAGACCCAACATATATGTTATTATTCATTAGATATTACCGTACATGGTAGCGTACGTTCATCAGCGGTACATATACATATACATACACATAAGTGTCACTTTCTGTATGCCGGAACAGACATCTGCGGTACATATATCCATAAGGGTCACTTTCTGTATGCCGGAACAGACATCTGCGGTACATATATATATATACATAAGGATCACTTTCTGTATGCCGGAACAGACATCTGCGGTACATATATCCATAAGGGTCACTTTCTGTATGCCGGAACAGACATCTGCGGTACATATATCCATAAGGGTCACTTTCTGTATGCCGGAACAGACATCTGCGGTACATATATCCATAAGGGTCACTTTCTGTATGCCGGAACAGACATCTGCGGTACATATATATATACATAAGGGTCACTTTCTGTATGCCGGAACAGACATCTGCGGTACATATATATGCATAAAGGTCACTTTCTGTATGCCGGAACAGACATTTCATATCATGTCCATATGACAACGGGTGTATATGTCTCTTCACGTAAGAATAAGATACGTCATAATGTAGTACACACGACATTTTCTGTGACACGATTCGTGATCACCCTTTGGCGTATTTCTAATTCAGTCGGATGTCTTTCATCACGAAAACAGCGATTGTCTATGATATTTAAACATTAGATAATCGTTTAAAAAAGACTGGGTATCCTTATTTTTCACTATCGAAACATCAAAATAAGTGCAATCTTACTAAATGACTTGACTGAGTTCAAGAACCAGAATTTAGAAAATCTTGTGAAAAGTATTTCTTTATTGCACCGTATGACATTACAACAATACAATTGCTAGTTTTTTAAAGTATGTTAGTTCTGGAATTTCATGCCACTGAAAAATAAAGTGATGCAATCTGACTATAGCATTCATCCTGGGATTCCCAAGTTGAGAACTGGGGACATGAAGTGATCATAAATGACAGGTGATCGCGTCACCAAGGTTATTGCAGATAAAACAAATATAGTAGGTATAAAACCTCGTTTAACATTTTTAAAGCATACATATACAGCACTCATCGCCAGTACTATGTACAGTAAACCACAATAATCACTGATGCTCGTGTTGAACAGGGCCCCGTTCTATAAAAGGTCATTTTTGTAGAATTTCGTACCGACTTATATTTAATTGGTCGTTGGATGCAGGATTACATTGTGGACAGGTTACTTTAAATGCATTTTAGATTCTGTTAAAATGAATATATCACGTGCAAAAATTTCAAACAGGACGTAAACGTGAAACATGTGTTCACAAAGTGATTACTATCTAGAGATTATTAAATGTACTACCAAACGTTATGGTAATCAAAGTCAATCGATACGAGTTTTTTTTCTGACCAACACCTGTTCTGACATTTGATAATGGTTGCGTGTTAAATATCTTATCTGTGAGAAAATTCTTCAAATGATACCAAAATAACTTAAACATTAACATATTGGTGAGATGACGAAGACAAGGGCGCGATTTGGTGTCCCTTTCTGGTTTCCGTACCTATGTTATCACTGTAATTTTTACATTGACCAATTTTTATAGCGTGTTGACATAGATTAAGTCTTGATATTTTCACCCCATAAGTTTCACATGTCAGATTAAAGGAGTATACATTTCTGTTGAGGTATTTATTTTATATCATGTTTAGACACTTTTGATTTATGCGCATGTTATTTAAAAAAACATGAAATTTCATGTACATTTATGTTTACAAATAAAATCTCCTACACAACTTTTAGCCACACCGATATAATCTACACTGTGTAGATGTTTGGATTTTACTACCGAACATAATTTATAGAACAAACTTATATACACAGGCCTGTATTAACTGTGTTATGGGCTGGAGGTAATAATCCTTTAAAGCGTGTCATTTTTTCACTGTGGTTAACGCCGTTTTGCAACATTTTTTCAGTCAATTACGACGACCGGTTCACCTAAGCAGTTTTCCTCTTTACTCTTCCACAAGGAGCCGGCAACCCCCCCACACTTATGGAGGAAAATCGACATTTTTGTCAAATTTTCATAGACTTGGGCTTTGATCTACCGCGATCGGGTTTGAACCCGGATAGCCGGATTACAAGTCTAGCGCACTAACCAATGGACCACAATACGAAAATTTGAAAAAATGTCGATTTTCCTCTGTATGTGGAGAAGTTGTCGGCTCCTTGTGCAAGGATAAATTAGCTGTTTAGACTACAGTCCAGGAAAACTGGTTCGGTTGACCGACCGCCGTATAAAACTGAAAAATGGTTGAAAACGGCGTTAAACACAGTGAAAAAATGTTAGGAACACTGCACAAGTAAAACTTGCCACGAGGCGGTATGCATTATAAGGTACCGGTTGTCTGTTTTGTCCGTGTTTCACGGCCTATCTCTTAAACAATTAGTGAAATCATTCATCACTCTGTAAAATAGTGACGGATGCCACACCGAATTTTTCAGTTAAAGTAGCATTTAGATATGTTTATCTTTACTTAAACATCGCATGAAATCGTTGAAACAAACTGATAACTTGCATTCCACATTACTTAAATTACACCACGATGTTTCGCTCGAGATACTCGAGAGATGTACATTTTAATGTCCGAAACGACTAATGTCGCTTTAACACTATCCGATCACAGCGATGTACAAACGGAGGGGTCGTATAATTCATGGTGTATTATCAAAGAGGGGAAGATTATTTACGATAGTCACAGATAGTTACGCTTATGTACCAGTTTTAAACCGAGCCATTGTATTGAACTAACGTTGAAGTCAAATACCCACCGTGTCTCCCAGATCTTGACCAGTGCAATATCTCGATAATCTGTCATAATTTGTATTGATACCGTCATATCTCCCATACTCTGGATCATACACATCATGTATATTTATTCGTTGGTTTGATTGGACGCATAAAACCAGCCGATAAAGCATAGGGACACGTCTACTGGGTATTTAGGCGTAAAAGTCGAGTTTTCTAGTTTCTAGTTACCACTAAACCGACCAACCTCATTTTTGTCGTCCTCGCTCAATTTTTTATATATATTTCTAAGCGACACATCGTCTGATATTGCAAACTATGACATAGAATATGATTAGTAGTTTGTTTATGCTAATTATCATTAAGTTATCATGAAAGACTACGGGGTTAAGAGAAAATTCTACATAAGTAAGGGACATCCCTCGTACATATAAATTAACTTCATTTTTCAGATTTCATAATTGTCCTTTTTGGTTTGTTTTTATTTGAAAACGAGGACAGGTTTATCATATTAGGGGTAATCCAGTACTGTAATTTCAACAAGTTGGATTTGATTTCAGATTAAAATGTCGGAAGAGGCTAATGTTAACGATGAAAAATTCAAAATTCAGGACCCTGATAAGGAAATGAAGCCTCGCTTTCCAAAGTCCATTATACCTGAGGTTGTTGGACGACTTTATGGCTTGAAGGTAAGATGAACCGGTCGCCGTATAACTGAAAAATTGTTGAAAAACGATGTTAAACCCCAGTGACAATGATGTGTCCCATATTATCTACCCACACTGACCTTTACAAGGTCATTTTTGTTTTCCTGTGACTTATTGTCACTGGTGTGTTTAACGACGTTTTTCAACAATTTTTCAGTTATATACGGCGACGGTTCACCTAACCAGTTTCCATGGACTGTATATTAACCAATATTAACTTACCTTCCATAAGGACCCGGCAACTTTTCCACATGTGTAGGAAAATCGACATTTTTGTCAAATTTCATGGAAGGGTATGACCTGCCGCGAACGGAATTCCCAGTTACAAGTCCAGCGCACTAACCACTGGACCACGGCCGCGGCTTTTTACAAGGTCAACTGTCTCGTAACGCTTATTGTACTGTTAGGTAAACTTGTATTTTTTATAAATGATCAAACATCTACTGTGAACTGTAACTAACCCTTGAATAGCCAGATCACGGTGTCACCAATGATTTCTCAAAATTTTCCTCAACAAGTTCATGCACTACTGATATTCCTGTTTCTCCTGACTCATTTTGCGCTTTCTTTATTTTAATATTCGATTCAAACATGAAATAAAATAACTTTGATTTTTTTATTGTAAAAGATTCTCAGTTATACTTGCAATCTCATGCTAAGTCGGGTTATTTCTACAAACCCGTATGCCATTTTTTCCCATTTTGAGAAATTCGCATTTGAAGTTTTGAACTGCAATAACTTTAAGCGAATTACGGGTTTGTGGAATTTGGATTAACGCTATTTAGGGTAGATCTACAAGCAGGTAAGTATGATCATTGTAAAGAACTCATCGAGACACAAATGATACCAAAATCTCAATATTGCCAAAAATGAGCTACGGAGGTTGTAGAACTAAGCCGACGACTTGTGGGAGGTGTTACATACATATATTGTACAGTAAAACAACACCATCAATCATGATATTTCTTAGGACAAGTTGAGACTTGTATTTTCTACGTTCATATCTTAGCACTTTAATTCTTTGTTTAATAGATGTGTTGGTAATTAACTATTCATAAGGATAATTAAATATTCATAAGAATGATTAGATATTCTTAAGGATAATTAGATATTCATAAGGATAATTAGATATTCATAAGGATAATTGAATATTCATGAGGACAATTAATTATTCATAAGGATAGTTAATTATTCATAAGGATAGTTAATTATTCATAAGGATAATTAATTATTCATAAGAATTATTCATTCCAGGTAACAGATATAAAAGAACTTCCTAGTTATGACGATCTTAATTTTTTGATACACGCAAGCGACGTGCAGGACAACAAACATATTGCCGCCGTTAATAAGGATGGATATGTATTGAAAATTCTGAACTCATTACAGTCCACACAACCTGTGATCATTGGTAAGTTTGGTGCTTCAATTCCAACAATCTTTTGGTTAATTCTATATCATAATACCTTGCGTTAATTTTTTTCATTAGCTATCTGGCTAGCTTCTATCCTCTCATGTGAAAATTGCCTGGTCACGGGTGGGATTCAAACTCACGTTGGCGAGGAACTAATAATTACTGGTCAGAGGCAATAACGACTGGACCACAGAGGGCCCGTAACTCTTGCTATGAGACCTAATCTTAATTGAACGTACATTGTAGTTGCATGCTAACAAACTGTATTGTATGATTCTGTAATAGATTATTTAGTCTCTTATACTAATACTCTTATTGTAGATGCGCAACATGCGCTATGTAGTCATGTCAGGGATCACGGAATCCCTACTCAAGTCCCCATTGAAAACAAAGAAGGCACACTTTGGAGTATGGAGAAACATACGGACGACTCTGGTAGGTTCATAAGTTGTCAAACAATTTCGGATACCTCAGTTGTTTTTTAATCACACTTTACGTTTATTTTCGTTTCAAATCACATACAGTCAAAGCTCTCTAATCCGAACCTTTCCAATCCGGAATCCTCTCTTAAACGGAACACCTCAGCTGGTCCTGATTTTTTATTATGTATTTGATACTTAATAAACTTTGTTATCCGGAACCTTTGTATCCGAAAACCTCGCTAATCCGAATAATTTTTGTCTGGCCGAACAAGTTCGGATTAGAGAGGTTCTGCTGCACAACATTTTATCACTGACTAAAACGTAAAATTTGTTTCAGCAGGTTGCGTGTACAAAATAATAGCACAAAGTATCTGTGATGTATATTACAGGCATACAGCATGGACCATATCTCACCAGACTGGTAACTTATATACCAGGTACTATATTTGTCAACACACCGTATATTCCGGGATCATTTTATAATGTAGGAATTTTCGCGGGCAAACTAAGTCAAGCAATGATGGTAAGTTCGTACATAGGTGCATGTATGTACAGTGCAACCTCTCCAGAGCGGTTCTCTCTTGAGCAACAACCTTCCTTCAACAACAGCATGATTTTTCCCACCGTAAAATTTAACTATGAATTTAACCTCTTTAGAGCAACAACCTCTCAACAACAACATAATTTTGCTTATCCCAAAGGTTGTTGATTTGGAGAGGTTGCACTGTATTTGTTTGTTTTCATTTTTATAGAAGATATTGAAGCATAACAACACTTCTAATTTCATTCAATTTAATCCGGAAGTGAAAGATGCATACAACATGTGGAACAGTGTAGATAGATACTTGTAGATATCTTATTCCAACAAACGGCCAACACACCCATAAATACATGTTACAAAATGTACAATAATGCATAAAATATATAAATATAAATGTTAAAATTGTGATAATGTGATGTTTTTGCGCAATACATAAGACAGAGGATGAAAAGACAATCATGTTATTGAATACCAAATATGTACTTATTCATGTAATTGTTAACCCAATTTAGCACCCGAAGTCAAATGCATTTGTAATTATATTTGGTTCGTACACAGTATGATTATGCTTGATAATCGTGTAAATCCAATGTCAGATGTGCAACATAATTATGTCCGAAATATATTCCCTATGTGAAATAGACGACATGAATTATATAAGTTTTCGGTAAAAACTGCACACTGTATGTAATTTTTAAAAAAATTCGCTCGATACATTCTTGTGGAGGGTAACTAGTTCATAACACTTTTAATGTTTATACCATAAACACATTTCAGGGGTTTAATCATTCATATTTTGATGATTATGTCCATCTATGGAGCCTTACTGAACTACCGGCCATTCGTGATTTCCTTGACGCGGTTACTAACAGTGATGACCTACGTGTTGTGAAGGAAGTCACGGCAACGTTTGAACAGATCGTAATTCCACGATATCCTCATTTTAGAAAAAGTGAGTTCTTTTGAAAAGAAACTTTGAGACGTAAACACCTGAACATAAACGTCACAACACCAGTTGACGTAGATAAAGAGACATTTCTTGTATAAAATCTTTACTAATTTTGTTTTGTTTTTCCACAAACGTGTTGTAAGAATTATGCCGTCATTTGATGGTATCTCACGCATAAAGGATTTGGATAATTCACTAATATTAAACCATTGTTCAAATAACGTCAAATAAAAACAGGGGAGCCGTCTCCTGGATTCCTTGTCATTTTATACGACGTCATTCTGTTGATACTTAATAAATTGATTTAATTTGTGATAATTGTATGTTTTAAGGTGTGATCCATGGAGATATTAACGAACAGAATCTAATTATGAAAGAAATTCCAGACCAAAGTAGCCTACCACGTGACCAACAAGTTCATGACGTCGCGGCTTTGCTTGACTTCTCTGACGTCACTAAATCGTATTCCGTTATGGATATCGCTATATGTATAGCTTATCTAAGTATTGAATGCCCGAAAGATGGACAAGTTGATGCTGGAGGACATATATTAGGTGGTTATCTTAAAGTCTGTGATCTAAATGAGATGGAATTTAAGTCCTTGAAAATTCTTGTCTGCGCAAGACTTTGCCAATCGCTTGTATACGGCGCACATTCGTACGCCCAGCAACCTGAAAACACTTATTTGTTGACAACATCGAAACAAGGCTGGCCATTGCTGCATAAACTTTGGAGTGTTGATGAAGATCTATTGTTGTCAAGATGGCAAGAAATAATCAAAGGATATGACACTGACTAGATTTTTTTTTTCAAATAGTGGGCCTATAAAAATTAGTTTGTACCAAACAAAAGCCATTGTCACCATATTTTACCATTACGGAGAACGACGTATTATAGAAAACTCTCCACGTTGTATTGGTGTATACAATAAAAAAGTATCACTTTATAATATATAAAATACATTTGTATTTATTTTTTTTGAGATAATTATAGTTGTGTCTGTTTCATTATTACACGTCACCTTCACCGCAAAGGCAATAAAAGTATTGCATGTTTCATTTCATTAGAATCTGATTTTTTATAACAATTTAAAGAACGTCGAATCTACGTATTAGTATTTCATAGTGAGGTGTATTTTGGGAACAGAAGCGTATATTACACCATTTGTCATGGAATTGTTAGAACAGCTTGTCAAGTCATTGACCATTCCATAATTACATATGATATTTTAAAACTCATAAAAGGAAGTAATTTGTCGTATTCCGGAAACAATTAGTCATTATAAGCTACATACACAATCATAAACAGTAACACACGATGAAAGCTAATACATGTATCTTAAGTTGTGTTTCTTTTGTGTGTAAAAAATGCAAAATACAGCGCAACCTCTCCAAATCAACACCCTTTGGGAGAAGCAAAATTATGTTGCTGTTGTTGAGAGGATGTTGCTCTAGAGTGGTTAAATTTATAGTTAAATCGTACAGTGGGAAAATCATGCTGTTGTTGAAGGTTGCTTAAGAGAGGGCCACTCTGGAGAGGTTGCACTGTAAAAGCATTATACGTTATATCAAAATTTGAACACACTATCGACGACTAAATATATGAACTGCTTTCATACTGTAACGTCTTTCTTGTTTGTCATATTTCGTCATTTGTAATATAGAACAAATAATTTAAAAGTTAATATCAGATGTGAACGTGTTGAATGTTAAGTTATACATGTAAATAACTCAACTGAACTCTGTGTCTACTATTTAAGTTATGTACACGATTTATAAGCGCATAGTTTAATTTAATATCTACACACGGCATTATCTCTACTTTACTGTAATATTGTCCACACTATGGCAACTCTACCACACGACTGCATTATAATTCCTTATTCATTCTAATTCATTATAATTCCTTATTTATTTTAATTCATTTTAATTCATTATAATTTCTTATTCATTCTAATTCATTATAATTTCTTATTCATTATAATTCATTATAATTTCTTATTCATTATAATTCATTATAATTTCTTATTCAATATAATTCATCATAATTTCTTATCCATTATAATTCATTATCATTCCTTATTTATTTACCATATCTTAGATATACTACTCAAAATTTAATATGGATCACTTTTTAAAGTTAATGTAATTTGACGTTTTTATGATTACACAGGAGGGGCTTGTATTTTCTTATTTTAGTGTGTGTATTCTACATAAACAATAACCTGTCTTACCGGTTCTGTCGATACAGGCTTGCCAATTTGCACGGGAAAAGCAATACCCATGAAAACGTGGGAAGCGGCTTGACATGTACTTTGTGTACATGCTTCAGATCTACACTTGTAGCTCAATCACTCATCTTGAAAGTTGTTTGAAATGGCTAATTATCGTGTAAGACAACGTCTTAGCGAGGAAGAAATGCGAGGGGTTGAAATGCTGGAAGCAGGGGCGTCAGAACGTCACGTGGCGGGTCAACTTGGCGTTTCACAGAGCGTAGTAGCGAGGATGCGGAAGCGCTTCCAAATGCATGGTGATGTTATCCACAGACACGAGGAGGTCGTCAGAGGGCTACTACGCAGGCAGAAGACTGTTTTATTGTGGTACAAGCCCGACGTCATCCCTTCATGAACGCCATGGCCCTCCAGAATAACTTCCAGAATGCAACAGGGGTTCAGGTTTCAATTCAAACCCATTCGAAACAGACTGCATGGTGCTGGCATGAGTGCTAGACGACCTGCAATTCGTATTCCATTGATGCACAACCACATCCAGACACGTCCCCAATGGGCCCAAGTTCACGTAACATGGACTTTGAACGACTGGATACCGGTACTTTTCACAGACGAGTCCAGATTCTGTGTTGACTTTAGAGGTAGGCGTGCCCAAGTGTGGAGAACAACCAAAGTCAAGATTCTGTGTTGACTTTACAGATAGGCGTGCCCGGGTGTGGTGAACAACCAATGAGCGTTTTGCATCGGTATGCATCGCAAACCATGATCGTTATGGCGGGGGCTCAGTAAAGGTTTAGGAAGGAGTCAGCATGCAGATGAATACCGATCTGTATATCATTGAAAACGGCACTCTGACAGCTCAGAGATATGTCAGAGAGGTGTTGGATGTATACGTTCGTCCATATGCTGGTGCAGTAGGCTCCGATTTCATTTTAATGGACGACAATGCCGGACCTCGCAGAGCCAGAGTGACCAATAAGTACTTCCAAGCTGAAACAATCATCAGGATGGACTGACCTGCGAGGTCTCCAGACCTCAACCCCATAGAACATGTCTGGGACATGCTTCAGGTTGCAATATCTGCACGTCCTGTTAAGCCTACAACCATCCAGGAGCTACGGCAAGCCCTCATTGAGGAGTGGATTCGAATCCAACAAGGCAGCATCTACAGGATTATGAGTAGCATGAGAAGACGATGCCAGGCAGTTATCTGATGTGGGCACCACACATGATATTGAAAAGATCCTTTCACTTTTGGTTAGCTTTTAAAATCGTTTCACTTCTGACACGAATGCACTAAAACTTTAAATAAAGTCACCCCTATCTAGATCCAGCCAGTGTCACGCTTCAGTGATAAATCAATACTTAAAAATAAAATAAAAAACACACATTAAAATATCAAAAGTTTCAAAATAACAATTAAAAATCGATGAAAAATTAATATCCTATGAAATATATACCATCTATTAAGTGATCCCTATCAAATTTTGAGTAATGTAGCTGTAACAGCTGATGTTGGGTGAAGTTTTGCTTTCGTTTAATCTCGGAAAAGAGTATCTAAAAAGGTCATGAAAAACGTCTCTGTATTACATGGACATATAGTAGCCATAAAACAAATAATTAGCTCTTTAACAACTGATGGTAAATCTTCTTTATTTATTTGTAAGCAGTAAACGTGTAATAAGACATTATTGTACTGTGTAGAAATTAATTACATTGTCCATTAATCAGTGATAAAGATTGTAATTAGTGGTTCGATAAAAACGCAAATCTTGTCATAAAATAGTGGATTTCGTAGTTAATTTTTTGTCATTGTAAGATGGTTGTGGCTGTGCTTTAAAGTGTACCAAATATTCTTAAGTTTTCACACACCATTGGTTATACAGTAGAACCCCCCAATCCGAACTTGTTCGGATAGAAAAAAATGTACGGATTAACGAGGTTTCTGGTATGCAAGGTTCCGGATTACAAAGTTTTTTAGCATTAAAGACATAAAATATCGGGACCTGCTGACGTGTTTGGTTTAGAGAGAAGTCCGGATTGGAAAGGTTCGGATTTGAGAGGTTGGGCTGTACCAAATATGATCAGGTTCAATGCTTATGTTACGAACTCTAATCGGTCTAAATGGCTTCAAAATTATATCAATATACGCATGAACATTTACTTTCACAGGATTATAAATGTCTATACATCTTATACAAGGCCATCCTTTAAAAATTTTGGTTTGCAGTTACGCGTCCGACGCATTAAAATCCCTGACTCCATTTTCCCAAAGATTTGGACGAACAATTTGTTTTTCTTTTCTTTATTCCAGCTTTTAGTATTCAGTGCTAGCGTATAATGTTTAACAATATCTACTTCCTGTTGGAAATTCTTCATCCGCATTATAGTGATGTTTATCCAAATGTTACCAGATATGAAGAATTGAGAGTACTTTTCCAAGAACTTTTTAATTAGCCCTTAAACATTTGCTGTATACGCTCGTTCTAAACAGCACTCTAAAAACAACGAGCCGCGACCGTGGTCCAGTGGTAAGTGCGCTTGACTTGTACCCCGAAGATCTGGGTTCGAATCCCGGTTGTGGTTGATTATTCCACTCTATGAAAATTTGACAAAAAAGTCGATTTCCCCCGTATGTGGAAAAGTTACCGGCTCTTTGTAGAAGGGTAAGTTAGTACTGATTAGTATACAGTCCAGGAAAACTGGTTAGGTGAATCGGTCGCTGTATATAACTGAAAAATTGTTGACAAAAGCAGTTAAACCCAATTAAAAAATAAAACAACGAACAATTCCTCATAGAGTACCGTCAGTACTTTGATTAAAATGTTCCTACTGTTGATGTAACGACAGATGATCCTCAGAGAGATTTCATTGACTGATTATATTTATATCTTTACGTTGTATAGAAAGTTTGTGACATAGTTTCGTCAGTTTTTGTTTTAATAAAAATAGATGTTTTCAAAAATGCTGAATAAATTTTTTGTGACTGGAATTATTAGTGGGTCATCATAAAAGCTAATTATTTTTGTTTTATTTATATGAAATAATGCTATACAAAGCTACCAATAAAACACAATCAACGAATATTGTGTATTTATTTCAAATTAGCGATTTTTAAATCCACGATCCTCAACTTTTGACGTGAGTTAACCAACAATGGTATTTTTTATATAATAATAATAATAATAAACATTGATTCGGGATTTGCATAGTTACAATATAACATGTTTTCAACACGCAATGTTATTCTACAACCCAACACTGTGATAAAGAAACGAAAACTAGAATCAAGGAAAACAATTACTGATGCTAAAACAACAATAAAAATATGTTCGTATGGAATATCTCAGAACGACAGTCAAGAACTAATGAGCAGAAAATCCTTCCTCGACAGGATCCCGAACCCTTGTGTGAGAAAAATGCGTGAACTACACACCTTTGAAATACGAGATAAACATACTCATGAACTTGTAGACCTTGAGGTGGGTAATAGAAACCTTTTTTCATAATGGTGTATCACGCTGTGTTTTTGTGTTTTATGATGTATTGTTGTGTGTACGTCATATTGTTGTGTATTACGTTGTATTGTGGTGTATTACGTCATATTGTTGTGTATTACGTTATATTGTTGTGTATTACGTTTTATTGTTGTGTATTACGTTATATTGTTGTGTATTACGTTATATTGTTGTGGATTACGTCGTGATGTTGTGTATTACGTTATATTGTTGTGTATTACGTTATATTGTTGTGTATTACGTTATACTGTTGTGCATTACGTTGTGATGTTGTGTATTACGTTATATTGTTGTGTATTACGTTATATTGTTGTGTATTACGTTATATTGTTGTGTATTACGTTATATTGTTGTGTATTACGTTGTGATGTTTTGTAATACAATATATTGTTGTGTATTACGTTATATTGTTGTGCATTACGTTGTGATGTTGTGTATTTGGTTATATTTTTGTGCATTTCGGTTTGTTGTTGTGTATTACGTTGTGATGTTGTGTTGTTGTGTATTACGTTGTATTGTTTCTTTTTGTTGTTCTTTAGTTCCCACCATTCTTTGTAACTGTCAATGTTGTATAGTTACGAACATGTAAAACTGTTTAGGAAATGAAAATTGCCGGTCAAATCCCGGTCGCGGCCGGTCATACCCTTCTATGAAAATTTGACAAAAATGCCGATTTTCCTTCATAAGTTGCCGGCTCTTTGTGGAAGGTAAGTTAGTACTGGTTAGTATATAGTCCAGGAAAACTGGTTAGGTGGACCAGCTGCTGAAAAATTGTTGCAAAACGGCGTTAAACCCAGTGGTAAAAAAGAAAATGGCAGCGGTCTACGTTTCTAAGTTATTTTATTCTATTCCCTTAGTTTCCTGAACTTAAAATTCTGGATACTTATCGGTGTTAAATATCTTGTTTGCGGAAACTGAACAAGAAATTGCTGAACCCGGTTGGGCTAGAAAAATAGCCATGTTTACTGTCACTTGACTGACCCAAATCTTTGAAGCCGACAAAATCGGAAGCACGAAAATAGCTTTGGATAAATCGTACCATGTATTTTCAAAAAGGTGTTCAGAAAAAAAAAGAAAAGTTTTGCAACCTGCCTATCCTGTTATTTCGGGGTAAAGTGACCGCCAACATGACTATTTTTACCAGTCTTATAGGATAAATGTCATTTCAATTTTGTAGTGTTGGTTTCTCATATTAGAATAACATTATGCGGAAAACACAAATATTATTGTTTCATAATATGCCTATCATGCTACTTGAAATAACATCTTTACAGCGTACTGTTTACCTATGAAAACTGGATGCTAATGATTCTATGAATATTATAACTGAGAATTGATGGTGACTTTTTTCTTCCAAAATATGCCTTACAGTGTAGCAGTACAGTGCAACCTCTCCAAAGCAACATCCTATTTTCAAAATTATGTTGTTGTTGAGAGGTTGTTGCTCTAGATAGATTAATTTAATAGTTAAATCATACAGAGGTAAAAATCATGTTGTTGTTGAAGGGAGGTTGTTGCTAAAGAGAGGGCCACTCTGGAGAGGTTGCACTGTACATCCCAGCTGAGAACTGATACCTTCAACTGACTTCTTTTAATTGAATTTTTTGTTGACATGAACTAAAATCAACATCCGCAATTTAGGTACCAGTTCATAAGACCTCAAAAAGAGGTTCGTTTCCAGTTAGCCGACCGAACCAATTTTTAACCTGCTTTTAAGTTTTTTACGGCGTCCGAATCGTATTGCTATATTGTAATTTTCACAACTCATTGATAATAAGGCGCATATATTCCCATACAATATTGCCGACGTATGTAAAATAAAATAAAATAAAGTAAAAAAAAAATCCCCACCTACCGGCCCATATTTTTGGGGCATGTAATCGGAAACAAACCTTTTTTAGGCCTAAGTCCAGTTGTTAGTAGAATTCTTTTGTTTAGTAACGATATTCATCGATTCCAATTACAATGTTAACGATTATTTTATATTCCTCTAGGAATGTTTATCCTCTTACAACAAATATGTTTGAGGTTAGAACGTAGAATTCTCCAATTATTCAGTTATGTATTGTTTTATTCCATCGACTAGAGTATTATGCGCTATGCAGATTTTGATAAATTTGTGCATAAGTGCTTAGCCAGTTATCAACTGTAGGATGAATTCGTTGTCTAATTCAAATACATGTACGAGTTCTTCGGATCCATTATCAAGAAAAAATCAGGACTTTTATGAAAGTGATGTAGATTATGTTTTCTCTGCGTTTGAGGTAAGCTTTTTTTGATGTGTCAGTCAATATAATTATTTTCTTTTCTTCATAGAAAAAACATCAATTCAGTTAAGATAATGAACTACGCAATAGTTTAATAATAGTAACTAATACATACATTGTTAGTTCGTCACTATTAAGTGAATGTATTTTTTTATATTTTCACATTTGTTATATGACTTATGTATGCAGTTACATACAACTGTAAACCATGGACTCAGTTAAGAAGTGTTTACTTAAATTGTATTGCTATTACTCACTCATCTACATTCATTAGCCAGGCAGATATTTAGCATAAAAAAGAAAGGAGAGAGCCAACATGAACGAACAGTCGGTCCTTCAAATTTAATTTTAGTATTTTATTGATATACCAATTACAGTCAAACCTGTTAAGAAAGCTCATCCTTGGGAAAGACAAAATGTGGCCTTTATCTACAGATGGCCTTTATTTGGAGTTCAGTTTGTTCTAAAAAATCAGTGGCGATTTCTCAAAGAATGGCCATTATTCACAGGGTGGTCTTTGTTCAGAGGTGGCCGCAGACACAGGTTTGACTGTATTGCAGACATTTGCTGTTTTTTTTTTCTTAACAAGGCAACATCAAATTTTCTAAGTTAAGAACCCAGACAACGGTTAAAAGTACGCAGGAAAAAATAGTCCCGTGATTACACGACATACTCAGACGATATGAACATTATACGACGACAAAAATGATCGTCTATGAAATGTATCCTCATTATTTGCATGCATCAATCGTTTCTGAGTAAACAAGTTTTCTGGTTATTTGCGAGTAAGAACATATTAGCGACGTCTCCAAGAAGTTATAACGCAATGTTTAGTCATTAATGTTACAACAGATTCGGAATACTTCACTAAGGTACAAGATTTATGTGTTCAGATCGTTTGAAGTCCATTCTGATATTTTTGACTTCATGAAATGAATGCACACTTTGTAAATTACTTTTTGTAATTCCCAGTGTTCATGAAAGAACTGTTTTTTTTTCAGAACATACTCTTCTTTGGGCTTAGTGAGACAATGACATGTCAACGACTGATCAATTCAACCATTAAGTTAAATGAAACATTTAAAAAAACACGATTTAGTCAACGCAACATCTTTCTAAATTTTGACATTCCAAATTCTCTCTAATAATAGTACATGTACTCTATGAACTTTAATAGTTCAAGTCGTAAAATGTCTATGTCGTAGTCAAAGTCGTTAAATGTCATAGTTTTAAATATCAAAGTCGTAAAATGTCCATGTCGTAAACTGTCAAAGTCGTAAAATGTCAAAGTCGTAAAATGTCAAAGTTTTAAAATGTCAAAGTCGTAAAATGTTCACGTCGTAAAATGTCCGATTTACGCAACGTTTAAGTCACTAACTTAGTTCTTGTTATAAAAAAGTAAAAAATAGGGTAAATTTGATTAAGTTACAGTGACAATATTTCATTTAATTTGCATGTTCACCTATCTCGTTGTACAAAAAGGTGACTGATGTTTCCAGATACTCTGATGACCATCACTAAATAGCCAGCATCCTGGAATATACGTAGTGTATAATTTACCGTCACTCACAATCCTTATTGATCAACTCTAAGAGGATTCATTTGAATCATAGTGCGACATCCAAACATGTTATATAGTGAAAATTTACCTAAATGCTGCAGACTTACTTATGTAGGCTAAGCTCGGTTTCGTATTTAATTCTTTCATGTTACAATTGAAAGTTCCGTTTAAAAAATAAACATAAATGAATGTATGTATTTTCACTCGTATTAAACTTTTGTTCAAACTTATTCGACGGAATATGTTCAACTCGTTGTTATAAGAACTGTAAAGGTATTTCTCACAATTCTTATTTAATATAAGGAATCAATCAAGCGTCTACGCACTAACGGAGTTGTCTCCCTTTGTAGAGGAAAACTTGCTGACTACGAACTTATTATTAATTAGAAATTAGGTTTCCGATATGCCTGTTGCATGCATTTGTTTTATCAGGAAAAACAGGTGATCGTATGATTCAAATACTAATTCAATATAAATTTGAGTATACTTCACCGTATTTATAAACTTCTTTTTACGTATATATTCAAAGTACATTTTTATGTCTAATTATGAAACTTTACAATGTAATATATTGACGTTTAATAATTGAAATCGTTAGAAATTCATACGATGTATCCCGCAAGAAGCGCTGCAACAATATACAATGAAGACTGTGTAGGACTGTACACGTATTTAGAAATATCTAATGTAGAAAAATAAACAAGCAACTGATCCTGAGTTTTTATCCGTCATGTGATCATGTTTTCTAAAACTCCGGATCCATCCTGCATTTTCAGAACCTGCGTGTGGTTTTTATCTACAGAGCTAAGTATTTAAAACATTTTTTTCGGGGGGGGGAGGTATAACTGTATTGATTGTATATGTGTGTTGAAGACATCAAATTCCATTCCTTTTATGTAACAAAGAAAATCTTGCAAATGGTACATGTATACATTACAATCTTTCACTTAAATGACTGGCAAAAAGGCTTCGGACTTATTTCTAGAATATAACATTTTCTTCTGCATAAACTAGATGTGGCAAGAATTTTATGTTCAACTTAAACAAGTACTTTCTTATTTGAGATATGTTTATGAAACGAAGCCTTGTAATGTAAAAAAAACTATCAGTCAGTATTCAACTATGAAGACTTCTACCTGGTTACATCCTGGCGTAATTAGTGATTGAGTGACTTTGTACGTGACGCGCACACAGTAGAGTACGAATATATACAAGTACGAATATATACAAGTACGAATATTACTCTACAAATGTTTACCATTGGCATTATAACAATTCTTAATTATCCTAATCAGACCTTAATTATCGCATATTATTGTTATTTACAGCTCAGTAGATATACTTACAATTACCTACATTAATACAGACTTACAACACACGTCTCTGGTTGTATAAAGGGTGTTGGTTTTGCTTCTGAAGTCAGCATGCATACCATTGATACATGTTATATCCTGGTCATAAAATCATCATACCAGCTTACTTTATTCTGTCGTATAGTTTAACAAATAAGTTTCTATACAATGTAGTGTATGATTAGAGTGAATCCCGGGGACCTAAATAATTACTTCATAATATGTATATTTCACTATATCTATAAAAATGAAATAAAACAAGCGTGTATACAATAACTACTTCGCTGTACCTGAGTTCACAATAATTGCGTTTCACTGAAGTCATTCCACGTAGATGATGAATTCTATACCAAGCCTGGAACATGATAATTACCCTGAAAACGAAAACATATACAAAATATTTTACAGTAAAACCTCACATTTCGACCACCTCAATATTACGACCATCTTGTTACAACGACCACTTATTTTCGGACCAGCTTCGGATAACTCCCTATAATTCAACTTGATAATAAGACCACCTCATTATCACGACCGATTTTTTGGGTGCTGAGGGTGGTCGCATTATTGAGGTTTTACTGTATCTGCATGATTGAATTGGTGAGTGCAAAAAGGTACTTATTTTCTTCTTGGTCAAAATAGAGATAGGCCTTTATTTCACTCACCCTTTAATTACCACTTACACGTATATGCAGGCAGACTGTTAAGCCTCTTATATCAAAACTAGATCCACTGATAAAATCACAATAACCAGTGATGTTCAACACTTACATTACCTATACAAATATAAACTATTTTAATGCCACATTTCTGATTTTATGACATGTGAATACAATTTATTTTTACCTTTTTTATTTGAAGTATTTTACCGTCGTTCGCTCTCTGCAAAATTAATTATGATCCACGTTTGAATGACTACAGTTTGTTTATGACTGTTAGTATAACGAGTCAGATGTTGAACTAAGTTTTATAACCAAACACAAGTTGTTTCAGTGTCAATACCAACCTCTTATTATTGTTTTTTATCTAGCCTTTTTATTTATTTTTAGTTAATTTCGTTCAGCGCCGTGCTCTAACAATTTTTCAGTTATATACGGCGGCCGGTTCACCTAACCATATTTCGAAGACTGTATACTAATCTGTACTAACTTACCCTTCCACAAGGAGCCGGCAACTTCTCCACATATGGAAGAAAATCGACATATTTGTCAAATTTTCGTAGGGGGATTGAACTTTGATCGCCGGGTTACAAATCCAGCGCACTAACCACTGGACCACAGTCGCAGCTTAGTCTTTTAAATATATCATCAAGACTACCTGTTACTCTACAGTATATGTATAAATTTTTGAGAACACAAAACCTAGTTTTATACAGGTATTCAACAGTTCTGTACTACAGCACAATTTCTTTATTTTAATACAAACCCAGTCGTGGCTTCTCACCAGAGATGATATGCCAGAATGTATTCCATACAATGCACCACATTCTATCAAACATATTCTTGTTGACTGCATCGACCTAAAGCCAACCCGTATTAGACACTTTGATGTCGAAAACATGGATGTACTTTTTGAAAGTGCCAGACCTGAAACAGTCATTGATTACGTAAAGGAAATCGGACTATACAATAAACTTAGATATTTTTAACTGTGATACTTTTTAACTGTGATTCTTTTTGAATACACTTCATTTTAGCTATATGCACGTTTATGCATTATATATATAATTCAACGTAAATGAGATTAGTCTCACACACCCTTAATTTATTACTACAAATCAACTATAACCAATTTTAACCAATTTATATCAGTTATCTTTCATTCTTATTAATTTATTATCCTTTTATTATGTTAATACCTGTCTCCTTTATCTTAAATGAGCGCTACATGACCGCTAGTTGTCGATGCTCCATAAAACACCATTAAAGAGGCAAACAATTTAAAAGTTTTGAAAGTACCAAACAAAGCACGTGATCATGGTGCACTACGACCTCTGTGACAGACAAACTTCATCTGTATCACCTAAACGTTTATAATCTTCTGTATGATTGTTTATACACCAGGTACCTGAGCGCCGTATTAACGCAGATCTTCTGACGTACTTGTTACCCATTTAGTTCATGAACGATCACTGAAAAGATCTGTATCATTCGGAGAACTTGTTTAACTCAGTTTATGATCGTATTTCTTTGTGATAATTTACCGCGAAACAATTCATTACTGATACAATATGGGTTCGGAATATGATGACTTTGAAGACGTAAGTCTACACCATGTTTGATCTATGTATTTAACTGTATTGTACTGTAACAAGCAGTAGTTTTTCCTGATTCATTCTTTATCATATTTCTATTTTTCAGCAATCGTTCATTTCCTCATCTGTATCCTTTCATTTATCGTTAATGCACTTTCAGCGTCCGTAAGTTACTGTTAAAAACTGTTAAATGTTGCTACAATTCACAATTCATCCACCATCTTTAAACTTAATGTCAAATTCTCAACACAACCTTTACATGAACAAACATACCCCGCATAATTACCTTAGATCTACTCTGGCACCGAAACTAGTTTTTTTTCTACATTTTTTTCACGAAAAACTTTGTGTACACAGAAAAAATCTTGATGATAGTTAGGAACAGTTGTACCACGTGACATACTGACAGCTTTACAGAGTTTGTGCGATGATTATCTTATATCATAAACATAATCAAAGTACCATTATATTACTTCTCTGTTTAAACAAGATATATGTCAGATAAAACGAAAACTTCTGCATTCTGTTAAATGTGTGTTTCACAAATTTTCTACAGGTATACAGAAACTGTTGTCCCTGATCAAACTTTGTATTTACTAGCTTTTAAACTTTGGGTTGAAGACTTCGCATATAAAGTTTATATACAGTGCAACCTCTCCAGAGCGACCCTCTCTTGAGCAACAAACTCCGTTTAACAGCAGCATGATTTTTCCCACTGTATGATTTAATTATTAATCTAACCTCTATAGAGCAACAACCTCTCGACAACAATTTAATTTTGCTTCTCCCAAAGGGTGTCGCTTTGGAGAAGTTGCCCTGTATTTTACACTTTTTACACACAAAAGAAACACAACTTTAGATTTTAGCTTTCATCGTGTGTTGCTGTTTATAATTGTCCATGTAGCTTGTATTGGCTATCTTAATTACATGCATATTCTTTATAGAGGACACTAACAGAAGTTACCATTCAATTTCTAGTCTTGGCTGATGTTTGAAATATATCCCTGTATCGATTAATTCTTTCCTGCTCAAGGTTAGACTGTAAATTCGAACATTAGTTCGATAGTGAATTTGCATTTATGATGATGGTGAAATATTGTGAATAACTTGTCAGAAAAACTTGTTCCTACTTTTGACGACTTCCATATTGTTAGCTCTTAATTCAAGCATACATTATAAGCGAGTTGGTAAATAGTTACGCGTGTCGTATATTTATTTAAGAAGAACGGACGAAGACCGTTTTGTCCGAACAGTCTCATTTACGATGTATCAAATACCTCAGTCATGATAGTTAACGCTTCTGTTTACTCACTGTTAATATCCACCCTATTAGTGAGAAATGTGGTTCATTAGACTTATATTCAAACACCACAATCAATGCTGTTTGGAATTTTTCTGTTTTCCACTCAAAATCTATATTCATATACATATACAATGTATAAGTAGCCCATACTTGTAACAGCGAATGAGTCTATGAACACACTGAGTCCGTAGAGCTTTTATATAACTCAGAAGTACTTGTTTATGTTTCCAGAGCAATTGAGTATCTGTTTCTTAATCAAACAACTGGACAGAAAAACTGTTAGAAAATAAACTGGCCTTCACGTATAATGACCGGTGAATATAGTTGAACTCATTCATTCAGTATTTAAATACTTGGTAGCTTTAAGCCGACAATTTTGTTAAAGGTCTGTTTATAAGGCTAGAAAAATAGTCATGCATACGTTTAATTGACAAAACAGGTAGGTTACGTAAGTCGAGAAACTTTTTTTCTTTTTTTCCTTTGAATATCTTTTGTGAGTATATGAGGTACGATTCACCCGACGATATTTATGAACCTTTTATTTAGCCGTTAGAAACATGTAGGCAAAAGTAGGGTCTGTTGGGTGGTCGCAAAAACGATTTTTCTGTCCTAATAAAAACATCAAGTTCGCCTTGCGTTTGTTATCCTGAAAACGCACTACAGTGCAACCTCTCCAGAGCGGTCTTCTCTTGAGCAACAACCTCCCTTCAACAACAGCTTGATTTTTCCAACTGTTTGATTTCACTATTTATTTAACCTTTCTACAACAACACACTCTCAACAACAACAACAACAACAACATAATTTTGCTTCTCCCAAAGGGTGTTGCTTTTGAGAGGTTGCACTGTATGCAAGATAATTCACGAAAAAACAAGTCAGTCTCTCCAGATTAACGGAATGCTGAAGTCCACTGATTTTGAATTTGATATAGCTGATTATAAGAATATTTGATTATATGTTTACATACCTAAGTCTGCATGATTTTGTTCTAGCAATATTTATATATAGCAATAGTTTTGTAAAATCGTGACTAGCAAGGATCCGCAAATGTTTACTTTACTGACGTACATGTGGACATCTTGTATATGTTAAAACGCGAGTTTGATATTAGATACCCATTGTAAGAATCATTTTTTAATTTTATAATCATAGCGGGCATGTTCTGCTCGACGGACAAAATCTAAAAAAATATGCTATAACACACCAAAGGGTCTCCGTGGCCGTGTGGTTGTGGTTTCTGACTTGTAATCTCTAGCCTCCCACCAGTGTGAGTTCGAATTCCACCTGAGACAAGACAAGTTTCACTTGCGAAGATGAACAGCTAGTTTACGAAAGGTCGGTTGTTCTACTCATGTGTACACCTGGGGTCTTCTTCCACCGTTAACACTGAAAAAAAAACCCGCAAAATAACCCTTGTTGTTGTTGCGACTTTAAACCCAAGTGAAAAAATAGAACACCACGGTAAACAATACGGACAATCATTTAACTGTGTATGTTTTAGTCTTTAAACTCCGAACAAAGTCGTTAAATCTGAGGGATTTAAAAAGGGCCGTCAACTATGCTAGACATTTAAATTATTTCTGTGCAGACTGGGCAAATCACATAGAGATTGACATTACATCGATTCTTCAGCGTATTTGTATCGCTATGAATTGAAATTAAATACCGTTTGTCGTGTTACTTTATATAAGAATACATAACATTGTCAGACATCCTTATGGAAGTTTTCTGATGTACGACACGAATAATATCACAGAGTCAGGCGATGCATGGTCATAATTTATCTCGCTCACGGACGCTGTAACTTCTCATGTACATTGTATATGTAACTATGTTACAGTGCAACCTCTCCAGAGTGGCCCTCTCCAGAGCAACAGCCTCCCTTCTACAACTACTTGTATTTTCCCAATATTTAATTAGGAATTTGACCTCTCTACAGCAACTAACTCTAAACAACATTGCTTCTATCGAAGGGTGTTGCTATTAAGAGTATGCACTGTATTTAAGTATTGCGTTCAGCACACCTGATACAAACTCCACGTTAAAACATCGTGACCCTACAGTGTACGTGACAATCTCCGTCTGATATTTCTGTACAGCCATCTTGTAACAGAGATATACAAAAAGTTGGTAATGTCCAGGGATATCTTATATAACTTTATACAGGTATAATTACACAGTACGTTTCACTATTCTCTTCTTTGGGTTTCGTTCATGAATTTCACAATCCCATTCTTCGGACGCAGTTCTCGTGTAGTGTCCAGGAAGCGGATTCGAGCGTGATTAATATAAGCAAAATTGCTTGTTTCACAATCGAGCTAAAATACATGAATATAAACTAACTGTTCTCTGTGTTTATGTTGACTTATGTTATAGCTACTAGTTACTTAACTGGGAACCAATTATATTTTCATTATCAACTGTTTGCACGAACCGATCAATCAAGTTGTCATTTTGTAAGTGAAATATGCAAATATTTGGTCTAGACAACTATACAACACAAACTGTGGACATTGAATAAATACTAACAGAAAATATTAAAGTTAGAGTATATTTAATCTAAAAACTCACCCGCTTCAATATATACATAGTACAGTCAAACCTGTAGGCCCACCTCCGACTAAAGTCCACCCTGTGAATAAAGGCCATTCTTTGAAAAACCGCCATTGATTGTTTAGAACAAACTGACCTCCGAATATAGGTCGTATGTCAATAAAGGCCACATTTTGTTTTTCCCAAGGATGACCTTTGTTCACAGGTTTGACTGTATAGACATATAATGTCGTATGAAGTAAATATTGTAATACATTCACAAAGTATGTATGTCTTCATGCCTAACATATAATCCCGGTAACGCGGCATCTGTAACTTG